>CM053783.1:711768900-712411400 GCA_028749045.1 Cupressus sempervirens
ATAATATTCTTCACAACCCACATCCACACCATAACAAATCTAAAATGCAATGGAGAAACACCATAACAATCCTAAAATGAAATGAAGAAAACACCATATCAAATATATAATGAAATGAAGAGACGCCATGGATCATGGATACTAATTGTATTCCAAGTAATGGTAAATGAAAGTTGTAGTAGAGCTCATTATCCTCTTCCTCCAAACCCTATATGTCTCTAAAGTTAGAGAGTCATCAAGTGGGTTTCTAGTTTGGCCATGCCCCTATATATAACTCTCATTTTCGAATTCAATATAAAATGCATTCTTTTTGGGGTCTCCTAGGTCTTCTAGGCACCGTAGTGGTCACTATTAGCCCTCTAACTTATAGTATTATCATGGGTAGGGTTTATTTTCATCACGAATTCAACTTAGAGCTACTTTTGGCCCTCATAATGCTAAGTAAAGTCAAATTACAAATTTCTTATGAGATAACCCTTGTTTCCCTTACTAAATCAAGGAAATGAAATATAATTCTTAACTAAGGAATTTAACTTTAGATAAGGTGGTTACATGATCCATCTTCAGAGAACATGTCATTTCCACATAACAAGTACAAGTGTCAAATGGCATACCCAAAATTTCACTATACATCACACATGACATGTTTTGAATCTACTCATGAAATACATACTACAAACACACATCTCATGTTTAAAAAATAAACACATCACAATGAGGTTTAAAAATCTTCCAAAGATTCACCTTAGCAGTGTCATATTAACATGTGTTTATACCTTGTTTCCCTGTTATGTTTCCATGGTTCCTTTTTGGCACACAAAACTTGAGCATTAGTAGTCCAATGAAAATTCAAATATAAAATACATATGAAAGTAAAGGTACATGATAGTTTTTTATTCTACCATTCACATATAACACATTCCATAATTAACTTCCTATTCTCCATCATTTACATATAAAGAATTTAATCATTAAACCTCAAAAACATGCATATTACTAACTTCCCTAACAAGATCATATCAAGAATTTTAATCGCATCATAATTTTGTTTTCTATCATAATAATAAAGTACTTAGTAAATATCCATTAATTCATCGACTATGCCAATTATGTGCTAATACATATCATAATGGAAAATCACAAGGTAAATATCATCGGATAAGTACCAAAATTTATTGTCCATCAAGTATCAAAATATATGTTTAGATATCCAGTCCTAAACAAAAACATGGAAATATAGTATCTATGCTATGATGGGTCAAGGTGAAGCCTCACATCCTCCCCCCAAGGCATGAACTTCCTCCTAGTGTTCATCAAAAGATAGGGGTACTATGCTCTAATTTGTGTTGCATCCTCCCATGGTGTCATGACCTCATTGTAATAATCCCATTGGACTCTAGCCTAGTCTAGCTCTTTGTCTCAAAGTGAAAGTGTCTACTGAGCCAATATGTGAATGGGCTCCAAGGCTATCTGTCTGTCTAACTCAACCTATAGCCTCAATCATTGTGACCTGATGCTTGGTCTGGAAATTATCAACTACACTATAAATACCCTGAGGGATCTACCCATATCACCTATTCTAGGTTCTAAGGTGGCTCCTCACCAAATGCTTGTTGTGGGATCCTATGGACACTCTCTCACAATATGACCCATACCACTGCAAGCATAACATGGCCCATGGGTCTGAATCTACACTCCTTGTGGTCTAGATTGCTAGTGATCCTCAATCCTTCTAGATCAACTAATGTCTCCCCTAGAGCATTGCTAAGTCCTGGCTAGCTATGTATATGGGGTTTGTGGTCTTTGATCAGGACTAGGGCCTTGTGACTACCATTGTATGGTCATATAGCCCTAATAACCCTAAGAAGACCTCTTCTTAGTGTCTTGCTAGCCTCTCTTCTATGTCTATGGGGCCTTTGAGGACCCTACCGAAGATCTCTAATTACCCTTCTAAGAGGGTTTCTAATCTGCTGGCTGTTGGGAGGGGTTTTGGTTATGGGACCTATCCCAAGATTCCTATCAAGTACAAATGTCTTTAGCAACCAATGCCATCATAATTGCCTCTCTAAAAGTGGTAGGAAATGCTAGCCGCACTGATCCTTGGAGTGATAAGTTAAGGCCCTTAATGAAATGATGAATGCATAGCTTCTCATCTCTGATGTACTCCACATAAGGCAGTAGCTCCAAGAAAATTCTCTCATACTGGGCCACTGTGAGACCCCTCTGCTAAAGATCATGGAACTCCTCAACCTATCTCTATCTAAAGTGCTCCAAAAAATATTTGTCTCTAAAATGGTCCAAAAAGGACTCCCATGTGAGTTTCTTTATGTCTACTCTCCCTACGATCTCCTCCTACTACCACTAGTTGGAGGCATCCTCTTGTAATAGGTGTATGGCCAGTCATGTCTTCAAATTGATCCTATGGGTATGCAACCCAAAGCACCTCTATAAAATCTATAGCCATGCCTTCACACATATTCCATCTATTATACCAATGAATATGAGTGGCTTGAGTCATAGTAAGTCACTAATCTCATCCCCAATATCTTGGGGTGCTCTCACTAGTGTTCACTTTAATGTAGGGGGTGGCTCTATCTAGTGTACTGATGCTTACCACTAATCCTTTGCAAGTCTAGGTGGGGGACTCATACTTCTCTCCCTAATATTAGCCCCATGCCCCTCTACACCCTACTATCTTGGTAGTGGAATGACATATGGTAATCTCTATTGCACTACCCCAATAAGATTATTGATAGCATTTAAAACCCAATCAAGATTTGGAGGTTACCCTGGTGGGGTTCCTCCCATATCTTGCCCTGACTCCTCTTGGCCTACTCAATTTTCTCAAGGACCTCTAGCCCTCTGATGACCATTTTGGGCAACTATGGGCATCTTACACAAGGTTAGAGTTCATAGGTTAGACATAATGGGTTAGGCTCCTAGTGTTGTAACCAAAAGCTCTGATACTAGAATGTCATGCCCAAAACTCAACAAGGCAAAACAACAATTTTTTTTATTTTTTGAAAGATACATTAATGTTTATAATTTAGTCAAATGACTTGATATTTAATTTGAAAGGGTTTACACTCATATCAAGTTGTGGTTATTTTTGAATGGTACTCATTATGATTGAATGTGTATAAGTTGCATTCTAAGGTTATGGGATTACGCTAAAGATTCAGATATTACCGACTAATTTGAATTTTTGATTAGATAAATAGATACATAGTCTACACTTAACTTTGAACATTAAATTTAGTTGATGGGATGAAGATTGTGCCATTCAAAATCTAGATTCAAGTTTTCTATGGCTAGTTGTCAGGTTGACTATCAATGTGTGCAATACTAAGTGGAAATTGTATTTTGGAGGACAACCATTCACCTTCAATTCTCTTGACTAAGATACTTCACAATACATGTGAAAATTCAACTTTTTGAGTCAATGGTTCTAGGGTATAGTGATGTGAAGATGTTTTATGATTACCCTAGTTGTTTTCCACTTCATTTAGATACAAAAATTATATCCCTCTTTGATGAACTTCTTACGACCTATCTTTTCTTTTCTTAACTCTAATCTTTTGAGTATGCACTACTACTAGGTCTCTATTATTATTTATTTAAATTGATTCTCTTTTTCCTCTTTACATGTCTATAAATTATAAACAATCATATTAATTGAAAATATGTTCAACAAGAAAAAATATATATTATAAAATCAAATCTAGATATTATTAGCTTCTTTAGAAAACTAAATGAATTTTTAAAAATTATAATTACCTCCCAAACTAATTATTAAAACTAAAATTTAATTGTAAAGAAATGTTAACAATTTTTTAAAAGGAAAACTAAATATAGTTGAAAAGAGTACTTTTTTAAGTTATTACTTTATAACTATTTACTACATAAGTAATTAAAGAGATATTATTAGATTCTTTAGTAAACTAAATGAATTTTGTGAATTATAACTATCTCCCAAACTAATTATTAAAGCTAAAATTTAATTGTAAAGAAATGTTAACAATGTTTTAAAAGGAAAACTAAATATAGTAGAAAAGAGTATTTTTTTGAGTTATTACTTTTCTAACTATTTACTACATAACTAATTAAAGACATTTTTTTAAAAACATTTAAATTTGTTTCCTTCTTTTTTTTAACCTTTATAATAAATTTTTTAAAAAAATTTATTATTTATACTTTTTCAAATCAATCGTTTACTAAAATTCTTTATAGCATTTTAATGTATCATAATATAATTTTTTTTACATTCATATTTTATTGTTAAATTTAGTATTTGTTGTTTTCAAACCTATAAACATCATAAATTTTTCTTATTCCTAGAATTTACCCATGCCAAACTTAACACATTATCAAATTCTGCATAAATACATTAATAATATGTTAGGAACTACATTGTTTTGCTTAATTTTTATTTTTTAAATACCTACTAATTCAATATTCATTTCTTTCCTACTCACCTAACCATCTAACCACTAGGTAGTTTTACCTAGTCCAAGACATTAATTATTATAGAAAACAATGAAGCACATACATTTTGACTTTACATAATAAAATACAAAATAAATCTAAGCCCCCTTTCCCCTAAAATAAGTTTCCTAGGCTGCCCTTTCCTAACCCCATCTACCCCACCCTTTATTCACATGGGGGCTACAAGGAGAAGACATGGGAGGGGGCACCTATCCTTTTACTCCTTTAAAAAGGATGGGAAGTGGGGATAAGCATGGAGGTTTGGTGAGATTTTTATCCCAAGTTTTATATGTAATTTTTTTTTGAAAACTTCCTAACTCCCCCATCCCCGCCACCCTGCCACCCCCCACCCCCCAACCCAAAATACTTGGCTACCCATTTTAGGCTGATCTTTTTTTTTTTTCAAATGTTGTTGCATTTAATGTGTGCTCACCTCCTACAAAGGGCTAAATATTTTGAATTATATATATAATTCAGAATATTCAAAACTATTTTATGGGCTAACAATGTACTAGGCCCCTTTTTTTTTGACTCCTTGTAAAGGCAATAATATTACGATGGTGACTTTTATTTTGTTTAATATTAGTTTTTTTTTTTTTTCCTAAAGTAAATGTTTATTTTATTGACTCTATTATTGAAGAGAGGCTTTTTTGGAAATGCCATACATTTTCCAGCAAGTTAGCATCCACCTACAAGCCTTATTGTTAGAGTTAAACTTATTTTCCTAGTTATCTTCATATGTTCTCTATGGTTATATATTATTGAGTTGATGGTATTCTAACATTGTATGATGCATTCCAATACATACTCTACTTAATCATCCTAATGCTTTACACTTAACAACTATCTTATTACTATCAAAGTTTAATTATAAGGTACTGTAATATGAACAACAATGAAATCTTCTTACTTGTGATTCCAAGAACACCAAGTATTCAACTTACATTATTGACATCTCATTCTTGACTATAACTAAATATGAATACATTAGATATTGCACACATATTCTACAGTTATGTATGAATCAAGTTTGATCACATAATGCATCTAGTTATTTCTATTGGAATGGAGTACAATAGAATAGTAGGAGATAGTTTTATTTTCATCTTACTATTGCCTAAAATGATGGTTAACTCTTCTCTTTAATACATTCATATCCAAGGTTATGAAACAACAACATCAATGCAATAAAATTTCTTTGTCATGATCCTTTCAAATCTTCCTTCTAACACACTTATCAAGCATGAACAAAGGGTGGTGAAATGACCATATCAAGCTATACACATTGAAAGGACCCGTTTAAATAAATAGATGATTCAAAACTCTCTCTATGGACAAATGTATGAGAACAATAGCAACACTCTTACAACACCAATAAATCCACATAACAAGATGGATTTGTCCTCCATTTCAATACAAATACAATAGTGTCATCTTCTCCTATGCAATAGAAGAACTACATGAACTCCAAGTTTCCAAGAATCATCAAGTAATACCTTCAAAATAGAGACAAAAATGGGGAACCATGGACACTCAGCTCCCAAAATAGGCCTCGAGGAGGCCACTCACTGAGCTTGGGGAAACAAGGCACAAATGGTTGCACACCTTCACATTCACATATCATGCAAACTATAACAACACAATTCAACACAACACAATACCACCCATCTTAAGGCTTGTATATAGATTCTTCCATAGAATCAAGATATAGGGTGAAAGTGAGCTCTCTTTATGAGGACAATTTCACATCTGTGAATCTCATAAAATTACATATTCCCATAAGTCACATGCCCTTTCAAGGCTTGTGATTACCTTCCCCCTTCATGTACCTCCTTATACCTCCCATTAATGAAAGAAATCATAAGTTCATACTCCATTGAAACATATCAAAATCATCTCCACACATGGGAGAATTTCTCAAATACATGGGTGAGGCCAAATAATCCCTTCACCCAAGCATCTCTTCCCTCCCAAGGGTGAGTGATGCTTCACACCCAATTTACACAACAAACAACATGAATAAAACAAGATTCAAGAAAGAATCACATAAAATTTTACACATTCAACATACATAAAACAAGATTCTTCACAACCCACATCCACACCATAACAAATCTACAATGAAATGAACAAACACCATATCAACCCTACAATGTAATGAAGAAAATACCATATCAAATCTATAATGAAATGAAGATAAAGCCATGGATCATGGATACCAACCTTACTCCAAGCAATGGAAAATAAAAGTTGTTGTAGAGCTCCTTATCCTCTTCCTCCAAACTCTAAATGTCTCTAAAGTTAGAGAGTGGGAAAATAGGTTTCTAGTTTGGCCATGCCCCTATATATGACTCCCATTTTCGGATTCAATATAAAATGAATTCTTTTTGGGGTCTCTTAGGTCTTCTAGGAACCCTAGTGGTCACTATTAGCTCCCTAACTTAAAGTATTATCATGGGTAGGGTTTATTTTCATCGCAAATTCACCTTAGAGCTACTTTTGGCCCTTACAATTCTAGGTAAAGTCCAAGTCCAAATTTCTTAATGGGTAACCCTTATTTCCCTTACTAAATCAAGGAAATTAAATCTAATTCTTAATTAAGGAATTTAGCTTGGGATAAGGTGGTTACATGATCCATATTTAGAGAACATGTCATTTCCACATAACGAGTACAAGTGTCAAGTGACACACACAAAATTAAACTATACATCACACATGATATGTTTTGAATCTACTCATCAAATACATACTAAACACATACATCTCATGTTTACAAAATAAAGACATCACAATGAGGTTTATGAATCTTCCAAAGGTTCACCATGGCAGTGTCATATTAATATTAACATGTGTTTATACCTTGTTTCCCCATTATGTTTTCATTGTTCCTTTCCTACACACTAAACTTGAGCATCAGTAGTCCAATGAAAAGTCACATACAAAAATACATATGAAAGTAAAGGTTTATGATAGTTTTTTTATTTTACCATTCACATATAACACATTCCATAATTAACTTCCTATTCTCCATCATTTACATATAAAGCATTTAATCATTAAATCTCAAAAACCTGCATATTACTAACTTCCCTAAGAAGATCAAATCAAGCATTTGTATCAAATCATAATTCTATTTTTTATCATAATAATAAAGTGCTAAGTAAATATTCATTAATTCATTGACTATGCAAATTTTGTCCTAATACATATCATAATGGAAAATCACAAGATAAATATCATCGGATAAGTACCAAAATTTACTATCCATCAAGTATCAAAATATATGTCAAGATATTCTGTCCTAAGAAACAAAATGGAAATATAGTATCTATGCTATGATGGGTCAAGGTGAGGTCTCACACCCTTAGAATTGGTAGCAAGTATAGAACTTGATAGATACTAAAATTTTTGGTAGATGCTTACAATTTAAATAAGTGTATGTCACTAATAACAAACATTACTATAATGTCAACATGATCATCAAGCTTTGCAATATTTGAATACTCAAGGAAAATTGAACCAAAGCCATTTGAAGTGGGTTGAGTTTTTGCAGAGTTATACATTTTTTTTGAAACACAAAAGAGTGAAGTCTAACAAAGTTTTAGATTCTCTTAGTAGAAGAAAGCTTTTGCTGAAAATGTTTTAGATATAGGTGTTTGGGTTCAAGGAACTTAGTACTTTGTATCTAGATGATCTTGATTTTGGTGAAGCATAGAAGGCTTGTATAGAACCTATTACACTTGATAGAACAAAGTGGTTGGATTTCATGATATAGGATTGTATGTTGTTCAAAGGAAGCTAGTTTTGCATTCCAAGAAGTTCAGTAAGAGATAATCTCACCTTGGAGAAGAATAGTGGAGGATTTGTTGGAGATTTTGGCAGAGATAAAACCATTTCCTTGGTTGCTAAGAATTATTAGTGGTCACAGTTGCAACAATACATGAAGAAGTTTGTACAAAGTTGTAGAGTATGTCAAATGGCAAAAGGAATGAGGAAGAATACATGGTTGTATCAGCCATAACTATACCAGAGAAGTCATGGGAGGATTTCTTCATGGATTTTATTCTTGGATTACTGAGGATGTAGTGTGGTAATGATTCTATTTTTGTGGTAGTTGATAGGTTTTCAAAGATGGCACATTTTATTTCTTGCAAGAAGACTAGTGATGTTGTTCATGTAGTTGAGTTATTTTTTAGGGAAGTGGTGAGACTACATGGTTTGCCAAAGAGTATAGTTTCAGATCAAGATACCAAATTTGTTGGGTATTTCTAGCTTACATTGTAGAAGAAATTTATTCATCACATCATCCATAGACTGATGGATAAATAGGAGTTCTAAAAATTTACTGAGATGTTTGGTTGGAGATAGGCCAAAAGGATTGGATCTGATTTTACCAAAGGTAGAATATGCATATAATAATTCTATCAACATGAGTACTAGTAAATCATCATTCTAGATTGTATATGGGAGTAGTCCTAAAAATGCTTCTAAATTATGATAGTTGGATAAATGAGAAAGAAGTAGTGCTAAAGTGGAACAATTTGCTAAACATTTGAAGAACATTCATGAGGAGCTGAGGAAGCACATCATAAAGATGAATAAATAGTACAAGGCTAAGGAAGATGTAAAAAGGAGGTATAAGGAATTTCAGATTGGAGATGAAGTCATGGTTCATTTGAGAAAGGAGTGTTTTCTAGTGGGTATATATAATATGATGAGAATGAAAAAATTTGGACCATCTCAAATAGTAAAATTGTATGATTCTAGAAATGCCTATGAAGTGTAGTTGCCTGCTAAGTTGAATATTTCACCTATACTTAATATTTTAGATTTGATAGAGTATTATGAAGTAGGTGATGGAAATGAAGTTATAGAAGTGCATTGGAGTATTTCTATAGCTAGCTCGGCTACAAAGGAGATTGAGGAGATAGTGGACAGTCATGTTGACAAAAGTACAAGGAATAGAACTTCTAAGGAATTCCTAGTCAAATGGAAAGGGAGGCCAATAAAGGATTCCTCATGGCTAGAAAAGGAGGAAGTTAATCATCTTGATTTTCCTCTCAACAATTGAGACATGAAAAAATCACTTCTCAAATTACCCCAAATGTTTGATGCAAGAGCATCCTAAGTGTAAGAGCAATCTTTAATCACCCAATAATATTTTCCTTTTAGTCTTTTGTATTTTAATAAGGAGTAGTAGATAGGGTGGTTACTATTTTTGGGATCTTTCTATTTTTAATAAGTTTGTCATATGAGCTAGGAATGTTCTCATTTTCTACACAAAGGTTTATTTTAGAATTATAAGTCTACCATAAAAATATCATTGCTCTAGCTTAAGTATCAGAGAAGTTATTGCAGAGTTTTTCTAGAAAAATTAGGAGAGAAATATTGAGGCTCACTATTGGAGGCTTTAGCTTGCACATACAAGGTCTAAAAACTTGATGGAAGGGTGCTTGCATAGTCTCGACCCTATAGATCTAGAGCTAGGATTTCTAAAAAGTGGTTATAATAGCCAATCAAAGGAATTGATTGAGAGTTATGGCCTTCTGATATTAGGCTACCCAAAATTTCTAAAATAATTATCAAAGATGTATTTAGCCAACTCTATATAAATTTTTAGGGTCTGTCAGCCCTAGGTATTAAGTTTCAATGTCTAGAACCTTCCCAGATAGAATAAAATTTCCTATTTAAGAAACGCCAAAACATTGTCTAGAACAACTCTGTGTGGTAGTTTGCAGATTAGTCTTGCAGATTACTATAATGAAGGCACCCATGTGCTTTAGCATATTGTCCTTGTGAATTGTACAATTTCACATTTGCGATGATAATAAGAAGTCCATATTTTGATTCTCACATTTTCTATTGTTTCTTTTTTTTCTATTATTTATTTATTGTATTAAATGGAGCACCCTTCATCAAAAATCTTAATAGGCTACTTGGTCACACCTTGTTAGAGGATTTAACACTTACAACAATGTAAGGTTTTTATTAGGTGATTTACAAATACCTATTAAGACCACTCTATTAAGATATTTACCCTAATAAGGTGATTTTGACTCTTCTCCTTACTAAATGATCATATCCTCTAATATAATACTACTTTTTTTTTCCTTTTCACTTTATTTCTTTGAATACATCACCTACTATATTGAGTGATAAAAAAACCCTAACTTCTAATCTATACTTGATCCTTCACTTCACTATTCACTCATTGCTCATTTTTTTCATAAATAAAATTCTCATCTATATGCCATACCATATTACAACATCCAATCCCTATTATCTAGGTTAATATATTCTCTATTTAAAGAGTTCCATAAAGAATTTTCTAGATGCTTCTCCATCTGAATCATTGATCATAACACATAGAGATTTATGATCCAAGTCATTAATGCATAAACTCTCTGTAAAAACCTCTACAAATATCAAATTTTCCTTCCATGTTAAAATGAAAATGTTTTATCTCAAAATTCGTTGCATTCCTAAATTTCATGAAAACTCTACATTACTCAGCCTTTAATTATTTATGACACTCAACATTGTTTTTGTTGAATCTGTATTTTATTACATATTTGACATCTTTTGTACTTTTCTACAAATGACCTCTAAACTTTATAAAAATCCTCCTAACATATCAAAATAGACTATACATGAAATTTTATGATATTTTCCCCTTCCATGAGTTTAGTTATATAATTTGACCATATTAGACAACTTTGACAACCTATTACAAATGGCTTTATTTAGCCTTACACATTGAATCAAATAGATTCACAATACATTTGAAATATCTTGATGAGTAATTAAATGTCTTCCATGCTCATGGAATCTCTTATTGTTCCCTTTTTATGGGTTTTACTACCCCATACTTGCAAGGAAAAAAATACAAGTCCCTTGGATTGTCCTTCTTTCTTGTCTTCCAATTCTTTCATATTTGTCAATTGTACTCTTACCAAGTACCGAAGTCAAATTTCATATCTTCATAAACCTCTTCCACATAAGAATTCATGTAGAACTCCTACAAACCTATAATAAATGGATTAGAAAAAATAAACGGTACCTCATCACATATTGATTCATCAATTTGGTTCACTATAGGAACCTTTGCATCCTTTTTTCTAATGTCTTTATGTTGCAATATCTCTATTCTTGTAGATAAATTCATTACTATTTGAGCCTTCTTTATCCTCTTGGTTGCATCATGAGTCATCTTCCTTACTACAATTATTAACCTTTTGTTAGGCCATACCACCTTCTTTCTTAACTTCAAATGCCATCTCTTGGTTCCATCAAGAACCATCACATCCATCTCTTTTCTATCTTTATGAACCTTTTTATCACAAGACTCACCAAGAACTACTACTTCAACCTATTTCATATCTTCACTTGAATCTTTTCAACATAATGGTCATCAATAATTATATGCTAAATTTTTTTTACATCAACATCAATTTTCTCACTTTGTCCTTTCAATGGACAACTCTTCTCTACATTAGTAACCAAAATCTCTATTCCATCTTCACATACCTTTGTATCCTCAATGAATGTCTGCTCCAAATCACTATTTTACTTTTCCATATTTTTATTCAATTCCTCTTTTAGTCTCTCTAAATTTTCTTCCCCCATTTTAAGTTCCCTCATTAGGAATCTTATTTCTTCTTCTATCTCTTATTTTATTCTATCTTCCTCTTCTCTATTTTTTTTATTCCTCCTCTTTTTTCTTTGTCTCTTCCTTCTTCTTTTTGAAAATCTAAATATGAAACCCATGCATCTAATATCATCCTCCTATGATGAGATAAATCTTTCTTAAGTTATCTTCTTACTTCTTCTTGTCATTTCATCTTTGCCAAAACCTCTTGTAGAAAATTAGTTTTCTCCAAGGTAATATTTTCCATGTCTAATTGTGGCATCTCAATTATTTCATCCAAACTAAGTTCAATATATAGTGAAGTATCCTTTATTTTCTTTCCTCTTCTTTATCAAGGAGTTTTTTTGTTTGGTACTAGTTTGAGGGTAGGTGAAAGAGTTTCACAACTTAGTCATGCTTGTGCTTTGGTGCTTGAGACAAAAATAGTTTCACTTAGTTCAACTCTACTTATTTATTTAGGTTCTTCAATATAAGGCGTTAAAAAAATCGTATTGTTTGCACTTGTTTCTTTTCCCTCAGTTCCTACCTATCTATTTATAAGCCTAGATTGGTTGGCTTATGGAGTGGCAAGGATGTTAGCATGTACTGGTGACATGCTTCCTTGTGGACTCAACACACCTAACTTTCTCCACTGCTATAGTCATCATCCATGTTTACAATGTCTTTCTCTACTATCTTGGTTGATAAACCAAAAATGCTTTTCTAAAGAAATTCATCTCATTGTGCTACAACTTTTGTTTTATTATTTAAGATTAAAACATCCTATATTTCAGAACAAATCTGCTTTGATACTCTACCAAAAATGTTTCATGTTTCTCTTGGGATAGATCAGGCATGACACTAACTAATGTGTTAGTTCTTATCTTTTTCTCTCCTTCCTCTACCTACTACCATCTTCTCTTTAATCTATCATTTAACTCTTAGGGCATCTTTTTTGCAATTTCACTAGGACCTAGCATGTAATTTGTAATCATGTCTACCATAGCCTCCTCAATTTTGGTTTAGTTAACATTATTTAGTGTATCATTCTTTACAAATATAAAGCTAGATTTTCTTGAAAATATTCTTAGATCTACGCATACCTCTTCAATAAACTTAGATATCCCTTTAGGTGATCCTTTGACCAATATCTTTCTCTTTGTTTTGGGGGCACTAAGCTTTGTAGTCTCTGCTAATCTCTATTTTGCATTCCTCTCAGCACTAGAAACTACCCAACTCCTTATCTTGTTTGGTTGTAGAGGATAGAAGGGTGTTAGTACTAACTTCTTCTTGGTTCATTGAGCCTTCTTTCTATGTAGAGTGACAATACCTAGGGATTTACCCATGTCTCCTTCTTCTTCTTTCTCTTGCCAATAACCACTATCTTTTTCTTCATCCTCTACAAGACCTTGTGTTAGCTATAGTGGTTCCTTTTCCTTTCCTAAGGTGCCCAATTTTTCTTCTAGGTCTTTAATAATTCTTATTATTTTCTTCTCCTTAGAAGCAATCTTTATATTTATAGTTATTCTTTCTTTATCTTCCTCATATTTCCTAAAAGGTTCATCATCAACATCTATCTTTTCATTTTGTTGGTATCTCTAACAATTGTTGTCTATAAGTGTCAACAATTTAGTCATTTACAAGGCAAAGTTAGATGGTCATCACTATGACTAATCTATTCTACATAGGGTGAGTAATGTACATAAGATATTATGTACCAAAATATTCTATAGAAGCTAAGTTAAGTATGGTCACATAGCAATTTTCTATATGTACTGAGCACATCAGTGACAGGGCAAGCCATCAATGACTAAGTGATGTAGTATGTGTGGAGCACAATATATGCTAAGAATCAAAAATTTAACAAAGACCAAGCAACAACAATTTCAAACATCAAAAATAGTAAAGGTCAATCAATATAGAGTTTATATAAAATTAACAAATGGAGTAAAGTTTTAGGGAAAATGACTACTAGGCTAACTTGGAAGATTTGTTTAAGTTTTGAAGAGGTCCTTATAGAACATTTAACACTTAAAAAGGTTGTTAAAAAACATTTACATGGCATGGATCACATATCCCCATATGTATGTTCAATGATCAAGATGAAACAACAAAACATGGAACCATCTAAAAGGCTCTTCTTGGAATGTTTAAATAGAGATGATCTTAACCTAGATCATGTCATGCGTGTGCGTAGTGCAAGTGATTGAGTGATAATATGAGAGAATAAGTAGAGAGAAAATCAGAATTCATTCAAGGCTTTTGTTACCATCTAACAAAGAAAGTGACATATTTAGAAGTAGTGAATGTGAAAGGGATAGACAAGTATTATCAAATAAGAGGTGAGGATTGATTAGTAAGGAGAACACTTAAAATTAGCTTATAGAGAAAACTAAGATTTAGGTATTGAATAAATTTTAATGGACTTGAATTATGGTAAAACTCTTAATGGAGTGGGCTTAACTGATCTTTGTAAATCTCCTAAAAGAGTCTTGAGTTCAAGTGTCAAATCATTTAGCAAGGTGAAACCTAGCAGTTTCTTAAAGTCTTTAATAGGACACACTCCTCATAGAGTAGATCATATTTTATGGTCAAGAATTGTAACCTTAAATGGTTAACTTTATTACTGTAGTAGTGAATGTTTTTGTGTGTCATCCCCACCCTATCTTTATGTTCACCTTGTAGGGTTTCTGGGTAACAAATATTGTATTATGACTTATGACTTTCATTCATGTGATTGAATTGATATATATGTTATAGAAAGTTTACATTTATCATTTTTCATGCACAAGTTATTGATAGATTTGGATGAATCTATGAAAATGTATAAATAGTAATAGATTCTAATTCATGCCACCCTCTTAGTATCTAGTTTACTCCTTTGTAAATGAACAATTGGTATCTATGAAAGAAACTTAAAGGCTTGGAGATTAGTTCTTCAAAGATGGAGGCTTTTAAACTGGACAAGACTAATTACAATCAGGTCATTGACATCCAACTCACACTACAAAAACTTGAGAAGGCAAGACAAGATCTAGATGATTACCTAAAAAGCAAAATGGAAATTGCCATCCAGATAAAGAAATACTATTATGAAGAAGTTCAAATGAAAAGACTATTTCAACCAATCAATCCTAATGAAAAATCATTTGTTGAACTACATGAAAGGAACAAAATCCTCAATGAAGAGATAAGGGCACTAGAAATAGAACATGAAATCCACTCAGTGAGACTTTGTAAAGTGAATTGCCAAAGAAATAAAATTGAAGAAGATAGGACTATGGCAGAGGAAGACAAAAGGGTAATGGCTATTATACTTAAAGAAATAATATCAGATGCCTAGAAGCTCACAAATACACAAATGGATTTGTTGAATTAACTAATAACTATAAATAAAATATTGAATTATACGGATGTGGACATTGTGAACCTAAAATCTCACAATGAGATACTAAAGATTGAACTGAAGAATGAGAAGGAATCTATGGACAAATTCAACAAACCAAATGAAGGAATGAAATATTTAGTAGAAATTATGAATTTTTCAAGTTTTTCTAATGGGTCAAGACATTAATGCACTGAGAAATGGGAATCATCTAGGAATGGAGAAATGAGAAATGTAAAGTCAAAAGACAAACTAACATGCTATCAATGTGGAAAAATTGGACACACTACAAATATCTATCAAAACAAACATCATATTGAAAATTAGAAATCTAAGTTTATTGGTTACTATTTTTACTGCAAGAAAATATAACATCAAATATATGAGTCTAGGTCAAGACTAACAAACACACCTACTACACCTAGATTTGAAGAATACTACTATAACTATCAAAAATATGGGCATTGAGCATTTGATTGTAGATTACAAAATAAACCCTACTAACCAAATAAAAAGAACAATAACTATGTATCTAACAATACATGTTCCAAATGTCACAAGTTTGGACATTAAAGAAAGAATTGCAAGAATCAAGCTCATTCAAAAAAGTAGACAACAAACAAAGGAAAAAGCAAAGTGGACATTGAGAAAGTAAGGAATGAAATGAACTTGAAATAGAAAAAGAAACCAAAAGATGGAAATAGTGGATTTACTGGAGATGAGGTTACCCAATCCAAAGGAGAAGGTGATCATATAAGCTCTAACTAAGAAAAAGAAGTATGTGTGGAACTGTATACCTAAATGATATATCATACATCAGTTCCTTACATAAATAACCTACATTGTTGTTGCTCGATCTTTGTTAACTTTCTTATTCTTAGCATATATTGTGCTCCACACATACTACATCACTCGGTCATTGATTTCTTGCCTTGTCATTGATGTGCTTGATACATATAGAAAATAGCTTTGTGACCATACTTAACTAAGTTTTTATAGAATAGTTTGGTATATACTATCTTATGTACATGAATTAGCCTATGTAGAGTAGATCAATCATAGTGATGAACATCTAACTCTACCTTGTAAATGATTAAATGGTTGACACTAATAGACAACAATCGTTAGAGATACCAATAGAATGAAAAGATAGATATTAAGGCTAAACCTTTTAGGAAATATGAGGAAGATAAAGAAAGAATAACTATAAATATAAATATTTCTTCAAAGTAGAAGAAAAGGAAAGGAATTATTGAAGACCTAGAAGAAAAATTGGGCTCCTTAGGAAGGGAAAGGAATCACTATAGTTAACACAAGCTCTTGAGGAAGATGAAGAAAAAGATAGTGGTGGTGGGGAAGAGGAAGAAGAAGGAGGAGACAAGGGTAAATCCCTAGCTATTGTTGCTCTACCTCAAAAGAAGGCTCAAGGAACTAAGACGAAGCTATTAGTGACACCTGTCTCTCCTCTACAACCAAACAAGCCAAGAACTAGGGTAGTTTCTAGTGCTGAGTAGACTACAAAATAGAGATTAGCAGAGAATACAAAGCTTGGTGCCCACAAAACAAAGAGAAGGAGATTGATCAAAGGATCACCTAAAGGCCTATCTAAGTTTATTGAAGAGGTATCTGTAGATCTAAGAATATTTTTAGGATTATCTAGCTTTATATTTGTAAGGAATGATACACTAAATAATATTAACTAAACCAAAATTGAGGAGGCTATGGTAGACATGATTGAAAATTACATGCTAGCTCCTAGTGAAATTGAGAAAAAAAAAACTTCAATAGTTAAATGATAGATTTAACAGAAGATGGTAGTAGGAAGAGGAAGGACAGAAAAAGATAAGAACTGACACTTAGTCAGAGTCATGCCTAATCTATCTCAGGAGAAAAATGAAACATTTTTGGTAGAGTATAGGAGTAGATATGTTCCTAAATATAGATTTTTTTAAAATCTTAAATAATAAAATGGAAGTTGTAGCACAACAATATCTATTGCTTTGGAAAAACATTTTTGGATTATCAACCAAGACAATAGAGAAAGACATTATAAACATGGATGATTACTATAGTAGTGGAGAAAGTTTAGGTGTGCAGAGTCCATAAGGAAGCATGTCACCAGTACATTCTGACATCCCTAATACTCTAGAAGCCAAGCAATCTAGGCTCACAAATACAAAGGTGGGAGCTGAGGCAAAAGACACAAGTGCAAACAATAAGATTGTTTTAGCACCTCATATTGAGGAAACTAAATAAATAAGTAGATTTGAACTAAGTGCAACCACTTTTGTCTTGAGCACCAAAGCACAAGCATGACTGAGTCGTGAAACTCTTTCACTACTCTCAAACCAATACCAAGTAGCAACACTCCTTTTCCAAGAAGAGGAAAAAAAATAAAGGATACTTCACTAGATATTGAAGTTAGTCTGGATGAAATAATTAAGATGCCACAATTAGACTTCAAAAATATCACCTTGGAGAAAACTATTTTTCTACAAGAGGTTTTGGGGAAGAAGAAATCACAAGAAGAACTATGAAGATAACTTAAGAAAGATTTATCTCATGATAAGAGGATAATATTAGATGCATGTTTTTCATATTGGGATTTTCAAAAAAAGAAGGAAGAGACAAAGAAAAATGAGGAGGAAAAAAATTTTAAAAAGAGAATAGGAAGATAGAATAAAACAAGAGATAGAAGAGGATATAAGATTCCAAATGAGGCAACTTAAAAAGGGGAAGAAAATTTAGAGAGACTAAAAGAAGAATTGAAGAAAAAAATGGAAAAGAAAATAGTGATTTGGAGCAACCATTCATTGAGGATACAAAGGTATGTGAAGATGGAATAGAGATTTTGGTTACTAATGAAGAGAAGATTTGTCCATTAAAAGGACAAAGTGAAAAAATTGATGCTAATGTAAAAATTTTGCAACATATAATTATTGATGAACCTTATGATGAAAAGGCTCTTAAAGATAGGAAAGAGGTTGAAGTGGTAGTTCTTGATGATCTTTGTGATGGAAAGGTTCATATAGATGAAAAAGAGATGGATGTGATGGTTCTTGATGCATCCAAGAGATGGCATTTGAGGTTAACAAAGAATGTGGTATGGCCTATCAAAAGGTTAATAATTGTAGTAAGGAAGAGGATTCTTGATGCAACCAAGATGATAGAGAAGGCTCAAATAGTGATGAATTTTTCTACAAGCATGGAGATATTGCAACATAAAGACAATTAAAAAAAGGATGCAAAGGTTCCTATAGCGAACCAAATTGATGAATTGATATAATATGAGGTACCATTTATTTTTTATAATCCATTTATTGCAGGTTTATAGGATTTCAACTTGAACTCTTATGTGTAAGAGGTTTATGAAGATATGAAAATTGACTTGGGTACTTGGCAAGAGTAGAATAGATAAATTCCAAAGAATTGGAAGACAAGAAAGAAGGAGGACAATCCAAGGGACTTGGATTTTTTTGTCCCCACGAGTATGGTGCAGTAGCACCCATAAAAAGGGCTACAATAAGAGATTCCATGAGTATGGAAGACATTTAATTACTCATCAGGATCTTTCAAATGTATTTTGAATCTATTTGATTCAATATCTAAGACTAAATAAAACCATTTATAATAGGCTGTCAAAGTTGTCTAATATGGTCAAATTATATAAATAAACTCATGGAAGGGGAAAATGTCATAAAATTTCATGTACATTCTATTTTGATATGTTAGTAGGATTTTTATAAAGTTTAGAGATCATTTGTAGAAAAGTACAAAAATTGTCAAAAACATGATAAAATGCTTGAATCCTTCTCTCCAATTTTTCTTATGCTCTTCATTCTCTCTTTGATCTTGAATGAATGAAAATGAGTCAAAAATTGACCATATAACCCTTAAAACTTATCAATAAATGTTTAGTGCTTACAAAGTTGTAAGTTGTGCTATCATAGAAATTTCAACTCACTCAACTGGCACATGATTTCTTTTATGCTCGATAACCACAATGAGCTTAACCAATACTATCACTTTTAATAGCGAATCACCAACTCAAATTTGTCATGCTCAACAACAACATGAAAACTTATAGATTTATTCCAAGTTCTAACCAATACATTGCATCTTAATTCATGCATATATAATCTTTTTCAAAAGTAGATTCTTCGAACTAATGTAAAATATATCAATGCAATATTAGTCTCACATACCTTTTGATTTCCTATCTGGGGGTTATGTGATCACCTGATCTATTGGATGAAGTGACCTCATCTAAACTTGATGTTCTATAAAATTCATTTTTCTTCCATTTCTTATTCATCTACACTCTACCATTATCAACATCACTCTTCCCTTTGCCTTTGTTTAATTCACTTCTTGGTGGTTTTGGCCTTGTTAGACAATTCTTGCTGATGTGACTAGTCTTCAAATAGCTAAAACATGTAGTTTGACTCAACCATCTACTATAGTAACCTCCAAAATGTGTTCTAATGCAATTCTCAAAAACATTTCCATAATCTTGACAATAATGACAACTATACCTTGTATTGTGATCACAATTTTAGGGTTTTGTGTTGTGTTTTCCCTTTGTCTTCATGTTTTATGTCCACATGACATTAGATCTACATTTATATGCTCTATGTCCATACTTCTAAAAATCATGGCAATACCCTTCAAATCTTTGTGCTCTTGTAGTGTTAGTTCTACATTCATGTGTTTGATGTCCTTGCTTGTTGCACTTATGAAAGTAACCCATAAACTTCTACTTAGTGTTCTAATTTGCATTGTTTCTCCTAAAAAAATTTTCTATATGACCTATCTTTCCACAATTATGACAAGTCAGGTTGTAGTTCTTACCATTTTTGCTTCTTTGTTCACCACTTTTAGATGATTCTCCTTCCTCAATATTGATGTAACCCAATCCAGTAGTATCACTATTAGATTTAGGATATCTCATCAATTTCTCAAAGATGGCTTCATTATGTCTATTGAAACTTTCAAAAAATTGTTTTTCTCTTTTTAGATCATTTCTCAATTGTTCATTTTGTAACTTTAGGTTTGTGATTTCAATGTCCATTCAACTCATGATTGGCCATCATCACTTGATTCATTATTTCCAATTGCATGCTAGAAATCATATGTAGCTCTGATGTCTTCTCTTCCAATCTATTGGTTAGTATTTTTTTGTCATCTTCAATCATGAATTTGTCTTCCTTAGCTTTCATTTTCTGCTCGGTCACCTCACATAGAAATATAGATTGGACTTCTTGTTCTATCTTGATATTTCTAACCACTTCTATTAGGACACCATTCTTTTCAATTAGATCTGCAACTACTACATTAAATTCACTTGTGTTTCCATCTACAAATAATTCAGTGTGTCTTCCTCTTGGTAATGCATGTCATTCTCCTCAATAGCTATATCTTCTCTTCTCTTTAATGATTGCTTCAAACCATTTCTTGCTTCATTCAACTAATGTAGGGAAAGTTAGATTTCAATCTTCTGGTTGTCAATGACTTTTCCCAACTTGTAGACTTTCATCTTCAAGATCATTCCATATAGTTGCAAAGATTTCCTTTTCAAAGAACTAGGATCTGATACAAATTATTAGAAATAAAATAGGGATACTAAACTCTAAGATGGAAGGTGGGGGTGAATTAGTCCTTCAAAACTTTATCCACTAAAACATTCACCACACATCCATCTCATTATTTGTAAATAAACTAAAATAACAAACTAAGCATTTTCATTCATAGGATGGAAAAAATAAATCATTCATCACATAAGACACAAGATATTTGGTTACCCAAAAGTGATCCAATGAGAAGGTAAAAATGGGGTGTGGGTGACACCCACAAATCTTCACTACTACAATTGTAAAGTGTATCCAATGAAGGTTACAATGTTTGATCACAAACTATGATCTACCCTATGAAAGGTCTACCCTATTAAAGGCTTACAAATATTGTTAGATCTTACCTTGTTAAAGGATTTCAACTCCCTGTTAGAAGTGGGCCTTGTTAAAGGAATTCAACTCACAATGAAGTAAGCACTTAGTTAAGAGATTTACATAAAAGTTTGCTAGAACTTGAAACTTGTTAAGGCTACTCTATTAAAATATTTTACTAATTCACTTGTTAGAATGTCTCATCCTCAATCTTTTAGTTAGCACTCCTTTTTTAGATAATAGATCACCTTTATCTAGATGTGTACTTGATCTTGTTGGATTAGAGGTATCACTTCTATTCTATCTACTTTCTTTTGTTCTCTCTAAATAATTCTACAATACATATCTCAATTCACAACTTCTTAGTCACCATGAAAAATACTTCTTTTGTGCATGCAAAATTATCTCCTTACTCATTAACATCTTTAGGGTTTTCCTTCCTTAAGAAGACCTGGGTGACTTAGGGTTAGGTAACAATCAATGATTGTGATTCACTAATTTTTTTGCTTAGAACATCTCTCAATCTAATTGGTTGCATATACTACATAGGGATTCTCAATATATATTCATTCTTATCATCTATAATCACAAAAAAAATCCTTATGTCAGCCCACAAATAGTTTACATAGAAGTTTGTGACATTAAAAACAAATATGTCTGAAACTATTTACTCGACACCTAAAGCCTTTGATTCTTGGTATCCAATGTATCTTCAATGTTATAACTCATCTCCTGAATGACTCAACATTGAAATCACTTGGCATAAACTAACTTACTTGACACTAGAGGTCTCACCACTAATTGTCTGCTTGATACATATTGGTGCTCGAAACATACTATATATATTTCTTGGCTTCCATTATCTGACACCTTAAGCTCAATATACACTACTAGAATATGACTAAGCATGTAGTCACTCCTATGTCAAAACTAATCTGAATTAACATATTATATAGAAAGTAGAAAATTTAGAGTTTGATGATGAAATAATTCATAGATCCCTAGATATCCTTTATGCAAATAACCTATTAAAAGGAAGTAAGAAGGGTAGAGAGAGAGAGAGAGAAGGGTTTTCCCAATAAACAAGATTAAATTTACTTGTCCAAAATAAAATTAATGAATTTACAACTAAACAATCATTATGTAGGTGAAGCCTCAAAAGAAGAGAAAAAATCTAGAGAAGGTTCCATATGGTGTGAAGCACCTAAATCAAATAACCATCTAGAAGACAGTGGAGTATTAGCTGCACCTAGTTCATGACCCTTTCCTATATCTTTACAATCTAATTGAAATGATGAAGATGAAGATGATCTATGATATGTAAAAGGAATATCAAAGTTTCTCTTTTGAAGGAGAGTAGTTAAATCTACAACTTGTTTGGTATAGCCATCTAACATCTTCTCATAGAAATGTCACTCATCAGTATTAGGATTATTACAATAAGAACACTTTGGTCTTTCTGGCTTTGCTTTACCTCTTTTAGGGGGAGGTGGCCCTCATGAACTATGAGGGCTAGAATCAATATGAGACTCTATAGAATGTGATATATCTATCTCTTCCTTCATCCTAGAAGATGGCTGAGCTACCAATGCATAAGTCTATGAGCTTGTGAGAGAATCCAACTAACAAAGCTTAGCTTGGTCTCGAGTCAAATGATCACAAAAAATCTCAAAGGATGTCATGGTGAATCTATTACGCAAAGCATCTTTGGTGGAATAGAAGGTAGAAATTTTTTTTTGAAAGTTTCCACAAAGCTTAGAAAGAATCAGGTATATTCACTTAGTGTTAGTCTTGATTTTCCCACAACCCTACAATAAAGATCTCTATTATTTTAACTTAATCAAGAAATACTCAATGGAAGGAAAAGAATTTGGCAAGAGAGAGGTAAACTCTACCTTGTTCTGAAGTTCCCTAAACTCATTTAATATAACAAATAAGACTTCAAGCTTGCTCCAAATATCTAGATGGGTATTGCACCCATCAAGATGAAATTGTAGACTCTCAGATACCTATACACGAATAAACCCCATTGCCACATCCATTTTTTTCCTATGTTGCATGACCTCAAAAGGCCTCGATAAAACTAGTTGCACTATATCTAAACATGAAGAAAACCATTTTGACCAGAGAAGCCATGTTATCAAGGTCTTCCATGTGTGATACTTATGAGGGGTCAAAAATTCTAGACAATAAAAGGATTCATCCATTGTTTTAGGATGTGTTGGATTATTTTTTGAAAGAGTTGAGGTTTACTAATTTAAATAATAGAAAACATATCACAAAACACTCCCCACAATACAAAAAGTTGAACACCAACTGCTAGAAGGAATGTGGAAACAAGAAGAGAGAAAAAAGGCTTTAGTTTAAGAATCACATGTACCTTTGAGAAATAACAATGAAAAAAATAGATAATCTAGATAGGGATTGAGAAGGGATTTCCAATGCTTTTTTTGGATCAAAAAATTGATCTATAATGAACAAGTTATGCCCCTTGGAAGATTGAAGACATCTTTGGATTTCAAGAGCAATAAAAGGTACCAAACTTGAAATAAATTCAAAAAATAACTACATTATTATTTCTATTAATGAATTAACTTTTTGGCTCTTTTTTTGGATCAAAAAGAGAACCCCATATGCTCTAGTTGTAACAAAAAAAATGACAAGGCCTCTAGAAGGGCACATTTTTTTTGAAAAACCCCAAAATACATGCCAAGGGCTAAAAACTTGACCCTTACGCCTGCATGTGACTGAGTTTTTGGAGAGGATGAGTGGAGGTAGCCCGATGGTGATGCTCAGGTAGAGGAGACGTAAAGGTGAAATTTATGGCTAAGTGGTGGTGTTGTCCTAGCAGAGCTACAATAAAGCTAGAGCGACTAGTAGGCTAAAGGCCACAGTGGTTAGGCTAACCATCTATAGTTGTTGTCGTGGTTTGCTAGGATTGCTAATCTTTTTAATAACCACTACCATCTTTTTACATTGTCAATGGTCCAAATATTCCACAAATGCAAATTTTTTAATATTTTTGCAATTTTACATCTCAATTTTTGTACCAAAGGTCATATAACACTAGTTTGCAAAAGTAATGGGTCAATATTGTCCAAAATTGATAAAATTTATATAAAATGGAGGTTTTGACATATTTTGAAACTAACAGTGAGGTTTGTTTGGTCTCAAAGTGCTCTAAAAATTAGAGACCCCCCTATTTTTATAGAAAAAGCTCAAAAACACCATATTTGTTCTTTCAAAACCTCATTCTTGTTTTCTCTCAAACAAGAATAGCTAGCCATAGGAAAGGCTTTGATACCATGTAGAATTTGATGATGAAAAAATTCATAGATCCCTATATATCATTCATATAACCTATTATAAGGAAGTAAGTAAGGTAGAGAGAGAATTATTTTCTTAATAAACAAGAAGATTGAATTTACTTGTGCAAAACAGAATGAATGATTTTACAACCATTCAATCCTTATGAAGGAGATCGAATCCCTAAAAGGGAAACCCTTAGAGGTAAGGGACATTTAATAATTACTAATTAGTTATTAAATGGAAATACAAGGTGCATAAAGTAAAATCTTAAGAAGGGAGTAAAGGAAATTTAATAAATTAAATTAAATTAACCTTTTACTATAACACAACATGTGTACACACTTTTGTCAAATGTGCCAAGATTTATAGAAAATATTTAGGCATAGATAGATAAGACTTAGGTTGAGATTAAGCCATCTAGTATTGTTATCTTAGAGTCAGTAGGATCTAGCATGGATCACTACAATATTCTACTAAATCATCATGGTACAATGATTGAGCTTCATGCACCTAACAATGCCATGAGATCCAAATTGATTTCAATTAAGACAATTTTGATAACTCATTTGGAGGTTATGCAAAGAGAACTGGAAACAATTCAAGATCTTATTATAAAAGATCATAACTTATTAGTGGTTGAGAGTTTAATTGATTTAGCTACAAGAATACAACTGTAGAATCAAATTTTGGACGTAGCAAGAACCACATGTAATCATGCACTAGCCATGATTACTAGAGTTCACAAGGAACTCATTGAAACATATGGATCACTTCAACTCTTTCAACCCCAACAATAGTGACATCAAGTGCTAAAAACAAAGGGGAAAATATATATAGAAGGAGTATATTGCAGAAGGAAAGAAGAAATATATAGGTATATTATAAATGATGTAGGAGCATCCAATGGTGTAAGAGCAATCTTGTATCACCAAAAAATATGCTTAATGTTAGTTTCTATTTAATGTGTTTTCATTTTTGGCTACCCATTTCTACTAAATAAAAATTTCAACTCTCATAGCTCCACTATTGGTTTTTTAGTTTAGAGTTTTTGAGCACTTTGGGATATGTGCCAATGTAGAAAATATATTATTTTGTAATTGAGCCATATTTATAATGAGTTAGAGGGTATAAATTGGAGGGATGATTATACTTGTAATTTAAAGCAATCCAAAAAAAGAATCAGGTCAAAAGACTTTACAGTTTCAAAGTTATTGTAGTTTTAAGCTACCTGGAGACCTCCTATGAGCACTTCAAAGTCAGATTTGAGGCACTAAATGGCCTCGTACAGGTCCAAAAAATGGGGGACAAGAAAAGATGGTCCATAGGGCTATAGAGAACTTGGAGAGCTTTTCGAAAATATAAACGGTTCATCAATTGGAGTCCCGAATAAAAAAGTTATGCCTCCCAAAAGTTGGACTACAATTTCTAGATTCTTCTAATTTTACACCGACTTCTGACATGTTTTCTAGAACCTTTTTTTTTTGGTGGATGTCAAATGGAATATTCTAAAATTTATACCTAACCCTAAACGTAATTTTGTTTACTTAAGGATATTTCTAGCATTGTAAAGGCAAATTTTGGTGGAGTTTGGGAGAAGGTACTGTGATAAGGGTTTCATCTAGAATCTAATAACATTGTAAGCCCATAGGGTACATCTTTGGTTTATTTATATTGTACTAAATTTAATAGCAAATCACTTTTGATAATAATATTTCCATTTTCCTAGTGCATTCATTTTTGTCTTAGGTTGTGTCCTCCTCAAGTGGTATCAGAGCAAGTCTTCTTGAGTGTGTAGACAAAGTACCGACTATGAGGTAGTTTGCACTAGGATGACGTGGTTGTGAGTTTTGATACAAGAAAATTCTAGAGACAAGTCCAGGTATTATAGGAGGAGATCTATTGAGGGATAAATGTTTTCATAGGCAACGAAAGTGAGGAAGAAAATGAAGAAGGAAATATTGGGAAAGAAGGGGAAGGAGATGGAGAAGTTCTAAGCTAGGTGGAGGAGAGACTTTTTAGGCCCATTGTTAAGCTTGGAAAAAGACCTAAATTGACACCAGCTTGTTTTCAGGAAATGTAAACCTAGATGAGTTGATTGACTAGATCAATGAGCCAGAGGAATGTTTTGAGTATAAGGATATTAGGGTCCCTGATAGGGTTAGGTTTGCAAAGTCTTGGTGGCAAGAGATTCAGTTGGAAATAAATAGAAGAGGAAAGGAGAAAATCACAAGATGGGATCACATGGAGGAAAAACTAAAGAAGCAGTTCATTCTTATTGATTATGAGTGTGATTTGTTTAGAAAGATATAAGAGTTAAAGCAAGTGGGAAAATCTATCCAGGAATACACAAAGGAATTTTACCAACTCCTTATTAGGGCAAGGCATGCAGAAGCAAAGAAGGAGAAGATTTCCCATTACCTTAGTGGGTTAAGGTCTAGCATTTAGGATGAGTTAAGTCTGGTTAGAATGACTAGCATTGAAGAGGCATACTAGTTTTCCTTGTGAGTTGAGGAGAAGCTAAACAAAAAATTTGATGGAGGAAAAAGAGGGCATAATCAAGGAGGAAGGGGAAGTGGCAAGTCATTTAGAGCCCAAATTAAAATGAGAATGAGAAGAAAAATGAAGATGTGGGTACTAGCCAAAATTAGAGGAACGAGGGTTTCAACCGCTCTTGTCATCAAAACTTTGGAGATCAGAGAGGAAGAAGTAAAGTATGTGGAAAAGGTTCACAAAGAGGAGGCTTCCATGGTACTTGTTTTCATTGGAATGAAGAAGTTCATTGTGCCTTTGAATGTTCTTAATGCCAAGGAAGGATAGATAGGAGAGATGATGGTCAAGCAAGGGTTTCTCATTGTAATGAAATAACTTGCACAATAGAAGAAATAATATGAAATAGCTAAGATTTATAGACCACTTCGAGGGGCCAACCTCCAAATATCTCCAATGACAACACACTTCAAAATCTAATGATTAAATAAGACTTACAACCCTCTTATACATACCTATTTATGCTTAGGTTGAATAGACACAACCCTTCATAACACCCAAGCTGACCTACCTACCTAAATTATAATATAGTAATGATAACATGACTTAATTAGGGATTAAGATAGCCATAAGTTGACTATTTATAACACTATATACAATAATATTAAGGGTTTAGCATGCTCCCTCTCTTGAAAGAAGTATTGTCCTCAATGCTAACCAAGTGTGGATTCTTTTGAATGAACTCCTCATCCTCCAATTTTGCCTTGTCAACTAGTAAATTCTTCCATTGGATGAGATATTGAGTCAAGTTTTTATTCCTTACCCTCTTTGGGCATGTTTGAAGAATGCATTTTGGTTCCAAAATTATTCTTCCTTCTTCATCAAATTCTAGAAGTTCTGTTTGAGTAGGAATATTCTACCCAATTACCTTCTTCAAACAAGAAACATAAAAAACTAGATCTATCTTTGTTTTTGATGGCAACTCAAGCCTTTTGGAAATGCTACCAATCTTTTGCATGATTTGGTATGGTCCATAATATCTTGGAGACAATTTATTATTCTTTTTTGTTGCTTCATTAAGGATTTTTTATTAGGTTGCAATCCCAGGAAGATCCAGTCCCCATCTTCAAAATTTCTTTCACTATGATGTTGGTCTACTTGTTGTTTCATTTGATTTTGTGCCATAGCTAAATTCCTATTTTTGATGAAGCAAGTGACCCTCTACTGCTTGAACTCTTGGTGACACCTCTAATGATGATGTGATGGAAGGAGGATGATATCCATAAAGTGCCAAAAATGGAGACATTTTTGATGAGGTATGAAAAGAAGTATTGTACCACCATTCTACAAGAGGTAGCCAATCTACCCATTGAGATTGTTTTTCTAAAATGAAACAATGTAGATATCCTTCCAAACATTTATTAAGCACTTCATTTTTCCCATCTGATTGTAGATGTTATGAAGAATTATCAGCCAATTAAGTACCTAACAATTAGAATAAATCTTTACAAAAGTGACTAGTAAAGATAAGATCATGATCACTAACAATAACCTTAGGTGTGCCATGTAACTTTTGGATATTCTCCAAGAAAACTTTTGCCACTATAATTTCTATAAAAGGATGTGATAATGCAATAAAATGTGCATATTTAGTGAGGCGATCAACTGCTACCATGATGACATTATGGCCTTTAGATTTGGGGAGCCCATTGATGAAGTCCATAGATACCTCTTCCCAACTTTGGTTAGGAATAGATAAAGGAAGAAAGAGACCTGGTGTCTTAATTGTTTCCCCCTTATTTCTTTAAAAAACTGAACATTTAGCCACAAAATTTTGAACATCACCTTTTAGCCCTTCCCAAAAAAATCTTTCTTGACCCTATAATATGTCTTCAAAATTCATAAATGACCACCAGTTAGGGACTCATGTAGTTTTGTGACAATCTTGTGTTTAAGAGTAGAATTCTTGTAGAGATACAAGTGCTCTTTATACCAAAGAAAATCCCCCTTTAAACAAAACTTATCTAAACTACTAGGGTCAATTTTTATTTGCTGGATGAGATTACTCGTTATGACATAATTTTTCCACTCTTCTTTGGCTTCTAACACCCAATTTTCTTGTAATATTGAAAGGGCACATAATAAGGCTTCATCTTTTCCATCCTTCGTAGAAAGTGCATCAGCCACAATATTTTCCTTCCCTTTCTTGTATGCAATTTCAAAGTCATATCCCAACATCTTAGTGATCCAATTTTGTTTCTCTTCAAATGATAGTCTTTGTTCCAAAAAATATTTTAGGAAATCATAATCTATCTTAACCTTGAAGTGTCAACCCATTAAATAAGGCTTCCATTTTTTAACTTCATGAAGGATTGCTAACATTTCCTTCTCATAAATAGGCTTGAGTTGATTTTTACCTTTTAATTGATGACTCTCAAAAAAAATTGGGAAACCTTCTTGCATGAGAACTACTCCTATCCCATTTCCAGAAGCATCACATTCCACAATGAATTCCTTGGTGAAGTCTAGAGTGGCAAGCACTAGAGTTGTACATAGAGCCTTCTTTAATTGCTCAAATGATACATTAGCTGATTCATTCCATTGGAAAGAATCCTTTTTCAATAGAGTTGTAAGGGGTGCTTCTATATGACCATAATTCTTCACAAATCTTCAATAGTATCATGTCAATCCCAAAAAACCCCTCAACTTCTTAATAGTTTTTGGAATAGGCCATTCTATGATAGCCTTAATTTTCTTAGAGTCCACCTTTACTCCTTGTGAAACTATGTGTCCCAAATACTCCACCTCCTTAAGAAAAAAAGCACACTTGGATGGCTTAGCATAGATTTGATGATCTTCGAGTAATTGTAATGCCTGATCTACATGCTACAAATGTTCCTCCCAAGTCTTGATATAAATTAATATATCATCAAAGAACACTAACACAAACTTTCTCAAGAACTTCTTAAAATTGGAATTCATCAAACTTTAAAGTGTAGATGGTGTATTGGTAAGACCGAGTGGCATCACCAGAAATTCATAATGACCTTCATGAGTTTGAAATTTTTTCTTTCAAATATCTTTCTCCTTAGTCCAAATTTGGTGATAACGAGGTATAACATCTAACTTGGTAAAATACATAGCTTGATTTAATTCATCTATAAGATCAGCAATGAATGGAATAGGAAACTTATCTTTAATGGTATACTAGTTGAGAACTCTATAATTTGGACACATGCACCAAGTTTCATCCTTCTTATGCACTAGCACAACTAGTGAGGAGTAAGCACTTTGGCTATGCCTGATAATTCCTGCCTCTAGCATTTCCTCAACATTTTTTTCTGATAATTCCTGCCTCTAGCATTTCCTCAACATTTTTTTCTATCTCACCTTTTTGTATGTTTGGGTACCTATAAGGCCTAATGTTTGGTGGCTGACTCCCTAGAACTAGTTGTATGGCATGATCATAATCCCTCTTAGGATGAATTCCTTTATGCATATCTCCAAAAATCATTAAGTGATGATCAATTATTGCTTGTAAATATGGATGTGTAAGAGCAATAGATTGAGAGACTTTTAATGAACATAGCTGGGCTAAAAATCCATCCACTCTTTTCTTAAGAAGATTTTTCATTTGATGAGAGCTTACAATCTATAGGGATTTCACCTTCAATCCACTTAGCTCCACTACCTTTCCTTGTGATTGAAATCTCATGAATAGTTCTTGGAATTTCATCTCAATTGTTCCTAATGTAGTAAGCCATTGTAATCCCAAAAAAAAATTTGTTGCACCCATGGATATCACATACATTGGGGTATCATGTTGATAATCTCCATGGATAATTTGATGCTTTGACACTTTCCTAAATAACTAATTGTGCCCCCATCTGCAATCAAAACTTGAAAATCAGGGGCTAGATATAAATATAAATTTAGAAGAGTTGCAAAATTTTTTATGATGAAATTATGAGTACTAGCTAAGTCGATCAACAATGTTACTTTTTGCTTCTTTAAGAAACCCACTACCTTGAGAGTTTGTGGTGCACTAAAACCTGAAAGTGCATGACAAGAAATAATTGGTTGAGAATCATGTGATTTCTTACCTGAATCCCTATCCTCCTCTAATATGGGCTCATCCTCTTCTTCCTCACTTGGACCTTCAATATAGAACAATTTGTTTTCACTACATTTATGTCCTTGACTATATTTTCTATTGCAATTGAAACACAACCCTTTTGCTCTTTTCTCCTCAATTTGTTGTGGAATCAACCTAGTAGGTTGAGGAAGATAAGGTGTTGAATATTCTTTGTCTCTTGTCACATTAACCCCCTACTTTCTAGAAATAAAGAACTTATCCTCTACCATGCATGCCAATATAAAAGACTCATTTACCAAATTAGGACAAAACATGCATATCTCATGTTGAATGTGATCCTTGAGACCAGCGAAGAATAAATCATTCAAATTCTCCTCTATAATTGTATCCACTCTTAAGGATAAATTTTGGAACTTTTTGAATATAATCCTTAACTGATCCTCTTTTTTGAAGCTTAGCAAGTTGGCTAAAGATGTTTTTTGTCACACTATTGCTATATCGTGGTTGGAGTTCTTCTATAAAAATTGACCATGATACAGTGAGACCCCTTTTCCTCCTATGAGTACAAAGCCAACGATATCAAATAAATTGATCTAGTTCTAGATATAAGGAAGCCATTGTAACCTTTTGTCCATATGGGATTTGATGTATTTCAAAAAAAATATCCATTTGATTTATCCATGTTAGAGGATCCTTGCCATCAAATTTGCACATATCCACTTTTGGAAAAAATTTCCTAGATCCCATAGGATTAATAAAATTTGTGTCATCATTAGTTAACTTAAAGGTTTCACCTTGATTACTTGAGAGCTCCTTCCTTGTTCCATTCATATAAGTTCTTAACATGCTTCATATATATGATATATCACATTGTAGGTCACACATATCATTCTTAACCTCTTCCTTGAACTTACTAAGTTCCTCATTGGGTTTATCCTCCTCTATTGCTTCCCAATCTTGATCAAAAGATTTCCACAGTGTGGTAGAATTATTTTTTCCTCTTGTGGAAGGTTGTGTCATGATGAAAACCAATGTTTTTGGAAAAAACCCCCAAAAAATAAGCAAATTTTCTACCTTGAGAAAGATTTTTCCTAATTTTAAAATATCTTGCTTATTTTTGTTTTTCAATCTCTCCAAGCTTTGAATTTAGGCTCCTTTACTATGCATTGAGAAACCCAATACAAGTTATACTCCACTTCAGCAAGATGTGAGAGATATGAAGATCTGAAAAAATTGTGTGCAAATAGTAATTTTGCAATAATTTCATCAAATATGCTCGAATTCCTCTAAATTTTGGAATATAGCTTCTTTGATATGTTCTTCAAAAACCGTTTAAAAGTCTTTGAAAATTTTGCTAAAATCTAAAAGTTATTCTCTTCCCAAAATTGCCTCAATGTTGAGAAAAAAATTTGCCGCTATGGTGCCAAAATCATGCTCTCATACCACTTTTAATGAAATAACTTCAACAAAAAAAGAAATAATATGAAATATTATTTAAAGACTTGATAATATCTAAGAGTTATAGGCCACTTTGAGGGGCAAACCTCCAAATATCTCCAATGAGAGCACACTTCACAATCTAATGATGAAATAAGACTCACAACCTCCTATATATACCTATTTATATTTAGGTTGGATAGGCACAACCCTTCATAACACCTAGGCAAATCTACCTACTTAAATTATAATATAATAATGATAAAATGACTTAATTAAGGATTAAGATATCCACAAGTTGACTATTCATAACCCTATATACAATAATATTAAGGGTATAACACTTATGTGGATGATGATGCACAGTCATCACATTTAGAGGATGCAAAAAGAAGAGAGGTTCTAGTTAATCAAAGGGTCTTACTAAGCAGTGAGACTAAACTCAGACAAATGAGGAGTTTGTTTCATACCAAGTGCAAGTGTGAGGGTAAATGTTATGATGTGATTGTTGATGGTGGAAGCACTGAAACCTTGGTGTCAGAGGAGATGGTCTCAAAGCTAAAGCTCAATAGGGAGAAACACCCCCAACCCTATTATATTGCTTGGGTGTAGGATGATCATAAGGGCTTGGTTAGTGAGCAATGTTTGGTAAAGTTCAAGATTGGGAGTTATGATTATGAGGCTCTCTGTGACATCATTCCAATGGATGTTTGGCATTTATTGTTGGGAAGGTCATGGCAGTTTGATAGGCATGTTGTACATGATGGTCATGAAAATACATACTCTCTAACAAAGGATGGAGTTTGCCACAAATTGAAGCCCTTGATAAAGGAGGGTGAAAAGGTATGCAATATTTCTAGGGAATGTCTTTTTGAGGGAAGAAATTTTTTGGATGGCATGAAACATCAACAGATGTGTTATGCTTTAATTCTTAGAAAAGATAAGGAAGGTAGTAGTGAAATTCTACTAGAAGTTTCAGGTCTATTAAGTGAGTATGGAGATGTTATCTCTGATAATGTTCTAGAAAGGTTCCTACTAGTAAGGAAAATTAGTCATCAAATAGATTTAGTCCCTAGAGCTAGTTTTCCTAACAAGGCTACTCACAAGATGACTCTTAATGAGATTGGAGAGCTAAACAGATAGTTTAGGAGGTATTGAGGAAAAGTTTTATTTGAGAGATCTTGAGTCCATTTGTAGTACATATAGTGCTAGCACCAAAGAAGGATGTAGAGTGAAGAATGCGTACAAACTCTTAGGCCATAAATAGAATAACCATCAAGTATCAGTTTCCTTTGCCAAGAATGGATGATCTTATGGACTGTTTGAGTGAAGCTTAGTACTTCACAAAGATAGATCTCAAGAGTGGTTATCACCATATATGGATACAAGAGGGAGATGAGTGGAAAATTTCATTCAAGACCAAGGAGGGTCTATATGAGTGGTTATTCATGCCCTTTGTACTAAGCAATGTACCAAGAACCTTCATGCAGCTTATGAATGAGGTATTAATGAAATTTTTGGGAAAATTTGTTATTATCTATCTAGATGATATTTTGATTTTTTGTAAGTCTTTGGATGAACATTTACTACACATTTGTAGTGCCCTGGAAAGGTTGAGGGAGTTAGTCTATTTGGGGTTTGTTATATCAGTTGAGAGTCTCAAAATGAACCTAGAGAAGGTGAAGGTCATCTTGGAATGGCCTACTCCAAGATCTGCCACTGAGGTGAGGAAATTCCATGGTCTAGCTAGTTTTTATAGGAATTTCATTAGGGATTTCAGTAGTATATGTGCACCCCTAACTAAAACAATGAGGGGGAATAGAAAAGAGCTCAAGTGGTCTACAAGAGCTGCAAGAAGTTTTGAATTACTAAAGAAGAATGTGATAGAGCAACCTATGTTGGAACTTCCTAATTTAAACAAAGTGTTCTAGGTGGATTGTTATGCTAGTGGAAGTGCTATTGTGGCTATGTTGAACCAAGAAGGTAAAATTATTGCCTATTTTAGTGAAAATTGAATGATGCAAAGAAGAAGTATTATGTTTATGATCAAGAGTTTTATGCAATGGTTTAGGCCTTACAGAAATGGAGGCATTATTTTTTGCTAAAATAATTTGTCTTGTATACTAATCACTAGGCATTACACTACCTAAACAACCAAGGTAAATTGAATTGGAGGGATTTGAAATGGGTAGAGTTCATGCAAAGCTATACATTTGTATTGAAACATAGAAGTGGAAGGTCTAATAGGGTTGCGGATGCATTAAGTAGGAGATAGTTTGTACTAACAGTAATGCAAGTTGAAGTGGTTGGGTTTGATGAACTCAAGAATTTTCACCCTAAGGAACCTAACTTTGTAGAGGCTTGGAAGGCTTGTAAAGAACTTATTACTCTAGACAAGACTAGGTGGCTAGATTACATGATTCAGGATGGCATGTTGTTCAAGGGAAGTCAGTTGTGTATTCCAAGGAGTTCCATGAGGGAAAACTTGATTAACAAGAAGCATAATGGAGGAATGGCAGGACACTTTTCTTGAGATAAAACCATTGCAATTATTAGAGAACATTATTTTTGGCCTCAATTGTCATAGGATGTGAAGAAGTTTGTGTAAAGTTGTCAATTATGTCAAACAACCAAAGGATTTAGTCAAAATGATAGACTTTATCAGCTATTACCTATTCCATTGAAGCCTTGGGAGGACATAAGTATGGATTTTGTTCTCAGATTGTCAAGGACACAAAGAGGTAATGACTTAGTATTTGTGGTGGTTGATAGGTTCTCCAAGATGGCACATTTTATTCCATGCCGCAAGACTCATGATGCAATACATATTATAGATTTTTTTTTCAGAGAGGTGGTGAGGCTACATGGTCTCCCAAAAAGTATTGTTTCTAACAAAGATACCAAATATGTGTTGTATTTCTAGAGGACTCTATCAAAGAAGTTGAAGATAGAATTGAAGTTTAGTTATGCACATCATCCATAGAATGATGGATAAACAAAAGTAGTGAATACGAGTTAGGGCAATTTGCTAAGGTGTTTAGTAGGAGATAAACTTAAGGGATGGGAGTTGATTCTACCACAAGTAGAGTATTCTTACAATAATTTTATAAATAGGAGTACTCATAGATCACCATTTCAAATTATGTATGGGAGTAGTCTAAGGACTGTACTAGAGCTCAGGAAGATGGAGCAAGGGGAGAGGACAAGTGCTAAAGTAGAAGACTTTGCTAAACATGTCAAGAACCTACATGACGAGGTGCGAGGACATATTACCAAGATGAACCTATAGTATAAGGCTAGGGTAGATTAAAAGAGGAGAGATAAGGAGTTCCAAGTTGGAGACCAGGTTATGGTATATTTGAGAAAGGAACAATTTCCAGTGGGTACTTACAAGAAGCTGGAGATGAAGAAAATTGGCCCTTGTAAAATTTTGAAGAAACATGATTAAGGGAATGCATATGAGGTGGAGTTGCCAGATGGGATTCACATTTCTCCTTTTGTCAATATTTTAGACTTAACAAAATATCATGATGATGGTATAGATGAAGAGTTGATGCTAGAGCAATCTCCAATTCATACTACTATGAAGGAAGAGACTAAAGAAATTCGCGATAGTCATGTAGGCTAGAGTACCAAAAGTAGGTAGTATGGGGAATACCTAGTGAAGTGGAAATGATGACCAATAGAAGACTCAACTTGGACGTTTGCAACAGAGGTTGCCCATTTGGGTTATCCTCTACAAGTTATAAAATGACAGGGTCACTTTTAAATCTACCCTGGGTGTCTAATGCAGGAGCATCCAATGGTGTAAGGGAAATCTTGTATTACCCAAAAATATGATTAGTGTTAGTTTGTATTTAAAGAGTTTCCATTTTTGGATACCCATTTGGGTCAAATAAAGATTCCAACTCTCATAGCTCCACTATTGGTTTTTTTGGTTAAAGTTTTTAAGCACCTTGGGATATGTGCCAATATAGAAAATGGATTATTTTGTAATTGATCCATAATTATAATGAGTTAGAGGGTTTAAGGTGGAGAGATGATTATAATTGTAATTTAAAGCACTCTAGAAAAAGACTCATGTCAAAAGACGTTATGGTTTGAACACTATTGCAATTTTAAGTTGCTTGGAGACCTCCTAAGAGCACTTCAAAGTCTGATTTGAGGCACTAAATAGACTTGTATGGGTCCAAAAAAGGGTAACAATAAAATATGGTCCATAGGTCTATAGAGTGCTTGGAGAGCTTTTTGGAAATATAAATAGTTCATTAATTAGAGTCCCAGATCAAAAGTTATGCCTCCTAGAAGTTGAACTACCATTTTTGGATTCTTCTAATTTTACACCAACTTTTGACATGTTTTATAGAACCTTTTGTTTTGGTAGTGGATGCCAAATGGTATGTTCTAAAATTTATTCCTAACCCTAAAACTAATTTGGTTTACTTAAGGATCTTTCTGGCATTGTAGAGGCAGTTTTTGGTGGAGTTTGGGAGAAGGTACTATGAGATGGGTTTTCTCTAGAATCTAATAACATTTTAAGCCCTTAGGGCACATATTTGGTCTATTTTCATTGTACTAAATGTAATAGTAGATCACTTCTAATAATAATATTACCCTTTTTCTATTGTATTCATTTTAGTCTTCAGTTGTGTCTTCATCAATAAAGGATGTAATGAATTATTTGTAAGCCATAAGAATTAATGGGAGAGATAATTTTATCAATTTTTTAAATTGATATGAAAAAGTGACATATATATGAAAACGTATTTTTTTCCACTAATTTCAAGGGGGAGATTGATGTTATCTCTAACCACTGTTGTCTATTAGTGTCAACCACTCAGCCATTTACAAGGCAGGGTTGGACAGTCATGACTATGACAAAGGTACTCTACATAGACTAAGTCATGTATATAAGATAGTATTCACCGAACTATTCTATAAAAGTGAAGTATGTGTATGGAGAAATTTTCTATATGTACTGAGCTCATCAGCTAACGAATAAGACATCACTAATTGAGTGACATACTATGTGTCAAGAAAAATATATGCCAAGCATTAGAAACTTAACAAAGGTTGATCAACAATAATACTGAGCATCAAAAACAATAAAAATTGATAAATGTAGAGCTTACATAAAAGTTAGGAGTAGAATAGAGTTTTAGGAAAAATGACTATCAAGCTAGCTTGGAAGATTTATAATATGTTTTGATAAGGTTGTTATAGAACATTTAATGCTTGAAGAGGTTGTTACAAAATATTTACATGGTGTGGATCACATATCCCCATGTGTATATTCAACAATCAGGATGAAGAGGAAAAACATGGAACCATCTAGAAGACTCTTCACATAATCTTAAATAGCAATGATTTTAACCTAGATTGTGTGACCATGTGTGTGAGTAGTGTGAGTTACAAACTGAGAATATGAGAGAATAAGCTGAGAGAAGATCATAAGTCATTCAAGGGTTATGTTATCATCTAAGAGAGCAAGTGACATATTCATAAGAAATGAATGTGAAATGGAAAGACAATAGTTATTAGATCAGATGAGAGGATCAATTAGTAAGGAGAAGTCTCAAAATCACCTTGCAGAGAAAACCAAAAGTCGAGTACTAAATCAATTTTATCATACTTAAACCAAGGTAAATATCTTAATATAGTATTCTTAATAGATCTTTGTAAATATCCTAATGGAGTCTTTACTTAGTTGTAAGTTTCAAATCCTTTAACAAGGTAAAACTTAATAGTTTCTTAAAGTCTTTAACAATACATAATCCTTACAACATAGATCATATTTTATAGTCAACCATAGTAACCTTAACTACTTAACTTTATTACTGTAGTAGTGAATATTTGTGGGTGTTGCCCCCACCCCTTTTTACCATCACCTTGGAGGATTTCTCGATAACAAATATTGTGTTATGTTTTATTACTTTCATGCATGCAATTGAATTGATTTATATCTTACATCAAGTTTACATTTATAGTTTTGCATGCACAAGTTATTGATAGATGTGAATAAATTTGATAAAAGGTATAAATAGTAAAATATTATGATTCAACCCTCCTCTTAGTATCTATATTACTCCTCCCTAAATGAACACATTCAATAGTTCATCAATGTTTTCACTTACCATATCACTATCAATTTCATAGTCAAAACTTTGTAACCAAGCCTTCCTTAACTTTATTCCCTACACAAATGTGTTGTCTGTATCTTCAAGAATTAATATGTCATTGTAATACCTTGTGACTAATTCTTTAGGTATCCTCATCTTCATCTTCATTCTTTCTCAAATTCATGAAAATAAGCATCCATTACATTCTCAAAATTTTCTCCTAATTGAGTAATGTATTCATTTATCTATCTTGTCAGTACTTTTTCTTGTTCCCAAATAACATTACCAACACTAGGAAAACACTTCTAGATATAAAATAAAGTACATACAATGAGGGATCAAAACTTACACATTGAATTCTTTTATTTCCTTATAGATGATAGGTTCTCTGCTAGTTTTAGTTTTTGTAGCTCGACAAGATAATATTTATGATCTTTCATTACTATCTTCCATGCTTGATTCACTGCCATACATAGCACATTTTTCAATGTGCTTTATTGGTAGAATTTGTGAGCTATAATACTCACTAAAAAATCAATTAGTGGATTAGAAATGTTTGCAATGGAAAAACCTCATCCATTCCACTAAGCTCTTTTGTTTTCCTCAACTTCTTCATGACTTAGGCATCATGTTGTTTTATTCTTACCTAGGGTTGGATATCCTATATGACTATGAATGATTTTATTTATCATTTTCATGATTCCATTCTATAACCAATACTTCATGTCATGGATTATACTCATAACAATCTTAATCCTTTCAATATTTAAATTCTTTGGGAATTGTAGGGCACAAGTTTACCCTTTCCTCTCGACAACTTTATATTTGTCTTTCAAGATTCCTCCATTACACAACTTCTCATATGATTCTCTAATCTCATAGCACCCACTTCTCTGATTTTACACTTGTAACAACTCCTAACATCATGGATCATAATAACTTTGGGTGGTATTTAGGATAACACACCCACTAAGCCTATTTTCATTGTAATTTATGGAATAACATGAAACTTTGGTGGAGGACAAACATCACTCTTCACCAATTGAATTTTACTAACCTCTTAGTGCATTCTAGCAGTAGATGAAGATACCATATTTGTTGTTAGGGTTTGAAATAACTTCTTAGTCTTCTTTCTCATTTGGATTACTTGACATAGTTCAAATCTTCACTTATTCAAGCTTCTCATTCAAATTGCACTTGAAATCTATTACTCATTGCTCAAACCTCCAAATTTCACTCTGCACTTGAAATCTATATGAATGGTTTCTAATAATGTCTTGAAATTTTTATATATACCTTCTTTTGATTTATTTAGGGTCATTAATGTTGTCTAGTCAAGTATGTGGAAGCTAACTATCTCGGTCGATATTGGCACCTTCTAAACTAGGTCTTCTCTTTATAGCTTAGTCTCTTTCACATCACTCTATCTCTACCATTTCACATGTGAGCTACTCAGTCAACACAACCAATTTTACTAATGCTCAACAATCCTTCATGAATATATTATTATACATCTTTATCTATGAAAATATAAAATTTTGCACATTTCATGTAAGGAACTAACATATGATATATCAATTAAATATGCAGTTCCTTACATACCTCTCTTGCTTAGTTTGAGATGACATGACCACCTTTTGTATTGAATTGGGTGACCTCAATTTCATTTTCTCCACTATTTCCACTTTCTATTCTCCTTTTCAATTTTTTTATTCATTTCCTTCCTAACTTATTCAATGTCCACTTTGTCATTACTTTTTTCTTTTGTCTAATTTTTAGAATGTACTTGAGTCCTATAATTCTTTCTTAGATGTGCAAACTTCTAACATTTGGAGCATGCATTGTTAGGTGCATAATTCTTCCTCTAATTTTTCCAATAAGGTTTTTTTTTCTGATTTTCATTCATATCCTCTATGCCCATACTTATGATAGTTATAGTAGTATCCTTCAAATTTATGTGTAGTAGATGTATTCCTCATTCTTGACCTACGCTCATGTATTTGATGTCCTTTTTTCTTGCAATAAAAATAGTAACCTATAAACTTAGTTTTAGAATTTTTCATACCATGTTTTATTTGATGAATGTTTGAAGTATGATCAAGTTTTCCATAGTAATAGCATGTTTCTTTGTCCTTTGACTCATTCCCAAACTCTCCATTCTTGGATAATTCTCCTTGTTCACTACATGAATGTCCTAACCCATTAGAAAAACTAGAGGACTTCATAAGTTGTTCAAAGTACTTAATTACATCTTTAGGTTTGTTGAATCTTTCCATATATTCTTTCTCAATTTTCTTTTCATTCTTTAGTATGTCTCTATGTGATTTGAAATTTTCAATTCCCCCATCCTTATGATTCAATTCTTTATTTGCAAGCATAAGTTGAGTCATCATGCCCAATTGTGTGTTTGTGAGTTTCTACACATCTGATATCCTTTCTTCTAGTCTTATAGCCATTACTCTTTTTTCTTCTTTAGCCATAGTCCTATCTTCTTTAGCTTTCTTCTTTTTCTCTATGACTTCACATAATTGTACTGATTGGATTTCATGTTCTCTTTTTAATCCTATTATTTCTTCATTCATGATTTTGTTATTTTCAAATAGATCCTTAGATTCTTTGAAATTTTCATTGCTTGATTCAAGAAGTCCTTCAGTATCAACTTCTTCTTAGGAAAATTGTTTTATCTAGATAGCAATTTTATTTCTCATTTTTAGGGAATCCTTCAAATCTTCTCTCACTTTCTCAAGTTTCTATAGTATGAGTTTGATATCAATCACCTAATCCTTAGTAACCTTATCCTATTTAGAAGCCTCCATCTTGAATATCTAATCTCCAAGTGATTCATATTCTTCTCAAAGAACTAGTGTTCTAATACAAACTGTTGATGGATGTAGATATAAATAGAATAACAAGATACATGGGTGAGGGTGAATAAAAAACTTAAGAAATTTTACTTTTCACCAATTCAATCACACATTCACCAATTAATTAATGCATGTAAAAATTGTGATAATAAACTTTCTATAACATGTAAATCTGATCTATCACATGCATGAAAATAAACACATAACACAATATGTGTTACCTAGAAAGCCTCCTAGGTTAAGGCCAAATTGTGGTGTGTATGACACCCATAAATCTTCAATACTATAGTAATAATCTTAATCTGCTATAGTTACAATGTTTGATCATAATATATGATCTGCACTATGAGGTATTTTTGCTGTTAAAATCTTAAGAGACTGCTAGGTCTCATCTTGTTAGAGGATTTAACACTTACAACAAAGTAAGGACTCTGTTATGAGATTTATAGAGACCTGTGAAGACCACTCTATTAACAGGTTTATCCTAATTCATGTCAATTAAAATTGATTTAATACCTGACTCTCAGTGTGCTTTGTAAGATGATTTCAAGTCTTCTCCTTACTAATTGATCCCCTCCTCCAATCTAGTAATACTTGTCTTACCATATTCACTTCACTACTTTGAATATGTCACTTACTCTATTAAGTGGTAACAAAACCTTCACTTGTGATCTATTCTTGATCCTTCACTTCACTATTCACTCATTACTCCTTATATGTGGTTGGTTAGTATAATGACTATATTTCTAAGGATTGGACACCATTTTTACATTGGTTCTACACTTTATTAGTGCCAAGTAATTTACCAGAATGACATATTAAACTCTTTAAATTATTGACTAGGGACCTTAATTTGAAATGATGCCCACAAAGTATATTCTCTAATTCATCATATATGTCATTGTAACCTTACAAAAAAATGATAAAATAGATACTAAGGTAGGAAATTAAATGGAAACTCAACCTATCAATTAGAAATGAAGTTATAAACATGAAACCAAACTATTTACTTATGCTACATAAAATAACCAATAATTTTGTTACAATATGGTTACAAGAAAAATAGAGTTATAAAACCAATGCTTTTGTTTGATGGAATGAAAGACCAATTTCTAACTAGCTATGAATTTCATTCACCTCCCATGTGGGTCTCCATAGAAGAATGAATAAACAAAAACTCAGAGATTAAGAACTAGAAATAACATTTTATTCATGGGAAAGTCACAAGTACATATTGGAATAATAGAATTGTATTTATCACTAATGCTAGATTACAAGAGATTTTTGTATCAATTTCTAACTTCTAAAATCTAAAATTTCAGTTTATTTATAACATGGACATAAAAATACCTCCTAAAATCTAGAATCCTCTAACATGAGGGATATGACAAGACTAATAACACACAACATCATATAATATAGTAATAGGTTGCACTTCATTTGCACATTAATTTGTGATTTCATGGCTTTTATATCTATTCCATAATTATTTTCAACTACCTTGATGTAGCTTGTAACAATGACTGATAATTGAAAGGTAATGGGATAATTATGAATTCAATATAGTCAACCACTTCCTTATCAACACTCTATCTTCTAATTCTTGTTTCCCCATTTTTATTCCTCTTACTAATTGAGTATTTGGAATTTGTGTTTTAGTAATGTCCCTAGGTGTGTCTGAGTCTAATTCCAAGTCCCCTTAGGTGGAAAGAGTCTTCATCAATTTTTTCATCTTCCCCTTCCCCACATTTCATAGCCAAGTGGTTTTCATTTTGTGTTGTGAGTTTTCATGGGTAGTTTAGTACCTAATTTGATGGAGATTCATGAAACATGCAAAGATAATTTACAAGAGTTATATCTACTTAGGATTCATCATTTTCTCCATGCGAACAATTTTTTGTGAAAATTTGGACTTCATCTTCTCCTTAGTGGGTATTCAACCCATGAAGGCAATTCTCTGCAAAAAGCAACAAATCATGCATATGAGCTGAAATAAGAAGATAACAAGGTATCCTATAATGAATTAATGTTCCTCTTACAATAATCTACCTCAGGAAACATTCAAGATTTGACACATCTCTCAGAATCATTGTAGGTGGAAAACTAGAAACTGACTTCCCCTCGATAGGTTTCCAGCCCATGAAGTTAGTTTCTCAAAAAAGATAATTCTAGAGGAAAAGAAGCAAAGGTGGGACCCTAATGATTTTTTGCACTAATTTTGGAAATTTTTGAACCAAAAGGAAGCCATGACCAAAAGTTAAAGTTAAAAGGTAAGCCTAGGCGAAGAAATGAAAGTTGTCTTCTCCTTGGTGGGTTTTCAACCCATAATGACAATTTTCCAGATTTTAAAGAAAATCAAGTTGGTGAGCGGATTAAACCCACATTTTGTGTGCTAAACCTCTCAAGATGATAATGTAAATAATCTAGCTATTATGGGAAAGATCTACTAGGAAAAATTTGCTTCAGCAAATATTTTTTTATGAGGTACTGTATTTATAACTTTCTGAAACTTAGTGGAAAATGAGAAAGTAAATATGAGAGATAGAAAGTTACCGTTGAACCAATAGAAAAATGAAGAACACCTTAATATCTATTAAAACTATGCATTTATTGTTCCAATAGCTCTCTCCTTCTATTCATTAGTGGCATGAATTTTGAAGATCAACAAGTGAATTGAAGTCCCTTTATAGATAGAAATGCAAACTATTACAAAACTACCACTCTCTCTTGAACTGTAATTCTATTAAAATTGCATTACTTTTTCAAAAAGCCAATAAATGTACATTTTTTATTCCTTTCATTTTTTGGATCAAAGTTCATTTTCAAATAGAATGGCAACTAGATTTGCAAGTTTTGATGGGTTGAATGGGATCAAGTCTTCACTATAGAATTTCACGGACACCTCTCTCCATTTCTATGAAATGTAAGATTTTTAGAAGAGGGTAAGATCAGAGCCTATTCATCCCATTACTGAGAAGCTTCAATGATGTGGGCTAGTTGAAGTGGTAGGTTTTCTAGTTGCAGTCCAAGCTTCGGAGTTGATATATGAATGTATAAATCATTATAACCCAGACACTAGATAGATTATATTGCCAGATGATATAGTATTAATCTTCATTGATAGACAAACTATGGTAAATTGTCTTCAAGTCATGGAGCAAGAAGAGTTTTCAAATTTGACAATTGGTGGAGTCATCTTTAAGTTTTTCACAAAGAAATTGGTCTAGAGAAAGGAGATTATGCAATCATGGTTCAACAACCATAGAGCACCAAGAGTAAGGTCCCTAAGACTCTTTTTGGTACTAATCTCAAGCTCAAGATTGTTGACATCCTAGTTCTCTTGCACAGATTGAAATGTGAGTAGAAGCTTTAAATTTCATTAAGAAATATTTCTTTTTGGTACAAGTTATCTAATCTGACACCCAATATATTGATTGGGTTCACAAGCTAAGTGAGATTTTGTACAATGCTCTAAGTGCTTCAAAATTCTACAACACCTTCTATATGTCCTCTTTTTTGATTTACATGTTTGCTTCTCTACAACTATGGTCAGGCCACCCAATGGTAGAGAGCTTCCCTAATGATGGGAAGTCTTATGACTTCTATCCATGTTGGCAATTGGAAAATAGCTATGCAGAATATATAATAGTTAATTATACATTTACTACAAAAATTTGTAGGGAGCTCTAGGGATGCCTAGAGAAGAGATTTAGCCCTGAAGCTATGGTAGTCATTAGTCAGTTTAGAAGTTCTTTCATCCAATTCTCATCATTTTCATATTTATGTCTTGTAGCTTTTAATGGATTCCCCTTGGAGTAGCTGAGATATTTGAGTGATATGATTGTGTTGATCAAGATCATGAGACAAGACATTTAAGTGAACATGCTAAGTGGGAGTCTGAAGAAGAAAGGTTATGAGTTCCCTATGAAGGTGGGAGCTTTCAGTTGCAAGTCCCATTTTGATACCAAGAACATGTTGAAGGTATTTAAGATGAAATATAAATTGGAGATGTATGAAGTTTTGAGGCCTATGTTTGATCCAAATGGGTATGAAAGAGAGGTGTTGCAAATTATTCAAGACTACTAGGTTGATTGCAAGGATGAATTCATGAGCCATGATCATGCCTTTGCTAGACTTATAGTAGATAAAGTGAAAATTTATAAGATTGATATCAATGTAGATGGAGTAGAATATGATAGGAAAAGTATGTATAGCAATACATATTTAACAAAGCTAAGTATTCCATTCAGCTCAGAGCCTCATCAAGATACTGGGGATGATCTAGATGTCATGATGGCCCAAATTATTAAAAGAACTAGGAAGTGGGTTGTGTAGACTACAAGAAGGAGAAGTTGAAGTAAAAGCACCCCCACTCAAGCTCTCTAGTAGCTGCGCCTGCTTCATCCTCACAATGTGGATCATTTGGTGTAACTCTAGCCATAACTCAAGGACCAGCTCAACTAGTAGGTGGAGGTGACCAACCTCCAAACAAAAATATTCCTTTGGTTAAGAATTCTTAGGATGGCTCCTCCCAAGTGATTGGTTCCTAGCCAGAAGCTTAGAAGAAGGTGGACGAGCTAAAAGATAGTGATGTTACTCCAATTCCATCTACAAGCCATGTACTTCTTCTCCCAAGTAGTCCTCATGTGCAAGTACTGGACTTAGGAGATGGAGGAAGTAGTGATAGAAAGTCCACTAAATTGGATTAAGTAGCTAAGAAGATGATAGAAGTAGAGAGAGCCTAATAGTCTTCAAAGCTTGTTTCACAAGCTCAAAAGAATCCCTTCTCTTCAACCACAAAGGTAATTACTTTGGTCAAACGGAAGATGTTTAGCATTGAGTCTCTTGGGATAGCCTCAAAGGTGATAGGGATAGATTCATGGTTGAAAGATACTTTGGATAGGAAGACAAAGAGGAAGGATGAAGGTGCTCCCGAAAAGGATACCTTATCCCGTGTTGTTTGTTTTGGCCCTACATTGACTGAGGTTAAGAAACTTGTCTATCCTTGGGCAAGACCCTAAAATAAGGCATTTAACAATGGAGATAGCCAAACTGATAAAAGAAGGAATGATTGAGGATATGACTATGGATGATTTCACCATGCATTTATTTGATCTCAAGAAAGCTAGACATGATACCAAAGTTAGCTTGTGAAAGTCCACAAATGAGGTGATCGAAGGACAACTAGAAAGTTTTTAGTTGTCAAAGGTCCAAATGAAGGCAGAAATACAAGAATTGAATAATTTCATAAGGGAGTTAGTCACTCCTTTGGAAAGCATTTTTGGGATACCCATTACTAGGGATCGTAGCTACAAATGTTCATCTAGGAACTTATTTGCTAGCTCCAAGAGGATAAGTATTTTGTACAAATCGGCAAAGAGTGGAGTGATAAGATCATGCCATATTAAGATTAGAAATAGAAAAGGATAACATATCATAAAATAGAGCCACCTTGGCTACAGAGAATGTCAAGATAGATGATTGTGTTTCTTTATTAAAGATGATCATTCACATGAAGAAAAAGGAGGCTATGGAAGCAAAGCTCTTTCCTAAAGGGGATGAGCCCTTGCTTGAATGGTTTTATAGTATGCAATTTAAGTCCAAAATGATAATAGCCACAGAGGAGGGATTCAAGAAAACTAAAGCTAAAATAAAGAAGGAGCAAGAAAGAGACTATGAACTACTAAGAGCCTTGCACATATATTCATAGTCTAGTGGGCAAGGAAATGCAATCATTGGAATACCTATTATGCTGAAAAATTTCTCTAATTTTATAGATGGTCTGACAAAAATAGTTTCTAGTCCTTAGAATAGGATATTTAAATTGCAGAAGCTTCGTGGAGGTGTGGATGTGGCCATGGAAGAACTACAAGATCATTTGGGCATTGTCAAAGACCTAGCTCGAGAGCATTCTACATATTTCTTGAGATACACCAATGTACACATCCATAGGCATGAGGAGTTAATTCCAATCATTGTTCCAACTAAGTATTGAACTTCCATTATAATTATCATCTCAAAATATTATATGTATGATAATGAAAGATTAAAAAAAGGTCAAAAAATTTTTGCTGTGAAGTACTTGATGTTGTAGAGTCAATTGAATGGTATTTCTATATCAATTATTTTTTGCTTCAATTTGTTAGATGTTAATAGTTTTATCTTCTCTTGTTTGAATTTAAAAGGATAGAATAGAGCTTCATTCTCCTATTTTTTGGAAGAAAACTAATCATGATAAGTATTGTCATTATGAGTTTAAAACGGATCTCTTAGACATTTTTCTCTAATTTAGTTTTCCTTTCTCTACATTTAGTTTTTGATAAGTTTAACTTAGTAGTAGCTAGCATGCATATTGGAATCATTTTGTCTTATGAGTTCATAGGATGTGCGAAACTCATGAACTTAGTTAATCCTCTTCTAAATCATTTCTCTTCTAGGTTAAATCTTATATATTTCTAACTCGGTTAACCTCTCCTATTCTCAGGTTAAGAACATATCTTATTAAACTTAGGATAAAAAAAATTCATTACAAATTTGTAGTAGAGAGTTGTACCTAAAAATTCAAAGGGAAGTTAGCCTTCCCAGAAGAAACTTTCCAAACTATTGTAATCAAAGTTTCTTCACAAATTAGGGAACTTGGGAGTTAGAATTGAAAAGAACATATCTGTTTGCCAACAGATTTTTTGCGACTCTGCTAGGGAAAAGAAAAGTAGTCGCTTGACTAATTCACCTTATAACATGAGGGAAAATGGTAATACCTCATGGGTATATAGTCCCAGTTCTCCAACCTAACCTTGGTTTCCAAGATGACCAAGAAAACATAATCTCATATCTTAATACATTTGTTTAGAGAAATAGAAGGAATACTGAACAATATAGGAACACTAGCCCAGTATTGGAAGAAGAAGATACTAGGGCTAAACCATTAGAAAGATTTGTTTAGAGGAGAGAAATACAAAGGGTAGAATGGTAGTTAAGATGTGAAGCTCAAAGATAAAATTAATCTAGCACCCTAGAATGAATAATATTCCTTAGAAGTACCAAAGAACAGGGTGGGAAAAACCCTATTTTTGATAAACTCACAGAACATGGTTTTCCCATCTTAGATCTTCCTAAGCATAAAGGTGAAGATAAAGTTAGAGTAGAACATCTTCACTTGTTAGAAATCAAAGATCTTCACAAACTACCTGCCAGGTATTGGCCTTGCATAGAGTTACTACTCCCCTAGTTGTCAATTTTCTACCATACCTTGCTAGAACAATTATGCCTACTCCTTGGGCTACAACAATAGGTCCATTAGTACTAACAGTCTATCACCCACTCCTAGCTAGTTCAAGGAATAATTTTCCTAAATTTTTAGGTGATGGGAAGGCTACCACAAATGTACATATTAAAGCCTTCTTCACAACTACTCACATCTGAGGGGGTTCTCATGAATATGTTGTAAGATTTTTTGTAGAGACCTTAACAAAAAGTGCAACAAACTAGTTTTATCATGTGGATGATGGCTCAATCACCAATTGGGATACAATGAGAACAACCTTCAAAACTAGGTTCAAGACTGCAGAAGATGAATAGATCTTTCTAACACAATTGATATCCATTAAAAAATAACCCACCATGAGTATGAGGGACTTCATTGTGACTTTTAATAAGATCACTTGCAAGATCTTGACAACTAATAGGCCTACTACTAGAAATTTGAAAATATTTTTTATAAGTACAATGCTCCTATATATCAATTATGATTTAAGAAGGTCTCATCCCACAAATTTAGTGGATGCACAAAAGAAAGTAGTTGAATTTGAAGATGACCTAATCTTTGCCAAAAAGTGGAAATGAAAACTCCAAACCAAGGGAAGTTCCAGCCACACCACTTTGTCTGATGAATTGATTCAGAAATTATCAAATGAACTGGTGACATTAAAAAGACAATTACCCAGTTTAAATAAATATTACTAGAGAAACTTTCAAAACCCATCGAGAAAAAATAATGATGGAAATTTTCCACAACTTACAAGGTCACAACCAAGATTGGTGACTAAAGCGGCATGGAAGAAAGGAAATATGTGCATGTTTCATTTGACAATAGATCATGATAGTGAAAGCTACCTAGAAACTACTCATATGATATAGTTGTTGCCCACTAATGAGTTAAGCACCACAACCCCCTACCCTAAGTTAGATTCATACTCAACTGGTCACCCTAAAAAATTATTTTTTAGAATATGAATCCGACTCTAAGTCAAAGAGTGAATTTTATGCAACCATTGATGGAACTTTGTACACAGTGTTAACTTGAGGGAAAAAGATCAAGAATCAATCCTCCAGTCATGCTCTAGGAATTAACCCCACTTATTTAAGAAATAATATTCATAGTGATCAAGGAACTCCAACATCTCAAATAGGTAAGAACAAGACCCCTTTTGATATCATCCAATTTTGTGAAGAGTCAAAAATTCAAATCTCCCCTATAGATTATTTGAAATCCCATCCCTCCAAGTTGAAAAGATTGGTGGATCACTATAAAAGGAATGCTTCATATTTGAATCACAATGTGACCATTGAAGAAGGGGATGAAACCTTGACATCCAACTTATTTAACTAAGACAATTCCACTATCCTAGCAACCTCTCTCGGGAAAAAGCCTGACCTATTCTATATTTCACTATATATTAACGGATGAAAATTGAGCAATTGCACAATAGATTTAAGTGTGTTAGACAATGTAATGCCTTATTCTATAGCTAAAGCCTTGGGTCTCACTCTTACTAAAGTTCATGGAAGGTGTTACTCTATGGACACCAAGCAAGTCCCCTTGTTTGGACAAATCAAAGATGCTCAAGTAGCCTTAGCTTCTCATCTAGAAAAGAAATTATTATTGACTATCCTAGTCACAAATATTTTGGCAAGCTATGGGCTTCTTTTATGTAGGAGTTTTTTCCAAGATTTAGGAGGAGAAATAAAGTTAAACTGGTCTCAAGTAGTCATACCCATAGGAAGAAAACAAGTTAAATTGGAACCTAAAGAAAAGGAAAAATTTACTATCCTAAAGTCAAATGATCCTAAAGCTCAGATCCTCTACTAGGAGTTGGAGTTTGGTAATTACATGTTGTTTACTAAAGAGGCTCTAGATGAACAAAGAAATGAAGACCTAAGAAAGGAAATCCTCAGTGAGAAAGAAGAGTCAATAGATATCTTGACATTGGAATTCGATGAAAGTTGTTCTTCATCTAGATCTGGTGCAAGTGTCGTGTTAATACCTCCTAAAGGAGAGTTGGAACCCATGGATTTTGAATTGTAATTTGGGAAAACAAATAATATAGTAGAATATGAAGCCCTTCTACTTGGGATAATAGCCACAAAGGAGAAAGAAATAAAGATCCTAAAAGCCCAAGGTGATGTAGAACTTATTGTGAAACAAATTAAAGAGAAATACTCTATGAAGAACCACAAGTTGAAAAACTATACAAATAGAGTTTGGGATGAAATAAAAGGCCTAGATGCATTTACTATTGAAGCAGTACCAAGGGAGATGAATACCACAGCTGACTTCTTAGTTGTTTCTGCTTCCTTTCTACTACCTCATCCTAAGTTCAAAGATAAGAAATACCAAATTGAGAATGTGTATCAACCCTTTGTTCCAAACAATATAGAATCTTGGAAAGTCTTTGAAGATGACAAGATTTTACAATTGTTCTTAGAAAATAAAAAAACCACTTGTAATCACTCATCAAAGGAAGACAATTACGGAGACCTCGAACCAAAGAAAAAAGGAGATCAAACTGATGAAGCCCAATTGTGAGGTAATATTATTCCCCCATACTGTGTATCTTTGGAAAGACTATTTAATAGGCATGATGCTTACATCAAGTACAAGAGAATGGAAAAAGGTCATACTACAAGTGACTATGAAGGGGTTAATATAAGAAATAGTCATAGTCCCAAAATGATTAACATTGGAAAGTTTTGTTCACCTGAAGAGAAAGAAGCTACTAGATATCTTTTCATAGAATACCAAGATGTACTCACTTGTTTCTACAAAGATTTGAAAAGTTATAGGGGTGGGAAGGTAAAACATCAAATTCTCGTAAAGCCCAACACAGCTCCCTTTCGATAGAAACAAAGGAATTATAATCCTAAAGTAGTTGATGCTATATTCAAGGAGGTAGACAAAATGTTAAAAGCAAGGATTATCTATCCCATTCATCATTCCACTTTCGTAGCCAATATAGTGTCAATTAGAAAGAAGAATGGAGAAATAAGGATCTGTGTTGACTTCCAGAATTTGAACTAGGCATCTTTGAAATATAATTTTTCTCTTCCCAACATGGATTACCTATTATAGACAATAGCTAGCGCTAAAATGATGTGCATGATCGATATTTTCTTAGGGTAAATTAAAATAGAAGTAGAGGAGAAAGATCAACACAAAAAAACTTTCACTACTCCATGGGGTATGTTTGCATACCATAGAATGCCTTTCAGACTCATTAATTCCAGTGCCACATTTCAAAGATGTATGAGTAAAACATTTTCTGATTTAAAAGACTAGATTATTGTTATATACTTGGATGATCTCACTGTATTTTCAAAAAAAAAAAAGAATCATATCGAAGATTTGAAGAACGTATTGAAAAAGTGCTAGGAACACAGAATCTCTCTAAATCCAAAAAAAATCATTTTCCATGTTACAGAAGGAAAGCTTATGGGTCATATAGTTTCTTAGGAAGGTATCAAAATTGACCTAGAATAGGTGGAGGCCATTTGAAGGTTAAGCTTGCTAGTAAATAAAAAAAGAGTTAAGTCATTCTTCAGATAAGTGAATTTCCTTAGAAGGTTTGTACTAGATTTTGTGAAAACTACTAAATGTATTGTAGATATGATGAAATGGAATTCAAATTTTAAATGGAATAAAATTGGGAAACAAGATTTCTAGAACATAAAGACTACCATTGCTAATGCTCTAGTATTATGTCATCTGGATTATAAACAAGATTTCACCATTTATTGTTATGCCTTCAAACAAAATTTATCAACAATCCTAATGCAAGAAAACATAGAAGGGATACAAGCCCCTATAGCTTTCATGAGCATACCTCTGAAAAATCATGAATTGAAATACTCACAAATTAAGAAACATTCCTTTGCAATAGTCAAAGTGCTGAAGACTTTTAGATTCTACATCTTGCATTAGCATTCTATAGTCTATTTTCCAGATGTAGTAGTAAAAAGTGTGTTGACACAACAGGATGTAGGGTGTAATGCCAGAAGGATGTGGATAGCTAAACACAAGAGTATGATATTGAAATCAAGCCTACTAAACTAGTGAGAGGCAATGCCTTGTGCAAAGCAATTACAAAAAATAGAATTGTTGAAGAAATAGATGAATCAGCTGTAAAGTAGTTAGTATTAGCAGTAGGCATGCAAGATTCTAGGTTTGAGAATATTTCTTATTTATTGACATATGAAGAATGTCCAAGAGGCATGACAACAAGACAAAGAAGAGATCTCAAGTTGAAAGCAGCTAAATATGTAATTTGGGATGATAAATTGTTTAAAAGGGCTATAGATGGTACTTTTCTCTAATGCATCAACAAACAAAAATAAGAAATTTTTTTGAGAACCTTCCATGATGAAGAATGTGGTGGACATTTCTCATCTCTAGTCATAGCTTTCAAAATACTAAGACATTATTACTACTAGGTGGGAATTTTTAACGATGCCTACTCTTAGGTGGAAAAATGCAAGAAATGTAAGATGTTCATTGGGAAACCTTAGTTAGTCACTTTTCCTCTCAAACCTATCATCATTGAAGGCCCTTTCCAACAATGGGGTCTTAATTTCATTAGATCTATCAACCTAGCATCCAGTGCTAGCCACCAATATGTTATAACTATGATTGATTATTTCACTAAGTGAGTTGAAGCCAAAGCAACTAAGAAAACTACCTCAAGAGTGGAATGTGAATTCATTAAAGAAAATATAAAACTTAGATTTGGCATTCCTATCAAATTAGTAATGGATAATGCTACATATTTATCATTAGTTGAGATTACCCAATTCTATTTTGAACATGGAATTATAGTTAGTCATTCATTTGATTATTTCCTACAAGGAAATGGTCAAGCAGAATCCAACAATAAGAATTTGATGAATATTGTCAAGAAATTAGTGTTGAATACTTAGAAGACTTGGCACAAGAAAATGTACAAGGTATTATGGGAAAATAGGGTGACACCTAAAAGGGTAATAGGCATATCTTCTTTTGAATTGGTCTATGGGACTAAAGCTAATCTCCCATTACCCTTGAAATTAGCTACAAATAAACTAAGAATAGTAATTGAAGATGATATCAATAGAGATGGTTTAGAAAAGATAATTTTGTACTTGAGAAAACTTGAAGAGAAAAGGGAAGAATTCACAGATCATATCACACAACACTAGATGCATGTGAAGAGTTCGTTTGATAAAAAGGTGAGGCCACAAAAATTCATGATAGGAGATGGTGTGTTACCATAGGATAAGTGAAGAGCTCAAAAAGGTATGCATAAGAAATTTGATACCTTGTGGAAAGGCTCATTCATTATTCATCAGTCATTCAAAAAAAAATCATTTAAATTGGCATATCTAGATGTTGAGGTGCTACCTCTAACCTACAATGGTTGGGATCTAAAGGTTTATCAAATTGAAAATTGAAAATAGGTAACCCTTGTAATGTAATATAGTTACATTTAGTTCCTATTTAGGTTTTCCTAGTTAGGTTTACCTTGCTTTCTCCTTCTTGTTCTTCCTTGCTTTAGTTCTATCATGCACCACCTTTTATTTTTGTGAAACTAGAGATTTTGGGATACCTTGCTTGGGTATAGCTTACTCAAGTCCCCAGTTAGAGCCAATTGTTACCCCATTTTTCTTTCTCTAACCAATTAAATATGTGGAATTTGTGTTTCACTAATGTCCCAAGGTGTGTCTAAGTGTAAATCCAATTCCCCTTAGGTGGAAAGAGTCTTCATTAGATTTTTCATCTTCCCCTTTCCCACATTTCATAGCTAGGTGGCTTTCCTTTTGTCTTGTGAGTTTTCAATCCAAAGGAGATTCAAAAAACATGCAAAAATCATTTACAAGAGTTATGTCTACATGGGATTTATCATTTTCTCCATCAGAACAAAGGTTTGTGAAAATCCAAACTTCATCTTCTCTTCGATGGGTCTTTGACACATGAAGGCGATGTTAGAATTCTTTAGAATAACTGAGAGAGGGGGTGAATCAGTTATCCAAGGTCTAAATTCCCTAATAGTACTTTTTCACAAATTATAGTGAGCCCATTGAACTATTCATCCATCCAAGCTTAAAACATCCATCTTAGCAAGTTACAACAAATCAACATGCAAGAATAAAACATGCAAGATTAACAGATGACACAATGATTTATGTGGAAACCCAATTTGGAAAAAACCACCAGTAACATGCTACTCAATTCTCACTCTTCTGAAGTGATGCCTTGTTAAAGACCTACCCTATTAAAGGCTTACAAAACACTGTTAAATATGACCTTGTTAGAGGATTTTACCATACTATTATGAATGGGCCTAGTCAAAGGACTTTGGAACATTCACTTGGAATGTCGCCCAAAGGATTTATAACATGGCTATTAAACCAACTTAAGTCCATAGGATTTAGACTAACTGTTACAATTGCTAGAGAGTAACAATAATGACTTTTGATCTGATACAACTTGCAACATATTTTGCAGATTACATATCACACTTCAGTTCAATCCTTTGCTTGGCTTTAATCACTACGGCTCTTGACAGCTTGTCTTCCTTTCAAGCTTTGTCTACTTGAGTCTTCTTACTCATTATACCAATGCAATCATCCTTGTGGTCATCTATCGAAATAGAGTTTCTTTGCTATCTTCCTCCTTAGCACCTTCTTCAATACTTCATGCTTTCATGCTTGGCCAACTACTTGTTTCATGACCTTATGACTCCTTAAATAGAAACCTAGAATACCTTTCCCGCTCGATTCTCCCTCTCCAACTTTAGGGTTTCAATAGATTAGGTAGGATACAATGTATCTATCCCATATCTCATCTTTATCTAGAAAATGTTTTACATAGAGTTCTATGCCACTGGCTCATCATTCTTATATTCTATTTGATTCACAGAATTCTAGATAACAACCTTGTCGGCTCAGATCTGGCAAATCTTTGACTCTCAAAATAATGCAGCACCTCGGCACTATTAGTTTACTAATGCTCAACACCCTCTATATTACTCGGCTCTTGTATTCTACTTGGCATTTGATCTTCGCTCGGCACCTGATGTTTTCTTGACACTTGATCTTTACTTGGCACTTGAAGATCACTCGGTACTTGATATTTACTTGGCACACTCTAAAGGTGAACTTGCTCAACTTCAACTAAGAATCTATTCGGCACTAACTAGCTTTCTTGACACTCTCTTATGAACTTAGTTATGCTTTACAAATGACTTTGCTAAACCTTACATCTTTGATGTGTAAGTGTGTCCATTCTTTGTGTCTTAGAATATGTCATCAATACACTATTTCATCAATGGCTTTAGCTAATCCTTGTACTTCATTACAACATTATAACTTCAACCTTTCTCTAGGTGTTCTAGTTACATCTTATTGATTGCCACCTCCTTGTCAATCAACCAATTGATAGTATTTGGATCACCAAAGTGATTTTCACTCCTACAAGTAGCGAGTTTGACATCAATGACAAAAGAATGATTGAAAAAATTCTTTACCAGTTCCATTATTCTTCATTCATGATCTCTTCAATCATTTCCAACAGGCGATTCTCTGTAGAAAGCAACAAATGATGCATACGAACTGAAATAAGAAGATAAAAAGGTATCCTATGACAAATAAATTTTCCTCTTATAATTATCTACCTCAAGAAAAACTCAGGACTTGACACATTTCTCAGAATCATTCTAGGCTAAAAACTTGAAACGGATTTCTCCTCTACAGGTTTCCAACCCATGAAGTCATTTTCCTGAAAAATATAATTTCGAAGGAAAATAAGGAAAGGTGGTCCCCTAATGACTTTTTGCACTACTTTTGGACATATCCAAACCCAAATGAAATCATGATCAATAGGTAAGCCTAGGCAGAGAAATAAAAGTAATCTTCTCGGCGGATTTTCAACCCATTAGGACAATTTTTTGGATTTTAAAGAAAATCAAGTTGGTGAGTGGATTAAACCCATGTTTCATGTGCTAAACCTCTCAAGATGATAATGGAAATAATCTAGCCATTTTAGGAAAGATCTACTAGGCAGAACTCACTTCAACAGATATTTTGTTATGGGGTTCTCTATTTATAACTTTTTGAAACTTAGTGGAAAATGGGAAAGCCAATATGAGAGATAGAAAGTTATCATTGAACCAATAGAATAGTGAAAGGACACCTTAATATTTATTAAAAATATACATTTACTATTCCAATAGATCTCTCCTTCAATTCATTCCTGTGGCATGAATTCTAAAGATCAACGGGTGAATTCAAGTCCTTATATAGATGGAAATGCAAATAGTTACAAAACTACTGCTCTCTCTTGAACTTTAATTCTATTAAAATTGCATTACTTTTTCAAAAAGACAATAAATTTTCATTTGTTATTCTTTTCATTTGTTGGGTTCAAAGTTCATTTTCAAATAGAATGACAACTAGATTTGCGAGTTTCGATGGGTTGAATGTGATCAAGTCTTCACTATAGAATTTCACGAACGCTCTTTGTTTCTATGACATCCAAGATTTTCAAAAGATGGTGAGATTAGAGCCTATTCATCACATTACTAAGAAGCTCCAAGGATGTAGGCTAGTTGAAGTGGCAGGTTTCCTAGTTGTAATTCGAGCTCTAGAGTTGATAAATGAATGTATAAATCATTATAACCCAGACACTAGACAAATTGTATTGCTAGATGACACAATATTAATCTCCATTGATAGACAAACTATTGTAAATTGTCTTCGAGTCCCAGAGTGGGAAGAGTTTTTAGATTTGAAAATAGGTGGAGTTGTCTTTGAGTTTTCTATAAAGAAAATTGTTTGGAGAAAGGAGATTATGCAATAACTATTTTGAAAACCACAGAGTTCCAAGAGTAAGGTCCCTAAGACTCTTTTTGGTACTAATCTCAAGCCCAAGATTGTCGACATCCTAGTTCTCTTGGAAAAATTTAAAGGTGAGGTAGAAGCTTTTAATTTCATTGAGTAATATTTCTTTTTGGTACAAGTTATCTTCTTTGACACCCAATGTATTGATTGGACTCGTGAGGTAAGAAAGTTTCTATCCAATGCTCTCAATGCCACAAAATTATACAATACCTTCTTTATGTCCTCTTTTCTAATTTACATTTTAGCTTCTCTACAATTATGGCCAGGCCTCCCAAGGGTACAAAATTTCCATGATAATGTGAAGTCTTATGAGTTCTATCCATGTTTACAACTAGAAAATACTTATGCAAAATATATAAGAGAGGAGATTTATCCCTAAAGCTATGGCAGCCATTAGTCAGCTCAAAATTTATTTCATCTAGTTCTCATAATTTTCATATTTAGGTCTTGTAGCTTTTGATGGTTTCCCCTTGAAGCTGCTAAGATATCTAAGCAATATGATTGTGTTGATCGAGATCGTGAGATAAGACATTCAAGTGAACATGTTGAGTGGGAGTCAAAAGAAGAAAGGTTATGACTTCCCTATGAAGGTGGGAGCTTTCAGTTGTGAGTCCTATTCTAATGCAAAGAACACATTGAAGGTATTCAAGATGAAATATAAATTGGAGATGTATGAAGTTTTGAGGCCTATTTTTGATCCAAATGGGTATGCAAGAGAGGTGTTGCAAATTGGAAGTGTTATCAAACATATCACTACTATTGAAGACTACTAGGCTAATTGCAAGGATCTATTCAAGAGCTGTGATTGTGTGTTTGCTAGACTCATAGTAGATCAAGTGAAAATTCTTAAGATTGATATCAATGTGGAGGGAGTAGAAGATGATGGTCAAAATATGTGTAGAAATACATATTTAACAAAGATAAGAAATATTCCCATTAGCTCAAAGCCTTATAAAGATATTGGGGATGATCTAGATGTCATGGTGACCTGAATTATTAAAAGAACTGCTGAGTGGTTAGAGTGGACTATAGCAAGGAGAATTCAAAGCATAAGCACCCCAACTAAAGCTTCTCCAGTAGTTGCCCCTACTTCTTCCTCATAAGGTGGCAAATTAGGTGTAACTCTAGCCATAAATCAAGGACTAGCTCAACCAATAGCTGGAGGTGACCAACCTCCAAACAAAAATATCCCTTTGGCTAAGACTTGTTAGAATGTCTCCTCCCTAGTGATTGGTTCCTAGCCAAAGCTATGAAGAATGTGGATGAGCTAAAAGATACCACTACTACTTTGGTTCCCTCACCTCCAACTAGTCCAGTTCCACCTACAAGCCCTGCACTTCTTTTCCCAAGCAATCCTCATGTGCAAGTAGTGATCTTAAGAAATGGACAAAGTAGTGATAGTGAGTCCACTAAATTAGATGAAGTAGCTAAGAAGACTATAGAAGTAGAGAAAGGCTAAGAGTCCTCAAAGCTTGTTTCACAATCTTAAAAGAATACCTTCTCTTTGACCATGAAAACAAATACTCTGGTGAAAAGGAAGATGTTTAGCATTGAGTCTCTTGGGAAAGCCTTAAAGGTGATAGGAATAGATTCATGGTTGGAAGGTACTCTAGAAAGGAAGAGAAAGAGGAAATATGAAAGTGCTCCCAAAAAGGATACATTATCCCTTGCTATCTATTCTGCCTCTACATTAACTAAGGTTATGAAACAAAGGACCTTTTCTATCCTTAGGCAAGACCCTAAAATAGGGCATTTAACAATGGAGATAGCCAAACCTACTAAACAAGGAAGGATTGAGGATGAGACTAAGGATGATTTCACCTTGCATTAAGTAAATCTTTGGAAAGCTATACATGATACCAAGGTTGGCTTGTGGAAGTCCATAAACAAAGTGATCGAAGCTCAACTAGAAAGTCTTAAGTTGTCAAAGGTCTTGATGAAGGTAGAAATATAGGAATTGAATAATTTCATAAGGCAATTAGTCACTCCTTTGGCAAGTATTTTTGAGATGTGCATTACTAGGGATCGCATAGCCACAAATGTCTAGGCACTTATGTCCCAGCTTCAAGAAGATAAGAATTTTGGGAAAATCAATAGAGAGTGGAGTGAGAAGATCAATGGAGAAGGAATATCCATTATAGAGAAAATTGGTAATTCCATAGTAAGATTTGAAACAAAAAAGGATAACATATCCTAAAATAGAGCCACCTTGGCTATGGAGAACGTCAAGAGTGATGATTGTGTTTCTTTATTGAAGATGATCATTCACATGAAGACAAAGGAGGTTGTGGAAGCAACGATCTTTCCTAAAGGGGATGAGCCCTTATTTGAATGATTTTATAGTATATAGTTTAATTCTAAAATGATAATAGCCACAGAGGAGGGACTGAAGGAAACTAAAGTTAAAATAAAGGAGTAAGACAAAGACTATGAACTACTAAGAGCCTTGTACATAGATTCACAGTCTAGTCGGCAAGGAAAGGAAATCATTGGAATACCTTTTATGTAGAAAAACTTCTCTAATTTTATAGATTGTCTGACAAAAATAGCTTCTAGTCCTCAAAACAAGATATCTGAATTGCGAAAGCTCGGTGGAGGTGTGCTTGTGGCCATGGAAGAACTACAAGATCATTTGGGCATTGTCAAAGACCTATCCAAAGAGCATTCAAAATGGCTCTTGAGATACACCAATGTACATGTCCATGGGCATGAGGAGTTAATTTCAATCATTGTTGCCACTAATGCCTTAGGGAAAATGCAGAAAAGGGAAAGAAGGAAAAGTGATTCATATTCTGCCCTTTCTATTTTTGTTATGTAATCATTGTAATAGATGAACTGGCTCCTTGCCATTTTTCATTTTTTAGGAGATGAACCAATTTAATTTTCATTGTAACGGTCATTTTAGAATCCTATATGTATGATAATGAAAGATTAATAAAAGGTTGGAAAATTTTTGGTGTGAAGTACTTGATGTTGCAGAGGCAATTGGAAGGTATTTCTATATCAATTATTTTCTATTCCAATTTGTTAGATGTTAATAATTTTATCTTCTCTTTTCTAAATTTAAAAGGAAAGAACAGAGCTTCGTTCCCCTATTTTTAGGGAGCAAACTGATCATGATAAGTATTGTCATTATGAGTTTAAAAGGGATCTCTTAGACATTTTTTTGTGATTTAGTTTTCATTTCTCTGCATTTAGTTTCTGATAAATTTAGATTAATAGTGGCTAGCATGCATATTGGAAGCATTCTATCTTGTGAGTTCATAGGATATGTGAAACTCACAAACTTAATTAATCCTCTTCTAAATCATTTCTTTCCTGGGTCAAATCTTATATATTTTTAACTTGGTTAACCTCTCATGTTCTTAGGTTAAGAACATACCCCATTAAACTAAGGATAAACAAAATTCATTGTAAATTTGTAATAGTGAGTTGTACTTAAAAATTTAGAGGGAAGTTAGCCTTCCTAGAAGAAACTTTCCAAACTGTTGTAATTAGAGTTTGTTCACATATTATGGCACTTGTGAGTTAGAACTAGAAAGAACAAATATATTTTCCAACAATGTTGACTTCTTCTTCCATTGTTGACTTGACATTTTCCTGTAAAATATTAGCATGCAAAAATTCACATATCCAAGATAAAATTCATAATATCTTTTCTCATATTAGCTTTGATGGCCTAAATTTTCACCAAGGAAAAAAAATTTGTGACTATTTTATGAAAATCAAGAAGAACTATGTTTGTCATGCTTAGAGTTTCTAAAAATTATGTTAACCCTCATAAAAACCCTAGGGCCTTTGTCTTGTTGTTATTTTGATTGAGTTTCATTCAAAATTGACTTACAAATTAAATAGGGATAAATGATGAAAACCTTTCTTATGCAATTATGTCCCTAAGTTTATTGACATATTATCGCATTATATTTTATGCTCCTCTTATTTCTTAAGTTGCAATGTTGTGAATGCCTTTTAATCACAAAATCACTCTATCTTAATCACTAACCTTAATGAAGGACAAGAGGATATGAAATGGTCTATCAACTCGGTTAGCATAGCTTTGTTGCTGTTAAGGTTAAGTGTCAAGTTCATGTTTGGAAAGAGTGATATCCTGGAAAGAGCATGATTGCAAGTCAATTCTTGCTTAAAGAAATTTAAGTTGTGATGCTACAAATAGAATGAAATAGTCAACAAGAAGGTTATCACAACATCATTGGGTTAAAAGGCATGTCACATTTTAAGTTGTGAAGGAGTGATAGAAGGAGATCACATCCTTGTAGGTAAATAAAGAATTAAAGAAATTGAAGTTGTGATGGTGCAATGAACAAAAAATAGTCAAAGTTGAGTCATCACTCCATCATAGGTAGTCACGTAAACTACAAAGGTAGAGTTGCGATGATGAAAAAGACAATAGTGGTTAAGTTTTAAAGATTATCAAAACTTTGCAAGTAGTTATGAGAAAAATTAGGTTAAGGTGCCTAGGCTATGAAAGCTTTTAATCACACCTTCACAAGGTTATTTAATGAGTTAAGGGTTTAAGTTACAAAGCAACAACAATTGAAAAGATAGTCAATTTGACAGTTTATTGCAACATCACATGGGTAAGATGGGAGCTAAGATTCTAAGCTTCAAAACCATGAAAGACACTTTGTAGGGGTTTGAAAAAAAAGTGACAATTTTAGTTGTGATGGTGTGAAATGTGATCATACAGTTAAGTTCTTAACCATCAAAAAATCACATGAGTTCATCATTGACTAGAGGATACAGTTGTGAATTGGAGAAAGCTTAAAATCTTACTTTCACAAGGTTTAGCCAAAGTTAATATCCTAGAGTTGTGAAACAATGAAGTAAAATGATAGTTAAGGTCAAAGTTGATCGCAATATCAAGAGGAGTAAAGGCTAACCCAAGGTTATGGTTGTAATGTAGTAAAATGCTCATGAGTGCATCTTTACGAGTCAAAATATATGGGAAAGAAATGAAGTTGTGAGCTTGTGAACAAAATAAAATAGTAAAGTTAAAGGCTAGTGCAAGATCACAAGGTTTCATTTATTGTTAATACTTTAAGTTGCAAAGTGACAAAGATCTATTAACACACTTTCACAATCTTTCAAAGGTAAGTGAAATTTTAAGTTACATCATTGTTAGCTGAAGAGAATGTTAAGGTAAATTCTCAGTGAAACATCACATGGTTAAAGGAAGTCTCATGTTTGGCAGTTGCAAAAAAGTGACAAGGTAAATATATGAGGGATCACATCATCACAAGCATGAAAGATGTCAAGTTCCAAACCATAGCGAAGATGTGAAGTAATGAATCAAGCAGTCATCACTAGATCACAACAATCAGAAAGATAAAGTGAAATAAATTTGCAAAGGATCAAACAAAGGATATCACAATGTTGCAAGCCAGACTTAGTAGTTAAAGAAAAAAGGTGTCAAGTTTTGAAATAGTAAACATAGCCCTATTCACATTGTCACAATTGGAGATAAGAAAAGAAAGGAAACTATGGTGAAGTCATGATAGAGAGGTAATCACATCATCATAGCCTATAGTTTTAAATCATAATAGAAGTTTTCAATAGCCATGTCCAAGTTGGATGAAAAGAGCATGAGTTGGAAGTACAAAATATGAAAAATTGAAGATTTTGCTAACTTTCTCAAGATTGATAGGTTTTGAAGTGTGTTGATTTAAATTCCATTAATGCCATGCTCCTATTGCATATATAGATAAATTCTAAAAGATACAAATATTTTCATTAGAAGTTGCATAATTGTTAGAGTTGTCTAAGTGAATTTTGAGTTGCAGAGTGATTTTCAGCAATCATTCTACATATAGCATTTGAAATTGATTGAATTAATTGAATAAATGGCTTAGAAAGAAGGTCAAATGATTGCACTTGTCATAATTGAAGAACCTACATCAAAAGCAAAAAGTTGTAGCCTATGTTTCAGATTTCAAGTCATTTTGAGTCTATTTGACTAGGTTTTGAATGTGATTCCAAATGCAATTTGTAACCTTTTACTGGTGTCAAGAAGTGCATATTTGTTAGTACCCTTATTTGTGATGTCATAACTTCAAATGTATGATAGGTGAGATCAAATGGATTGTACCACTATGTTGTCCTTCAAAAATAATTCAAGTGTGCCCATTTGTAAGTGTTAACAAATCTGTTTCCATACTTTCCTAGGTCAATTCCATTTGGAAAAAAATGCTTTTCTGCCAGTGCTTTCAGTCTACAAATTCTGAAAAGCCAACTTTGACTACTTGCCATTTGTGTCCTGTTATACATCATGAGCCCAAATCATTGATTCATAGCCTCCTTATGATAGTGAACCAATATCCAATTTTTCATTGTTCTAAGTATCAGTTTGCCCAATTTCTGAAGCCAAATCCGAATGCAATTTATGGTTTTCTGACATGTTTTCTTGTAGGCAATTCTAAAAGGGTAACTTTGACAGTCAATATCTTTTGACTGGGAATATTTCATGAGACAAGATTCAACAGGATAGGAGTATGTAGACCATAGAATATATGTGTGGATTTTCAGAGTCTAGTAAAGTGTTTGGATCAGTTTTCAAGGATAGTCAAAGGACCTTCTCACATTAAATTGATAGTTTCCATATTAATGATAAAATAACTTTTAAATGATTATTCAGTGGTCAATTTTTTTTTGAATTAGTATTAGGAAATCATTGGATTAGTTTGATAGTTCAATTTTTTGAAAATGAATTTCTTTTTAGCTGGACCCATTTAGGGGTCCAATTGACTACTTTTAGATTGATGAAATTTCTCGGGATCCTAAAAATGCCTCGAGTTTTTAAAGTGATATTGTTTTATAAAGGAATCACATGGGGATCAAATGTAAAAAATGTCATCTTAACAGGGAAACTAAATATATGGAATTGTATCCATGGCAAAGATCAAAGTATGTCATTGCTTAATAAGGTTGGTAATTTGGTTTTTAAAAGTTTTGTGGATCCAACCATATCATTTTGCACAAGACCAATGATTTTAAGATTGATTGGTATTCTCTTTCTTGGCCAATCAACATTAGAGAAATGATTTGCATACTATTACATCTTGTCATCTTTATTTTATAAAAGAAGCAACCATTTAAATTTGCAGAACTTGTTTTTCAAGAATGTGAGGAGACCATAGCGGTTCATGGTGGAAGTAGAAGGGTTTTCATTCATATTGCCTGATTCATAATTGTAGTATGTTGCACATATTATGTCCAAGGATTTCTGTGTTTCAAAAATAAAACTAATATTCTTACACCAGTACTCAGTCGCATTAGGCCAAATATGACAAAAATGTGCTCAGATTTTCCTATGATACATTAGTAAAATTTACAAACATCAAAGCTTGACATTCATGGTAACATCCTATCATGTTGAGACTGTGTCAAGTCAATATAAATGTTTTGAGTGTTGTCATTTGTATTTTCTACAATGGCATATAATTTCAATCCAACCTACAAAAATATATGATTGTTCTGTTTATGTTGTTACAATCTAACCATAGCAGATGGGATGAAGATGTAAAAAGGTAGAGGCCTTAAGATGGATGCCAGTAGAATAGGGGAGGAGCCCTCACATTGATAAAGAAAATACATAGGCTAGTACACCATGTAACAAAGGAACTTGCAACATTCAAAAGAAGATACCAAGGCAGAGTACCCACGCAATAGAAAGAAAGGCAGAAGCCACGAGTAGAAGGGAGACGAAAACATGTAGAGATGCATTGTGATGGGTACTGAATAAAGGTGCCAAAGTAGGGGAGATGCCTTTGAAGTTGAGGAAGAAAAGCATGCTATAGGTCATGCAAAATTATTTAGTCTATGTGGGAAGAAGTGCCACAAAGAATGAAAGACTACATTGCCAAACCAAAGGATAATGGGTATGAAAGTTTACATATGACAGTTGACTTAGTGAAACTTTTGGTGAATGCAATTTCATGGAAATTCAAATTCACACAACTGAAATGGATGTTATAGCTATTGGTTGGGCTATTTCTCATGAATTATATAAAGTTGGATTGATAGATCCAAAATAGGTGGATGCTAAATTTATTGTTGTTGGACTTTTGAGAGAAGTGCTTGAGGTAGATGCTATTAGGAGGCATGAAATAAGCGTCTAGCTTGGTAATGAAGTTACTCATTTGCTAGATGACTGCTTTAGAGTGAAGAAATTGCCTAAAAGGCTAGACATTTTGGATGAAATTAATGCTTCCCAACTAAGAAAATTCTATTTAGCATACTACAACATTATGACTTTTATTGTAGAACTTGCTACTTGATTGGATTTGATGAGGCATTTAAAGCATCTAACTAAATATCTTTAGCAAACACATGCTATTGAAGTTATGCAAATATATGCACCTCTTGCCCAAATGATATGCACTAGTAGCCTATCATTAGAGCATGAAGACCTTGATTTTCAATATTTGTTTCCAAATTCATATTCATCTCTGGATACATGGCTAAGAAATCATAGAATATGGGGTAAAATTGTTTTAGATGAATGTAGTTATCAACTTTTTGAAGTCTTAAAGTAAGATCCCATATTGGAAAATATGGTGGATGGTATGTCCATACAGGGGTGATTCAAAATTTAATTTAGTACAATGAAGAAACATTGTGCCAGCTGGACATACAAATATGTATAAGCTAAGCCTCTGATAACACGAGTTGAGACCAGTAAACCATCATAAGTCTCTGATCTAGTCAAGTTACAACTTGGCATCCTTATTCTAGCAAGCTATCAAAGGGTGAAAGGTGACATCAAATTTTGAGAAGTCCAAAATAGCTTGGACAATTCATGAAGATACTAGAAGACACCAAGGGAAAATTAAGAAAAAGCATTAATTTCACATCAGGGAGGGAAGAGCTTTCCCAGAAATGTAAACAAAAATCCACATGATGCTAAGTTTTCTTTAAGTTAAGTTTCTTTTTAAGGCCATGAGTTTCAAGATGGGGCCATGGTCAGCCAGCTAGAGGCCACCATAGTAAAATTTTGACCAAACGATGATGGATGTTGATGTGGAGGTAGAGAGATAGGATTGTGCCATGTGGCTCATCCTATGATGGGCACTTGCCTGCAATATGAAAATGCTTGAGAGTTAAATAAAGTAGGGAACTACCTAGGCACCATGTGGCAGTGTGTCTGGGCCAGTGGTGAGGTGGTGATCAATGACAGAATCAAACTCGATGCTCAGATTTTGCCACGTGGATAGAATAGGTGGTTGATGTATTGCCACAAAATGGAGTTGTTCAGAAGATAATGAATGTAGGCAAGCACCAAGTTGCCATGTGGTAGTAGGCCCAGTCATGGTGACATGGCACTAGGTCACAGAGGTTGACCAATTAGGTGTTGTCATGTGGTAACCCATCAAACAAGGTTAACCTAAATCTCAAGGGAGACGAAAAAATAAAGTATTTCAACCTGTCAATTTTTTAATTTTTTTTTTCCAAAAAATGCCCATGTTTAGATTTTTAAATCTAAAAATGGTTTATTCTAAAGTGAAAACTTCAGAAAATTTTTAATTTTTGAAAAAATTAGAAGTGCAGACCTGAGCCATACATAGGGGGTAGATTTTCAAAATGAGATTATGCAAATTTTTTATTTTTTTTTGTGGAGTTATTTTTTTTGCACAGGAAGTCACTGGTTCAAATTATATGCAAAAATGTAAAATTTGGGCCTTCACAGTGAAATTGATGAAAATTGAAAACATAGATACAGGCTTGGTAAAACATGGTAAAAATGTAATTAAGGTCAAATTTGGTTACCTTCAATCAGTTTAAACTTAGATTTTTACTAGCATTTCATTAGGCTTTCAAATTTTTGGTGACACAAAAGTTTTTATCATTCAGCAGAGATATTTTTTAGGTTAGTTACAAAATATTTATGAAAACCAAATCAAATCAAATGGGTAGGAAGTAAAAAGAGGTTTTTCAACTCCAAGAGATGTTTTCCAAGTGGACACATGTCATTCTTCGATCAAATCCAAGAATTTTCTCCTCCTATATCTTTCTTTCTCTCATCCATTGTAATGCTTCTAGTATTTTCACTATGACACCATTGTTGGTTGGAAATTTTCAATCTTTCTATGAAACCACTTTTTTGGATCAAGAACTGTGATTCCACCTTCATTCTTCAGCATATTTTCTCTTATATAATAGTAGTGAAGATAGTATAGCAAGTTCAGATCTATTAGGTTTTTTTCATGTTTTGATTTCATGCATCTGAATGTATAGTTTCAAACAAAGAAATACAAATGAACAAAAATCTCTTTAGTTTCATTTTGATTCTCATCTCCTATCTCAATAATTTGCAGTTTTATGTGTTCTAGGAACAAAAAGCTAAGACTCTTTTGCATCCCTTTAAGGTTGTATGTCTAATATATTTTTTTGTTGGAATAAAGGACCAAGTAAATTCTTGGTGTTTTTGATAGGATTGCTGATTATTTTGAGAAGGTTACTTCATAAGAATGAGATCTTTATGAACATCAATCTCTAATTCACAAGGTGATTAGATAGATCTGATATTTTGGTGTATGGAATACGTCATTAATATCATAGATGTATGTATTTGATTCATGAAATTGCCCAATAGATAAGGCATTGATTAGCTACATGATCATTTGTTCTTACTACTGCATTTTTGAGTTTTTTGCTAATATTCAACATCATTAATCAAATATTTTCCCCCTTCCATGTTGAAGAGCTTAAAAGGATGCCCTCACTCAACTTGTGAATTTCCTAGATTTACAATCTGTTACTACATATCTTTATAATTGCATAAGTGTAGGAGATTAAGGGTTAATCTATTGTTAATAGATTCAAGAATATGTTTAGCAATGGTACCATATAGATTGAATCTAAGGTCCACTCACCTATGTTTTGCAGAGAATGAAGTAGAAGAAGGGTCTAGCCTTATAGATGGTTCGATGTTTGATATAGTATGTTGAAGATGGGAGTTAGCTACCCCTAGATGTACCTTATTCTCACCAGGGTAATTTGAAACCTACAGTATTTCAAAACTCCAAAAAAGTGGTGAATTTTTTAGGGAGATAAGATGGAAATATGTTTTGTTAAAGGGACAAGAATCTTTGGTGTTAATTGAATATTTCAATCCTATTTTGAGTATTGTTTTCCCCATATGAGTCACCAACAAAATGGTGACTTTGCTAGGGAACTGTATTGAATTTGAATGATAGACAGACCTTGAGAATTTAAAAAGGAGACTCAATACAATAGGAGAAGTGCATGAAAAAGTTGCAAGAGTAAGTTCTCTGATGTGTTTTTCTAGTTTTCTTACTCAAAATGTCATGCACCCCAATGATGCTTTGTTCAAGACAGTAGTAGCTTTAAAGGGTTGAATGCAGATTGTGTTGTTACTAAGTTTTATTTCCAATCAATTCAGCCAATTGTGGTTTTCAAAGTATTGTTGTAAATTCAGAGTTAGAATTGTTTAAAGATAGTTTCTCTCTTCTAAATGTTTAATGATTTGCAAGTTCTACCATTGAAAGTTCAGTTTAGATTTTTCATGTTATGAATTGTATTTTAAATCTTCCTCACAATTTTGAGTGAAAACTCTATAAAGGATCTTTTTACTAGTGTAGATTGGATATATATAAATTTTTTCAAAGAGTTTTCGGCTTGGTAATGCAGATCTAAAGGTTATGTTAAGTTTTAGGCATAAAGAGAGAGTCTATAAGTTCCTAACTAATGAGTTTTAAAGTGTTTTATTGATCTACTATCATAAGAAATTTAAATTTTAAATTTAATCACAACAGTGATTTCATATGGTTCTCCTCGAGGAGGTGGCAGTTCTATAAGGACTTGATCCATGGTGTGAAGAATTGAAATCAACACCTATTCCAATCACCAGATTAAGGTTTCATGTAGCAACACTAAAGGTATTTTTCCACTTTCATGAGATTTCATTTCCATGAAAGTAAGCTCCACAAAAGTTTCTCCGTCAAGTGTTAATTTCAGCACTAAGTAGGAGAATGGTTTAATTCATCTCAGCATACTTTGTGAAGAATAGATTCATTAGGTGTTTTCATATTTTGAAGTATGTTCAAATTTTTAATTGGTAGAAAGAATTCTAGATCTATTGCAATTAATGAATTCTAAAAGAATTTATGATGAATGAGTTTTAAGTTTGAAGAATATCAAGTTTGTTTTCATCAAGTATGCAACTAGTTAGTGAGAATTATAGATCTATTTCTACCAAGAGATATATGTCATTAGTTTTTTATGACATTCATGGTTTTCCAAAACCTATGCCATATGATCTTAGAAAGTATTTGCCTAAGTTCAATTGGAACCATTAAAATTCATCCAGTCATCATATTTAGATGTTTAGTGACTTGGTTGGTGATTTTGAAATTTCTCGTGAAGACGTTCATATGAAGTTGTTTGTTCAAACTTTAGAGGGTGATGCTAGGGATTGGTTTTCCTTTCTACTAGCATGTTCAATTTCATTGTGGGATAAATTGCTTTCAGCCTTCATGAAGCAATTTGGGAAAAGAGTAAGAATCTCTTATTATTTTGATAAGTTCTTGAAGATCCAAATTAGGAATGGTGAGTTAGATCTTGAATTTAATATCAGATCTACAAAAGTTTTAAATGAGATTCTTGAAAGTTATAAACTGGATGATCAAGTGTGTTTAGTGTTTTATCTTGATGCATTTGATAAAAATATGAAGTACCTATTGAGAGATAACAAACCTAAAACTTTGCATCAAGCATTCATGAGGGTAATAGGGATTGAAAATAATATAAAATATGGCTTAACCCAGAGTCACTTCTCTAGGAATGTTTGCCAGCAAGATGAGGTGCAAAAGATAGATCAATGTCAAAAAGATTATTTGATTACAAATAAACAAATAGATACTACTAGTATTGAAAATAATTTGGTTGAAAATTAAGAATTAAAGACATTTGAAGATGAAGTCTCTTTGTTGTAAATAAAATATGATTCCATTCTAGCTGAATTGAATGCATATGTTGGTAATATTATAGCAGTAGAAGATAAAATTAGTTCACTTGATGAGTTATACATGCAAGATTTAAATTCAATCATTCATTCTCCCATTGGTGATGTGAGGCCTTGCCCTGACCCTTCGTAGCCTTAGTTGTTACTTTATCTTTTTTTTGCTCACGATTCGAGATGTCAAGACTTTATCTGATGCTTAGAAGATATTATATTAGTTCATGCTGTGTGATGATATTTTCAAATATTTGAGTTCATCATTTAATGTTTTAGGTATATGTATGTTGATGAATTAAGTAAAATGTAGGATTAACACATTGATTTTGGAATCTTTATGATTAAGAATATAAGTAGGATGAATGAAACCCTGAGTGATGTATGTTCCAATTGATGTGAAATTCTAATACGTATATACATATGTACATGTGATTTTCAGGACTACTGATGTGTGCAATGAGTGTGTAGATATTTTAGCTAAGGAAACTGACAGAGGAATAGAATTGATCTCTATGTGTTAATTTTGGAAACCTTGTTGTTCATAATTCAAGTATTGTATCGTGAGATGTATGTATGTATCTCTCTGTGTTCAGTGAATGTTAATGTTCGTAACTATGTTCTTTTAGTGTCGCTTGAAACTCGTAAATTTTTTATGTTCTTTAGTGTGCTAGCCAGGGTTAGCTGTGTATGCTTTGGACCTAAGTCAGTTTAAGCTAGTTTCAATTGCTAATTGGGTTCTTAATCGAGTTTAGTCACCCTAATCTAGATTAGTACTTAATCTGCATATTAGATTTGTTAGTTGGTCCTAATTATTTACCTAGCCTTTATTTGGCTCTAAACTTATTCCTAAGGCTTCAAAAAATGGAATAATTATACCCAAAGGGTATGGGTATGGGTTAGGGGTCTTTTCCAACCCCTAAGCCCCTTTTATTGAATTTTGAGGTCACTCAAAAAGTCTCTTTTTGCCTTTGTACGAAAATTGACCATGGTTATCTTGAGTTACCTCACCTCACCTCCATTTAGGGTTTAACCATAGTGTAGGTTGAGTTAGGAGTTTCTAGAATTGCAAGTGGGTGGGGGTAGTTATTGATCCTTTTGGGTGGTTGAGTTTGAGGCTTATTTAGAGACATTTCTTGGACTAGTGAAGTTTGTTACCCAATCTCTACATTTAGAGAGGAGTTCTTGAAGATTGAAGCAAGGAAAAGGAAGCTCTACTCAAACTTTTTCATTACCATTACCTCTTTGTGAAGGTTGGAATTCTCATCTCCCTTGTTCAGATTTTGTTCTTGTTTCATGCTTATGCTACCTTGTTGTTGTTTCAATGTTTGTATGTTCGTGGGTATGTTGGGAAGCTTTGAAAACCATGTTATTTTTGGATGATTTCCTTTCATGTTTATGTTTGAAATTTTGAGATTTTTCTTGCACGGGTGTTTTGGTATTACTCACCCTTGGAGAGGGCAGAAGTGACCAATTTTGGGAAAGGTATGTTTCGTCAGACTCCAACTAGTGTAGAGTCTCTTCTCAAGATGAGAAGAGGGAGAAAGGGTAGGATGTTATGGGCCCCTACCTGTCAGCACAAACCTTGTATGATTATGGTATGTTGAAATGGAAGAACAGAAGTTCTTGGTATATAGCCCTGATTGGGCATCTGTTTGGTGTTGTGCTTGACTTCTCCTAGTTGGAAGAATCCACCTTTCCCTAGTTTTGATTCATTGTGAATCATGTTGTGATAACCTTGTATGTATATGCATGTTTGAATTGTTCTTGGTCATGCTTTTGGTCACCTGATCAGATTCTGTTCCCTCCACGATTCTCAGAAATGTGATGCAGAAAAAGATAAATACCCCTTGATAAGGGACATGAAGGAAATTTATTTTGGATTGTTGAAAATTTGGAGATTGGAATCCTATGATTATTGTATTTCAATTTTGTTGTAGTGGCCATGACGCCGGGTTTTCTTCCTGGTTCTTTCCCGGCTGAGCCCTTGAATTAGGTTGATAATAAAATAAGTGATTGAGTAATTTTTGCTTCTCTTGAAGTTTTCATATTTTATTTCATCATATGAATGTATATCAAAGAAAAGATGAAATGAGGATGTTCAATTATGCAAGTTTTTAATTTGAAAATGTATGGTATCTCCTTTGAGTTTGATATGATTTAGTTCATGATTGATTGTGCTAGAAGTAAATTTGCAAGAACTTTGTGTGTTAGATACTCCCTTCAAATTAATAGAACATCATCATCCTGATCTCCTTATTTTCTCAATTGCCTTAAGATTAGTTTAGTCACTATGTTATTTAATTTGTGCTCAATCAGTTATAATAGATAGTTAAATGAATATGTAGATGATTGTTCCTTGTAATTTGGGTATCATTGAAATGCATAGCATCTGAGGTTCATGAAAATTATTAACCAAAAAATCATAAGAGGTTTAAGTAAATTTTGATGATCTTGTAATAGTTGTTTTGTTGGGTATTTGGTAAAATAAGATGATTAGTTAATATCATTAATCAATAGAACACCAACCCTTTAAGACTCCATAGTAAGACTCAAACCAATCAAGAAAGTTTCAAAATGCATGTAAAAAGGCCTGTAGTAGCACATTATCATCCTGGAAATTGTATGGAAAACACAAAATTTAGTTGATGCTATTACAGACTAATAAAATGATAGACCCTCAATGAAATAAAAACCAATACTTTATAAAAATCTTAATATCCAAGCTACTAATGTCTTTTCTTACCATATTAACTTTATGCATTTATTCCTTGCATCCACTTGATGCCAGCTCTTAGGAAGGTTATGATTAGCCTTTTGCATGGTAAAAAAAATTAGTCTAGGGTGACGTCACGTGTACATCACCTCTTGATTTTGTGCAAGGGTCGATTCTCTCCCTTGGAGAGTGTGCTAAATTTTCTTGTTTAGTGATTGAATGCATTTTGATGTGTGACCTTTTGTCTTGGGCATCACCCTCACCTTTTTGTTGTGTCAAGCACATCTTTCTTGGGTCGACCTATCCTTTCATAGTATTTTCTTGCAGGTTAGGAGCTGATGTGACGTGGGTAGTTGCGTGTGGGTCTTGTTTCAATTTTGTGCTATCTGCCCTCTTTCCTTTTGGTCACCCATATCCTTTGCAGAGGTTAGCACTTGGAAAGCGCATGGGCTTTGATGGGTCGATGTGACATGTTGGGGGGAGTAGGGTAGGATGTGAGGAGTGTTAGTGTAGGTGCTATAGGGGTTAGGTTATTTAGTGAGTAGGTTAGTTTGTTGTTAGGTTTAGTATATGTTAGTTTAATTTAGTTTCTTTTGATTTTGTTTTTATTAATAAGTATTAGTTGTTAGTTTTATTGTGTTTAGTTAGGATATGTTTGTTAGTATTAGTATTAAGTTTAGATTTAGTTAGTTTTAGTATCAATTATTTAGTTGTTTAATTATGTTTGTTTAAGTTTTAATATATATTTAATTTAGTGATATTCATTTTAGTATTAGTCATTAAAGTTAGTTGTTATTTTAATCTAGTTTTGTTTAACTTTGTTAAGGTAAATTTAGTTATCAAATTTATATTAAAAGTAATATAGTTTAGGTTTTAATTAGTTAATTTTTTAAAATAGATTTATATTTTAATATAGTTTAGTAGCAATTATAGTTTTAATTTGGCATTAATTGAATGGTGATCTTATTAGAATTTAAAGGATAAGTTTAATTTTGTTATAAATTATGTATCGTGCTAAATTATAGGTTCTATCATCATTTAACTTGTGGAACTATAGTTCTCTTCTAATATGTTTTTTTTAAAAACTAGTTTTAAGATTGATTTATATTTAGTTAGTACGTATTAGATTTAGTTAGTTGTTAGTAAATAAAATTTAAATTTAGTAAGATTAGATAGTTGAAATGTTTAAAGTTAATAAATTTTAGACACATATATCCAGTTTTAATTTTAGTTAATTGTTTTTCTTAAAAGAGTGACTTTACAATATCTATTAGAATGTCAATCAATATTTGTCAAAGAGATTTATAGTTTTTTTTTTTTTTATTTAGATATCTTTCAATTAATCAAAATTTTGAATACATTTACATTATCATTTAAATAATTGTTTCATATTGTTGTAAGCTAATAAAATAATGTATCTTATGATCGATATCAATCTTAACGATGTATTCCTCCACTAGAGTATTAAACTTAAGATGAATTGTAGTGAATCTTTACTTCTCTTGTAGGAATCAGATTTAAACTTTGAGCCCTCTAATTATTATAATTTTAAAGGAAAAAAAAAAAAGTTTGGGTGTTTTTGCCCTCGTAGTTTGGGCATGACAGGTGATTTTCTTTATGTTGAAAAAATAAAGAATTAGGAAGGTGAAAGGTATTCATCTCAGTATGAGGATGAAGAGGCTGAAAGTTATGACTCAAGTAATGAAGGTGAAGTTGCTGATCCAATGTGTTATGAGGAAGCATCATGTGAAGACAATGATGAGAGTGGTTACTCAAGTCAAGAAGAGGATAGTGATAGTATATATTCATCTTCATGTGAATGAGATGCAAATTGGAAAGAAGAAAGTAATGAAAAAAGTGAGTGCTCTTATGCAGGTAAAGATATGAGTTCTTTTTCTAAATCTGCAAGTGAAGTTCCATTTCAGAGTTATACAAGTCAGCTTGAGATTGAAAGTTGTGAAGAAGATTTGTATATGTAATATGAAGATAAATAAACTATCTATAAGGATGAAGTACCTAATTGTGTAAATGAATGTCTTGAAGATATATGCAATCATAATCAGCATACAAATGATTCTAAGGTTAATGCATCAGCACCTAAAGACAATTGGTTTGCAAGACATTTGAATCATATTCATGAAGACAATGCAAGTAATATTGACTCATATTTTGTATGCTTCATTGATGGAGTTAATGGTGTGTCTTCATGTGATGATTTTGATTTTTCTTCACATGTTCAAAGTCTTCATAAAGATGAAATAGGTAGTGATTTTAAAGTATATACTAACACTTTTTATGATGAAGATCCTACTAATGACCATCCTATATTTTGTCAAGTTGTTCAAAAAGGATCATTACGTGGAGTTATCAACCCATTGTTTGAAGAAGACATGGAATGTTTAGATTCGATTGAGGATGAGTTTAATGATGATACATTATCCTACTACTATAATAGATTAGATTTTTCTTCTTTGAAGTATAACAGTGAAGATTATAATGTTGCACCTTATGAGATGGATGACAAGGTGTTTGATGAAGTTATTAGTGAAAATCAGCATGCACCTTGTAATGAGCTTTATGATGAACATTCTAACATGATGACTAATCCATTTGCTAATTTTAAAGAACCATTTGAAGATCCCAGATTAGTTTTAGATTATGATATTGATGACATGTGTGAGTACAAATCTGATTGCTCGTTTAAATACCACCCAACTACACATAAGGATGCTTATTTTCAAGGTATGTGTGATCCCTTTCCCCATGTTGAATATGAAGCTTTCATATTCAAAAATAAAGAGCATGCATGATTTATTTGTTGGAGAAGATTTTCAGTTTGAACCTAATATTTGTGAGCATGGTGATCAAAACTTTCATAATGAGCAAGTTGTTGAAGAAAGTGAATCTAGTTTTTACATGCATTATGAAAGTGAAGGTGTAGGCTTTGTTTTGCCAAGTGAATTGTTTTAGAATGTTAATCTAATTGGTGAAACTGATAGAAATAGTATTTCCAGCTTACCTCATGAGAATGGATATGGAAACTAGATTTATGATAGAGATAAAAAGTTTTGTTGAAGTTCAGTGGACCGACATCATCACCTATACATAGTAGGAGTAGTTGTTTCTTGCTTTCAATAAAGTTGTTCGAGAGAAATTTTTGCTGTCAAATGTTTGGTCTACTTCTCATAGAGATTTGAATCCTTGTCATGCCCACAAGGGACATGCATCCCCATATAGAGCCACTCTTGGGACTCAAAATTGAAACCTCAATTTTGAGTACTACTAAAAAATCAAGCCCAATAAGAACTTTTTGATGCATGTGTAGTCAACCATCCTTTTGAGGCCCAAGATGTGTTTAATTTTTTTAACACCTTGCATTCAATATATTTATGTGTTCTAAGAAGATAAATTTTCATTTTGAGCCATTTCGTGAAGTCTTGTTTTAAGTAATTTCCAATTCTGCATTCTTCCTTATGTGTCAAACAATGATAGGAGGCTATGTTTGTAATTGAATATCTCACAACTAGTAATGTTTCATGACTCACCATTTTGGGAGTGTCTAGTGTCCATACCAGAGAGCCTATGTTTCAGATTTTGAGTCATTTTAAGTCTATTTGACTAGGTTTTGAATGTGATTCCAAATTCAATTTCTAACCTTTACTTGGTGTCAAGAAGTACAAATTTGTTAGTACCCTTGTTCATGATGTCATAACTCTAAATTTTTGATAGATGAGATTGAATGGATTGTACCACTGTGTTATCCTCCAAAAAACTTCAATTATGCTAATTTTCAAGTCTTAACAAATCTGTTTGCATACTTTCCCAAGTCAATTTCATTTGCAAAAAATGTTTTTTTTCCAGTGCTTTTAGTTTACAAATTCTGAGTAGCCCACTTTGAACACTCACCATTTGCGTCCTATTATTCATCATGAGCCCAAATCATAGATTTGTACTCTCCTCATGGCAGTGAACCAATGTCCCAAATTTCATCTTTCCAAGTGTCAGTTTGCCCAATTTCTAAAGCCAAATGTGAACGTGATTTATGGTTTTCTGACATGCTTTCTTGCAGGCAATTCTAAAAGGGTAACTTTGATAGTCAATATCTTTTGAATGAGAATTTCTCATGAGACAAGATTTGACAAGATAGGATTATGTAGAGTAGAGAATCAATGTGTGCATTTTCAGAGTCCAGTCGAGTGTTTGGGTCAGTTTTAAAGGACAATCAAAGGACCTTCTTGCATTAAAATGACAATTTGTGGATTAATGGTAAAATAAGTTTTAAATGATTGTTCAGTAGTCAAATTTGTTATGAATCAATATCAGGCAATCAGTGGATAATTTTGATAGTTTAGTTGTTTGAAAATGAATTTTTTTTTAGCAAGACCCATTTAGGGGTCTGATTGACTACTTTCAAATTGATGAAATGTCTCAAGATCCTAAAAATGCCTTGAGTTTTTAAAGTGATATTATTTTATAAAGGAATCACATGAGGATCAGATGTAACAAATTTCATCTTAAGAGGGCAACTAAATATATGGAATTGTATCCATGGTAAAGATCAAAGTATGGCATTGCTTAATAAGGTTGGTAATTTGGTTTTTAAAAGTTTTGTGGATCCAACCATATCATTTTGCACATGACCAATGATTTTAAGATTGATTGGTATTCTCTTTCTCAGCTAGTCAACATCAAAGAAATGATTTGCATAATGTTACATCTTGTCATCTTTATTTTATAAAAGAAGCCACCATTTAAATAGAACTTGTTTTTCAAGAATGGGAGGAGATCATAGTGGTTCATGCTAGAAGCAGGATGGTTTTCTTTTGTATTGCCTAATTCATAATTGTAGTACATGGCACATATTATGTCCAAAGATTTTTGCATGTCAAAAATGAAAGTAATATTCCCACACCAGTACTCAATTGCACTAGGCCAAAGATGACAAAAATGTGCTTAGATTTTCCTATGATACATTGGTAAAATTTACAAACATTGAAACTTGACATTCATGGTAACATCCCATCATGTTGAGGCTATGTGTCAAGTTAAAATAAATTTTATGAGTTTTTTCATTTGTATTTTCTACAATGGCTTATAATTTTAGTCCAACCTACAAACATATACAGCTGTCATGTTTATGTTATTACAATCTAACCATAGTAGATGGGATGATAGATGTAAAAAGGTAGAGACATTAAGATGGATGCCAGTAGAATAGGGGAGGAGATGCCATGTTGATAAAGAAAAGATAGATGCCAGTAGACCATGTAATAGAGGAGCTTCCAACATTAAAAAGAAGATGTCGAGGTAGAGTACCCACACAGTAGAAAGCAAGGGAGAGGTAGCCAGTAGAAGGGAGAAGGTGGCATGTATAGAGGCATGAGAATGGGTACTGAGGAAAGGTGCCAAAGTAGGGGAGATGCCTTTCAAGCTAAGGAAGAAAAACATGCTATAGGTCACATGAACTTATTCAATCTATGTGGAAAGAAGTGCCACAAAGAATGAAAGACTACATTGACAAACCAAAGGATAATGGGTATGAAAGTTTACATGTGATAGTTTATCTTAGTGACACTTTTGGTGAATGCCCTTTCATGGAAATTCAAATTTACACAACTAAAATGGATGTTATAGCTATTGGTGTGGCTATTTCTCATGAATTATACAAAGGTGGATTGATAGATCTAGAATAGGTGGATGTTGAAGTTATTGTTGTTGGACTTTTGAGAGAAGTGCTTGAGGTAGGTGCTATTAGGAGGCATGAAATAAGCATTGAGCTTGGTAGTGAAATTACTCATTTGCAAGATGACTGCTTAAGAGTCAAGAAAATGCCTCAAAGGCTAGACATTATGGATGAAAGTAATTAGCATACTACGACATTAGGCTTTTATTGTAGAACTTGTTGTTTGATTGGATTTGATGAGGCATTTAAAGAATCCTCTTAAATATCTTCAACAAACACATTCGCTTGAAGATATGCAAATATATGCACCTCTTGCCAATGCAATAAGCACTGGCAGCCTATCATTAGAACTTGAAGACCTTGTTTTTCAATATTTGTTTCCAAATTCATATTCATCTCTAGATACGTGGCTAAGTAATCATGGAATATGGGGTAAATCTATTTTAGATGAATGTAGGTATCAAAATTTTGAAGTTTTACAGAAAGATCTAGTTTTGGCAAATATGTTGGATGGTATCTCCATACAAGGCCAATTCAAAAGTCAATTTAGTACAATGAAGAAACATGGGACCAGCTGGATAGAAAAATATGTATAAGCTAAGCCTCCGATAACACAATTTTAGACCAGTGAACCATCATAAGTCATTGATCTAGCCAAGTTACAACTTGGCATCTTTAATCTAGCAAGCCATCAAAGGGTGAAAGGTCACATCAAATTTTGAGAAGTCCAAAATAGATTGGACAATTCATGAAGATACTAGAAGACACTGAGGGAAAACTAAGAAAAAACATTAATGCCACGTCAGGGAGGGAAGACCTTTCATACTAACTTAAATAAAAATCCACATGATGCTAAGTTGTCTTTAAGATAAGTGGCTTTTGGAGGCCATGAGTTGCAAGGTGGGGCCATGGTTAGCTAGCTAGAGGCCACCACAGTAAAATTCTGACCAAGCAATGATGGATGTTGATGTGTAGGAAGAGAGATAGGATTGTGCCACATGGCACATCCTATGGTGGGTGCTTGCCCACAATATGAAGATGCTTGAGAGTTAAATAAAGTGGGGAAGTGCCTAGGTGCCACATGGCAATGGGCTTGGGTTAGTGGTGAGGTGGTGATAAAAGACAGAATTTGACTGAATGCTCAAATTTTACCACATGGACAGAATGGATAGTTGGTGTATTCCCACAAAATGGAGTTTCTCATAAGATAAGGAATGCAGGCAAGCACCAAGCTGCCACATGGTAGTGAGCCCAATCATGGTGACATGCTGCCAAGTGGCAGAGGTTGACTAATTAGCTTTTCCATGTGGCAACCAGTCAAACAAGGTTGACCCAAATCTCAAGGGAGAGGATAAAATAAAGTATTTCAAACTATCAATTTTTTAATGTTTTTTTCCAAAAATGCCCACATTCAGATTTTTAAATCTAAAAATGGTTTATTTTAAAGTGTAAACTTTAGAAACTTTTAAATTTTTGAAAAATGCAAAAGTGCAGACCTGAGCCATATAGAGGGGGTAGAAATTTTGGGAGTTCCTAAGAGGAAAATATAGTGATATTAAATATCGTTGGAACTGGGAGAAGACAAACTTTTCAATTATGGAGTTTGTTTTTGCATAGGAAGTCACTAGTTCAAATTATAGGTAAAAATGTAAAATTTGGGGCTTCTCAGTGAAATTGATGAAAATTGAAAACATAGTTATAGGCTTGGTAGAACATGGTAAAAAATGTTGTTAAGGTCAAATTTGGTTACCTTAAATCAATTTAAACTTAGATTTTTACCAGCATTTCATGAGGCTTTCAGATTTTTGGTGACACGGAAGTTTTCATCATTTGGCAGTGATATTTTTTAAGTTTGTTACAAAATATTGATGAAAACTAAATTAGATCAAAGGGGTAGGAAGAAAAAAGAGGTTTTGCAACTCCTAGAGATGTTTTCCAAGTGGACACATGTCATTTTTAGATTAGATCTAGGAATTCTTTGCTCCTATATCTTTCTTTCTTCCATCCATTGTAATGGCTCTAGTATTTTCACTATGAGACCATTGTTGGTTGGAAATTTTTAGTCTTTCTGTGAGACCACTTTGTTGGATCCAAAACTATGATTCCACCTTCATTCTTTAGCATATTTTCTCTTGTATGATAGCAATAGTGAAGATAATATAGAAAGTTCAAATCTATTAGGTGTTTTTCATGTTTTTATTTAATGCATATGAATGTATAGTTTCAAAGAAATAAATACAAATGAACAAGAATCTCTTTAGTTTCATTCTGATTCTTGTCTCCTATCTCAGTAATTTGTAGTCTTATGTGGTCTAGGAACAAAGAAATGAGACTCTTTTGCATCCATTTAAGGTTGTATGTTTGATATATTTTGTTGTTGGAATAAAGGACCAAGTAAATGATTGGTGTGTTTGATAGGATTGCTGATTATTTTGAGAAGGATACTTCATAAGAATAAGGTCTTTATGAACACTGGTCTCTAATTCACAAGGTGATTAGATATATTTGATACTTTGGTGTATGGAATACATCATTGATATCACAAATGTATGTATTTGATTCATGAAATTTCCCAGTAGATAAGACACTGGTCAGCTACAGGATCACTTTTTCTTACTGCTACATATTTAGGGTTTTTGCTAATATTCAACATCATTAATCAAATGGTTTGCCTCTTTCATGTTGAAGAACTAAAAAGGATTCCCACACTCAACTTGTGACTTTCCTAGATTTGCAATTTGCTACTACATATCTTTGTGATTGTATAAGTGTAGGAGATTAAGGGTTAATCTACTGTTAATAGACTCAAGAATATGTTTATCATTGGTACCATATAGATTGAATCTGAGGTCCACCCACCTAGGTTTTGCAGAGCTTGAAGTAGAAGAAGAGTCTAGCCTTATAGTTGGCCTAGTGTTTGAAATAGTATATTGAAGAATGGAGTTAGTTGCCCCTAGATGTACCTTATTCTCACCAGGGTAATTTGAAACCTTGTAGCATTTTGAAACACCAACAGTATGTAAATCATTCAACCAGAGAGATAGAACGTTTTTTTGTCCCTAGACAAAGAAACATTCATAGAGGCATTCAATATGGGAGGCTTAATATCATTACCAATTGAAATCAATTACTTAACTAAGAATTTAAAAAGCCAGAAGAGCTTTTATATGTTCAAAGAAATGATAAGACATTTCCTTTTGTCCATAAAATAAAAGGGAGAGATTCCAAAGAAGAAGGAAGTAGAGAAAATCATGCCTCTTGAAATCTTTACCCCAACACCAATGTTGGGTATATCATTGTTGTACAATAAGGACAACTAGAAAAATTTAGGTTCCCTCACTACTCTCTAATCATGCATTTGATACTATTCAAAAATGTTGATTCCTTTGATCATATCTTCTTTGAATCCATAGAGAAATTGGGATAAAGACTACTGGTGCAAAGGTGGAAAATGGCATGGAAAAGGTTCTACCCATATTCCAATGTTATTTCCTTTTATAATGATTTTGTACATCCTATTTTTAAAATGATAGGATTGGCTAATGAAAGGATTCCTAGGAGTGTTAGGAATGTTGTTAAGCCTAACATGTGCTTTGATGCAGGGAAATAATTGACACATGATTGGGGGAGTGTTTTTCTATTTGAGGAGTATATTATTATCAAAATAAATAAAGTCCTTAGCTACCTCACATTCTACCTAAGTATTTCCCAAAGAGATCAAGCTTTGTAGAAGTTTTCTTGTAGCTAATTTCATTGAACATAGAGTATCTAGGTAAACTTATTAAGAAGGGAATTTTTTGTGTAGATGCACTAAGGTGGGGGATTTTGAGATAGGCAAGAATTCTATAGAAGAAATTGATGCCTATTTGAGGGGCTACAAGTTAACAACTAGGCCAGCCATAACATATGATCGATGCAATGTAGTCAGGAATGCTGTAAAAAGAATGGGGGGATACAATTTACCTCCTACAAAACCTATGTGGGAAGAGGATCTCATTTTTTATAGATTGAATGAGAGTGCATGCAAAGAAAGAATGAGAAAGTTTAGAGATGGTGTTAGTTTTAAGCCGAAGATGAAAAGGTAGATCCATCCTTCAAGGGAATCTATCTTGAAATGGACTACTCAGCTAGATCAGACAAATTTGTTGAAAATTTTGATGAGATACTAGTTCAAGTGCCTAAGGAAATAAGGAAAAATATTTATCATGAATACTCTAATGAGGACATTATTGTTGAATCCAGTGATGATGAGAAGGACCATCTTAAAAGATCAGAATGGGTAGAGCATAGGAATAAGTAGTAGGAGATGGTGGAGATTCCACAAAAGGCTTATCAAAAGGCCTTGTAAATCCTACCAAGTGGTAGCCAATAATTTGATAATGTCAAGAGAAGATATTTGATGGCTTAGGCCACTAAGGATGAGAAAAGGGCTAAGAAACTACAATTGCAAGCTCAAATAATTGAGGATGGAATTATTTAAGCCAATGAATTTATGAGAGATGACAACTTCATCAAAATTGAAGATTTCAAGGGATTTTTTTTCAAATTGAAATATAATGAATTATCCTTGCAAATGAAACCAAGGGAATCTAAAGAGGTAGTGGCTAAGATGGTATAGAAACTAAAAGAGTATGATCCTTCCCGTGAAACCTATTGGCTCCTAAATTGAAAATTTTTTTATAACCTAATGATAAGAACACATACACCTAAGGTCAGATAATTCCCATGTTTGATGTACCTATTGAGACACTAGGACCAACTATAAGGCTATTTACTCTCCTTCTTCTTCTTCAGACTCTATAAGACCTAGGCGAGTGGACCTTGGATTCTTTATACAGTACTAGTGTTAAATCATATAATTGAATCTACATAATAGATAAAACCCTTGAATTTTCTATGTTTATGAAAACATTCATGGACATGAAATAACTAATAACAAGGCACACAAATCTAATAAACTAAGTGAGGGAAACTTCTTTTTAGCTCTAAAACTGAAAGGGGAAATACATTTGATTAAAGATTGATATCAACAAAATCTGAATATGCAATAGCAAGAACATGTTGATCTTGTGAATGATCAGTGCCTTATCTATTGTGTAATCCCACAACTTACAAACACACATACCTAGAACTCATTGGCACATATCATGTATCAGGACCTCGAATCTATCCTATCACCTTATGAATCAGAATTCAATGTTCATGAAAACTCTAATACTTATGCAATATCCTTCTAATTAAAATTGCAACCCTGTCAAGGTAAGTAAGCACTTACTTGGCTCTTTGTTTCAATAGAAAAACCTAACAGGACATACAACTTTAAGGGGCTACAAATGAGTTTATTCTCTTTGTTCCTAAACCACAAAACATTGCAGATAATAGAGGAAGGAGATGAGAATCAAAATGAAACTAAGAAATTAGATATTCATTGTATTCATCTCTTTGAAAAAATATGCTTAAGATGCATGTAAATAACTGATAAAAAAACAATATGCAAGAAATACACATAAAAATTTATTATTGTTGTTCATATACAAAGAAACACTTAAGATATGGTATCACTACAATAAAATTGGAACTAACTATGGTATCATAGCAATGAGAAAATTTCTCCAAAACTGGAACCCTTACAATGAGGAAAGAAAAGAGATATATAGAAAAGGAAAAGGCTCTTGAATTAGATCTACTAATAGAAAGTGTACAACTAAAACTCTTCCTTCTTTTTCTATAAAATTGTTTCTTCTCTCATTAACTATGAATCAAAACTCATCAATGCTATGGACAATTGACTTGCAAAAATATCCCCTTAAAATAATAATAAAAAATGCCTCTAATGGAAAATATGATGCACATCTAGAATGTGGAGCTCTTTCAAATTGATTATGTTTTTCTTCCTCTTCCCTTGTCATGAATCCTTATCTACCTCTGCTGACAAAACATTATCACAAGAACCTACCCTAAAAAACATTCAATTCTTCTTGGCAGTCATTTCAATGGATCTAATATTATCTTAAACTAATTACAATATGATATTATTCCTTCTAAAACAAAAAAATCTACATAAGTACTGAGGATGTCTCAGAAGCAAAAAACTTCTTGTAGCTTCTACCATTAAAGAACTATGTAAAATCTAATTGCAAAAATGAAAAGTTTAGATTCTCTCAATTACGACAGTATATTACACTATATATTTTCAATAAAAATTTTCCCCTAGTACTCTTTCAAAAATTTGTTCCCCATTTCATGTTCAAAGAATTTAATTGAAAATTTAAAAAAATCCTATAGTTTGAACTATAGAAAAAAATATAAATTCAAATTTTTCATATTCATCATTCAAAATGAAAGAAAAATAATAATAAAATAATAATTTATTATTTCATCTTTTTGCCCTTTTTTTGGAATTTGAGTGAACCCTATGTTGACTGCCAAATGGCAACATCATGATTGGCCAGAGCTATCCTATTATCACTGTCACCTAACCATTGCCCAATAGGATGCCTTGCTACATGTCACATTAGCATGCCTTTGCAGGCCTTAACATTAACTTCAATTTAACCTTATGGACTAGGTGATCAACCTTAATTCGTAGCTTTGCAAATAATTGTTTCACCATGGTTAAGACATGCAACTAGGTGAAATAAGGCATTTCATGTGATCATGGCATCTTTTTGAACTTAACATTAACTACCATGACCCAGTGACCGATGGTTAACTAACCATTTCTATTTTATTGCACAATTTTTGTCAAATCACATGGTTTCCATCACAAACATGGTACTGGGTGCCATGTGACATCTTGGCTAACAAATTCATTTTTCTTTATCTATGCATTTTCCTATTCAAAATTTTGCTTCTCACATCAGTTTGTAATTTGACCACACGTAGGCCCCCCAGACCTGCATGCTTCCCTTTTAAAAAGGGTCTGTATCTTAAAACACCTAAGTAATATGTGGAAAGGTATTTAAATAATCAAATGAACAACTTCCTTCTTAATGTGGGAAATACACTTTTATTATTTTCCACACAACAGTTCCCTGTGAACCCTCCTCCTTACCAACTTCTTCATCACTCTAACCAAAATTTCACCCTACCAAATCTAGTTTCACTACATCTCTCTCATACAATACCCCTACAAAGTTGTTCTTTAGAATGAGTTCAACTGGGTGGACAAGTGCTTTGCTAGAAAAGCTCAAGAATTTGATGAGACTCCCATGGTGACCCTTAGTCTTCAGCCTCAAATGTCATTTCTTGACCTTCACAAGGTGCAAACTACTACTAACATCACTCTGACTACTTGTACAACAATCAGGTGTGATGTTTTGAGGGCATAGGATGTTACACAACTTGATAAGTGGATGTCAGTATTGATACTGAAAAATATCAAGGAAGATGTTTTAATCAATTGATATAAACCTCCTCCTTTTTCACTTTGACTTAGGCTACTCCCCATGTTGTGTCTGCTTTGTATTTTTCCTCTATCATGGGTGCCCTATTTTCAAATTGAGATGTTGACACCTTTGTAACTTTACCAAAAGCAGGTGCATTCTAAAGAGGCCACTGCTTCACACTTCAACTCCAATACTACTCATGCAAAGCACTTTTTTCTTATTTCTCAAAGACGACACAACTCTATTCTTGTAAACAGAGCAACTAAAAATGGTTTTCTCCCTTCCAAGGTATGGATTGTTTCCTTTTTCATTCAAAACCTCTCCCTTTTCCTTTCAACATGTGCAACTACCCATTTGATAGTGAGTACTCAATTTATTTTAAATTGAAGAACAAAACTAAGTGTTAGTGGCAGACATGGAATCAACAACATAGTTGCAGGATGTCCTCTAATTCCCACTTATGTACTCTATCCCACTGATTTAGTGCAAGGCAAGAGAAATCCCCAAAGGAGATGTCCTAGGCTCCAACAATATAACCACACATCAAAAACACAACAACAAGAAGAAAAAATGCAAGATCTGATACCAAATTACACTAATTTGTTCATAAAATAGAACTTATTACATGCGATATGCCCTGCTATAAGGCCTTCTGGGATAGGGCCAAATACATACAACAATTAAAAAATAAATTCTACAAGATCCAACATGATCCAAATTACAAACCCAATCCCAACTAGTCTAGCTACACAACTAGATAAGAACACCAACAATAATCCACACTTGTACCCTAAGGTCCACCAAGAGATACTCTAGTTCCTAAGCTGCAACTCTAGCTCTTGAAATTTGCATCAATACTTTATTCCATCCCAACTAAATAATGACTATAATATTCCAAAATATACCTACTTATACCAATCTAAGCTACAAGTCATCCCAAAATTCTAAAAACTAAAATTAAATACTTGAAGAGCCACAAGTCATCCTGCAATAGCAATTAAATGTCCAAAAATCAATATCCAAGAAAAATCATGATATATCATCACTTAATTAGAACTAATACTTTGAGAAAAAGGTATAATTTAGGTCCTCTAAAACCCTTGAAATGCACAAAGTTTGATTCATCAAGGATATCTATGCATCCATTCTGAACGCAAACTATCAAAAATCAATACTCTAGGAGAATTTACATATCTCCCAAGTTATAAATAATTATGACTTATTCCTTTAACCATAGATATAAATCTAGGTCCTCTTCAATATTGAAATAGAGAATCCTCTCATTCATTTTTCAAAATTAGTTACATGGCATACAACAGACACCCAGAAACTAGAAAATGTAGTTCCTACAGCAAGGTAAAAATAACTCAAACTTCAACTCAATCTATCCAATCTCTGTGCATTCATGAGGAAAGGTTCTCCAATGTGTCTCCAACACATCCCTAACCATGAAATCATAACTTGACCAAAATCCAAGTTTTATGCTCCTCAACAAATAACCAAAATCCCTCCAAACATGCAGGATCACAAGCAAGCCTAGGATGCTCCTACATCAGACACCCTAGGTTCAAAAAGATGTTCTAGTAACTAAAAAAACATCTTTTGATATTTAGCACATAAATCCCATATTGGTTCTTCAAATACATGTCCTCCAAGTTTTCAACTTTCACACTCTTTCCCTTTTTTTCTTCTTCTTCTTCACATCCACCATAGGTGCTCTATAGGTTTACTTTCCATGCTAATCTTCAACCTTCTCAAAATATAGCAACTCAACTTGGCTCCTAGTACTTAGGTTCCTCCTACCAAGATCTTCATTCTTTAAAGGAATTATGGAAAAATTCCACCTTTCTCAATAGTAACCACATTCCTAACACAATTTGCATGCACAACCCTGCAATCATATTGCCAAGGTTTTCCAAGTAACACATGACAAATGTTCATATCCATAATATCACACAACACTTGATGCTTATGCTACCCAATATAGAAATCAAAAAGGCATTGCTCCCTTGCTTTGAAAGCATGCTCACCTTGCAACTAGGTAATCCTATAAGGATAAGGTTGTCTCATTCTCTTTAAAAAAGGTTTTTGAACCATCTCTTCAGCAACAAGGTTATCAATACTACCGCCATCCACAATCACCTTGCAGATTTTGCCACTAGACTTACAACAAGTCCTAAACAAACTAGTCCTTTCACAAGAATCCAATGTCCTCTCACCAATCAGTACTTGTTAAGCCAAAAAAATCTCTCCTTTCTTAGGATGATTGTCCTAGATTATAACCTCATTCACAACAGTAGTAGTCCTCCCAACTAGACATTCAAAAGATCTATGCCCTTCTTGACCACACTTGAAACAATTACCTCTAAACCCACCTCCATCTATCCTTCTTTTATGTTTAATAGGTTTTGGGTCACCTTCTACTTCCAGTTTAGCTTGTGCCAAACTATCTTGCTTCTCCTTCCCTCGGGTGCTACCTTGATTCTTCCTCTTTATATTTTCCTCTACTCTCAAAGTATACTGATAAGCATTCTCAACTGGTGAAATATTTAGAATACCAACCTCATCCTAAATATTGAATCTCAAACCATTAATATACTAAGCTACCTTCTCTTTTAATAATTCTTATACCCAAACTGAAAAGTCAACTTATAAAACTCCTTGGTAGAATCTTTCATAGTCATATCCTTTTGCTTCAGATTCTGCAACCTCTTAAACAAATTGAGTTCATAATCAGCAGGGATGAACTTAGCCTTCAACATAGTCACCATAAATCTCCATCTAATGATCTTTACTTCACCTTCCTCTTCTCTATCTCTTTGTAGTTCTTTCCACCAAAGAGAAACATGTCCCTTTAGCTTAGTTAATGCCAACATTACTTTGAGTGGATCCTCAATATCCTCAAGATCAAAGTAGTCTTCCAGTTCACCAATCCAATCAATTCGGTTTTCAGGATTCAAAGTACCTAAGAAATTAGAAACCTCCATCTTATGCTTCAACTTCAACTGAGATCTAGGTTAAGAAAACTAACCAGCCCTAATTCCAATAGGTCTCTTCATATGATTAGTTTTGACTTGACTATTTTATCCAAAAACTTCAAAGTCTTTAACAAGTTCTTCGTAACTACCTTTAATACCCACACGTCTAGGTACACCACTTAAAGCACTTATAATTTCAGCAATCATGTCACTCTTCATCATTGTTATTCAAGATCTAAAACTGGCTTTAATCTCCTCCATCTTAGATCTGAAATCTTCTTTAACCTTCTCATAGATATGTTCTTCTACAACATCACTGAGATCATCAATTTTCGTAGGGTCCAATCTTCTATGAAGCATTGTCCAAAATTTTAGCAAACCCTAAGCAAAAGATCCATCAATCTAGAGTATCAATTAGTCACAAGATCAACCTCCTTTGCAAATCCTACTATAAACTACCTCAGATTCATTGATATGTCAACACATTCAGGAAAAACCTTAGCTCTGATACCATCTAATGTAGTAAAAGGTAGTAAAAATCCCCAAAGGAGATGTCCCAACCTATAGCAGTATAGCCACACAGTGGAAATACAATAGCAAGAAGCAATAATATAAGATCTAATACCAAATTACAATAATTTGTTCATAAAATATAACTGATTACATGCAATATGCCGTGCTATAAGGCCTTTCAGGTTAGGGCCAAATACATACAACAATTATAAAATCAATTCTACAAGATCCAACATGATCCAACTTACAAACCCAATCCTAGCTATTCTAGCTACACAAATGGATAAGAACACCAAGAACAACCCACACTTGTACTCTCAGGTCAACCAAGAGATCCTCTAGTTCCTAAGCCGTAGCTCTAGCTCTTCAAATTTAAATCTATCCTTCATTTCATCCCAACTAAATAATGAATAAAAGACTCCACAAGACCCCTAATTATACTAATCTAAGCCACAAGTTGGCCCAAATTTCTAAAAACTAAAATTAATTACTTAAGAACCACAAGTTGGCCTACAACAATAATTAAATGTCTAGAAATTGATATCCAAGAAAAATCATGATATTTCATAGCTCTGATTGAATTAGAACTCATATTTTGAATTAAAGGTAGATATTTAGGTCCTCTACAAGCCCTATAATTTTCAAACTCTGATTCATCAATTATATTTGAGCATGCATCCTGAAAGTCATGTACAGAAACTTGTCATGCAAACTATCAAAAATTGATACTCTAGGATAATTTCCATATATGCCAACTTATAAAGAATTAGTATGTGTTCATTTAATAATATATATTATTCTAGGACCTGTACAATCTCTAAAAATCACATCTTCTCATTCATTGTGTAAAATTAGTTACATGGCCTACAACAGGCACCCAGAAACTAAAAAACACAGTTCCACCAGCAAGGTAAAAACAACTCAAACATCAACTCAATCCATCCAATATCTTTGCACTCATGAGGAAAGGTCCTCTTATGTGTTTCCAACACATCCCTAACCATGAAATCATAACTCCACAAAAATTCAATCTTGTTACTCCTCAACAGTTAACCAAAATCCCTCCAAACAAGCAGGATTGCAAGCAAACCTAGGATACTCCTGCATCACTCAACAATGGTAATGGTGTCTCCTTACAATTTACTCTTTTTACATCTTTCTCTTCATGTTTCTATCCTTTCACCAAGATATGTATAATCCACATGGTGTCTCCTAGAGTTAGTCACTCTTTTAACAAAAATTGGGAAAATAACTTATAAGATAAAGTCATGCAGGTGGCATAAATATATCCATGAAAGCAGGGAAAAGGATGGTCGACCATTCAACTAGTTTTGTACTTTTTATTTAAAAAACACATCACATTTCATCATCTACCATAATTTTGAGGGTAAGTCAATGCCTTAATTCATTCTTACAAATTCTCTAGAATGAATCCCCATCCTACTTAATTAGAGCTTTGGCTAGTGAATCAAAAGCTTCAACGTATTTGGTTATGAATTGGTTCATTAAGGAAAAGAAAAGGAAAGAGGCTTCTAATTAAGTCATAAGAACAATTATGCCTTTTATGTTGCCCTAGTGAAATTTTTTATGGGAATAATCTAAGATTTTCTTGTGAGTCTAGATGTTTATTTGCTACATGCCACTTCTCTTCCTACATACTTTGAGATTCATCCATCATGTGTTGATTTCATTACATAGTAAGGTTAGGATGTAAATGCCCCCTTTAGTTTTTCTCCTTCATTGTTTACTACACATAATCCTTACATCTACATAGAATATCATGCAACATCTCTCCTTTTAATTATAATCACCATTCCAATTTAAAATTGAATGATAATTTAACACAATAAACATTTTATTGACCTATAATCATTGTAACATCTTTTTAACAACTTCACTCCCCAACATCTTATTAGTCTCATAAAATTAGTCAAGCCCCAAAGTGGGTTCAACTAAAAAAATTATGAACTGAAACACCTAATCCTTTAGACTAACTCACTAAACACTTGGTTCTAATTAGAATCAAAATCAAACACTGAACTATCATATTTAGCTCATTTTACTATTTTTAGTAAATTGAGATTTTTCTATAATGAGGTCTTCTAGGTGGCCTTAAAAACTGACTAAAACACCTAAATAAGCTCTGAAATCATATATACTAATTCTTTGTTCCACATTCTTTCATATTTTTAGATCTTGTGTCATGAAGACACCTGGGTCAAAATATACTGACAATCAAAGTTGCCTTCATGAATGTTCTTTCAAGAAAACATGTGAGAAAACCATAAATCACATTCGATTTTGGCTTTAAAAATAGGTCAAACTGACACTTGGGGACATAAAAACTAGGGAAATTTTTCATCATCACAAGGAGAGCATAATTCTATGATTAGAGCTCATGAAAGATGGTGCTTTTGAAAAACATTCAAAGTGGGCTACTTGGATTTGCAGGACTGGAAATAATGGTAGAACTGTGATTTTTGCAAATTGAATGGACCTAGGAATGTGCGCAGACAAATTCATCAAGACTTGAAAACTAGCATACTTGAAGAATTTTTAGAGTAGAATGCAATGTTATAAACCATCTAGTATAAAAAATCATAGATTTAGAGTTACAACATCTCAAACAGGGGTACCTGTCAATCTACACTTCATGACACCAATAAAACTTCACAAATTGCATTTGGAATCATGTTTACAAACTAATCAAATGAATTTGTCATAAGATCAAATCTAGGACATAAAATTGTGTGACCCCTTGAATGTAATGAAAAAGGAATTTTCTTAGTAGGGTCAACTGGGTCAAAGTTACAACTGGTCAAATAGGGCCTCCTAGAATTCTAAACGATTATTCATCAACATGACAACAATGAACAACCAATTTTGAGGGATTGAACACCTAGTCAAAACTTGTTGAAACAACTCAAAAACTAAAACATAGGTTATCTGATATGCATAATAAACACTCCCAAAGTAGATAGTCATGGAAAATTACTTGCATGAGATATTCAAATGCAAACTAGGCTTCTTTTCACTCTTTGACACTTATGCAAAACTGTAGATTTCAACATTGTGCAAACCAAAACTTCCCATAATGACTCGGAATGGAAATTTATCTTAATGGGACTATGGATATTTTGAATTCAATGTGTTAGAAACCTTAAAAACCTCTTAGGCCTCAAAATAATGGTCAGGTACATAAGCATTAAAAATGTACTTATAAGAGGCTCAAAATGACTCAAAAGCTTAGAATGGTACAAAAATTGAGGATGCAATTTTGAGTCCCATCAAAAGCTTCACTATGGAAGAAGAAAGAGAACTAGTGATAAGAAATTGTATGCTTGTATTCCTAGGATGGGATATTATTTCATCTTTTCTACTAGACCAGATGAGGAGATAGAACAAGTCTATCTCATTTGAGGATGAGAACCAGGTGGGAGAATTGAGAGGCTCTGTGTATAATATTGATGCCCAAACTATGGAAATATGGACCTTGGCTCTATAAAAATAGAAGCCTATTCTAAAATAAATTAAAGATTCCTCAAGAGGGCATGTTACATTTTGGAATGTGCTCTCCACATCTAGTAGCTAGATTTATGGAATGCAAACATTTGTGGCATTATTGGGAAAGAATAAGATGGATATCCCTCAAGCATAGTTGGAGGGGTCCTATGAGAGGTACATCAAGACCAAGAGGCACCATGAAGAAGAAATGAAGAATAAATATGTCTTGGAGAAGAAAACCATCAAGTTGGAGAATGAAATAGTAGCAATGAAAAATACTATTAGATTAGCTAAAGAAATCCAGGACATGGGCATGCAAATAGAGGGCCATGTACCTAAAATAGGGGATAATCAGGCCGAGATATGGAAGTTGGTGAAGAGGACCTAGAATTAGGGAAGAAGATTGAGATCAAAATAATCAACAACTTGCTGGTTCATAAAATAAATGCATTAAAGTTGGTCTCACAGAATGTGCACAACAACTATCTTGTGTTGCAAGGAGTAGAATACAAAGGTTCATAGGTAGTTAACCTATTATCTCCTCTCTTTACCACATGGGCTCCCTACACTCACTTTTTTGATAGCCTTGTACCTTTATTGACATAGAAATTTTTTTTTCCCAAGGTAGTTTTTATTAACACAAGAAAGATGATACATAAGGTGAAGAATTTGAATAGTTTCTTTAGTGGCAAGTTATGGCTAATCTAGAATAAGATGAAAGAAATGGCCATAGGAACACCCAATAATGTACCTACAATTTTGGAGAGTGATGGAAGTGTTAATGATTGGGTGGAGTGGTCAACATCTTTATATAGCATTTTGAATCATCCTAGGTTCCTAGCATACTTCAATAATGAGGCAAGTATAGTTGTAGTGTATGATTTGATTAATATGTTCTACAAATTAGAGTTAAAAATGTCAAAGATAACTATAGAGGTTAAGGCTAGAACTGATTCCAAATAAATAAAAAATCCCTCAAGGAGTTAGACATAATTAGGGATCCCACTTGGTCTAAGAGAGATAAAGATATTGTCATCTGGGAGGTCATAGTAGATATAAAGGTTGTACCATCCAGTGATGGTGATTAGGTAGTGTTAGCGTGCACTTAAGATGCAATTATAGAAAAAAGGAACAAAGAAAAGGCAAGGAAAGTCATAGGAGTTGAAGAAAAATAGAATTGTGTTAAAGACACCTGCTCAAAGTGCCACCTGCCAATTTTGCAATTGCATCCAGAATTTTGATCAAAATACAAAGAATGTTGTAATTGTAACAAAAGATAAAATGTATTTGTATTTTCTTTCCAATAGGATTTTTACATGTGTCCTCCTATCGAAAGATTTTTGCAACCCTTTCTATAGAAGGATTTCCAAGATGTGGAGTTGAGGTCTGAAGTCTGTAAAATTTTAGTGATCATGCTATGTCGCTATCATTCTAGTAGGTTTTTGTGTCAGTTTCATGTGATGTATTCAAATTTTGCAATCTAGGAATACAATTGAATCTTGAATGATAGTTTTCCATATCTTGAGTTATTCTTGATTTTTATACCTTAATGTATTATTTTCGAGAAAGATAAATACAAAGGAGAGTTATGTAGCATTTGTGTCTCTAAATTTTATCTCCTTTTTTCACATGTTTGAAGTTTTTGGAATGAATGAATAAGGTCATTTCATTTTAATGCAACTTGGATGAGTTGTATATATTTTCATTAATTTTTTTTTAAATCAACGATTTAAGTAAATTCTTTCATTGAATTCATAAGGTTTCTAGGTGTATGGTAAGAATATTCATAAGAATGAAATTTAGAGTTGACAATTGATAAATCAAATTATAAGGCAATTAAATAGGTCAAGACTTTTTTGGATAGATTTTGTGTAGCATTGGATAAGGCACTAATCATTAGTTCATATGAGAATTGAGGATCTCATATGGTTGCACAAAGAACAATTATAAAATCAAATAAATTTTACTTTTCTATAATGAAGAATCATAATTTTGGTCATCACTTATTTGAAAAAGTATTTCTCTAAATTATAGTTAGCTTCTGTACTCAAGAATTTATTGCAAATGTAAGAGAAATTTATGACCATTTTTTCCTATGGGGGATAGATCTAAAAGAATAATATTAGTGAGCACATGTTTGACAAGAGAATCATAAAACCAATCACATTTACATCCCTAAGGTGCATCCACCTTGGTCCTATAGAGCCTAAAGTGTAGAGAGTCCTCTATGATTCTATTAATGTTGTTTTAGATCTGAAGAAAATCTATTTTAATATAGGAAATAGCTAACCTTTAGATTGAGTCTTTGTCTTTTGCATCCTAGTATCAGGTCAGTTTCAGCCTACTAGTTTTCTAAAATAAACAAGCTTTGCTTGTATCACATTGCTATAGGAAGAACTATCCAATTAATGCAAGACATAAAGATACATCATTCCATTCTATGTAACCACACATGTGCATGCACACACTCACACACACATCCACTCTCAAAAATGTCAAAGTGCACACATATAACAATATAATTATAAATTGTCTGAATAATATCATCAACAAATCATAAAGTTCTCAAGTTTTAACCATCAAAGAATATAAAAATATGAACCAAATAAGCCTTAGATTGGCCTAATCATTTCCCCCAAAATTTTCTTTTTCTTGGTCCTCTAGTGAACATGAAGTTCATGTTGGCATTAAGCCAAGTTTGTTATTAGTGAGAACACTTATTTAGATTCTATATGGTTATCAAGCTCTTTGAATAGTCTCCAGTGTTTGTCATGTAATTCAATGGTTACCAAGCTTCTATAGTTCAGACCGAGCATTCTAGTGGCTACCAAGTGAATTCAGGTGGTGTGTAGACCAATAGTTCTTGATGAGCAGTTCAGTGGTTACCAAAATTTGTAGTGTCTACTGAGTCAACAATTCTTGAGAATTAAAGTTAGTGTTAACCAAGTGATGAGATTATTAGTGTTTATCGAGTGTAGGCATGGTAAATTTGGAATTTAGTTTCTACTAAGTGGCACTATATCTGCTAAGTCACCAGTGTATGTCAAGTTTGAAACTATGTTGAAGTGATTAGTATGGACGGAGCCTCTACTTCTACTAAGTGCATGAAAATGCTGAGTAATGACAGTGGACATCATGTATAAAAAATTCACCAAGTTAGTTTTCTGAACCCAAGTATCTACATTTGGGCCGACTTTGTAATATTGGTGTTGACTTGTGCTTTGGCTAACCTTGTAATTATGTGAATTGGATTGATATATATGTAATGTATTGTATCATATCCAAAGTGTGTAATGTAATTGATATGAGATATTTTGAATGAAATGCAAGCATGCGTATGTGAATCAGTAGCAATGTAAAGTGTATTGGAAGGCCATATCAGGAGCATCAAAGTTACATGTATCACATAGAAGTGATCATTACTTCAAGGATCTCAATCAGCAATTCAGTTGTAAGCTAGATCCACTATTTCATCCTAATAGCTTCAAATCCTTTAACATGGTAGACTTAATAGTCTTTTCTTTAAATCTCTTTACTGAGTGCATACTTCATTGTATGTTTGTAAAACCTCTAAAAAAGTGGACCTAGCAGTCCTAATTTCTCCTAATAGGGTAGATCATCAGAAGTGATCATTGTAAGCCTTAAAAGTCCAACTTTATGTTGTAGTATTGAAGTTTTTTGGGTATCATCCCCACCCTAGTTTTACTTTCTAATTGGAAGGTTTCTGGGTCACCAAATATTGTGTTCAAAGTGTTTTATGGTTTTAGTTAGTCAGGCATGCAGTAGATTAGATCTATTGGTGGTAATTGGATTATGCTATTAAGTTCTGAATTTGTTAAAAGTTTTGAGATTACTGATTCACCCCTCCCCTCACAGTAACCTAGCTAGTCTTGAATATTTCCAAAATTGGTGTCAGAGCTTTTTGGTTCTTAGGACAAAGTTTGACAGCTTGAGCAAAGATCATAGATAATGGAGATATTCAGACTTAACAAAGCTATTGACAATGAAAAGCTAGATCTAGAGATGGCCATAGCTCAACTCAATAAAGAAAAAGAGCATCTTTCCCAATCCCTAAAAAGAAGGAAGGAACTTGCAAATCAAATGAATGAACACCAGTATGTTGAAGAAAATATTGAAATTTTTTCTAACCCTCAAATAGTTTAGATGAAGCCAATGATGCAATCAAAGAACTCCTAAAAAAGAATGGCTCCGTACAAGAAGAAGTAAGAAAATTTAAAAGAGAATAAGAAATCTAGTCAATAAGATTGTGTGGAATCTCAAAATAGAGAAATAAGGCAAAAGAAGACTTGGAGGTAAGGAGCAATGAAATTCAAAATCAATCCCTTCAGCAAGAAAATCTTATTAAATAGCTCTCCAATGCAAATGAAGAAATCATTAGTCTGAGATCTAAAAATGAAAGGTTAAGGAGTGACTTAAAATCTGAAATAAAAATCAATGAATGGATGAAAGTTGATCTAAATTTTGAAAAGAAACTCAGTGAAAGAATAATGAAATCCCAAGAAGACATGGATCAATTGAATTAGCAAAATAAGTAGAATCTTTATAGGTAAAAAGGTAAGGCATGACTTGGATACAAAGAAGAAGGTGAATCCTCCAAACAAGGTGCTCAAAGGAATCAAATACCTACTTGCAATTACTATGGTAAGATAGGTCACACATAAAATAAATGTTGGAGTAATGGAAAGGAAAAATTCAATGGAAAATGCTACAATTGTAGTCACCATGGTCATAAGGCTAATGAATGCAAAGAGAAACCAAAGTTTGAGGGCAAGTGTCACAAATGCAAGAAATAAGGTCACAAGGCATCTGAATGTAGATCTAAGTTATTCAATCCACTTGAACAATTTGTGAAGGCAATATTTGGATGGGACTACAACACTTGGTGTAGATGTCATTACTATGCAGAATATAGACGCATTGGTATGAATTGTGTTAGAAATCACATGAGAAGAAAGGATACCGCCATAAGATGTTACACATGTACTGAACTTGGTCATATAGATAAGAATTGTGTGAATACAAGTAGAGTTGAAGATGAAAAGAAGCAAAAGTAGATAGCATTAGGAAGAAAATGAGACAACAGTGGATTCCCAAATCTACCAAGCAAGATAGTTCAAGTGATGATAGTCATATCACTCAAGAAGTGGGTGACTCCATTTCCAATTAAGTTCTTAAGGAAGAACTAGAACTATGCTTTCAAGATCACATCTTAAACAATTCCAATTAAAAGGAAGTAAAAATTCATATTGGTATTTAAGATACAAAAGAATCATCAGTAAGATTAGTAATTGTTTTCACTAAATTGACTTCTCTACTGAGCAAGGTTGGGTCATGGACTCTACCAAGCAAAGTCAAGAGAAATATGGTTATGTTTGGTTGATGAGTTACAAGATTTCACTGAGCAATCTATACAAATAGTGGATGAAAGGTTGTCATGCACAATGTCATTATGGCTCTCATTGTACCAAACATTAATGGGAATTTTTTATCAAAAAGGAAAGAATTTGCAGCAAAAGTTTTTTGAAGAATTTTCTCACCTTACCAAGTTATCATGGCATCCAATAGTAGTAGCAAGGTGAAGAAAGGATCTGAAATGTTGGTGTGAGCTATTGAATGGAAAGCTCCTGACTTCAAACCGGTGCTAGAGATTATTGAAACCCTCGACCCAAATGGAGCTCAATCACATATACCATCTAAGGTACTTCTTATAAATGACATTCGAACTCATTTTAAATGTGTAGTTTGGGAGATATGAACCATTAAAATGGATAATGCCCTAAGTGAACTCTATGTGGATGGAATTCTCAAACCTGAGCACAAGCATTTGGAAGGAAAAGGTTTAACTCATATTCCTCACCTGCCTCAAAACTTTCAAATCAAATGGATTGGGTATATCCTGAGTTGAGTTCATAATGGTGAACTATGGTTAGAGCAACTATTTTTAATTACCAAGAAAATGATTCATTACATTATTGGTCTCCCCATGCTCACCAAAGCTAAAGTCACTAAAACCCTAGGTTAGGATGAGTTGCAAAAGAAAATCTTAACCGAGTGAGATGGTAGAGGAATGAAAATTAGTAGTGTATATGACATAGAACTAAAATTTTGCATTCATGTGATAGCACATTAGATTTACAATTCAAGCTGACTCAATAGTGTGTCATGTGAAGTAGTTGACTTAGCATATAAGGTTGTAAAGAAGAATTTTTCATATGACCTAGAAGATTTGTTGTTGAAGTAGATCAACACAAAAGATGGAAAGCATTAGAACCTCAAAGAATAACCCATGCAAATTTGGTTCATTATTGACATGTTTTTTCTTCTATGTTCAAAAGTTTTTCCCCTCTAAAGGAATAGTTGTATGGAGAAAAGACACATGTTTTTTTATATCAAATCAATGAGTTTATTGCTGAAATGGATGAAAAAATATTTTGAAACTTTCAAAGAAAAGATGAATAATAGATTCAAGATACCAAAGAAGTTGGTTGAAGATTATAAGGATGATGTTTTTTTTATGGTAGATAGTGACAGAGTACACATCTAGGCAATAATGCCTAGAGTTGTGTGGCTAAAACCTCTTCCATATGAGGTTAACATTGATGAGGCAAAGGAAATCATTAAAGGCTTGGTAAATGAGCCTATAGATCCAAAGGCACATCTCTTTGGAACCTAAGATGAGGCCAAAGAAAGAATTGAACTTGAGATCAAGCTTCCATAGGAAATGAACAAAGGAAAGAGGAGGATAGAAAAATTGAAAACAACAAGCATCCCTCTTATGATTACTAAAGGAAAAGGAGAAGATGTGGAAGAATTGTAGAATAAAGAGGAATTAGAGAAGGAAGAAGAGCTATCAAGGAAGAAAGGCAAGATGATTATCACCAAGCCACCCAAGCCATCTACAATAGTATTTACAAGAAGAACCAAGAAGAAAGGAGGAGAAGATGGTAGTGAAGTTGTGTTTAGTAAGCCCCCTCTCACCTTCCAAGAAAGACTGAAACAAATGGAAGAAGGTGCAAGGATAAAAAACTTTAAATCATTAAAGTATGAGACAAAGAGTAAGGCTGAGAAGAAGCAGATTGAGGAATTGGTACTAACCAAGATGGGAAAATGGAAGTATTCCCTTGATCAGATAGCACCTCATATTTCTAATGATCTATTAGAAAGATTGAAGCCGAAATGGGAATTAGCCAATTAGACAAAAAAAGACATATATGAACAAACTCTGAGATAGTTGTTACCAAGAATTACCAATGCTAACATAAAAGAATCTATGAAGAAGAATGAAGACAAGCTAACTCTTAGATTTCATACCTGTTTAATTTTTTTAAAAGACATAGAGAATGTAGTCAAGAATGTTATAGATATGTGGAAAAAAATTTATCACCTGGACAAACCAAGTGACTCTCCAGTAGAAGCCAAGGATGATGACAGTGACAAGGATGAAGAAAATGAAGAAGACTCCACTCCATGTGTTACAATTGATGCTGAAGAATATTAGAAATTAATGAAGGATGATGAAGAAGAAAAAGAGAAAGAAGCTAAAGAGGAAGATAGGAAAGAAGAAGAAGAGATTGACCTAGTCAAGATAGTTGTGGCTATCATAGCTTCACTTCCTCACTCTCTAGTAAAACTTGCAACATAATCAAGCTTAGGGACAACTTCAACAACTTTGATTGTGACAAACATTGATACATCAAATGTCCAATTACTCTCTGCTACTTCTTAGCTCAGCACATCATAGATAGAAGTGTCTACCACTTCATCCACCAAGCTACAAAATCCTTCAATTACCAATCCAACCAAAACAATGGATATAGAGTGTTCCAAAATTTCAAGTTCTTCAATAGTAAGTTTAGTTTCTTTAGTTTTGACTACTTCAATTGTGCATACTCTAGTAAGTGGTTCAATTGCAAATACTTTTGTCAGTACTTCACTTGTGAATACCTCAATTTTGGGAAGTTTGGCAAATAAAACAATTTTGTATTCTGTAGGTATTCTAGTAAGAATTCCACCAGTAGGCACTCTACAAGTTTTCACTACTAGTCCTACTATTTCCACTATTGTTTCTATTCTAAATCCTAAAGCATTATCTTCAAAGATAGTTAAGAAAAAGACTCAACCGAGACTTTTAATTAGTGGAAAGGAAATAGATATAGATCTAGATGAGGATATTGAAATTCCCAAATTCAATTTTGACAATGCCACTATAGATAAAAAAAGATTAGTTATTCAGCTCCCCTAGTAGAAAGTCAAGCAAAAGCAATTAAGCAAAGAGAGAGACAGAGAATATAGGATTATTAAGGATGCAAATAATATTTTGATAGATTCTATAGGTGTTGATGTTGATTCTTCTTAACACATTTTGTTGCAATTAGAAGGGGTAGTCAATAAACTCAATGAAGATTCCAGTGGCCAAGATAAGTTAATTAAGAAAGTAGAAAAGAAGTTTGATAACAAAGTTCTTGAGCACATTCCTCAAAAAATTGCTATCCATCAAGTAGAACTTTCTACAATTTTGACAAATCTTGAAACTTCTTACACAAATGTAACATCTCTTTTTGCAAATTTATGTGATAGCACTAAGTATACTAAGGAAATAAAGAGAAAATTGGATAAAAATGATGAAGATCTAAAAACCAGTGCAAAGAAGTTGCAGCTTGACCCCAATTCAAGCTCTACACATCAAATGAAGATCATATTCTTATCAAATATGTAGGAAAAATTATTAAGAGAGGAAGAAAGGATCTAGTCTAGACTCATAGACATTCAGAATATGATCCTTTCCATCATGGATGCAATGCAGAAGCACATTTCTTATTCCAAAACATTGATTCATGACAATAATTTCTTAATTGCAAATCACATGATTGAGCTCTCTATAGAAGTTCAAGTTGCTCTTCAAACCTACAAAGTTTTGCAAGATAACTAGGAAAACACCTTAACTCTTGTTCTTAAGGTACATTCTAAATTTCTCTCACATTTTGGTGTCTCCATATAAGTAGATTGTGTATACATCTTTGGCATTAATCTCAAAAAGGGGGAGAGACATGTATATAATCAAGGAGAAGAGATATTTGTATATATCATGAGTGAAAGATACCATACCAGGAGATACACTTAGTATGTCAATATGCTTGACATGATATGTACATTGCATGGGGGAAATATATGTAAAATATATATATAACAAAATTACAAAGATAAATTTTGAAAAATCTCAAAAAAATTAGTATTCCAATACTGAGCCAGTATCTCACTATATATAATTTTTGGTTGATAAGTGTTTTTGTCACTAATGCCAAAGGGGAGATTGTTGGCATTAAGCCAAGTTTTTTATTAGTGACAACACTTATTTAAATTATGTATGGTTACTAAGCTCTTTGAATAGTCTCTAATGTTTCCCATGTAATTAAGTGGTTACCAAGGTTCTACAGTTTAGACCGAGCATTCTAGTGGTTACCAAGTGAATTTAGGTAGTGTGAAGACCAAAAGTTCATACCAAGTAGTTCTTTGGTTACCAAGCTTCATAGTATCTACCGAGTCATTAGTTCTTGAGAAGCAAAGCTAGTGTTCATTTAGTGATGATATGATTAGTGTTTACCAAGTGCAGTCATGGTAAACATGGAATTTAATTTCTATCGTGTGACACTATGTCTACTAATTCACCAGTGTATGCCAAGTTTGAAACCATGTTGAAGTGATTAGTATGGAATGAGCCTCTACTTCTATCAAGTGCATGATGATGCTAAGTAATGATAGTAGACACCATGTATTAGAAATTTACCAAGTCAGTTTTTAGAACATGGGTATGTACATTTGGGCTGACTTTGTAATATTGGTGTTGACTTGTGTATTAGAAAATGTTGTGATTATGTGAATTGGATTGATATAAATGTAATGTATTGTATCATATCCAAGGTGTGTAATGTAATTGATATGATATATTGTGAATGAAATGTAAGCATGTGCATGTGAATCAATAGCAGAGTAAAGTGTACTGGAAGGCCATATCAGGAGTAACAAAGTTGCATCTATCACATAGAGGTGATTAGTACTTCAAGGATATCAATCAACAATTCAGTTTTAAGTCAAATTTACTATTTCATCCTAACAGGTGAATCAACTTCAAATCTTTTCACCAGGTAGACTTAACAATCTTTTCTTTAAATCTCTTTACCAAGTGCATACTTCATTGTATGTTTGTAAAACCTCTAACAAGGTGGACCTAGTAGTCCTAATTGCACCTAATAGGGTAGATCATAAGAAGTGATCATTGTAAGCCTTAATAGGCCAACTTTATGCTATAGTAGTGAAATTTTGTGGGTATCCTCCCCACCCTAGTTTTACTTTCTACTTGGAGGTTTATGGGTCACCAAATATTATGTTCAAAATATTTTATGGTTTTAGTTTCTCATACATGTAGTAGATTAGATCTATTAATGGTAATTGGATTATGCTATTAAGTTCTGAATTTGTTAAAAGTTTTGAGGTTACTAATTCACCCCACCTCTCTCAGTAACCTAGCTAGTCTTGAATATTTCCAATAGTTCATTTATAAAAAATCATGTCAACCCCGAAATCTATTTTTGAATTTTTTTTGCCTAATGCTAAAGAAGGTGACTGTGGAATGTCCTCTTCCATAAGGAAGTATTCCTCTAAGACATTATCATTTTTTGAGTTCACAGAGTCATTAACTAACTAAGGTTCCTAAGAAGATGAACTCATCCTTCGAAAGATAAAGTTTTCCTCATTAGAACTAGAATCATCTTCAATAATTATGTGTTCTTCATATTTTTCATCTTTAGAGGGTTTCTTTGTTTCAACCTTAGGTGATGAATTTGGCATACTTATGTGTTGACTATCAGTTTCCTTCATTTCTTGTTCCAATGGCTTAGAAGATTCAAGATGAACTGTGAAATTAGGTTGTGGCTAATCTGTAGGCAAATTTTTCTTTTCCCTAGGACTTCCCCTTACTCGTTTCTCTTTTACTTTCTAAGGATTTTTCTATCTTCTAGAAAAGGGGGAGGCTATAAGAATATTTTCTTGTGTCTTTGGACAAGACCTAGAGTGCATTTTGCTTCCTTTTTTTTCCTTCCTCATAGAGGCCTTAGTTTGCATAGAAGAGTGTGTAGTCTTTGCTTCATAAAATTTAACTTTCTTCTTCCCTTTATCCTAATATGACCTAGATGTAGAGGCTGCATGGGAACTCTTAGTTTTTTAAAGCCTAGAGCCTCCAAATTTTCAAGAGGAATATGTTGATTCTATCTCTCCATTATCTTTTTAACCCCATGTTTAGTGTGAACCTATTTTCCCACTCTCTACCCTATAGGACTTAGGGTCCAGTTTTCATATTTTCCTAAAAGAAAGTCTTCCCATGACATGTACATTTGTTTCCTTAGTGCATTTTACACTATTATCTTAATCAAATAATAATGAGAGACAACAATAATGTTATCTCCTTTCATGAGTGAGGATCTCTTCTTCAATATATGGAATAAGAAATTGGGAACATTAACTAGGCAATTATCATGGCATAAATAGCTTAGAAACTTAAAATGAACATAATGTGAAAAAAATTGTCATCATTCATAAGTAAAGTATCATATGATATATATGGTACAACTTCTATTAGGTTCTGGAAATGAGAATCTATTCATACCTCAAGTGTTTCTTGTTGACATCAAAAGGTGGGTGAGAATGCAACATGAATTGAGTTTGGCTATTGTAGGGTTAAAATTTTCTAAAAACTTCTCTCCTTATAGAAATCCCATAACTTTGGCTAAAATTCCTTTTATGAATGGAACCCTTAACCCTTTTACCATAGCTACATTATCTCATAAAGTTCTTATAAACTAAGTAGTCAATTCATCATCCCTACTAGTAAGATTCTAGATGTAATCAAGCCATCCTCTAGCTTGAAATATTGATCTTCTTGCTTGGTCCACTAATAAAACATTATGAATGGTAGGTTCATGAAGAAGCAAACCTCCTTCCATCTTCTAAAAGTATCCAACACATAGATATAGAAATTCATAGCAAAAAATGAAATGCAAGATTGCAACAAGGGTTTGTAGTAAGGAATAGTTAAATCATGGAGAAAAAAAACAACAATCCTAGGAGAAAATGAAAAATATTGAGAAGTTAAGCTGTTATTGAACAATAATTACAACTCTTCAACATATATTGAGTTCATTTCCCATAATTATCTCCTCAGACTTCATGTACAATGCACCTTATAAAATATATGTGTGAAATAAATAATTTGTTAAGAATTGTCACATGATAAAAGAAAGAGGATATGTGTCTAGATTTGCGAAGATTTGAGAAAATAAATAGCATATTAAAATATAATCACATAAAATGAAAATAATATATGTTTTCCCCTAGCTTAATTAATCTATTGGTCTCACAATTTAAAATGTGATAAGAGCACTACCAATAAAGTAAAACAAATGATGAAATATGTACCATAGATGGTATGTACAAACCTAGCCAAGTGGTGATAGAAGCAAAATGTTGTCATTCGACGGTGAAGAACAATGAGGTGGAGATGATGAGATGAGATGATGAGATGGAGTTTGAATTTATTACTAAGAATGTACTTTTGGAAAAAAAGTATTTATTATGAAATGATGTGAATGCTTAAAGAGAAGAACCATTGTGAGAAAAAAGATCAAGTCTAGATGCTACAAGAGACTCTTCAGCATTGTGGGAGTGAAACTATTGTAGGAACTCTTCTTTTCTTTTAGGCTTATGAAAAATCTTAAGCCTTTCTCCATTGAAAATTAATTTGAAATGCATAAGATCAATGATGGCTAAATGGACTCCACCATTTGGAAAGATAGAAACAATTTCATAAGGCCCCAACGTTCTTGTTTGAAATTTTCTATGTGTGTGTTGATATCTAGAATAATAAAGAAGGGTCCAATCACTAATTGAAAACTTTTTATCCTTGATAAACTTGTCCTGCCACTATTATCTTTGTTGTTCAACTATTTTTGTATCATGCAAGGAAAATTCCTCAATATATCTAATCCATTGAGTCTTAAAATGTGTTCTTGATGGGTAGGAGTAAGATCCAAAGTTAATTTCAATGTTTTCTATAAGGTCTTGTGCTCAAATTCCATAGGCATCATTGTTGGCTTACCATAGACAAGTTGAAAAGGGCTGAATCTATTGGTGGTTTTCCTTGTACTTATATAAGCCCACAGTACCTTAGGTAGTTTTGCAACCTAATCCTTCTTATGAATAGACACTATTTTAGTAAGGATTGCTTCAAGCTCTCTATTAGTGACCTCCACTTGGCCATTGGCTTGTGGATGATAGGGGGAACATTTTCCATAGCAAATTTTACATTCCTCCATCAAAGAAATGATAAGATGTGAAGTGATTTGAGGACCTTGATTAGATACCAATTCTCTTGGAACACCAAATCGAGTGAAGATGCATTCATATAAAAATTTGGCAACATTGTTATCCCTAGGATGCTTCATTGGCTTGGCTCCTACCTACTTGGTAACATAATGAGAACAAACCAAAATGTAAGATTTACCTTGTGAAGTAGGTTCAATAGGTCCAAAATATTCAATTCCCCATTTTTCAAAGGGTGTTACAACAACTTGTGGTTCAAGAGGCATCTCATCTAATTTTGTAGGTCTTCCCATGCATTGACATTTATCACATCTCTTGGTGTACTAAGTTGAATCTTGGTAAAGCATTCACTACTAGTATCCTATAGTCAAAATTTTGAAGCATGTTCTTTTGGCTACAAAGTCACCTCCAAATGATTCATCATGGCATGCTTGAGGAATTTCATATGTTTCATCTTCCCTGACACATCTATGCATTACTTGATTAGGCCCAGTATAGAACACAAGTCCATCTATCCAAGAAAAATTAAAAAATTTCTTTGTTAACAACTTTTTTTTCTTAGGAGAAAAATGAGATAGTATCCTCCTTGTGGTTAGATAATTTGCAATATTAGCATACCATGGATTTTGTGTTGATAGTAAGAAAATATGCTCATCTAGAAAACTTTCATCATTGACTATAGGATCCTTAGTGACATGTAAACAAGATAGGAAGTCAGATACTACATTGTCTTTTCCTAGCTTGTCCACAATGGTGATATCAAATTCTTGCATAAGTACCTACCATCTAGCTAGTCTACCTAATATGGTAGGTTTATTTATCAAGAATTTAATAGCTGAATGGTTAATATCCACAAATATCTCATAACTAGTAATATAATGTCTAAACTTATTTAGTGCATAAATGACTACAAGAAAATCCTTTTTGGTTACTGTATAATAAAATTTAGCTCCTTGTAAATTTTTATTGATAAAATAAATGGCATGCTCCACGACTCCTTTTTGTCCTAGCACTACCCCTATGGCATAATCAGATGCATTAGTGTGAATATGAAATGGAAATCCCCAATTAGGTCTTATCAATACTAGTGATGTTGTAGGAACCTCTTTAAGATGTAGAAAAGACTAATTGCAATCAGAGTCTCAAGAAAAGTCGAAGTCCTTTTTTAATAAATTATAGACAAGTATTGCAATTTGACTAAAATATTTGATAAAATTTCTACAAGACCATGCATGTACCAAGAAACTTTTGACATCCTTTTATTTCTCAGGAGTAGGTAAAGTAATCATCACTTCAATCTTTAATAGATTCACTTGGATGCCTTGTGATGAAATTATTGTGATGTGGAGCCTAATTAGACTCAAAGTTTTATTTGGTGTGATTATCACCCCATATTATTTTGATGAACATTTGGGGTAGTGCTCACAAGATGGGGTCAAGGGGTAGCACCCCTATGGGGTCCTTGGTACCTAGTTCCCTAGGTGTGCTCCCTATTGCAGTACAGGGTGAGATCAAGGGGCAATGTCCCCATGAGGGTTTTCAGCGGTAGTGCTCCTAAAGCCAAAAATGCCCTTATATTGTAAAAGGCATCTGCTACTATATTTCCTATTGGATCACTTATTCTAGCCCTAACTTTGTAAGTGGAAAAAGATTGTATACAAAAGGTTTAGGGTTAGGGATTTCATAATGTAATGGTGATATTGTAGTTTCTTGCAGTAGTATTGAGCTATAAGGGATTGTGAATTATATTCACTAGATAATAATAATATTGGACTTACTGTTGGTGGACATAGCCCAGGGATTGGGTGAACCATGTTAAATCTTGGGGTCTTGTGTTATGTTTTATGTGAACTACAATTTTTTGGTATTGATTATATTTGCATGTAACTATTATTTTTGTCATAGGTTAATCCTAACAAAAATCAAATGGCCCAAGACAACACCTTCTTTCATCATCATAAAACACTTTTCACTGTTAAGAGAAAGATTATACTTCTATCATCTTTTGAGGAGTTTTCCCAAATTCATTTTAGCTCCTTCAAAAGTGTTCCCATAGGCAATAAAATCATCTGTATATATTTCCATGCATTCAACATATATGTTAGAAAAACTACTAAGTACATCTCTTTAGAATGTAGCTAGAGAATTACATAAGCCAAAAGGTAATATTGAGTATGCAAAGGTTCCCCAAAGGCATGTTTTTTTTTTCTTTTGGTCCTCTAGAGCTATTTGGATATCATTATAGCCACTAAAACCATCTAGGAAAGAGAAATACTTTTTCTGAGCTAAATTGTCAAGCAATAAATGGCAAAGGAAAATGGTCCTTTTTGGTAGCTAAGTTCAACTCTTAGTAATCTATAGAAACATGACTAGGGGGAAACCCACTGAATATCAAATATTGGGTACATAAAACCAATATTTAACAATTTCTACAATTCATTCTTGACTATATCTCTTAACACATGGTTAACCCTTCTCTGAGGTTGTCGGCTTATATTTGGGGCTAATGTAGATTTTATGAGTAAAAATATTAGGATCTATGCTGGTCATTTCTATGTAATCCCAATAAAATGCTTGTTGATTCTCTTGCAATATCTTTAGTATACTTTTCTTATGTGTAGGTGACAAAGCATTACCAATGTTCAGTTCTTTTCCTGGACTTTCTCCAACCTTATTTATTTTTTCCATCATGGAATATATTTGATTAATTGGATTTCAATGAATCTCATGTGGTAGTAATGAATGAAGGAATTGGGAGGATGATGATTATTGATGTGCATTTTAAGGTGGTAAAATAGTTTCCAAGATATAGTCTTATTGTGAACACAACAGAGAATTGACTCCATATTTGTTGGTGAAAATTGATGAGATAACTTCATCATCTTTTTGAAAGGTTACAAATAGATCTTTGATTATCATCACAAGTTGGTGAAGTGAATTAAGTTATGGCTTCTCATCTCCTAGATCAAGCCATATTGCTTGATGATCTTGTAATAGGGGCTAAGCATAGGAGTACAAGGTCAAATTCTGGGTATGCATACCATTTGATATTGTCATCTTACTAGACCTACAAGCTGTATAAGCATTGACAGTAGCTAACCAATGTCTCCATAGGATGAGAGAGTACCCACCCATATTGGCTTTTAGGGAAAGAACGAAAAAGTCTATAGGATATTCCCAAGAATCTAGTAAAACTATAACACCCTCTACCATTCCATCTAGTATAATAGTAGAACTATCAATGAGCTACAAAATAGTTGGAGCTTCTCTATGGCCAATAATGTGCAAGTGATATAAGAAATCCTTTTTCATTACATTGATAGACGCACCTAAATCAACCAAGGCATTTTGTACATGAATTCTGGATGAATAGTAATAGTAATCACTTGACTACCTGGATTAGAATATTAATTAGATACTATTAACTTTTCTAACATAAATTCTAAAAATTGTCCTAGGACATGAATAGTTTTAAGATATTTTTGTTTTCTCCCTATTTTTCCTATGCAAGCTTCTTTAACAAATTTATTGTAAATGGGTAAAGGCATAGATCTGTGTCACCGTTTGTGATATCAAAACCTATTTTGGTCAAATTTCATTTCTCTATCAAAACTCAATTTTATTCAAAAACTAGAAATACCCTTTTATAGATCTTAGACTCAATATCATCATTATATAAATTTTTGAGTGTTTTGATTAGTTATAATATCTTAGAATTTTGAAATATTATAAGTCAATATTTCAACATTTCAGAAGATGCTCACTTAAAAAAGGGAAAAAAATAGTAAATCATACCAAAAAAAAAAAAATTATATTTATCTCTAGAGGAGAGAGTCCTCTCCATGAATATGTAATTTTTTCTCAAGAAGGTGTAGACTTGATTGGGAAGTTTTGATGGGAGGAAAAAAATGTTGGCCTCTGAGAAGGTCATGCTTGAGTACTTATAACAAAGAAAATATAGATAAAAAATAATTTATTTTTTTTTTTGTGCACTAGATACACATGTCATCTATATGATATTTTCAAATCAAAACAAAAAAAGATGATTTGCACTTTTTTTTTTTGACGAGAACTACACCATATATTTTTTATAGTTAAAAAATGGACTTCAAAATAAAAGAAATGAATACATTCTTACTCAATTTTTTTAAAAAATGATAGGCATAAATTTCATCCAATTCTACACATTCATCAGTTTACATCATTTTCAAATTCTAAAAACAAATACCATTTTTTTTGTCATTAATGTTGAACTGTCACAGTCTGATATCACCTTTCTTCATAAAAGGTGACACAGGTTTGTGCTTTTACCCGAATAGGAACTTCTTTTATAGCATCTAGTAATGGTACATTAACAGTTATATGCTTTAGTTGGTTAAGTAAATACATTACATCTTGGTTTTGCATTGGCACGTCTAAGTCTATAACCTTTGATGAAATGGTGGATATTTTTCTACATGAGAAACTTGTTGTGTAGGAAAATCCACCTTTTCAGCAAAAGATCTTCAACATCTATGATTATAGGACCTTGAGGTGAAGCAAGAGTAGTTCTTGACCTTAAATGGATTTCATTTAGAGAGATTGCATAGCTTTTCTATTGAGTTGATGGCTTGCTATCATTAGGATTAGGATTAGGCTAAGCTAGTAGTTGGGTTAGCTTAGCTTGGTAATTATTAGCTGCAGAAGGATGCATTATATCCTACTACTAAGGTGGTGGTGCTAAGGCCTACTGATTGGGTCAGTTAGATTAGTGTTGAGGTTGTGTCCAATCATGCTAAAGTTGTTGCCAACCATGCTAAGGTTGTTTCCAACCATGATGAGGTTGTTACCATCCATGTTGAGGTTGTTTCCAACCTTGCTGATTTTGTTCCCAATTTCTTTTACTACTAAAACCTTAAGAACCACTATTTTGATAATTTTTCCATTGACTACTTTTACCATAACTTTGAAGAAGATCATATGGAATACCTAGTCTTTGTACCCATGGTCTTTGTTGAGAAACATAGAGTACCTCTCCATTTTCATCAATGACTTTAAATTCCATAGGCATTGATTATGGCTCAAAGCTTGCAACAATCTTGAATTTGTAGTCCCTCTTCCTTTTTCTGTAGTGTGGAAAATATTTAGCTAGCATAATACCAACTTATTACTTCTTCCTTCTTGCTTGCATGTTGTCAAGAAGAGTAGCAACATCATTTATGATGTCTTATTTGAGATCTGGAAAAAGATTGGAAAGCTCCACCATAGATACTCTTGAACCACTAGGATTACTAGGCATCACCCTGAGTCTTCTATCTTTCTTCACATTATCTCTCGAGTAATTCAAGAAGATACTCTATATTTCATTCTAGTTCCTCTGAGTAATGTCTCCTTCCACCATAAGGTCTAAATCTTCTACACTTGCATCATTTACACCAGTTAGAAAAAGATGTTTCTAGGATTCCTCATTCAACTGGTGTTGGTTATTTTGTTGCAAGTTAAACATAAACCTTGAGACATAGCCTTCCATGGTCTCATCATCTTTCTATGACATTTTGAAAATGTCATCTCCCTTCATATCATGACCCCTACAATACTCCTTGTATTTAGCAAGAAAGATATTTTTATTGCATCTCAATCTCTTACAACATTGGCACCTAATCCCATGAACCATCTTATAGAAAGCTCCTTGAGAGTTGATGGAAACAAATTCAGCTTGTGGACATCTATTGTATAATCATATCTCCTATTGAGTATCTCAAATTCAAAATGGAAGGTTTTAGGTTCTTCTATGGTAAGGCCATAAAACTTGGGAAGTGTAGAAACATGCATATTTTTCAAATTATTGTTATCATGCAAATCATGGATAGGAAAAGGAAATACAGGTTGAGCCATCCTTGGAGATGGAATGGCTTGTTAGAGTGGATAAACAACAAGGGATAATTGATTATTTGGATACTTTGGTGTAGTAATTAGTGGTGTTAATTGGTCCTTCACATCACTGAATAGATTATCTATTAGTTCTTATTCTTCTTTGTTCTCAACTTAGGGTTCCTCATGCTCAATATTAAAGAAATCTTCTATGCATTAAAATGGATGAACTAAACTAAAGAAATGAATTTAGATATGAATTAAATTGAAACCATCCTTAACAATGATGCCTAAAATAGTTGGTCAGTATAATGACTCTATATCTAAGGATTGGACACCCTTTTTACATTGGTTCTACATACAATTAGTGCTAAGTAATGTACCAAAATGACATACTAAATTAATTAAATTATAAACTAGGGATGTAAACATGAACTAATGTCTACAAACTATATGCTCTAATTCATCTGATATGTCATTGTGACCTTACAAAAAACTGTTGAAACAGATACTAAGCTAGGAAATGAAATGGTAACTTAAGCTAGCACTTATAAATGAAGTTACAAACATGTAACTAAACTATTTACATATGCTATAGGAAACAACCAATATTTATGTTACCATATGGTTATAGGTGCAATAGAGCTCTAAAATGTATTATTTTGTTCTATAGAATTAAAGACTAATTTATACCTAGCTATGAACTAAATTCAACTCCCATGTGGGCCCCCACAAAAGAATGAATAAACAATAACTCGAAGATTAAGAAGTGTAAATATCATTTTATTTATGAGAAACTCACAAGTAAATATTGGAACAACAAAATTTTATTTATCACTACTCCTAAATTACAAGAGAGTTTTCTATCAATTTCTAAGTTCTAACTTCTAATATCCAAACTTCTAGCTTATTTATAACATTGACATAAAATACAACTCCTAAAATCTAGGATCCTGCAATGCCAAGGATATGACAAGATTGATAACATAAAACATCATTTAATAAAAGAATAGGTTGTGCTTCATTTGCACATGAATTTAGGAGCCCATGGCTTCTAGATCTACTCCATAATAATTTACAACCACCTTGACTCAGCCTGTAACAACAACTGATAATTGAAAGGTCATGGAATCATTATGATTTCAAAATAGTCAACCACTTCCTTATCAACACTTTATCTTCTAATGTTGACTTCTTATTCCATTGCTAAATTTCCATTTTTCTATAAAAGATTAGTGTGCACATGAAAAAATCACAATACGTATCCAAGATAAAATTCATAATAAGTTTTCTCATATTGGCTTTACTCTTATCACATGGCTACATGAAGAACTACCAAATTAATGCAATATATAAAGATACATCATTCCATTATATATATATATATATATATATATATTAGTAAGAGGCTGAAGCCAAGATTAATTATTATTTTACTAAGCACAAGTAGATTTGAACTCAAGACCTCTGCAATAAGAGGCTCACAATTTACCATTGTACCTTATATATACATACATACATACATACATACATACATGTGTGTGTGTGTGTGTGTCTATATATATATATATATATATATATATATATATACATATATATGTATGTATGTATGTATTTACACACACACACACACACACACATACACATAACACGTTAGCAAAATTTTAAAATATCAAAGCACACACATATAATAGTATAATTATAAACAACTGAATAAGTTCATGTAAAACTCATAAAGTTCTCAAATTTTAACCATCAAAGCATATAAAAATATGAATTAAATAAGCTTTAGATTGGCCTCATTAGTTCATATGCATACAATTCTCATCTATATGAAATAACATATCACATCATCCACTCCTTGTGATCTAGGTTAAGATTTTCTCTATTTAAAGAGTTTCATAAAGAGTTTTATAGATTCTTCCAAAATAGCCTCTCCATCTAAATCATTGATCACAACATATAGAACTATATGAACCAATCTATAGTGGAAGATGAAAAGAAAAGAAAAATGATAAGATTAAGACTAAAATGAAGTAGAAATGGGAGAGGAGATTATTGTGACAAAAGTTTGCACCCTTGTCCAAAGTTTTTACCTAAGGACAACCTTGTGAAACATGGAAACAACCTCCAAGCTATGGGACTTGAACTATGAGGTTGAGTCTCTAGAGGAGGCTAGTTTCCTTTGCTATCAAGATGCACTTAACTACTCTTGAGAGAAAAAAGGAGAAAGAGATGCAAGAAATAAAATCTACCTCATCTATCCTAAGGAGGTGATGCACCAAAATAGAGTCTCCAAACCAATCTCTACCCATATATGCACTATTGAACCATCATGACACCGAAAGATATGCACATCTAGACTTGTTTTAATCCATCAATCACATGCAGATTAGAAAACTAAAATAAATGGTGCAAGGAAAATGAGATTCACGTATATATAATTCATAGGCCAAAAAGAGATATAGTCATGCAGGTCAGTGCAAGAAGTTGGGTCTCACTTTTGGCCAAAAAGTGGAAGTGTTTTTCCTATTTTTGAATTTTTTTTCAATTGATGTCAAAATTTGAGGCATTTAGAGATCGAATATTAAAAAAATTAAAAAATAAAAATTTTAGTGTTCAAAATCTAGGTTTTGAATATGTAATTTATTTGTGTACCCATGTGATGATTTTTTTTTTTGGTATGGATCTTTAAAAACCACTTTTTCAAAATGCCTATTTCAAAACCATATCACGCTCGTGTACAGACACCATATTTTGACACAAATAAATGAATTTTTGCAAATCATTTTAAAGGGATTTACCTAATACACCTAAGATTGATGACAATATTTTTTCTTAATTTTTTATTGAATAATTTTTTTTTTATTAATTATTAATTGGCTATAAAGGTAAATTTTAAAACCTCTCATGTACATACCACATAATTGTTGGAAGTATAGATGAAGTACTTGAGAGGGGAGGGTAGAATTAGTTACCACAAAAACAATTCCAAAAATCCCTTAGATGTCTATAATACTTACTGTTGATACTCGATAAACAGTGCAGGAATACTGTAACTCAATAGATTAACTAGTTACTACTCATCTAGCATTAATTGTTATTAATATGCATGCAAAGGTTAAATAAATGAACACAAGAGACACCAGATTTAACATGAAAACCTAGTATGGAAAAAACCACCAAGTAACTAGTCACCAATTTTCACTCGTCTGAAATGAGCCCTGTTAGGAGCCAACCCTGTTAAAGGTTACAATGCACACTGTTAGGTATGACCTTGTTAGAGGATTTAATCACCATGTTAGGAGTGGCTTAGTTAGAGGTCTTTAGAACAATTCAACTGAACTGTCACCTTGTTAGAGGATTTACAAAATGGCTATTAAACTAACTCTATTAAGAGATTCTAGATTCATTGTTACAATAATTAGAAAGCAATAATGAGGTGACCTGAAAGATATGCAACTTATCTTTTGCTGATTACATATCTCTGTTCTACTTTACTAGATCCTTACTAATCGAATACAACTTTTTAGCTCCTCCAAGATATCTAATCCTTCATCAAAATTTGCTCAATATTCGCTTATTCCATCCTCATCCATATACTCACACACACTTTAATTCACAACTTGAACATCTAAATATATACCTTTCAGATTATCAAGTCGGCTCAAATATAAGTTACAACAACAAAAAAAATCAATACACCATTCGGCTGCATGAAAAAATTGAACTTAATATCAAAACAATAAAATCCTTCGCTGGCCGACCCGGCTCGGTGACCACTGCTCTAAAATGGTTTTCTAGTGTTAACCAAGTGAGGCTCGATAAACATTGCAAACTCTGCAAAAATCTTTTGGAGACTGAGTGAACTTTGTTAGCACTGACCTTCCTTTGTTGACCTTGTGAGCTCAGTAGAAGCTAACTCTCTGCCACATTTCCTTTGATTATCGAGTGAGCTCAGTAGACATTAACTTTTCTTTGTTAACTTTGGGATCTTGGTTGACACTAACTTTTTGCTACAAAATCCTTCGATGCCTGAGTGAGCTTAGTAAACATTAACTTTTCTTCGTTAAACTTGGGAGCTTGATTAACACTAAATTTTTGCTACAAAATCCTTTGATGCCCAAGTGAGATCGGTAAGAACTGACTTTACTGAGTAATTGTGATGTGAATATCAGGATTTAACTGTGTGATTTTGAGTCAAACTCGATGACCCATGTTTCATGAGTAGTGATTCAACATGAATCCATCTCTCATGAGAATAAATGGAACACTTAGCACTCATTGGATCTAGGTGATGCTCACAGGAGTGAAGCACCGGGACTTCCCGGGAGGTCACCCATCCCAGTACTACTCATGAAACATGGGTCATCGAGTTTGACTCAAAATCACACAGTTAAATCCTGATATTCACATCACAATTTGACTAGCTGTGGAAATCATCTCCTACTTTACTGAGTAATGTTCGAGAATGCTTAGTAGACACTGTAAATTGCTTTGCTGATCATCTGAGCTTGGTAGACTCTGTCTGATGACTAATATGACATTTTTGTAATATCAAAGACAATACACAATTAACAATTGTATCAGTATGCACAATTTCTAATATATCTTCAGATTGATAGTTTTTACTTTTAAAACTAGTCTTTCCCATTTTATCAATCGGACAATTCTTGCATAGACCGACCTCAAGTTTCTTTATGTTAGGAATGTCTCTTACCTTCTTGAATTTTCTTATCTTCACCAAATTATCAAAATTGACATGACACAACCTTTTATGCCATAACCAACTTTCTTCAATTGAAGCAATAAAACATGAACATTCACCAAGTTCAAGATAAAATAAGTTACCTTTTTTTTGAGTGCCTGATCCAGTCAATTTTCCTTTTCCATCTAGTAGTCTATCTTTTCCATGCATGAATTCTACTTTGAATCCATTATTGACTAGTTGTGCCACACTCAATAGATTATGCTTTAGTCCTTCTACCCAATAGTCAATATCACATATAAGTTCTTTGGTTAGAGAGATTCTTCCTCTTCCTTTTATACAACAAGGTTCATTATTACCAAACCTTACACTACCACCATCATAGTCTTCAAAGTATTGAAACTTAGTTTTATCACTCGTCATGTGATGAGAACAACCACTATCTATGATCCATGTATAATTTTTGCTCATATGAGAGATAAGTGCCATTTTCTCATCATTATCAGACTCATCTTTCATAGCAATGTAAACAATTTCATCTTCTTCTTCATTATTAGATTCATTAGAATCTTTAGCCATAAAACATGTTTTCTTACATTTATCCTTGAATGATTTGAAGTCTTTCTTGCCATTTTTCTTGTAACCTTTCTTCTCATCTTTGTTCTGCTTGTTTGGGCACCTAGCAGTAATATGACCAATTTCTTCACATGAAAAATAGATTAGATGAAATTTACCTTTATATTTTCCTCTACCTCTAGAATATTTTCTTGCTAGTAGAGCTTCAATCACCTCAAGATCATTGTTTGAACTTTGGTCTGATTCATCTTCACTTCTTGACTGAGATTCCTTTTTCTTTTTACTTTTCTCCTTGAGTGAAAGCTTGGCTTCAAATTCTGATTCAATGTTTTTGGAAGCTAGAATATAGTTGTCAAAGTTTTCTAGTTCAAATGCAGTTAATCTTCCAACTATGGCCTCTAGATTTATCTTATGATTTGCTTCACATCTTCTTTCTTGAATTGTAGAAACTCTAATTGCATAAATACAAAGTAGAGTTCTAAGAACTTTACTTATAATTGTCTCCTCCTTGATATCTCCTCCAGATGCTTTGATTTCTCTGACACATGCTTTGACTCTTTCAACATATTTTGCAATGTTTTCATCCTCTCTCATCCTCATCTAATCAAATTGTCCTCTCAGACTTTCTACTTTGGCTCTTCTTACATTATCATCTCCTCCATAGATTTCTTTCAGCTTTTTCCACATTTCAAAAGCAGATTTTTAGTCCTTGATGTCATCAAATTCTTCATAACTTAGAGTAGATGCTATATCTATCATCATAATATTGTGGGTCTTCTTTTCAACAATATCATTAATAGATAGTGTACCAGTCAGTTCTGCATATTTTTCATCAAGGTATTTCAATCCTATATCTCCAATAGAAGCTAGATGAAGTCTCATCAACCCTTGACATGCTGATAAGTTGTTCCTGTTAAGTCTTGAAATTTCCATCTTATAAGAAATCCTGATCTTTGGCTTAGATCCTTGAAATCTTGTCCTACAAGCACCAAAGGCTCTGATACCAATTGTTGGAAATATAGATGAAGTAACTGAGGGGGGAGGGGTGAATCAGTTACCACAAAAACAATTCCAAAAATCCCTTAGATGTCTATAATACTTACTGTTGATACTCGATAAATAGTGCAGGAATACTATAACTTGGTAGATCAACTAGTTACTACTCATCTAGCATTCATTGTTATTAATATGCATGCAAAGGTTAAATAAATGAACACAAGAGACACTAGATTTAACGTGGAAACCCAATATGGGAAAAACCACCAAGTAACTAGTCACCAATTTTCACTCTTCTGAAGTGAGCCCTATTAGAAGCCAACCCTGTTAAAGGTTACAATGCACACTCTTAGGTGTGACCTTGTTAGAGGATTTAATCGCCCTATTAGGAGTGGCCTAGTTAGAGGTATTTAGAATAATTCAATTGAACTGTCACCTTTTAGAGGATTTACAAAATGGTTGCTAAACTAACTCTGTTAAGAGATTCTAGATTCATTGTTACAATGATTAGAAAGCAACAATGAGGTGACCTAAAAGATATGCAACTTATCTTTTGCTAATTAAAGATCTCTGTTCTACTTTACTAGATCCTTACCGATCAAATAGAACTTTGCAGCTCCTCCAAGATATCTAATTCTTCATCAAAATTCGCTCAATATTCACTTATTCCATCCTCATCCATATACTCACACACACTTTAATTCACAACTTGAACGTCTAAATATATACCTTTTAGATTATCAAGTCGGCTCAAATATAAGTTAAAAGAACTAAAAAAATCATTACATCAGTCAGTTGCATGAAACAATTGAACTTAATATCAAAATAATAAAATCCTTTGGTAAACGACCCAACTCGGTGACCACTGCTCCAGAATGGTTTTCTAGTGTTAACCAAGTGAGGCTTGGTAAACACTACAAACCATGCAAAAATCCTTTGGAGACTGAGTGAACTCAGTTAGCACTGACCTTCCTTTGCTGACCTTGTGAGCTTGGTAGAAGCTAACTCTCTACCACACTTCCTTTGATAATCAAGTGAGCTCGGAAGACATTAACTTTTCTTTGTTAACCTTGGGAGTTCGGTTGACACTAACTTTTTGCTACAAAATATTTTGATGCCTGAGTGAGCTTGGTAAACATTAACTTTTCTTCTTTAACCTTGGGAGCTTAGTTAAAACTAACTTTTTGCTACAAAATCCTTTGATGCCCGAGTGAGATTGGTAAGAACTGACTTTACTGAGTAATGTTCGGGAATGCTCAGTAGACACTGTAAATTGCTTTGTTGATCATCTGAGCTTGGTAGACTCTTTCTGATGACTGATATGACATTTGTGTAACATCAAAGACAATAAACAATTAACAATTATTTCCAACAATAATTTGATCAAAATCTCACTTTTTTCAAAAATTCTTTTTTTTAACCTCAAAAAAATTGTATGTAGATTGATGACATATAAATTAATTTTATAAAAATTATAAAATAAAAAAGTTATTAAAGTTTTAGTGAACTTCACTATTTTACATTTAGGTACCACCTTTCATTAAAAAATAATGCAAAATAGTAAATAAAATCATAGCACTACAAAATTTATATTTCTGAAATTAGGACAGTGAGAGCTCTAATGGGTTTTTCTTTGATAAAAAAATTTGATCAGGAAGACCCTCCAAAAATTATGGCAAGGCATAAATTTGTTAGTTTAATGCCTTAGCCAAATTTTGAGAGGTCAAGGCATAGGCTTGGTCTCACCAAGCCTATCCCAAACCAAAATTTGAGATAGGAGAAACAAATACCACCCAATGTTGTAAGAAATGGGTACTCATTATTTAAATTCAAAAAATGGGTACTCATTTTGAAAAAGTCAAATTGGGATACATAATCCCCTCGAAAAAACAAAATTTTAAATTTTTAGAAACAGGTACCCATTTTTTAAAAGTTAAAAATGGGTACCCATTTCTAAAAAGTATAAATTTTTTATGTTTTTAAAAATGGGTACCCATTTTTTGAAAATAAAAAATGAGTACTCGATTTTTTTTTAAATGGGTACCCAATTTTAAAAAAATGGGTGCCTGTTTTTTAAATTTTAAGATCGAGTGCCCGTGCCTAAAATGGGTGCCCAATTTTTAAAAATGGGTATACATTTCTAAAAGAGCATGATCTCAATCCGAGGACTTCTATGAAATTGAGACCCAACTCCTTGCTTCTACCCATGCAAGATTGTAGATATTCACAATACACCAATGAGAAGCAAATAGTTCTTAAGGAAAAATGTCATACAGTTTAAAGGAAAAAGGGGATTTATAGTAGCAAGCCATAATAATGCTGTAGAAATAGAAAGGGTTTGACCCTTACAAAATTTACAAAATTTAGTTTTATATCTTAGGCATATCTGAGATAGTTCTTTCCCTAAACCAAACTCAACTACCACACCTAGCAGTTAATACAAATCCAAAAGAAAATTTGATCATGGAACAACTCCAGATGATAACAGGAAGAAACCAAAAATCAATGTATCCAGCCATAAGAGATCAAAACCAAAAGATTTGATCATTAAATGTAATAAAGAGGCATGGAGATGTATTAAGACTGTACAACAAGCCCCAAAATGTTGGTTTACCTTGAAGAAATTGATGGGCACACAACCCAAGAACATAATGGACACAACAGAAAAGGGAAATTATATTAACTGAGAAAATAAGCTAGTACAAATAGTACAGAGAAAATAAACTTCAGAACATGCCTTAAGGGCTTACAATAGCATAAATCTGGAGAATATTTCTCCTTTTAGCACCTTCTCTCAAACTCCACTCCGAACTACCTTTTACAATGCCAAAAATCTCCTTAAATAGACCCCAGAGGGTTAAATATTAGGAGTGCATTCTAGAAAGTTCTAGTAGGCATCCACCGACCAAATAGAAGGTTCTAGAAGCTGCGTTAGAAGTCGGTGCAATTCTAGAAGAATCCAAAAATGGTAACCGAACTTTCAGGAGGCATAACTTTTGAACCGTAGCTCCGATTGACGAACCGTTTACATTTTCGGAAAGCTCTCGAAGTGCTCTATAGCCCTATGGACAAGCTTTGCTCATCCCTCATTTTTTGGCCCTTTTTGAGGTCATTTAATGCCCCTAACTTGACTTTGAAGCATTCTTAGGGGGTCTCCAAAACCCGAAAAACTGCAATAACTTTCAAACGGTGGGGCCTTTTGACCCGATTCTTTTTCTGGAATGCTCTAAATCACAATTACATTCATCTGGTCAATTCACACCTTTTAGGTGACCAAAATGATGGCCAAATTGCATGCTCCTATTTTTTTAGGATTTTCAAATGCACTGATAGTGGAACTGTGAGAGTTGGAACCTTTATTTGACCCAAATGGGTATCCAAAAATGTAAAGACATGAAATAGAAACTAAGTCTAAGTACATTTTTTTGGGTAACACAGGATTGCCCTTATACCTCTGGATGCTCCTGCATCAGAAATGATCCTTGCAACTTGCCACAAGTGTAACAAGTAAATTTGCATCGATGTCAAAGAAAATACAGGATGGGATAAAATGCATGTTAGTACACCACAAAAATTATAGATTGACCATGTGGAAAAGATCTAATTTACCCATAAAAGATGTGAACCATTGATGTAGACCTATCATTCAAATATGGATGATCAAGATTTTGTAGAAATCTCCTCAACAAGTGAATAAAACCCAATTGTAGATGCATATTTTTCTTTATAACTATAGATGGTTGAAATGCACTCAAAATATCCATAAGGGTCCCCAAGATCTAATGATCATCATATCTTCACAAGAGAAAAATGAAGTAATGTGAAAATATTACCACCATCTAATTAAAAGCAACCCAACATAAGAAGGATCCACCAGGTGGCATGCAATAGTTGGTCAGCAGATTTCTTGAATGTTTGATTGAAGAGGTAGTAGAGATTATGGTTAACATGAAATGTTAACCTTGATAGAAAATGCAAGTTAACCCACAACTTGGCACATGAAGGAAAAATGAGCCAACTTGGAAAGTACTCGCTATGTCACATGAAATAACTACCTTTCAACTTTGCATAGTGACATAGTGAAAACCATAGGTGATCCTTATTTTGATAGTGAGTAAATTGGCCCACCACTTGGCACTCATTTTTTAGCACATTCCCCAATATGCAGTTGAAGAATCGCTTCTCAAAATAGCAAAAATGGTTAACATACAATGTTAACCCTAGTAGAAATGTGCGTTAATCTGCACCTCTGCACATGAATGAAAAATGGGCCAACTCGATCAATGGAGGACCTAAACAAGCTTGGCACATGAAGGGATTAAATTAACTCAACATATGAAGAACCTAAGATAACACAAGATGTTAACCCAACTAAAAAGTATGTTAAGCCATATCAAAGAATCTAGCCCATTGAAGATTTCTTAGATTAATTATCAATAATGGGCTATGTGGGGGAAAGAATGGCCAACATTCATGGTGACTCAAAGGGGATGCTTGCCTAGTAAGCATAGACCAGTAGCCTTAAGAAATCTATTGGGCTTAGAATCATCAGTGAGAAATGATGCATTATCCCACTTGCAACTTCACAAAATTCTACAACGAACAAAAAACAAAAGCTCTAGGAAGCTCCAAAAAGCTTACAATGGCTCCAAAAAAGGAGCAAATGTGCTCATGTACTTCTTGGAAAGAAAAAAAAACCTATTCTAATATGTATAAGTATTTACAAACAAAAATACCAAACAAAGCCATTGACTGGCTTGTTGAAGTAGTTTCCTTTCATCACAAGTTGATTTATTTTCCCATGCACATGGGTAGCTAAAAATGGTAGCAAGCATGAAAAACATACTATTGCATGGAAAACCTATCTCCCAATGCTACAGAAAATGAATCCTTCCAACACTGGGGCATTAATTTTGGAGAAAAAAAATACTTTCTCTTCTTTGTGATCTTCTTCCTCATACTTTGGAATGAGCATGACCAATGAAAACTTGCATTGTTCCAGAGATAGATGCCTAATGGGGCATCCTCTTGATGGCTTTAGGTCTAAGCAATCAGCCTTGACCTAACTATTGTGCTCTATAATGTTGTATCGTCTTGGTTAGGAAGGGCTAACTTTGATGGTATTGCTAGTAGTGTGTATTCTTCATGTTGTAGTTGCAACATGTATTCCTCCTCAAGCCCATCTAAAACCTTGCAAACAAGGGGATACATCTCTTGCACTTGTATAGGCTCTTGTAATGTGGGAGGGAAGGGTGGTTTTTTTTTTTTTTTTACCTCTGATGTAGCACTCATCATGCTCATCATCCTCTCTTGTAGCTCCTTCTCACATGATTCCTTTTGTGCAACCATCTCCCTTGAAAGAATTGCTTCATGCTCTTGATCTAGGGCTTTTAGCCTCTTTGTGACTTCCAGCTCAAGCTCTACCTCAAATTGCCTTTGTTATGCTTGTACCTACTACAACAAGGTGTAGAGTTGTAAAAACTAGTGCTTAAAGGAATATAGTGGATAACCAAAACATTCAAATCAATAGATTTAACTCACATATATGATTGGATGAAAGAGAATTAAAGTACCAAATTCGCCTAAGAATGTGAAAACCTCTTAAACCAAACAATCTTCCCTTTGATGTGTAGATGTGTACAAAAGATGGGATGTGTGCTCAATGAAATTGCTTAATCTTCAATGGAGGATATCATTAAAAATGGATTTTTGGATGGATTTTGCCATTATGATCATATTTTGATAGTCCTTACGCTCTCAAAATAGCATTATAACATTAGCATAGAAGTGGATGATATTTGTGAAGGGAGCGAGTTTCATTTATAAGCCAAGGGGTAGTGAGATGGAGGCTTAGGATTTAAGGAAGGGGAATTGGTTAAGGAGGACTAGGATGCAACGAAAAGATAGCACATGGATTGTGCTTCTTCAAAGCTCTAGCCTTGTGACAAGTGTCATAAGGGGATTGGATAGGGAAGAGGGTCAAGATAGGTGGCTAGAGGGAGTTATGAGGGAGGAAAAGGAAGGATGAGTGTGGAAAATAGGTGTAAAAAGTCTTTAAAGAGCCTTTAAATGATGTAAGAGCATTTAAGGCTCTTCTATAAGAATGCAAGACTTTAAGGATATAACTTTGACTTTGGTTTGGTTTAAGATTTTCTTAACCCTTGGTCAAAGTTGTGCACGTGCTTAAGAAAGGGATCAAGCTTAGCTTAGGATGAGATTAAGAGGCAAGTGGCTTGGGATTTAGTGAGGTAGTTTAAGTCTTTATTTGAATATATTAAAAGAGGATGTTAAGTCTTTGTTTGAATATTAAAATAGAGGGTAAAGTCTTTGTTTGAATATTAAAATGGGAGGTAGATGATAGTCTTTACTTTGGATATTAAAATGGTTCGTGAAGCCTTGTTTGAATATTAAAATTGAGGGTGAAGTCTTTGTTTGAATATTAAAATGGGAGGTGGGTCAAAGTCTTGACTTTGGCTTGGGTTAGGAATTCTTAATCTAGGATTAAGGTCATACACATGGTTAGAGTGACAATTACACTTGGATTAGAGGGGGATTAGGGGGCAAGTGGCTTAGATTTGATGGAATGGATTAGTTAGGTGGGTAAGTGAGGTTAGTATGGGTGGATGGGTTGGATTAGGGGTAAAGGTAGGGTTTAAGGATGTTTAGGGGTTTGGATAATTTATTTAATAAAATGGGGGATGTGAGATTAAATTTAATAGATTTGAGAATTTATTTAATTTAATAGAGGGATAGGGATTTAATTGATAAATTGATTTAGGTTTGTCATTTGATATTTGACTATAGTTAATTAAATTAATTAATTAACTATGGTATGACAATAGATTAATTAAATATTAAATACTTAATTAATGATGCTTTAGGAGATGACTAAATAGGATTACTTAACTGATGTAATCAGATTTAGGTGTCTAAATTTTTCCCCTCTTTGACATAGTGTTGGGACAACACTATTTCAAAGAAGTTTGAATATAAATGATAAGAAGAAGACATTGAAAGAAACATGGTTTCCCTAGTCTTGAATAGAAGATGATAGAGTGGACTGTGTGATGCCCCCTCAAGAAGGTGGTGGAGAGAGAAGGTGAGGCCCAACAACTTCTTGTAAGATACAAGAATCTAGGGAAAGTAGGAGTACTAAGAGTGGCTAAGAGAGGTGGTTCAAGGAAGCACATACTCTCACTATGGGAGAATAATACAAAGGAAAAACTTGTGTGCAAGGATAACCAATGGTTAAGAACACTAGCTACAAGGGGAGCGGGGAGGGTGATTGGTTTTCCAAATTGAACCTAGGGAAGTGATTTGGAAGATGGGAGATTTGGGGAGATTATGATTTGAGGATTTATGATTGGTGATGAGTAAGATTATAATTGATGCAGGAGCTATGATAATGATTGACGAAGGAGCTATGATTATTATTGATGCAAGAAATATGATTATGATTGATGAAGGAGCTATGATTATGATTAATGCAAGAGCTATAATGATGATTGATGAAGGAGTTATGATTATGATTGATGCAGGAGCTATGATTATGATTGATGAAGGAGCTATGACTATGATTGATATAGGATTATGATATGGATAAAACTATTAGATCATGATTGTAGGATTGGTTGGATGGGATGTTTGGATATGATGGGATGTTTTGATAGGATGGAATGATTTGATGGGATGGGATGCTTGGATAAGATGGGAGTGTGAAGTAATCCATGGAAGCTTGAGCCTATGGGTGTTCCAAAGGGGAGCACCACTATGTAGTGGAGCACTTATTTTGATATAGGAATATTTTGGATATGCCAAGGTTACCAAGAACATCAAGGCCTCTGTACCAATATTACATAGGACAGACACAAAACAAAAATGCAAGGATTTCCTGAGCATCATAGATGAATCCCGAAAGAATAAAAGTGGAAATGATACTAGGTAACCTGCAAGCAACCAATATCTCCCAAGTGCACCATGTAACCGCAAGTGATCACATGTTTGGACTATGCAAGGGTCCTATACGACTAACTCACAAGTAGAAAAGAAAATGAAAAAGACATGATCAAAACCTTGCTCTTGAATTGCCCCATTCATAGCACACCATGATATAAAAGAACATGGTGACCATGAGGAGGGAACAACCCAAATCAATTGGAAGAGATACTTTAAGAACCAAACTTGAAATCCTAAAAAGAAAATAAAGTAAAAGAAAATGTAAATCCATGGAAAAGTAACCTTTTTCCAAAGAGATCAATAGGACTAGATACTGAGGGACTGAGATTAGATGAGAAGAAGGATGCATCCCACAAGGATATATCAATAATATTGAGGACTAGGATCAAATAGGAAATCAAAACTTTTTAGGACAATATTTTAATGACAAGGGATCTGATAAGAGGATTCGTTAAAGCACATAACCAAGAGAACTATGAGTTGTGATCAAAACATGAAATGATATGGGGGAAACAAGGTGTGTACAATGGGCCAAGGAGAAGGAATGATTCTAGAGGATATACAATAGACCAAAAATGATATTTACAAAGGGGAAATGAAACAAAAACTCAAGATGAGAAGATAGCAGAAAAAGCTTAGGATGAGGAGATAGTAGATAACCTTGAGATGAGTAGATAGAGGGGATGAAATTTTCGGGATGAGAAGCTAGTTAAAAGAGATAGGATATCACATACTATAACTAAATAGGAGGTGAGGTGTGGGATGGATGGAGGTGGTTGTTGACTTGACTGTTATGATGGCGAGTATTGAAGCTTGTTGCCAAAGATATTGATAGCATTTAATGGAAGCTATGGAGAATGTTGTTGGTTCTATAAAAGGTGAGTGAATCTGATGAAAGCCCAACAACATGAAGTGTTAGCTGAAGCATACGAAAAGTGTGAGTGAAGAATTAAGCTATGAGTGAAATACCAATGGTCGATTCACAATAGTAGATGCAAAGAATGCCAGAGGTGATAGAAGGAGGAATAGGGGGATGGAGTGAAGAGGAAAATAAAAGCCAAGAAAAAAGGAAGTGGTTGAGGGGATAGGAGTAGGGTGTAAAGTGGAGACAACAAGAAGGGAGAGAAATCTTGCCATGTCAAAGTGTGTGGTGTTGTGATCGAGTAAAGGTAGAGGCTAGCAAAATTAATCCAACTCACAATTAGATAGAAGAGGAAGAAGATCTAACCTTGCTATAGCTATTAGCAAAAGGTGTGATGCAACAAATAGAGTTGAGGGAAAGAGAGAAGGAGACAAACTTTCCAAGTGTGGGAGTTTTTTCAAAGGGAGCAGGAGTAGAAGATCATCCATCTATATAAGAGACTTTGCTAGAAGGGGAACAAAGTCCATGATGCAACCAACAATAGCCTTATGGAGGAAGGGAAAAAGTAGTCTAGGGAACATGATGTAGAGCTCTGGGGAACAAAAGGGTGACCTAGTATTGTTTGCATTTTGGCCATTTCAAGCATTGTAATCTGATGCTATAGTACAAGTGGCACATGATGTAGTGGTGGTGAAGGAGAAAGCATTGGCAGTGGAAAAAGAACGGGCTAACTAGGTAGAGAAAGATGTGAAGTTCTACCAAGGCCGGATTGAAAGAACATGAGAGGATGGTACATAGATGGAAGCTAAGCACCTGGGGATGATGTTAATTATGGAATGAATGAGAGTGGAGACTATGTAGGTAGCCTTGGAAACTATGAGAGCAACTATGGAGAGATGTACAAATGAATTGGTGCTTTTGCAATCACAAGTAGAAGCATTTAGGGAGTTAGTGGTGTAGACCAATAGTTTAGCATAGAGGTCACAAGAGTAGCTAAATGCAAGTAATTCACATATTATGTGGTACCAAAATTAAGTGAATATAGTAAAATATGAGAGGGAGTCAATGAAAATGCTAACAAATAGATATGAAAGAGAATGTGGTACTGTGTAGAGGACAACAATTATTCTAGGGATACAAAGACTATGGGCATAAATGAAAGATGTAATGGAGTAGTTTGTGAAGGTGGTGCGAGAGGTGACATACTACATGGGATTATATTACCGGATGGTCCCTTTGGAGCAAAGGAGAGGACTTGTATACTCTAAGAAATAGTTTATGGAGAAAATAAACACTCTCTTGAGGCATGGTAACATCCTAATCCCAATGGATACACTTTGGACAGGTGTGACGATGACTCCAAGGGCATCATCATTTGGGACTGGGTCTAAAGGAACACCATTGATTGGACACCCTATCTTGCCACCTCCCCCAAGGAGGCCAGAATAAATAATCTGCCAGACATTAATTAAATGTAATGTTGTTGTTGCCATCATAGGAGAATAAAAAGTTTGTGCTCATTTTTGTGTCAATCAAAGGGACAATGGATGTTTGTAATGCAAGGTTATCCTTTGTTTTTAGATATGGATGTTTTTGTGTTTTTGTTAAATATTTAAATTTTTTGGGATGTGTGATATATATAAATATATAGATGAATGCTTTTTTGTTTTTGTCAAATATTTAAATATTTTTGGGATGTGTGATATGTATTCAAATGTTTTTGTGTTTTTGTCAAATATTTAAATGTTTTTGGGATGTTTGATATATATATGTGTGTGTGTGTGTGTGTGTGTGTGTGTGTGTGTGTGTGGATGTTTTTTGTGTTTTTGTGATAAATAATGAAATGGTTTCACTCTAGTAAAAGTGGGAACAATATAATCTATAGAGAAAGGGTAACCGTGATGTGTAGGTGAGAATGTCTATATGTAGATTAACAATGTGGGGACATTTCTCTAAGTGTGTGACGAGATGGAAGCTTATGAGGCATGGGAAAAGGCATTGGGACCTACGCAAGGCATGTGATGGCCAAAAGAGGTCAAGAAGGGTTTTGAGAAGGCCAAAAAGGTGTTTGGGCCTAAAAAGGCATTTTGGGGGCCTACAAAAGGCATTTGAGCCTAAAAAGGCATCTTGAGGGCCTGAAAAGGTCAAAATAGGGCCTTGAAAAAGGCATTTGGGCCTAAAAAGGCATTTGGGGCCCTGAAAAAGGACACGTGGGCATAAAAAGGCATTTAAGGGGCCTACAAAGGACATGCAAGCCTAAAAAGGCGCTTTGGGACTAAAAAGGCACTAGAGGGGTCCAAAAATGATACTTGGGCCTAAAAAGGCACTAGAGGGGCCTAAAAAAGTGCTGGAGGTGTCGAAAAAGGACACTTGGACCTTGAAAGAGGCATTTGAGGGGCCTAAAAAGCTGCTTTGAGCCTAAAAAGGCACTAGAGGGGTTCAAAAGGACACTTGGGCCTTGAAAAAGGCATTTAAGGGACCTAAAAAGGTGCTAGAGGGGTCTAAAAAGGACATGTGGGCCTAAAAAGGCATTTTAGAGGCCTAAAAAGGTGCTAGAGGGGTCCAAAAGGACACTTGGGCCTTGAAAAAGGCATTTGAGGGGCCTAAATAGGTGGTTTGGGCCTAAGAAGGTGTTAGAGGGGTCCGAAAAGGACACGTCGGCCTAAAAAGGCATTAGAGGGGGGAACCAAGATCTCACACTTACGCTTACTTATTCTGTGCCCCCAGTTGTATAGGGATGAAAGAGTTTGATAGATATCTAAGCTTTTAAGATAGCATTGATATATTTGTTGAAGGGGATTAGACTAATCATGGCCATTGCAACTTAAATAAGACTTATGAGCCATGGGAATTGTTGCTCTTGACATGAGGAAGGAAACAAGGGTAGCTCTTACACTATCCGCGTTGTGCTAGATTTTCCAAAGTCTTGCTCAATGTTTAAGGACATTACTATGCTACTTCTTAAAATCAACGAGGAATGTGGGGTTCAAATATTTGATGTCCTATTGTATAGTCTAACTGGGCTAAAGTGAGCTAGGAATTGATATGAATTTTGGGGTTTTGTAAATGTTTCAAGCATTTACAGCCATGTTTGGCAATTATGACCCCCTTTGGAATGCTTTGGGCTATTTATAGAATTTTTTTGATATTGTTGGGTGATTTTTAAATGTTTTTAACATTTTTTGGCAATTTTTGAATTTTTTAATGATTTTTGAATGTTTTGATAATTTTAGGCAATATCTAATTTTTTTAATATTGTTGGGTGATTTTTGAATGTTTTTGATATTTTTTGGCAATTTTTGCATTTTAAAAATATTTTTGGAGGATTTTTGAATATTTTTGGTAATTTTTAAATGATTTTTGAATATTTTTGAAAATTTTAGGCAATTTATAAATTTCTTTTGTAAGTTTGGATGATTTTTGATTTATTTTGATAATTTTGGATGATTTTTGAGTCTATGGGGGTGAAAGAAAGGATGTGAGTGAGATTTGGTGGAATGCGGGGGTAACCAAGACCGCGTGAGGTACCTAAAGAGGTAATGAAGGGAGTCTATGATGCCAAGTGGATTGACTGAGGGCTAAAATAAATATTAGAGATCAATGACCAAGGTGGATAGTGGAGATGTGCATTAATTTGCCTACAATTCATGTCTATGGTATCTCAATACATAATCGTACTCCATGTTTCCTCCAAGCCACAACCTTCCTTCTCTCTAGCTACCCCTACTTCCATCCATTTCTAATGTTGAGCAACCACTGATTGGCAGAGTAGGACTTAAAAACCCAAAGTGTTTGTCAATTGGGTATCTATAACATTGATTCTAGATCAAATACTAGCTTGATAGACTACTCTAGTCTAGGCTATAAACTTCTCAACCCAAGATAAACAAATAATTTCCTACCAAATACCTCCAAATAATTCAACTGTAAATGCTACTTTGTTCTCATATTCTTATCTTCTATTAATTGCAATGGAAAGCCGCAAAGAACCAAAATTTATCCCGGAGATGGAAAATCAACCATTCAACTATAGCCCCTTTTCAGCATTGAAGGGTGAGTTTGGCTTCATTTTCTAGATGTGTCAATGGTTTTTAGAGGAGTGATGGGGTTGGTTCTCTCTTTTTTTTTTTTGGCAATTGTTGGATTGGAATTAGGATGTGAATGAGATTTGTTGGAATAGTGACACAAGGTTTTTCTGTAAGGCTAAAAAATATACAAGCATGAATATAAAATGGGTGGATGACATAGGAATGTATGATAGAATATACTAGCAAATGTACATATGATAGGAAAAAGCTCAGGACAAGGAAATAGCATGGATGCAATATGGTTATTGTTACATAGGTATGATACATAAAATTATTGTTTTTGTTACAAGGATATGGTACATAGAATATTTCGGCTTGGTATAGGTATATGATATAAAGGCATGGTTTTAAGGATAAAATACACCTGACATGATACATGTGGTAAGGTACAAGGATGGGATAGATATGCTAACCATGGTAGAATATGTGATCTAGTTAGGCTTTTCAAGCTGGTGTTATGAGTTGTTGGAATGCGAGGAGGGAACTTTTGGAATATCTTGGAAAATGAGAAGATGGGCAATGAGATGTGAAGAGGTGATACAGGATATGTAGGTCATTGATAGATAATGAATAGGCTAAGTACACCCAGTGCCTAATTTCTAGGTTTTCACCAGGGTGCCTATCCAAGGTGCTTGAATTGTGAAGTATTCACCATTGGGCACTTATTTATTTTTTACTATTTATTTTTTCTCTTACATTGTCCTTCCCTTTAAGGGAGTAGGATACACTAAGGATTTTTTTAGGCATAGAATTTCTTGAGGTGAATGATGTTGGTGGGATCATTTAAGACTTCACCCTCAAGTGTGGATAACTGATAGGGGCCTAAGCCAAAAGATGTTGTGACTAGATAAGGACCAAGCCATGTGGGCTCAAACTTCCCTTTCTTTTCTCAGTCAGCTTGGACCTTCATGTTTTCTTTGAGGACCATGTCTCCTTCTTGAAATTAGCACGGATGGACCTTCCAATTGAAGATTTTCTTGAGATGATTCTAGTAGATGATGAGGTGGTCATAGCCTTGTTGCCTTTTCTCATCAAGTAAATCTAGCTAGGTGAGTCTAGCCACTATGTAATCCTCATCTAATATCTGGCCTCATAAAGAAATGCACAGGGATGGGAGTTTAACCTTAATAGGTAATACTACTTTAGCACCATAAACTAGGGAGTATGGGGTTGTACCTATGGATGTATGGAATGAGGTATGGTAGGCCCATAGGGTGGTGTTTATTTGCAAATGCCAATCATGGTCAAAATCATGGACAACTTTCATTAGCATTTTAAGTAGGGTTTTATTGGTTGCCTCCACCTGACCATTACCTTATGGGAACTATGGGCTAGAAAAATTTTAATAGATATGAAGGGAAATGCACAATTCATCCATATTGATATTTTCAAAATTATCACCATGGTCAGTAAAAATGGTAGCCGGGATGCCAAAGTGACATATGATATGATAGAGAATAAACTTGGACACTTCAACTCCTATGGTAGTGACAAGGGGAAATAATTCTACCCATTTAGTGATATAATTAGTGGTGGTGATTATCGACTTGTGTCCGTCTAAAGAGAGAGTTGCGATAACACCAACAAGGTCAAACCCCTAAGATGAAAATGGCCATGGCAGTGTAGTAGGTTGTAGATCTTGAGCTAGGGCTTAGATTAGATTAGCATGTTGTTGATAGGGTAGACATTATTTTACAAAATTGAATACATCATTCTCTAGAGTGGGCCAATAATATCCTACCCATAGGATTTTCTTAGCTAGAACTACCTTGCTTGTGTGAGCACCACAAAGTTTGGCGTGTACTTCTTTAAGAGCCATCACAGCCTCATTTTGGTCTAAACCTCAAGAGAGAGTATCATGATAGCCATAATGATATAGGGTTTGAGTTATAATAATATAACATGATGCTCTACGAATAAGGTTCTACCATTGGGTTCCTGTGAGATGGGGAGATATGATACGATTTTGTAGGTAAGCATAAATTTCATGGAACCATGGGGATTTAGGACCAACCAAGACATAGACTTGTGTTGATTCATCATTCTCATATGCAAGTTTGTTTATTTTCTCAACTAATAATTCATATTGTGTAGCCTCCCATGGGATCTCTAAAAGTCAACCAATAGTGGCCATGGCATCTACAACTTTGTTTTGTAACCTGGGTATCTATGTGAACTATATTTGAGTAAAATGTTCCTTCAACTAATCTACCAAATCCTTGTAAGGTTGCAGCTTGTCATCTTTTGTCTAATATTTATCCAAAACCTACTTGATAATGAGTTGTAAATCTTCAAAGACCAGTAGCTCTATGATGCTCCATTTGACTACTATTTTGAGTCCTATAACAAGGGCCTCATACTCTGAGATGTTGTTGGTACATTATAATTGTAGTTTAAAATATTTAAGAATATAGTCTCCCTAAGGTGTGACCAAGATTATGCTAGCTCCAAAGCCATGGGATGTGCATGATCCATCAAAGTATAACTTCCAAGATGTTTTTTCTTCTATTAAGAAAAGGTGTTCATCTGGGAATTCCATATTGAGAGGGTGATCCACAACCAAAGGTGCATCAGCCAAGTGATCTGCTATAGCTTAAACTTTGATAGCCTCTCTGTCAACATATTAGATGTCAAATTCACTAAGAAGAATGACCCATTTGGCAAGGTGCCCTGTGAGCACTATGCATAACAACATATATTTTAATGGATCAATTTTGGATATTAGTTGCGTAGTATGGCTCAACATATAATGATTCAACTTTTGAGTGGAAAATACCATGGCCAATCAATCCTTTTCCATTGGTGTGTAATTAAGCTCATATCCAACTAGACTATGGCTGATGTAGTAAATAGCCCTTTCCTTGCTTGTATCATCAAGTTGTGCTAGAAGAGAACCTAGTGCTATGGGAGTGGCTATAATGTATAATATGAGTGGGCATCTTGCAACTAGAGGAACCAAGATAGGTGGGTTAGCCAAGTATTTCTTGATTAGTTCCAAGTTGCATTGGCAAATGGGATCCACTTGAAATATTGATCTTTTTTGAGTAAATGTGTAAACGGTTGGCACTTATCAGTGAGCTAAGAGATGAATCATCTAAGTAATTGTAGTGTCCCCTGAAGAGAGTAAAGTTTCTTGAGTGTCTTAGGAGGAGACATGTCTTTTTTGAGTAAATGTGTAAACGGTTGGCACTTATCATTGAGCTAAGAGATGAATCATCTGACTAATTCTAGTTTCCTCTGAAGAGAGTAAAGTTTCTTGAGTGTCTTAGGAGGAGACATATATATGATAGCCTTGATGTTTTTATGATCAATCTCAATACCACATCATGATACAATGAATCCCAAGAGCTTTCCCAAGGTAGTACTGAAGACACATTTCTTAGGATTGAGCATGAGATGATATTTAGCCAATCAATCAAACACTTTCTCAAGATGAGCTAAGTGATCAAGGGCATTAATAGATTTGACTAAGATATTACCTACATAATCCTCAAGAGTCTTATGGATTAGGTCATGGAAGATGATTGTCATGGTACGCTGATATGTTGCCCTGATATTCTTTAGCTCAAATAGAATCATGTTATAATAGAATGATCCCCAAGGTGTGGTAAATGCTATCTTATGTTGGTCTTCCTTTACTAGTTGAATCTAGTTGTATCCAGAGAAACCATCCATGAATGAGAAGAGCTCATGGCCTATAGTGAGATCAAAAATCATGTCTATATTTGTTAACAAGAAACCATCCTTCATACAAGATTTGTTGAGATTTCTGAAGTTTGTGGAAATTATGATATCACCAGAAGGTTTTTTAATAGGTACCATGTTGCAGATCCATTCTGAATAGTCAATCGGGTGAATGATTTTTTCCTCTAACAATTTTTCTAACTCTGCTTTAACCAAAAAAACAACTTTGGGGTTCATCTTACAAAGCTTTTGCTTGATAGGTTTGGCCTTTAGATCCATGGAAAAATGGTGTACGACTAACTTTGAGTCCAACCTTGGCATGTCTTGATAGGACCATGCAAAACAACCAACATTTTCACAGAGGATTTCAATGAGAAGATCCACCTCCTCAAGTGGTAGAGATATCATGATATATGTGATATGTGGTACTTCAGTTAGACTGTTACTGACTGGTCTAGTTTCCTTTATTAAGACTGAAGATATGGGAGGCCTATGATCCTATAGGGGAAGGATGAAATCTCCATCCTTAGGTGCCTTTGAGAGGTTTTCACCATCAAATATGTCCTTTAATTTTTTTATTTCATTTTTTGAATCATCCAATGGTGCCCTAGAGGAGCTTTCACTAGAGGATGGTTTTCTTTTTCTTTTTTCTTTGTTGTTTCCTTTTTCAATTCAATTTTTTGATTGAAGACATCCTCCTCCCCAAAGTAACCTACTAGATCTAGTTTGTAGACATATGCTGATGGTGGTGGGAGTCATTTATGCAGTGTTTTTTCCCCCATGAATTTAAGGAGTGTGTGCTTGATAGAGAATTCATCAACATGGATCACGCTTGGTTGGTCCCAATCAATGAGTTCAGGGTGAGGGAGTGGTAAGTCTATGAGATTTAGGGATAATTGGCAAAGCACAGAAGCTCCTAGGATAATTTCATCAAGGAAGATATCATTGTAGACTTCCTTTTCTACTTCCTTAGGGATGTCTTTGACCTTGACAGGACTATTGTGGATGTTTGTGAAGGCATGGCCTTCTTTCATGGTGTCCTCAGTCATGGAGAGTCCATAGCCCAAGCCTTTCTTTTTCTCTTTTTTTAATGCTTCCACAAGCTACCTAATGCCTGACTCCAAATGGCCTAGACCACCTCCTTGATAATCCCATTGCTTAGTAGAAGGGTGATGAGACCATGGGTATTTTCTTTTGAAGTGATCAAGAAGTTCTTTACGTTTTGGAGGTGGATCTTTGTATAACCATGTACTAATGTTAGGAGCATTCTCTTCTCCATTGAGGATACCATTGGTAAGAAATGTGGTAGATCCTAGCTATTTGATCTGAGGGGTCATATCTATTCTTGGTATCTGATAGGTTGGGCACCCTCGAATATGTGGATCAAGTGGTAAAGTGCTAACAATAAAAGCATCTATGAGACTGTATTCTCCACAACCTTGGTAGTTGATCTTAACCATGGAAAGGGTGGAAGCTAAGATGGTATCTAGATCATAGTAGGTGCCAAAGGAACTGGCCATAGTGTGGCCAATTTTGATTCTAGGAAAATGATTGGTGTACAAAGTTTTAATCACATTGTAATAAGAAAAGGGTTTAGGATTTGTGTGGATGGTTACCTCAATGCCATTATGCAAAAACTTGATGGATTGATGATATGTGGATGGAATAGCTTTCAAGGCATGAATCTATGGTTCGCCAAGGAGGATGTTGTACAAAAAGTTAAGATCAAATATGTGACAAACTATTTCCTAAGTGGTTGGGCCAAATCAAATAGGTAGCAATATGGTTCCTTCAATGGTGCACTCCAAGTTGTCATATGCTTTGATGGTAGTGACCTCATTAATGATATCTACCTCAGTGTATCCTGCTTGTTTGATGAATTTTAAAGTAGATATATTTAAAGCCAATCCATTAGCTATCATGACCCATTTGACTATAAAGTTAGAAACCATGATAGTGATATGAAGTGGGAGGATATGATCAGGTTCAACTACTAGGATGTCAATGGTTTTGAAGGAGAGAGTGCATGAGGTGGAAAGCTGGCTAACCAAGTTGTAGAATTCAGTAGAATTTATGTCAATAGGGATGCATGACTCATGTAGAGTACTGTCAAGGATCTCTTGATAAAGTGGGCTTGTTCGTAAGAGATCTAGAATGGAAATCTAAGCTGACATATTTCCAAGGTGTTCCAAGATATTATACTATGTTCCTAATGGGCATGATCTTGATGAAGGTGCTCTCGATATAGGTGGCCTTGAGGGTGTAGATATAGACAGGCTAGCTATATTGAGTCAAGCTCGTTAGGTAGTAAATACACATTAGGTGTTTGGGCTTTTGATGTTTATAACATTGATAGAAGGCTCAACTTGTGATATGCATCCAATAAGGCTTCCATAGTCCAAGTACACTAAAGTATAGTTTTGAGACTTGTCTCAATTATCTCCTTGTTTTCCATGAGTATTGGTGGGTTTGTTGATAGGGGAATTTGTAGGTCCTTTACTTGTGTTCGTGTTATGGGGAGGAAAATCATTTTGGTATATTAGTAATTGAGAATTTGGGGAGGTTTGTGCTCCCATTGTGATCTCTTTATGATCAATTAGGTCTTGGACATAGTCCTTGAGTTGCATGCATTTGAGGGTAGTATGTCCTTTGAAATGATGGAATTTGTAAAACTCATTATCCTTATACCAGGATGCCCTAGATTGGTTTGGTTCCAAGGCTTGTGTTGGTGGATGTCAAATAAGATTATCCTTAGCTAGTTTTTCAAAGATCACATCAAGAGGTTCCCCCAATAGGGTGTATACATGAGGTTTTCTTTGAACACGTGGTTTAGATCCAACCAAAAGTGTGATAGCATTAGTCTAATTTTGATGGCTAGATACTGGGACATTGTGTTGACTATTTTGCATAGGTAGATCCTAATATATAGGGGATTGTTGCCGATAAAGTTTTTGTTGACCAGATGTGGTGGGAATGTTGGTAGCTACTCAAAAAATATGAATGTGTCGAGAGTTAGTGATGTCATTTGTCACTATTTTTTTGTTTTTATTCCAATATTGTGTTTTGTCTTTGCTTGGGCCTTGGTCTTGGGATTTTTCTTTGTAAAGTTTAATGACCTCATCCTTGATGAGCCCTTGTTCAAGTCCCATCCCTTTTTCCTTAATTTCTTTGTATGTTTTTAAATAGTTCATAACCATGTCATGGGAAAGACTAGGATATGCATTATTTATGAACATTTTGCCAAGGTGACATTTTGGAATGGTACATGAGATCCTAGTTGTGAAGGCTTGCCAATGTTGTAAGTTTTTAGTAAGGCTTTCTCCTCCTTTTTGTTTGGTATGAACTAGGTCTACTATAGATAATTTGATCTCAACAAGATGAGCATATTGAGCCACAAAGGCTTCAAAAAGATTAGCAAAGGTTTTAATGGTACCCTGGGGGATATGAAAAAACCACTCTAGGGCTAGTCCTCCTAAGCTTTTCAAAAAAAGTCACATGAGGAATACATCATTGTAGGCCACTTCTTGGAAATGCATATAGAATTCTTTGACATGCATGTTTGGATCACTTTTCCACGTAAATTTATCAAACTTGGGGATCTCAAAGTGTTTAGGAAATGGTGTCATTGTGATGGTTTTGTCAAATGGATATGGACAATCATTTGCAAATTTAAAAGTTTTGGAATCCATTACATCTTGGAGGGCTTTCAGAGAATTCTTCATTTCTTCCCATTCAAAATTTATGGGTGGAGTAATAGATGCCCTTGGTCTAGGTGCCCCCAATGTGGAATACGTAACAAATTTTAGAGATCGATATGTTAAACCTTGACTACCATATGGTGTTTGTGGGAGGATGGGTTGCATAATTGGTGGGATGGATGTGATGGGTTGTTGGAATGTAGTTTGTGCATACAGCTGCATCTATTGGGTAGATGGTTGATGGGGAGGGTAAACATGAGGTTGTTTCCCTACTAGATAATTTTGTGTGGATATTTGAGCATACAATTGATGTGATGATTACAGCTAGAAAGATGGTAGTGTTGACAATGCTTGGGCCACACTTTGAGAGTGTATACTTTGCCCAATATATGTTGGTTGTGCTCCTATGTGAGAGATCAATTGAGTAGTAATAGGTGCAAGGTAATTAATGTGAGGTAGAGTGTACACAGTAGGGTATTGTAGTAGAGGGATGATTTGGCTATTACCTAAGGGTGGCATAGAAAAATAGTTTGTAATGGTTGGTAATGAATATACTTGAGAAGGAAGGGATGAATGTGACAGAGGTATGGGCATGGATGCAGTGCTAAATGGGATACTAGTGGTAGGCCCTTGGGCTATATCAAAACTCCAAGGTCCTAATGGAAATGAGGCCAAAATACTTTGGCTAGCGACAAATGGATTGATAGTGATGTTGGGGGGAATGGAGGATGAAGTGTTTGACCCTAAAGGAGGCATTCTTGTAGTGTATTGGGATTGGATGTTTATGGTACTAGTAAATGGATTAGATGCATTTTGGGATGTAAGGGGAAATGCAGTGCTTTTAAGTGGAAAGGAGGTTTATTGTGAAGTAGGGATGGGAATTGTGGAAGTAAATGTAGATGATACACTTGAGGTTGGTTGGGATGTGGTGTGAACTAATGGTTGAGTGAGGATGGGTTAAGTGTTTTGTGGAATGGGAGCAGTGACCTATGTTGAATGGATATTCGGGTCTGCTAGTTCAGTGTGTGTTGGTTGATACCTATTTAATTGTGAAGAGAAAGGATAATGAGGGATAAATGACCCTATATATGGTGGTTTCCATCCAAGTAGAGGATGTATAGGACCTGTAATGTTGGGAGGCATTGGTCATCCAAAATCAAAGGTGCCAACATTGTCTCTTAAGAAGTTTTCCATGATGGTCTCCCTATTTCTATCTATGATGGCATTAACAATAGTTGCATGTCCAAGTTGGTTCATGAAATCATAATTTTCTATGGAAGAACCTATTTCTTTGCGAGTTTGTGATGGTGGATTTGGTGGTGCTTCTGAAACTATGGGGTATGGCCTAGCCGAGCCATGCTACTACTAAGACTAGGATCCATGTCTTTCTTGTACCATTTGTTCTTACCAAAACATGTGGTTGGTGGCATAAAATGCTAACTTTTCTAAGGATGAAAAGCAAAAGAGATGGTGATGAGTGTATGTGACAATATGTTTTACCTAGGTTTGACTAGGGTGGAAGGATTTCCTAAGATGCAAAGGAGGATGTGTAAAAAAAAATGCTTCTAATGGTATCTAGGAAGCCTAAATGATATGGTACTATATGGAGGATATTATGTTTCCCTTAAGTGTGAACTTGAATATGTGGTGGTGATATCAAACCCTAAGGTAGCCTTGTGATCATTTGGAAGACAAATGGGATCAAGTGTGTAGCCCAACCTTTTGCTTAAGGTGATGTGGGACACAAGTGACAGTTTATCAAAAATAATGCTTAGTTTAAGGACAACTATGATGATGTGATGGATGGAGATTTCTCTAGGGAGACAAAGCTTAATGTGGTGATGCTAATTTTTTTTTAAGTGTGGAGAAACTAATGGAGGATTCTAGGGTTTAATGATGCTTGATTTGGAAGACTTCTAAAAACCTAAGGTTGATGAAAAAAAGTGGAGGAGATGACTCTACCAAATGTTTAGATGGAATGAAGAGTTAACAAAGAGACTAAACCTACAAGGAGACAAGTGCATAAGTGTGTGTGGAAAAAAATGGACCTAATAAAAGTAGTTAACACAAGAGTTATTGATAAGGCTATAGTTGACACCAAATCAAAGAGCTAGGTTCTAAATCTTGTAGTCCCACTTGGTTTGTAGTGCAATGTCTGCACCGTCTTTCTTAATTTGGTCTAGTTTAGTGTTCCTTAGCTTGGGATATACTTCTTGTGTTTGGCCTCTATTTCCTTGTAAATTGGTATTTGTGGAAGTTTAGTCTTTTTGAATTTGGTCTTGGTTTGGCCTAACATGGGATAACTCTATCGGATTTGATAACAACTATGATTTTTTTAGAGGTAGTTACTATGCTAAGTATACCTTTTAACCTTGGGTTGAAAACATAAATTAGTTGAGGAGTAACTAGATTATAAGAGAATGGTGTGTTTATGGAAAAGGGAAAAGTGGTTTTCTTGGGGTATTTTTGGGAGGTAAGTAGAAAAGTGGGACAAACTAGGCTTTGGATTTGTTATGAATGAACTTGCTAACAATCTAGTGGTCAAGAGTAAGGAGCACCTATTTGGAACACAAATGTGTTGTTTTTGGTCAAGTAGGATAGGTAACAAGGATACTTTGAAAAGGAAAAATTTTGGACCAAGGGAAAAAGGGTTTGTTTGCAACTGGATTTTATGTAGTAGTATAGTGTTGGAAAAGGTAAAGGTAAATTAAGGAGACACCAATTGTTTTGAATCAACTTGCTAACAACTTTTTTTCTTTAGACTATCAAAGTTGGGGTTCTTTAAAGAAAAAATGTGTTATTTCAAATCAAGTAGGATAGATAACAAGGATATTTTCGAAAGGACAAAATTTTGGACTAAGGAATAAAAAAGGATTTGTAACTAAGATCTGCTTAGTGGTTTTTTTTTTTGAGGGAAAAGGTGTAATTTTTGACAAGGGAAAGTTGAGCCAATGAGACAACAGTTGTTGTGAATGGACTTGCTAACAACTACCTTTTGAAATAAAAAAGATGGGATTTTTTTGTGATGTGAGGGATTTATGAGAAAATAGTTTCTCAAAGGACAAAGAAAATTTGAGAAAGACAAACAAGTGATATCTTTAGCAAAAGAATTTGATAGTAACCATAGAACTATGTATGTTTTACAAATTTTTTTCATGGGTCTTGAGCACAAATAAGACAATTCAAACACACTCTTTATCCCTAAGGTCAAATTTTGGCTGCAACATACTATTCAATAGCCAACAACTTGATGTCTCCTGATTCTAGTGCAATATGTCCCTCTCATCAAAGAGGTGAGTCGATACAAGAGTCGATTGAAAAATGATACACATCAAAGAATCTTCAAGGCATGGCAAATAGAAATTCCCCTTTTTCAGGAACAACGACCCTTGGAGATGAAACCCAAGTGGCCTTATGCCTCTACTAGGGGAGCACAATGGTGAGTAATCGTGAGGGATGTTGTTTCCCTTGCACTAAAAATAACATGCCAAGGATAAAAGGGTAGCTACTAAGTTGGTTCATAATTAGGTTTGTGGTGTTAGTGAAACAGTTTTTATGTATGTGATCCACTTAAGAATCTATTCTGAACATGCTGAAATTATGGGAAAGTTTCTCCACCTAAGGCTACCCCCAGAAACACATTGCCCAAACTTCCCTAATGGAGTGAGAAAGTTTACCCTTCCCTTCATTTATATACCAGCCAGATTATTTACTGGTATGAGCTTCTCACCAAAGGGGATGTGCTTCCCAAAGGTGGATGAACTCACTAGAAGCACTCCTAAGTTGTTGTGAATGGTCTTTCTAATAAATTTGGTACATGTGTCATCTATTTAAGTGGTTCTACTTTGCAACAAATAGAGAAGTCAAAGATGTGCTAAAAGGCACAATCTCAATACATGCAAGACACTTGATTCATTCTATTTCTAAAGCTTTTAGATTCTCTATCAAAAAACTTGAAGACACACATGATTAGCATTTAGATGTTCATTCCAATTGGATGATGTCACCAACAAAGGTAAATCGAGTCAATAAAAGTAAATCATGCATGTGAAAGCTTGAAAAGGAGGGAATAAGAACATTTTTACTTTAGAACATTCGAGATTGAATGAAGTTCATTTTAAGCACCAAAGTTGAAGTGTGTTGATTTGCAATCTTCTTTAATACCCAAAATCAAATGTTTATCATATTCATTATTTTTAACCTTTAGCATTCAAGAGTGTTTCAATCATGCATTCCAATGAAAACATTAGATTTTAGTCCATGGTATTCAAGATTTGATTTTAGCAACATGCATTCAAAAAAAAGTTTTTAAACATTCAAGTTTATCTTCAAAGAGCATTAAACCATGTAAGGAAAACTTTCCAAACACATGGTTAGAGATTTCTTATAACTCTTAAACCTGCAATGCACAAGTTAGAAAATATCCCTACAAAACTGCAAGTTAGGGTATCAAAATTGTATAATAAAAAGTAAAATAACCCCACAATGAAAATATTTTTTTTTAAAAATCAGTCTTTGATAGCAAAAAAAAATCTAAATGCCTCAAAATCTAATGAAACCAACACCATCGTGATGGGCTAGGAACTAGCTTTTCGATGATATCTCATTTTCCAAAAATAGAGTACGGATGCTCAAGTTATGAGAAAAACACTAAATGTTGGTTTTGAAGGCCTAGAAAGGGCTTGGAAAAGGTTGTTGACACCATGCTAACTAGGAGATGTGTTGTGGTGGCCACTGGTTGGGTATGGTTGGTATACATATATATGAGTATACATATTTTTACCAAATTTTTGAAAAAAAATTTGTAACCCAAAAAAATAAATTTATTTTTAATATATTTTTTTTAAGTATAAAAATATTAAATAAAATTTGAGGGAAAGAGAAGGTGAGATTTTTAATTTTTTTATAATTAAAATCAATAAATAAATTTTACCTTGTGATTGTGGGTGGTCCCATTAGGCATGCCAAAATGTAGAGTTGTAAAAACTAGTGCTTAAAGAAATATAGTGGATAACAAAAATATTCAAAATAATAGATTTAACTCACATATATGATTGGATGAAAGAGAATTATAGTACCAAAGTAGCCTAACAATGTGCAAACCTCTTAAACCAAGCAATCTTCCCTTTGATGCATAGATGTGTCCAAAAGATGGGATGTGTGCTCAATGACATTGCTCAATCTTCAATGGAGGATATGATTCAAAATGGATTTGTGGGTTGATTTTGCCATTATGATAGTATTTTAATAGTCCTTAGGCTCTCAAAATAGCAATATAACATTAGCATAGAAGTGGATGATATTTGTGAAGGGAGAGGGTTTCATTTATAGTCCAAGGGAAAGTGAGATGGAGGGTTAGGATGTAATGAAGGGGAATTGATTAAAGAGGGCTAGGATGCAAGGAAAAGAGAGCACATGGATTGTGCTTCTTCAAAGCTCTAGCCTTGTGACAAGTGTCATAAGGGGATTGGATAGGGAAGAGGGTCAAGATAGGTGGCTAGAGGGAGTTATGAGGGAGGAAAAGGGAGGATGAGTGTGGAAAATAGGTGTAAAAAGTATTTAAAGAGCCTTTTAGTCATGTGAGAGCCTTTAAGGCTCTTGGATAAAAATGCAAGACTTTAAGGATAAAACTTTGACTTTGGTTTGGTTTAAGACTTTCTTAACCCTTGGTTAAAGTTGTGCACATGCTTAAGGAAGGGATTAGGCTTAGCTTAGGATGAGATTAAGAGGCAAGTGGTTTGTGATTTAATGAGGTAGGTTAAGACTTTATTTGAATATATTAAAAGAGGATGTTAACTTTTTGTTTGAATATTAAAATAGAGGGTAAAGTCTTTGTTTGATTATTAAAATGGGAGGTGGATGAAAGTCTTGACTTTGAATATTAAAATGGTTGGTGAAGTCTTTGTTTGAATATTAAAATGGAGGGGGAAGTCTTTGTTAGAATATTAAAATGGAAGGTGGGTAGAAGTTTTGACTTTGGCTTGGGTTATGAATTCTTAATTTAGGATTAAGGTTGTGCACATGGTTAGAGTGATGATTAGGCTTGGATTAGAGGGGGATTAGGGGGCAAGTGGCTTTGATTTGATGGGATGAGTTAGATAGGTGGGTAATTGAGGTTAGTATGGGTGGATGGGTTGAATTAGGGGTAAAGGTAGGGTTTAAGGATGTTTAGGGGTTTGGATAATTTAGTAAGTTAATTATTTAATAAAATGGTGGATGTGAGATTACATTAAAAATATTTTGAGGATGTATTTAATTTAATAGAGGAATATGGATTTAATTGATAAATTGATTTAAGGTTACAATTTACCATTGTGTTGTAGGCTCTTGCCATATATATATACCAAATCTTAAAATATCAAAGTACACACATATAATAGTATAATTATAACTAGTTAACTAAGTTCATGAAAAAATCATAAAGTTCTCAAGTTTTAACCATCAAAGCATATCAAAATATGAATGAAATAAGCCTTAGATCGGCCTCATTAGTTCATATGCATACAATTTTCATCTATATGCCATAACATATCACATCATCCACTCATTTTTATCTAGGTCAAGATCTTCTCTATTTAAAGGGTTTCATAAAGAGTTTTCTAGATGCTTCCAAAATAACCTCTTCATCTAAATCATTGATCAGAACACCTAGAACTGTATGAACCAATCTATAGTGGAAGATGAAAATAAAACAAAAGATGATAAGATTAGGACTCAAATGAAGTAGCAATGGGTAAGGAGATTATTTTCACAAAAGTTTTCACCCTTGTCCAAAGTTTTTACCTAAGGAAAACCTTGTGAAACATGGAAACAAACTCCAAGTTACGGGACTTGAACTATGAGGTTGAGTATCCAGAGAAGGCAAACTTCCTTTGCTATCAAGATGCACCTAACTACTCTTGAGGGTAAAAGGGAGAAAGAGATGCAAGAAATAGAATCTACCTAATCTATCCTAAGGAGGTGATCCACCAAAATAGAGTGTCCAAACTGATCTCTACCCATATATGCACTCTTGAACCATCATGACACTAAAAGATATAGACATCTAGACTTGTTTTAATTCATCAATCACATGTAGATCAGAAAACCAAAATAAATGGTGCAAGTAAAATGAGATTCACTTATATATCATTCACAGGCCAAAAAGAGATATAGTCATGCAAGATTGTAGATATTCACAATAAACTAATGAGAAGCCAATAGTTCATAAGGAAAATTTTCATACAGTTTAGAGGCAAAGGGGATTTATAGTAGCAAGCCATAATAATTCCATAGAAATAGAGAGGGTTTGACCCTTACAAAATTTACAAAATTTACCTTTATATCTTAGGCATATCCGACATATTTCTTTCCCTAAACCAAACTCAACCACCACACCTAGCAGTTACTACAAATCCAAAAGAAAATTTGGTCATGGAACAACTCTAGATGATAACAAGAAGAAACCAAAAATCAATGTATCCAGCCACAAGAGATCAAATCCAAAAGATTTGATCATTAAATGTAATAAAGAGCCATGGAGATGCATTAACACCATACAACAAGAACAAAAATTATGGTTTACCTTGAAGAAATGATCCTTGCAACTTGTTGCAACTGTAACAAATAAATTTGCACCACTGTCAAAGAAAACACAGGATGGGATAAAATCCAAGTTAAGCACCACAAATATTATAGATTAACCATGTAGAAAAGATCTAATCTAAAAATAAATGATGTGAAGCATTGATGTAAATATTTCATTCTAATATGGATGATCAAGACACTGTAGAAATCTCCTCCATAAGTGAATAAAACCCAACTGTAGGTGCATATTTTCCTTTATAACAATGGATGGTTGAAATGCACTCAAAATACCCACAAGATGCCCCAAGATCTAATGGTTATCATATCTTTACAAGAGAAAAATGAAGCAATTAAAAAATATGACCATCATCTGATTAAAAGAAAACCAACATAAGAAGGATCCAACATTTGTCATGCAACAGTTGGTCGGCACATTTTTTGAATGTTTGGTTGAAGAGGCAACAATGATTATGGTTAACATGAAATGTTAACCCTGACAGAAAATGCACATTAACCCACAACTTGAGACATGAAGGAAAAATGAGCCAACTTGGAAAGTTCTTGCTATGTTGCATGAAATAACTACCTTGCAACTTTGCATAGCGACATAGTGACAGCCATAGATGATCCTTAATCTGATGGTGAGTAAACTAGCCTACCACTTGACACTCATTTATCGGCACATTCCTTAATATGCAGTTGAAGAATCACTTCTCAAAATAGAGAAAATGGTTAACATGAAATGTTAACCATAGGAGAAACCTATGTTAACCTATAACTCAGCACATGAATGAAAAATGGGACAACTCAGTCAATGGAGGGACTAAACTACCTCGGAACATGAAGGAATTAAACTAACTCAGCATATGAAGAACCCGAGTTAACACAAGATGTTAACTCGACAAAAAATCATGTAAACCCACATCAAAGAATCTAACCCATTGAATATTTCTCAGATTAGTTATCAAGGATGGACTGAATGGGGAAAAAAATGGCCAACATTCATGTTGACTCAAAGGGGATGCTTGCTTGCTAAGCATAGACTAGTAGCCTTAAGCAATCTATTGGGCATAGAATCATCATTGAGAAATGAAGCATTATCCCACTTGCAACTTTACAAAATTTTGCAACCAACAAAAAAAAAAGCTCTAGGAAGCTCCAAAAAGCTCAGAATGACTCCAAGAAAGGAGCAAATGTGCTCATGCACTTCTTGGAAAGAAAAAAAAACCTATTCTAATATGTACAAGTATTTACAAAAAAAAATCAAACAAAGCCATTGATTGGTTTGTTGAAGTAGTTGCCTTTCCTCCCAAGTTGATTTCTTTACCCATGCACATGGGCAGCTAAAAATGGTAACAAGCATGAAAAACATATTGTTGCATGGAAAACCTCTCTCCTAATGCTAAAGGTAATGAATCCTTTCAACACTAACACATTACTTTTTGGAGAAAAAAATACTGGCTCATCTTTATGATCTTCTTCCTCATGCACTGGAATGAGCATGACCGAAAACAACTTGCATTGTTCTAGAGATAGATGCCTAATGGGGCATCCTTTTGATTTCTTCAAGTCTAAGAAATCAGCCTTGACCTAACTATTCTGCTCTACAATGTTGTATCCTCTTGGCCGAAAAGGGCTATCTTTGATGGTATGGCTAGTAGAGTGTATTCTTCATGTTTTAGTTGCAATGTGTATTCCTCCCCATGCCCATATGAAACCTTGCAAACAAGGGGTTGCACCTCCTACACTTGTACAAGCTCTTTTCATGTGGGAGGGAAGGGTGGTTGTATTTTTTGTACCTCTTATGTAGCACTCATCATACTTGTCATCCTCTTTTGTATCTCCTTCTCACACCATTCCTTTTGTGCAACCATCTCCCTTGAAAGAATTGCTTCATGCTCTTGATGTTGGGCTTTTAGGCTCTTTGTGACTTCCACCTCAAGCCTCCTTGAAATCTCTACCCAAAATTTCCTTTTTTATGCTTGTACCTACAACAACAAGGTGTAGAGCTATAAAAACTAGTGCTTAAAGGAATATAGTGGATAACCAAAATATTCAAAACAATAAATGTAACTAACATATATGATTGGATGAAAGAGAATTAAATTATCAAAGTAGCCTAAGAATGTGCAAACTAATTAAACCAAGAAATCTTCCCTTTGATGTGTAGATGTGTCCGAAAGATGGAATGTGTGCTCAATGATGTTGCTCAATCTTCAATGGAGGATATGATTCAAAATGGATTTATAGATGGATTTTGCAATTATGATGGTATTTTGATTTTTGTTAGGCTCTCAAAATAGCATTATAACATTAGCATAAAAGTGGATGATATTTGTGAAGGGAGAGGGTTTCATTTATAGGCCAAGGGGTAGTGAGATGGAGGGTTAGGATGTAAGGAAGGGGAATTGGTTAAGGAGGCCTAGGATGCAAGGAAAAGATAGCACATGGATTGTGCTTCTTCAAAGCTCTAACCTTGTGACAGTGTCATAAGGGGATTGGATAAGGAATAGGGTCAAGATAGGTGGCTAGAGGGAGTTATGAGGGACGAAAGGGGAGGACGAGTGTGGAAAATAGGTGTAAAAAGTCTTTAAAGAGCCTTTAAGTCATGTAAAAGCCTTTAAGGCTCTTGGATAAGAATGCAAGACTTTAAGGATAGAACTTTGACTTTGGTTTGGTTTACAACTTTCTTAACCCTTGGTTAAACTTGTGTACATGCTTAAGGAAGGGATTAGGCTTAGCTTAGGATGAGATTAAGAGGCAAGTAGTTAGGGATTTAGTGAGATATGTTAAGTCTTTATTTGAATATATTAAAAGAGGATGTTAAGTCTTTGTTTGAATATTAAAATGGGAGGTGGATGAAAGTATTGACTTTGGATATTAAAATGGTTGGTGAAGTCTTTTTTTGAATATTAAAATAGGAGGTGGGTGGAAGCCTTGACGTTGGCTTGGGTTAGGAATTCTTAATCTAGGATTAAGGTTGTGCACATGGTTAGAGTGAGGATTAGCCTTTGATTAGAGGGGGATTAGAGGGTAAGTGGCTTAGATTTGATGGGATGGGTTAGTTAGTTGGCTAAGTGAGGTTAGTATAGGTGGATGGGTTGGATTAGGATTAAAGGTAGGGTTTAAGGATGTTTAGGGGTTTGGATAATTTAAGAAATGATTTATTTAATAAAATGGGTGATGTGAGCTTAAATTAAATAGATTTGAGGATTTATTTAATTTAATAGAGTAATAGGGATTTAATTGGTAAATTTATTTAGGGTTATCATTTGATTTTATCAATTGGACTATAGTTAATCTAATTAATTAATTAACTAGGGGATGACAATAGATTAATTAAATATTAAATACTTAATTAATGATGCCTTAGGAGATGACTAAATAGGATTACTTAAGTGATGTAATCAAATTTAGGTGTAGAGTTGTAACATATAGAGGGATGTGTGGTCAATGATGTTGCTCAATCTTCAATGGAGGATATGATTCAAAATGGATTTGTGGATAGATTTTTCCATTATAATGGTATTTTGATAGTTAATGACACCATCCTTGTTGAGCCCTTGTTCACGTCCCATCCCTTTTTCCTTAATTTGTTTGTATGTTTGTAAATAGTTCATAACCATGTGATGGGCAAGACTAGGATTTGCATTGTTAATGAACATTTTGACAAGGTGACATTCGGGGATAGTACATGAGATCCTATTTGTGAGGTTTTGCCAATGTTTTAAGTATTATGCAAGGCTTTCTCCTCCCTTTTGTTTGGTATGAACTAGGTCTACTATATATAACTTAGTTTCGACTAGATGAGCATATTGAGCCACAAAGGCTTTAGAAAGATCAACAAAGTTTTAATGGTGCCGTAGGGGATATGACAGAACCACTCTAGGGTTGGTCCTCCTAGGCTTCTCAAAAAAATTTGCATCAGGAATACATCATTATAGGGCTGGTCCTCCTAAGATTTTTGGAAAAAGTTGCATGAGGAATACATCATCTAAGACATATACAATATGACTTAAAGTTTTCTCCCTCCAGAGTGTGTTGTGGTTCATGAACATCAACTTGTACCTTTTGAACTTGGGGTAGTAAAAGCAAGACTTCCTCTTTCATATCATCAAATACCTCCTACTACACCACATGATATGGATTTTCTTCTTTTCATAGGAGGCCCTCAAGTTCCATCCTAGGCTCAAAAATAGATTTTTTTTTCCCTCACGAATAAGAATAACCTCATTGTTCTCTTCTTCCTCAATAAAGGAGGGAAGCTCTTCAAATAAGAGGATTGGATCCTCTTCCTTCTTCTCAATAGCAACCTCATTTTCCTCCTCAACAAGCTACAACTCCTCCCTTTGTGGTTATACTTGCTTCATTTCATGCTCCCAAAATTCCATGTTTGGGACATCAGGAGTCCATACAACTGGTCCACCCTTAAAGTGTGAAATGGTGATAGTTGTGGAAGGCTCATGACCCAACCATATTTCTTGTATAGGTAGTGAAGTGGTTACCAAAATAGACTATTGTAATGGAGGGGACTTCCTAAATCTTGGAATGACGTATTTTGGAGAAGGGCCTACCTCTACTTCTTTGGTTTGAAAATGAGCCAAATGTAGCCTCATTTCCTCCTCTCTTGTTGCAGCAACTTGCCTTGAAATATTCTCCTCAAAATGTCTTTGTCTCTCCCTCTCCTCTTCTTTCTACTACATTCTAAGGGGAACATGATGAGCCAACTCAAAAATATCATAAACCTTAGACACCATGCTACAAAAAAGAGTGTCATCTTCCCATGTCTCCCTATCATTCTATAACTCTTCCATCCAAATAGTCATAATGAGCATAATGTGAGAAAAATCCCCATAATTTTTATCTAGGTTTGGATTTTCAACATAGTGATTTTTTTTCCCAAGTTTAGCAAACTTAAAACCCAAGCTATCTAAGTGATCATAGAGTAATCTTGCCTTTGATATATGAACACTATAAGGTTCCAAGGGAGACTAGGCATGTTGATGTAGGGAGTGAGAGGGATGTGGAATAGCCTCATCATGATATGGGGAAAATGGGAATGATCTCTATGAAAGGAATCCATGATGAAGCATTCAATTAACTAATCTCATAGAAAATCTTGAAAACATAAAAGATCAAAGATGATCTTTACACATACCAACACTTGGTCTAAATGAAACTAGAAAATCCATAGAGTCACCATGGTGTTGAGTTAATGCCTCCAAAGGCTGATTGCATTGAGAAAAACACCCAATTTTTTCAGTGAATGGATCTTCAAACTAGCTAACCAATGGACTTATGAAGTTGAATCTATGTCCCACTAGGCATGCCAAAAAATATTGTCATGAAAGTTTGCACCCTTGTCCAAAGTTTTTACCTAAGGAAAACCGTGTGAAACATGGAAACAACCTCCAAGTTGTGGGACTTGAACTATGAGGTTGAGTCTCTAAAGAAGGTTGGCTTCCTTTACTATCAGGATGCACCTAACTACTCTTTAGAGGAAAAGGGACAAAGAGATGTGAGAAACAGAATCTACCTAATCTATCCTAAGGAGGTATTTCACCAAAATAGAGTGTCCAAACCAATCACTATCCATATATGCACTATTGAACCATCATGAAAACAAAATATATACACATCCAAACTTGTGTTAATCCAACAATCACATGCATATTAGAAAATCAAAATAAATGATGCAAGGAAAATGAGATTCACTTATATATCATTCATAGGCCAAAAAGAGATACAATCATGCAAGATTGTGTATATTCACAATACACCACTGAGAGGTCAATAGTTCTTGCACTACACATCAATGGTTGAAGGAGATAAGGAAAAATGTCATACAATTTAGAGGCAAAGGGGATTTACAATAGCAAGCCAGAGTAATGCCATAGAAACAAAGAGGGTCTGACCCTTACAAAATTTACCAAATTTTTCTTTATAGCTAAGGCATAACTAAGATATTTTCTGCCCTAAACCAAACTCAACCACTACACCGAGTAGTTACTATAAATTCAAAAGAAAATATGATCATGGAACAACTCTAGATGCAATAATAATAGGAAGAAAGCAAAAATCAAAGTTTCCAACCATAAGAGATCAAATCCAAAAGATTTGATCATTAAATGTAATAAAGAGGCATGGAGATGCATTAATGCCATTGAACAAGCCTCAAAATGCTAGTTTGCCTTGAAGAAACAATCCTTGCAACTTGCCATGGCCGCAACAAATAAATCTACACCAGTGCCAATGAAAATGTGCGATGTGATAGCGTGCAGTTTAATGCACCATGACAATTATAGAATGATCATGTAGAAAAGATCTAATCTACCTAGAAAAGATGTGAACCATTGATGCATATCTTTCATTCAAATATGCATGATCAAGATGCTGTAGAAATCTCCTCAACAAGTGAATAAAACCCAATTGTAGATGCATATTTTCCTTTATAACCATGGATGACTGAGATGCACTCAAAATACCCACAAAATGCCCCAAGATCTAGTGGTCATCATATCTTTGCAAGAGCAAAAGGAAGCAATGTGAAAATACAACCATCATCTAATTAAAACCAACCCAATATAAGAAGGATCTTGCACGTTGCATGGAACAATTTATTAGCACATTTCTTGAATTTTTGGGTAAAGAGGAAGCAATGATTATGGTTAATGCAAAATGTTAACCTTGGCAAAAAAATGCATGTTAACCCACAACTCGACACATGAAGGAAAAATGAGCCAACTTAGTAAGTTCCTGCTATCTCGCATGAAATAACTACCTTACAACTTTGTATAGCAATATAGAAACAACCATAGATAATCCTTAATCTAATGGTGATGAACTAGCCCACCACTTGGCATTCATTTATCAAAACATTCCCCAATATGCGGTTGAAGAGTCACTTCTCGAAATAGTGAAAATGGTTAACACACAATGTTAACCCTAGAAGAATCATGCATGAACCCACAACTTGGCATATGAAGGAAAAATGGGCCACTCAGTCAATCAAGGGACTAAACTAGCTTGACACATGAAGGAATTGAACTAGCTTGACATATAAAGAACTTGAGTTAACATGAGATATTAACCCAACTGAAAAGGGTGTTAACTCACATCAAAAAATCTAACCCATTGAAGATTTCTTAGATCAATTATCAATGATGGGCTAAATGGGGGCAAAAATGGCCAATAGAGATCTCCAGGGAGCTCATTCCAAAATAATGAAGTTGTTGACACTCAAGTCAATGAGTTGGGTGATACAACAACCTTCAAGTAAGAATTCAAGGAGATCATTGGAACTATGAACCAAAATTAGACCTTACACCGGTTCCAATCAAACATAAAACCAAGTCCAAATCAACATATCAAATGCATAGAGAAAGAACTATTTTCATTAAGTTTAAGCTTTAACCGAGTTGCCAAGCTCTATCAATTCATGATGGTTTAACTGAGTAAGGTTGGGTTATATCACTTAACTGAGTCAAGTAGCCTAACCGACCTTTATGATGAAATGTTTGTGTTGAGTTGAAGTTTGAAGTTATAACCAAGTTTTCTTGATAGATGAATGTTTATTTAGTTCAACGTTCAACAATCCATGTTATTTCACCTACAAAAGTATAGAGCATTAATGTGGCCCTAAAATTTGAAAATATGATCAAAAGAGAAATTGAAGGTTTATTATTTCACCATGAATCTAGAGATTAAAGTGGGTAGAGCATTCTTTGAGCCCCCAACCAATTTTGAGAAAAGTTGTGGATGAACTATGTTTCACAAAATTTTACCATCTAGAGTTCTTCATCAACTTAACATTATGATAGCTTCATCAAGCATAAAGGTTAGGAAGTGTTCTGAGATGTTGGTCAAGATCATAGATTGCAAAGATCTAAACTTCAAACTGTACCCTAAAATCATTGATAAATAGGATACCAAGGGAGCACACTTAGCCATCCTTTTGAAGGTACTCTTAATTCATGATATAAGGACTTTTTATGACTATTCAATTCATGTACTAGGCAATTTCAAGATAGATCAAGATTATAGTGCATTGTGTGTGAGTGGAGCATTGAAAGCCAAACACAAGCACTTGGAAGTTAAGGGTTTGACCCACAACCTTCATATGCCAAGGAATTTTGAAGTGAAGTGGAGGAAGTTTCTATTGAGTCGAGTCAATGACATGAACTTCTTGCTTAGGAAATGAGTCCCAATAACCAAGAAGATGATTCATTGAATTACTAGGTACCGAATTATAGATTCCAAGGCAACCAAAACCCTAACATGAGGAAAACTATCCAAGCTAACCCTAGCCAAATGGGATGACAGAGTCATTAGTTGAATAACATTACTAATATGGAAATAAAATTTAGAGTCCATGTCATATCTCAAAAGATCTATAGTTCAAGCTGACCCAATAACATTACTTGTGAAATAGTTGACCTATCATACAAGGTGGTGAAGAAAAACCTATCATTTGATCATTTTGAGCTACAATGTATTAAGTTGAGAAAGAACATGGAGAGAATCTGAGCTTCCAAGAACAATTCATCTAAGTTTGTCTCTCTTATGATGTGTTTATTTTTCTATGTGAAAAAAATTATTTCTATCCAAAGGAAATGTTGTATAGAAGGAAAAACTTGTGCTATATTAGATCAATTATTTCATTGATGAAAAGGGTGAAAATTTTGAAGGCATCGTGGATGAATATTTTGATAACTTCAAGGAGAGGATGCAAAATAGGTTTAGGATCCCTAAAGAAATTGTTGATGATTATGAGAAAGACATATGTTTCCTAATTGACTATGACAAAGTTCATATTGACACAGTCAAACCTAGGATTGCACGGGTGAATCCATTGGGTTATGCAATTAACATTGATGAAACTAAAGACATCATTGGAGCCCTTATCAATGAACTAGTGTAGAGTAATTCTACACATTTTTCAAACTTATGAAGAAGAAAAAACTAGAATCTCACTTGAGATTCAAATCACTCAAATCGAGATGTGAGGAAAGAAAAGAATTGAAAAAATTGAGAATAAAGTTGGTGAATCTAATTCCCCTATCATTCTTATTGAGGGAAAAGGTGATGATATAGAAGATGAATTAAAAGAAAAAGAAGAAGATGTAGAGGAACCTCCAAAGAAGAAGGCAAATGAACCATCTATAAAATCAATAAATTAATCTACCCTTGTGATTACTTCCATCGAGTCCATGAAACTAAGAAGGAAATTGATGATGATGATGATGATAAAGATGAAGATAACACTCCATTAATCTCACTGAAGAAACCCCCTCCTAATTTGAATAAAGTTTGAAATTAGTAAAGGAAGGAAGATGCATGGAAAACTTCAAGTACCTAAAATATGAAACCAAAAGAAAGGATGAGCATAAATAGATTAAAGATGCAATGGTAGAGAAAATGGCTAGATGGAAGTATGACCCCACTGAACTGAAAGCAAAAGCTTGACCCTAAAGGTTGTTTCTCACCATTGGGATTATGTAGTCAAAACAAACTAGGACATCAAAGAAAAAATTATAAGGAAACTAATTTCAAATCTCTCTAAGCAAGAAATAAAGGAGGAAATGTCAAAGCATGAAACCACACAAACTCCTAGATTCAAAGTAGTTTAGATTTTGTCAAAAAAATTGAGGATGGTGTATAGCCCAAACCCAATATGTGGAAAAATATTTTTAATTAAAAAGAAGAGGGAGATATACCAGAGGTTCATACTATTGAAGAGTATTTCTTGAGAAAACTATAGTAGAGGTCATGGAATCTCTCCATACCACTCCTTCAAGCTCTGAGCTAGTTAAGATAATATCTAAATTGAGTAGTGAAGTGAAGAATATTATATCTCTACTAAGTTCCACTCTAGTAGAAACTGTGAAATAGACTCCTGGGGTAGGCATAACTGAGCAACAACCTATGAAGGATTTGGTTGATAAAGAAGATAGAGACCAAGGGAAAGAAGTCAAACCTTCTTTAGCAGCCAAGGACAAGCTGAAAGAAAAGGTCATTAATGATATTGACCTAGATGAAGAGATTTTGATTCCAAATTGGGACCAATCTAAGCTTTTTGTTGAGGAAAAAAGACTTATTGGGTAAAGTTTGGAAGAAAAGAGCCAAGAAGTAGATGCTAAGAGTAGAAAGGGACAAAAGAAAATTCCTTGAGGATATCAAAGACATATTCTTAGATACACTATCTACATAGGTAAATGAAAAGGTTCCCATCACTAGACAACTAGTTTAAATTGTACATAAGTTTAATGATGATGCAAATACTTAGGACAAAATTCTAGAAAAGGTTGAAAGGTTGAAGGGCTAGTAGCTAAGGCTTGGAAAACAAGAAGATTGCTTGGTGGGCTTGTGAGAACAAGTTTAGATTTTCCTATGAGATTTCTACCAGAGTGTGGATCTAGACTAGTTAATGTTTAGGTTAGATCTTGAGGAATCTTGCAGAATTATTATTGTAATTGCCAATGTATTGGGTCATAACTTGGAAGACCTTATAGCTAAGCACATTGCATGCAAACAAATATTTTATGAATAAAGAGTTGCATTTGGTAGTAGATTGTGTATCTTGTGTTGTGTTTCCTCTCTGTGGTTATTTTCTTAAAGCTAGGATATCTTTGTTGGGGAATCTCCTACCTTCTATTGCTTCATATGGTATTAGAGTGAAGATGATTTGATCAAAGGCTAGATCTAGTTGATCTAAAAAATTCTTAGTAGATGCCTCTAAGACAATTGGAACCTAGGGTGATTGAATATCTCTATGATGTTGTGAAAGAAAGGATCTCAGAGAAGATTAAAGTGGTGAGGAAAGAATTGATCATGTGAAGAGACCTATGGGAAATAGGGTTGTTCAATTTGATAGACCTAGATCTCAGTTAAAGATGAAGCATAAGATAGAGGTTTCTAACTCTTTAAACACTTTGAATCCTTAAGATTTGATTGATTGGATTATTGAATTAGAAGACTACTTTGAGTTAGAGGATATTATAGATCTTCTCAGAGTGAGGTTAGCACAAACTAAGCTAAAGGGACATGTTGCTCTTTGGTGGAAGTAATTATAACAAGATATAGAAGAGGAAGGTGAAATGAAGATCACTTGTTGGAGATTGATGGTGACTAAACTAAAGGTTAAGTTCATTCCTGTAGATTATAAACTTGAGTTGCTGAAGAAGTTTCAAAATGTAAAGAAAAAAGATATGACTTTGAAAGATTGTAAAAAGGAGTTCTACAAGTTGACTATTTAGTCTAGACATTGAGAAATATCTAAGGAGAAGGTGGCTAGATATATTAATGGCTTTAGATTCAATATTTAGGATGAGGTTGGTATATTGAATATTGGTTCAGTTAAGGATTCTTATCAACATGTCCTAAATGAAGAATATAAGTTGAAGAGGAAGAATCAAGGTAGTTCTTGAGGCAAGGAGAAGTAAGAATACTTGGAAAAGGCCAAAATGAGTGTAGAAGATGAACCAAAACCTATTGATTAGAAGACAACAATGGGTAGAGGTGAGTTCAAGGCTACATGTTTTAGATTCCATGAAGAAGGACATAGAGCTTATAAATTTCATAAGGTTGGTGAAAAAAGAGCTACTATTGTGAATTAGGGTGAAAACCATATTAGTGAACCTAAGTAATGAGAGAATTTAATATCTTGGCAAGTACTAGTTGGTCAAAAGATAGTGGAATCTTTTCAAAGGTGTAATTTGCTCAGGACTCATTATAAGTTTGGTGGTAAAGTCTATAATGTGATTATGGATGGTGGTAGTATTGAAAACCTTGTTGTTGAGGAGATGGTTCAAAAACTTGGTTTGAGGAGAGCAAGACATCCTTGTCCTTATAAGATTGGTTGGTTGCAAGACGAACATGCTTTAGAATTGCAGGAGAAATGTCTTATTGATTTTCAGATTGGGTAGTATAAGGATGAATTTTTGTGTGATATTGTGGACATGATTATTTTTCACATATTACATGGTAGATCAAGGGAGTATGATTTTAGGGCTATGCATGATTGTGTCAAGAATTTGATTAATTTGTTAAGAAGGGTAGGAGGAAGCATTCCTTGATTCCTTTACAAAATGAAGAACTCAGTAGAAGGAACCTGATTATTGGTAGTCAAGTTGAGATGAAAGATTCTAAGAGGGTTATAAATCAGCATGGAAAAAATACTTGTACCACACAAAGAATGGATGTGAAAAGATGAAGTGAAAAAAGGGAAAGTGTGTACAAGTTGAGGACTTGGAGGACATCTATGTGAAGAAATGGGTTAGGATTTATGTGGTGAATTTGAAAAGATTTTCTTCTAGCTTCTGAGAACATATTTTCACACTTACGGTGTTGATGCAAGTAATAAAAGGAATAAAAAATAATATAATCACAATTCCATAACTTATCATGGAAATATTACACACTTTTACAAAATTTTAACTGAATCAACAAACTAGAACAGATTTAGACTTGTAGTCACCAAAACAGCCATAACTTTTGCAAAACTTAATTTAATTCAACCAAACAAAACCAAAAGAAATATAATTCAATTACCTTTCCAAAAATATAAGTTATAGGTATATATCATTTCATATAAATTTTTACCAAAAGAAACATCTATTAGATTTCTATAAATTTACATAGAAAATTGTCTTAAAACTCACAAATACAACCTTCTCTTTATTCCAATTCTTCTTTCACCTTCTCCAGCCATTAAATTATTAAAATCATGACCAATAAATGATAATTTAAATAATTTTCAAGTTATATAATTAATTAATTACCTCCTATGACCTTTCATCTTCTCTCTTACATCAACTTTTTCATATTGTCACATTTCTGACAATATTTTATTACATATTTGACAACTTTTGTACTTTTCTACAAATGACCTCTAAACTTTATAAAACTCCTACTAACATATCAAAATAGACTATACATGAAATTTTGTGAAAATTTCCCCTTCCATGAGTTAATTTATATAATTTTACCATATTAGACAACTTTGACAACCTATTACAAATGGCTTTATTTAGTCTTACACATTGAATCAAATAGATTCAAAATACATTGGAAAGATCTTGATTAGTAATTAAATGTATACTATGCTCATGGAATCTCTTATTGTCCCTTTCTAAATGGGTGCTAGTGCACCATACTCCCAGGGACAAAATAATTCAAGTCTGTTGGATTGTCATTCTTCTTTCTTGTCTTCCAATGCTTTGATATTTGTTGGTTGTACTCTTGCCAAGTACCCAAGTCAATTTTATATCTTCATAAACCTCTTTCACATAAGAATTCAAGTATAGATCTTGCAATCCTAAAATAAATGGATTATAAAAAATAAATGGTACCTCATCATATATCAATTCATCAATTTGGTTCACTATAGGAACCTTTGCATCCTTCTTTCCAATGTCATTATTTTGCAATATCTCCATGCTTGTAGACAAATTCATCACTATTTGAGTATTCTTTATCCTCTTGGTTTCATCATGATTCCTCTTTATTAGTAAAATTATTAATCTTTTGATAGGCCATACTATATTCTTTCTTAACTTCAAATGCCATCTCTTGGTTCCATCAAGAACCATCACATCCATCTCTTTTCCATCTTTATGAATGTTTTCATCACAAGGCTCATCAAGAACTACCACTTCAACCTATTTCCTATCTTCAAAAACCTTTTCATCATAAGTTTCATCAATAATTATATGCTACAAACTTTTTACATCAGCATCAATTTTTCTCACCTTGTCCTTTCAATGGACAACTCTTCTCTTCATCAGTAACCAAATCTCTATTCCATCTTCACATACCTTTTTATCCTCAATGAATGGCCACTCCAAATAACTATTTACCTTTTCCATATTTTTCTTCAATTCCTCTTTTAGCATCTCTAAATCTTCTTCCCCCTTTTTAAGTTCCCTCATTAGGAATCATATTTTCTTTTCTATCTCTTGTTTTATTCTATCTTCCTCTTCTCTCTCTTTTTTTACCTCCTCTTTTTTCTTTCCCTCTTCCTTATTTTTTTGAAAATTACAATATATATAATATCATCCTATTTCCATGAAATGAATATTTTTTTATGAATATGTTCTCCTATCTAGGTTCTCTCCACTCAACCTAATCTTTTGGCCACTCTACAGGTTCTCTCCTCAACTTGTCACAACAAACATAAATTTACGACTCAACTTTGCCAAGAACTTTTGCTGAGCTCTGATACTAATTTGATGCAAGAAGTACAAGGACTCAAAAAGCATATAATAATAACTCCATAACTTATCATGGCAATATTACACACTTTTACAAACTTTTAATACAATCAACAAACTAGGATAGATTTAGACCTATAGTCACTAAAATGGCTATAACTTCTACAAAACTTAATGGAATTAAAATTTTTTTTTTTTTAAAAGAAAGATAATTCAAATAAATTTTATAAAATATAAGTTAGAGGTCTGTATCATTTCATATGAATTTTTAACAATAGAAACAACTATCAAATTTTTGAAATTTACACAAAAAAATTGTCAAAAAACTCACAAATATAGCCTTCTCTTTACTTCAATTCTTCTTTCACCTTCTCCAGAAATTGAATTATTAAAATCATGACCAATACATGATACTTTAAATAATTTTCAAGTTATATAACGAATTAATTACCTCCTATGACCTTTCATCTTCTCTCTTACATCAACTTTTTCATATTGTCACATTTATGACAATATTTTATTACATATTTGACAACTTTTGTACTTTTTGACAAATAACCCCTAAAATTTATATAAAAACCCTACTAACATATAAAAATATACTATACATGACATTTTATGACATTTTCCCCTTCCATGAGTTTATTTATATAATTTGACCATATTAGACAACTTTGACAACCTATTACAAATGACTTTATTTAGCCTTACACATTGAATCAAATAGATTCAAAATAAATTTGAAAGATCTTAATGAGTAATTAAATGTCTTCCATGCTCATATAATCTCTTATTGTGCCTTTTTTTTATGGGTTCTACTACACTAGGTGTCTAATGTTGGAGCATCCCAAGGAAGTTAGCAATCCTGCATGTTGGATTGTTTTGGCCTTGGAGTTAGGGAACTTGGTCAAAGAAAGATGTGTGGTTGGATCATTACTAAGTGGTTTAGATGTAGTGTTAATTGAGATTCTTAGTTGGAGAGCATTACTCAGTCATTTTGTAGTGGTACTTAGTCATTGAAGGTGCTTGATATACATTGGGAGCTCAGTTTATACTTCATGGCTCAGTTATACTTGGTTGCAGTGTTGACCAAGTAGATTGGTCAATGAAAGAGTTTCATTACTTAGTAGTTGGTGGAGCTTAGAAATGCTTGTAGTTGCTGATGCTCAGAGGTTATTTCTGACACTCAATTTTTATGTTTCCCAAGTTTTCTAGGAGTTAGTTATTAGACAGACTTGTACTATAGTTAGGTTTAAGTAATGGGCCTTGTGGAGTCTTAATTTATAATCCTCCAACATGGAGAAGAGGATGTGGCAAAAGAGAAAACTTTGAATGGCTAGTAGATGAGGCTTAGGAAAAAAGGATATTTCTTGGTGGGCTTGTGAGCACTATTTTAGATCTTCTTTAGAGGTTTCTACCAAAGTGCGGATCTAGGCTAGCTAGTGTTTGGGTTCGATCTTGAGGGATCTTGTAGAACTATTATTGTAATTGCTATTATATTTGACCATAACCCAGAAGGACTTATAGCTGAGCACATTACATGTAAATAAGGAATTGCATTAGCTATTAGATTGTGTATCTTGTGTTGTGTTTCCTTTGGGTGTTTATTTTCTCAAGGAAAGGGTGTCTCCTTTGGGGATTCTCCTACCTTGCATTGCATTACTACTAGTGTTGACCATTTCATTTTCACTCACCAAGTGATCAATATGAACTGAGTGTGTAGTCTTAACTAAATACCACAATTGTTGAATTCCAATGTGTTTCCCAAGTGTCATTATATCACCCTAGTAGATAATTGGACCCAAGTGTGAACATTGACCTGACTTGGAAAATTATTGTTGAAACTATTATGATATCTTAGTAGTTTACTTGTTAATGTATTTTTTTGGATGGATATAAATATAAGTTACATTGTTTCACCATCACAATGTCTATTAATTGAAGAACATTGTAGAGAAGTGAATATCATAGAGAGGAGGAAATTAGAAGCCTACAAGTAGTATATAATAAAGGAAGAGACTCATCTATTACAATCAAGTGATCAACTTAGATCAAAGGATCATATTCAACAAACTAAGCTGCATAGTAAAGATCAATTAATCAATTCATCCTAATAGGTGCATTGGTCAAATCCTCTAACCAAGTGAACCTAATAGTCTTTGAAAAATCTCCTAACTATGAGCATACTTTATTGTATTTTATAAATCCTTTCGCAAGGTGGACCTAGTAGTCCTACTTACTCTTAACCGAGTAAATTACTAAAAGTGATCAATTGTAAGCCTTAAAAGGCCAACTTTATTATTGTAGTACTAAAGCATTGTGGGAGTCATCCCTACCCTAGTTTTACCTTCTCCTTGAACTATTTAGAGGTTACCAAATATTTTGTCAAAATTTTATGGTGTTTTTACTTTCATTGATTTATGTTCCATGCATGCAAGTAGATTAGATAATATATTAAATTGGGATTAACTTTTAAGTGGTTCCTAATTCATGAATACTTCTTAGTCACTCAGCCATCATTACATTTCAAAAACAAACATGCACAAAAGTATGTGTTTGTGTGTGTACACAGAGAGGCATTAATTTAATTTTAAAAGAACTTCGTATTTAAATATTAAATTCTTGATATATCTTGGGTCTTTAATGTGTGTGTATGTGTGTGATATTTTAGTTTGTTTTATTTGAAAATGGACATTAGGATACTTTTAAAAATAAACATAACATTGTAAAGATAAGTTAGGAGGAGGTTACAAACAATAATTCTTAGAATGAGGTTTGCAATTCTTTAGAACAATATCAAATTTTATTTGACTACATTTAATTATATTGATACCCAGTCTCTGTAGATAGCAAAAGAGAGATAAGTGATGATCAAATGAGAATGGATATTAGATTATTGCATATCAAATAATTGGATGATTACATTATAGAAGTGTCTTATCTATAAAGGCAACTTATATGATTAGGAGTCAACAAAGAGATAAGTATAACAACTAAGCACATGTCTACCAAGAGTGGATTATCCTCCATTGTGAATGAATGTACATGCAAAAATGAGAGGATACGAATGTGAAGGTGTATCTCATAAAGAGATGTAGTATACAACATGTGCTCAATTGGACTGCAAAATACTATATTGTCTACATGACAACTCATATGAATATACAGACTCCTAGGTTTCTGCATGACAACTAATATGCTAATGCATTAAACTAAGTAAACTTAAGTAAAGTGTAATTAGTAAATACTTATTTACACCAACACCCCCCTTAAGTGCAACTTAAGGGAATGCACTTAAGGTCACAAAAGTTAGATGATAATGCAAGATGGGTCTCGGCTACTTGGCCATGTTAGGTACCCATTTACACTATACAAGTGCAAATGATATGCAATGCAATTTCTCATAAAGCAGAGAAAGAGGGAAAACCACATGGGAAAACCCCTCCCCCAAAAAAAGAGAGAAGAAAAATAAAGTAAGATGCATGTATGGATGGAGTAATCAAGACCCCCATATTATGACATACATCATGCATATACAATAGAGAATCCCTCCATTAGAAGGAAATAAGGAGAAATGAAATTCCCCCCATAGTGAATCATCTCCTACAAGAATGATGAGTGCTTGAAGAAAAAAGAGAATCCAATACCCACAAACAACATTTCTCCCTTTAGGAAGAAGATACACCAAATATAAATGCAAGAAGGCTTCCCATTTTGGATAGGAAGATGGAAGAGGAATCCATGTGAAGCATGTTGTCTCTGAAGTTTGAAGATGTGTCACTATGTCCTTGAATACTGAAGATGTTATGAACCAATCAAGATCAAGTCCAATAGAGTATGGTGATAGATAAGGAACCAATGGAAATTGATTCATATAGGAATGTGGATCAAACTCCAAAGACCAAGATTCCTCCTCAAAAGAAGAAGTAGGAAGAGAAACAAAGAATCCCCCCATCAATGTAGAATATGCACCCATGAAATATGCTCCTAGATTAATGTAGAAGCTACACCATGTAAACTGAATGATATTTCTACCTCGAGGAAGAAATGGTGGCATGGGTGTACAAAAAAATCCACCCCAATCAATAGGAAGACCTCTCAAAAATTAATTTGTCTCAGGAAACTGCATAGGAATCTACAACACATGAGTATGATCAACCATGCAATCTGATATCTCAAGTGAAGTTTGAGATTTATGTAAAGAAATGTACAAAGACTCAAATTTCTTCTCTAAAGTGAAAGGGACATACTAAAAATGTTGTAATAAAGTATCCAAAATCATGTCAAACTTGAAAGAAAGATCAAGTAGAGAATCATGAGAGTTAGAGTGTTCCTTCACAACAACTAAAGAAGGATCATCCTTAATAAAGAGAAGATGTATTTCATCAATAATGTCTACCATATCCTCAATTTAGGACTCCACAAACAAACCTACAATGTCTATGCAGAAGTCATCCCAAGGAATTGAGTGTGGAAGATGATGAATATCTTGCTACATTGAATCATATGAATCCACAACTATGTGAATACAAGCATCATCAAGAGAAATGATAGATGCAATATCAATAGGAGAATTAGTAGCTACAATTGGAGGTAAAAAATCTTTTGGGAATGGAGGAACATGTGGATTTCCATACATCTCCCAAAGATAGATCTAAATATCATAAAAACTAGTTGACTTCATGTCATCAAGTGAATCCATAACCTCCATATCCATATGTAGAAAGAGTACACAACAAATGATTATAACAGTGTCACCATTGTATGAAAGTCCTTTTAGATATGGAAATGCGTTATTCTCACTAAGATAAGTGAGAACTAATTCACTCCATTGCTTATAGTTTTGTGTTGTCAAGGTAATTAAATCTTCCTCATCCATGATGTACTAATCAATGCAACCCTACCTAAATAGATTTTTGACAATTTATACTAAGTGCATGTACAATTGCCACTTATCAAAATGAACCAAAGTGGACTTTTGATTTGATAGTTACAATAGCAAATATTAAGCTATAAATGACTCAACAATATAAGACACAAGACCTCTCAAGGATCTACTTAATTACAAGTGCCAAAATAGGCCAAAAATGACCAAATGTTGAAAGTACTACATCTACTCAAAATTACTCCAAATTGATACTAGATCTGGAAAGTAGATGAAAAATTATGCACTTTCAAAAAAGATAACACCTTAATATGTGTCCATCTAAGCCCAAATGAAGCCTCTGAAGTTATAAAAATTAGGATTGGCAATTTTTAGAAAAATTCAAGAATAGAGATCACAAACAACCTACACCAATGTGTAGATCATGATATTATACCCCAAAACAAAACAAAAAATGCTCAAAAAAAGGACTCTATATGAGGGAGATATCGTGGTTTTAAAATCACCTCTATAATTATTTTTCTTGAACTGCCACTGTCGCACCTCCAAAAATCAAATCACTCTAGATTTCACCTCAAATGTCCAATTTGTATGAAACAAAAGTTGATTTGGGGTTTTTTTTACCTTGTGAATGTGATACCAATATTTGATTTGCAACAATAAGCTTCAATCTTGACCTGCAAAAAGAATCCCTCCAATGGCTATGTAATGAAATTTCTATGTTTTGATAGCTCTAATACCATGTATGAATTTTCCTTAGGAAAAATGACACCAAGATCAAGAAGCTCAAGAACAAGCACAATATGAACCAAATCAATTATTTTCATATTGTTATTATGATCATACATCATTTCGTCCATATTGTGTTTATTCTCGAGCTTCTTGATCTTGGTGTCATTTTTCCCTAAGGAAAATTCTTACAAATGATACCATGTAAATTTCATGGTCCTCACTAAGATGTTTTATTTAATGTAGCAAATTAATATTTCTTCTTGATAAATACATTAGAAATTATTATCAATTCTCTAAAAATATTATTATTTATTGTGAGCTCTCTAACTAGTGTCATCATGGTGATTTATTTTTTTACACTCTCTAGGGTTAATATTGATTTTAGATAAGTTCAAATATAAAATTATTTAGTGACATCTAAATTTTTGTAAGATGTGTTTACTAGAAATGTATATTGATTAAATCCAACTCCGTAATGCACCAAGATCACCTACATGCAAATAACATGTCAAAGGCAAACTAAAGAAGGAAGAGGTGGAGCTTGGAAAAATACTAAACAGGCTTGAGAGAAGATATTGCAAAAAAAGAAAAATGTATATACAATGAGTTAATTTGTGTTGTGAAAATACAATGAGAGAGCCTGAATATATAAAGGCCTCATGGAAGCTTGTAGAACAAGTTGGAAGATGCTAGAAGATAAAGTTGACAACTAAGCATATGTCCATAAAAGGTGGGATATTCTCGAACAAGGTGAGAGGATAAATATGACTTAGGTAGGAACAAACTCCCATGTTCTCAACAATTGATCCACTACAACTATTAACTAAATGCATTAACCTAAGTAAACTTAAGTAAATAGAATAAATAATTAATAATTAATAATTAATAATTTACTCTAACACTCTTGAACTTAGTCATACTACTAAAATTATAGTTTTCTTTGTTTTAGAAATGAATATAGTCTAAATATACAAAAACCAAAGAGAAATCAAGAATTTAATTTTTAAATGTTAATTTTTTTCAAAATATAATAAGGACTTGCCTTCTTTGTGTGTGTATGTGTATGTATACGTATATATATATATATATATATATATATATATACACACACACACACACACATATATATATACATATATATGTATACATATACATATATATGTATATATATATATATGTATATACATATATGTATATGCATATATATATGTATATATATAGATATATATACATGCACAATCACACACACATAAATATATACATATACTATTGACATTATGATCAAGTTTGAATATTAGTGACTTACACTTAGTCAATTGGTTAAGATGCTACAAAGTTTATCTTTTAGTTTGAAGTATTAACTAAGTGCTACAGTTACTACCAAGCAATATAGTTGTTACTGAGTTCTACAATTGCTACTAAATTTCAGAATCAATGTATAGTTCACATTGATTAGTATCTACTGAGTTGATAAGTGATAGTGCAAAATGAGCTTCATAGTATTAACTGATTTACATAGTATCAATCTTGGTGTCTAGTGTCTACCAATCTCATAGTATTAGTGACATAAATCTAGTGTTGACTAAGCTAGGAAGTGTCAACCAAGTGATTCAATTTATACCAAGCTTGTAGTATTAGTACTGACAAAGCCATGCAGTGTCAACCAAGTAATTTAGTCTATATGTTGAGATTTGTAGTGTTCACAAAAGTCACCAGTGCTAACCAAATTTAGACTACTTGGAAGTGATTAGTATGAGCTGAGCTTCTATGTCTACAAAGTGCATGAAGATGATGACTGTTAACAAAGGTTTCCTAGTATCAGAACCTCACCAAGTTTGTCCTCAGAACCTGAGTGCCGATAGTTGAGCTGACTTTCTGATCTTTATTGAAAATCTATGTTGTAGCCGACTTTGATGAATTGTGTTTTGGATTGGTATATATGTAATGTATTGTATCACATCCAAATATAATATAAGAAGAAAATATGAAGAGAAGAAGTGCAAATTAAGAAGGATACATGCAGTATAAGGAGAAATAAAGATTTATCTATCACAACAAGGTGATCATTACATTTAAAAGGAATATAAACTAGAAAATCAAAGTTGTAGATTAGAGATTAGCCACTGGTTCATCCTAATAAGTGTCTCCATTAAATCCTTTAATAGGGTAGACTTAACAGTCTTTTACAAATCTCTTTGTCAAAGTATGTTTTGTAAATTTTTAACAAGGTGGACCCAAGAGTCCTTATTGCTCATAATAAGGTAGATCATTAGAAGTGATTAATTGTAAGCCTTAACCAACTAACTTTATATTGTAATACTAAAGATTTTGGGTATCATCCCCACCTCAATTTTACTTTCTATTTGGAAGATTTCTAGGTCACTATATCTTGTGTCAAACTGTTATGAATGTTTTACTACAATGCATGCAATTAGATCAAAATATATATGAAGGATTAATTGGTGAAATAAGATTAAATTTTATTTGTTCTTGATTCACCCCTCCCCTCACAATAACCTAACCTATCACATATTTCTAATAATTGGTATTAGAGCTACTGTGGTTTTTGGATAAGAAGTTTAATAGCAAGAGCAAAGATGAAATGCAATGGAGCTATAAAGGCTAGATAAGGCTATTGATAATGAAAAGATAGATTTGGAATTGGCTATTAGACAACTTAAGAAAGAAAAGGAGAAACTCTATTGATCATTGAAAAGAAGAAAAGATCATGCAGTACAAGTAAATGATAATCTATACACAGAAGAAAAAATTGAAGACATCTATCTAGAAAGAAATTCAGATGAATTTAATGAAGCAATCAAAGATTTATTAGAAAAGAATTCCAATCTTCAAAGAAGAATTTAGAAAGCTAAAAAGGGAACAAGAAATTCAGCCAAATGTAAATTCATAGAAGAGAAAGACAAAGACAAAGAAGAGGTAGAAGAAAAGAACAATGAAATTCAACATCTATCCCTTCAAAAAAATAGACCTCATTGATCAACTTATTAATGTAAATGAAGAAATATCGAATCCAAGATCAGAGAATGAAATATTGCAAAATGATCTAAATGCACAAAAGAAAACCAATGAGAGAATGTTGAAATCTCAAGCAGACATGAATAAGTTGAATGAGAAAAGTCAAGACAGATAGAAAGGCAAAGTAAGAATAGGATACATAGAAGAAGATGAATCATCTAAGAAAGAATCTCAAAATAATCAAAGGCCTACTTGAAATCATTGTGGTAAGTTAGGTCATACATCAAAAAAATGTTTGAGTAATGGTAAAGAAAAAATTAACAAAAATTGTTACAATTGGAATAAACATGGTCACAGAGCAAGTGAATGCAAAGAGAAACCAAGATATTGAACCCAATAGAATAGATTGTGAAAGCTATATTCGATTGGGCCTACAAAACATGGTGTAGATGTCACTACTATGGAGAATTTGGGCACATTGGAGCAAATTGTGTGAAATGTCACATGAGAAAAAGAGAGACACTAGAAGACATTTTATTTGTAGAAAACTTGGACATCTTTCCAAGAACTATATGAACACTAGAAGGATTGAAGATGAAAAGAAAGCCAAAGCTAACAATATTAGAAAAAAGATGAGGTAGCAATGAATTCCAAAATCTTCTAAGAATGAAACTCCGAGTAATGAAGCACATATCACTTGAGAATTGGGTGACATAAGTATTTCAACCTAATCCCCCATAGGAATGACTGCAACCAAGACTCTGAAGAAAACATCTTCCATTAGTTCTAGCTAGAAAGAAGAAAAGACCCATATTATTATTTAAGATGCAAAGGGATCACGAAGTGACTATAGAAAATCAAGACCTTACTAAGCTAGGTTAGGTTGCAAGACCCTACCAAGAAAGGTTAGGATACACTGAAAAATTGTGTGGACACTGAGATATGAATGAATCTACCAAGCATTAAGGTTGAATTGAGTGGAAGATAGTCTTTTGCTAAATGCACAATCATACCAAGAATTTATGGAGATTGAAAAGTGATTTTTTTTTAAAAGGAAGGAAATTGAATTCATTTATCGCCATGAATTTTTGAAGAGCTATTTGAAAAGGGTGATTTATGTGCTTCCAAGAAATCTATGTCTTTTTTGTTGAAGATTTTCATGTTTTCATAAACCCTATTGAGCATCATGTCTTCTAACAATAAAACCAGGAAAGGATCGAAGATGTTGATTTGAGGAGTCAATTGGAAGGCACCAAACTTCAAGTTGAGTCTAGAAATTGTAGAAGTGCTTAACCCAACTGGAGCTCAATATTAGATTCCACTCAAGGTATTACTTTTTAATGATATCCATTCACATTTTCACTTTTCAATCCAAGAAATTAGAACCCTAGAGATGGGTGAGACTATGAAAAAGTTATGTGTGAATGATCCATTGAAACTCAAGCATCAACATTTGGAGACCAAGGGTTTAACACACATTTCACATATGCCCCAAGACTTTTACATAAAATGGAGAAGGTTTATTCTCACCCAAGTACACAATGTGTAGTTATGGTTTGAGCAGCCTATTCAAATCACAAAGGAAATGATTCATAGGATAACAAGGCTCCTGATGTTGAACAAAGCTAAGACTACCAAAACGCTAAGCTAGGTAGAACTAGAAATCAAGACTCTTGCCAAGTAGGATGGAAGAGGAATGAAGATCAAAAGTGTGATTGACTTGGAGCTGAAATTTTTGATTCATGTGTTTGCCCATAAGATCTATAGCTGTAGTCATCTCAATAGTGTGTAAGCAGTTGATCTGGCTCTCAACGTAGTGAAGAAAAACATGTCCTTTGACCTTGCTAAGCTAATGTTGAATCAGTTCAACAAGAACATGAAGAGTATCAGGACTTCAAAGAAAAGTTTGTGTAAGTTTAGTTTACTTTAAACTTGTTTGTTCTTCTATGTGAATTTTTTTTCCCTTCTAAAGGTTCATTCATATGGAGAAAATATGTACTAGTGTTATATCAAATTAATGAATATATAGTAGAGATAGGTGAGAACTTTGTCAATATCATGGACAATTATTTTGATTCATTCAAGGGAAAAATGAGTAGAAGATATAGAATTCCAAAGGAACTTGTAGAAGATTACAAGGATGATGTTCATTTTATGGTAGATTGTGACAAAGTGTACATTCAAGCAATCAAACCTAGAGTGGTGTGGGTTAAGCCTCTAAGCTATGAGTTTAACATTAATGACACTAAGAATATCATTGAGGCACTATTGAATGAACTTGTGGATGCCAAGGCCACATATTTTGGTACTTATGATGAAGCCAAAGCTAGAATAGAACTTGAAAATAAGCTTTCTTAAGCAGATAACGAAGGAAAGAAGAGGATAGAAAAATTGAGGGAAGCAAGTTTTGCTCTCCTGTTGACTGAATGAAAAGGATATGATACGGAAGAAGATGAAGTAGAGGATAAAGTAGAAGAAACAAAGTCTAAAAGAACAACCTATAAGGAAGAAGGGTAAGGTTATCATTACCTAACCCACTAAGTCATCTACTATATTATTCATAAGAAGAGCATAAAGATCAAGAAATAAATTGAAATTAGATGAGCAAGATGCTGACAAAATTATTTTCAAGAAGCCTCCACCTACATTTAAAGAAAAATTAAAGAAAATTAAAGGAGGAGTTGGAATGGAAAATTTCAAATCTCTTAGATATGAAACTAGGAGTGTAGATGAGAAGAAGCAAGTTGAAGACATGATGATGTCAAAATTAGGTAAATGGAAATACTCTCCTAATCAACTTGTATAGAAAATTTCCAATGGGCTTATGCAAGCAATCAAGCCAAGATGGGAAAATGCTAAGAAAATTGTAAAAGATATATTTGAATAGACTCCAAGGGAGCTCATGCCAAGTCTTAGTGACAAAGAGGTGAAATAATCCATGAAGAAAAATGAGGAAAAGCTCACTCTGAAATTCAACACATGCATGATATTAGTAAATCACATTGAACATGTGGTGAAGATAGCTACAACTACATGGAAGAATGTTTACAAACTTCATCAACCGGGTAATTTTGTTGTTCATGTTAGTGACATAGATGATGATGACATGGAAGATAATGACAATGATGATGAAGATGATGTAAATTTGGATGATGAGGAGCAAGAAAAAGAAGCTATAGAGGAGAATGTCCCTGAGATTTAGAGTATTGAGGAAACCAACCTAGAGAAGATTGTAGTAGTAGTGATGGCCTCATTTCCTCATTCATTGAGAAAATATTTAATGCCATCAAGCTTAGAGAATGCTTCTACTGAGTTGGTTGTGGAAACCACTACAACACCATGCACCCAACCAATCTTTGCACTTGTTTAGCTAAGTACCATATTGATTGAAGTGATCACCATTTCATCTACCAAGTAGGTAGTGCCTCCACCATCATCAAATTTGGTAACATAACAAAAATTTATCTCTAGTGTTAGTACAATATCTACTTTTTTACTAGCCCTTCTATTTCTACTATTGTTACAATTCCAAGTGTGCAAACAACAAGTACAAGGACAGTTGAGAACAAGTCTCAATCGATAACTAAATTTTAAAGCAAGGATAAAGGTAAAGAAGAAGACATTGATCTAGATGAGGATGTAGTTATCCTGAATTAGCATATCTATATTCTAAATGATGATAAAAAAAACATCATGATCAAAAGAGAGCTAAGCAAAAAAAGATTAGAGAAGAAAAGACTAGAGAAAACCAAGTACTTGAAGATGTGCAAAACATACTTGTAGATGCACTAAGTACTGAGGTTGATTATACAAAACCTATTTTGGTTCACTTAGCAAAAGTTGTCCAAAAATTCAATGAAGATCTAATGGACAAGAAAAATTGCTATAGAGGGCAGAGAGAAAATTTGAGAACAAATTATTGCAGAAAGTTGCATAGAAAATTGCAATAAATCAAGTAGAACTATCTATTAATGTAATAAGATATTTCCTTATTAATTAAATCATTTTGATTTAATTATGAAATCACTTATTATCTCTAGTTTACTTAAGCTAAACTTTAGGCATATAATAATTAATTCTTTTATTAATTATTATCATGCAACCTAGGTCTTAGCCTCCTAGGGTTTTGATCTGTTTTATAAGGATCGATCCCTTCGTAATTTATTCATTCACTTTTGATAATAGCAATCTATTTTTTTGCTCATCAGGAATGTCTCATCTATGGATATAGGATTTCCAGCTTCCATAACTTTTTTCTTCTATCTTCTGTGATAGGTGTTTTCATGTAGATGATTATTGGGAGCTATGGGGTTGATCTTTCATCAATTTCATTCCCCTTGTTCTATTTATGAGAAGTTTGTCTTGGCTTTTAGATCTATTCTTTTTGTTTAGAAGGTTTCATTTTTTAGATAATTTTGTATTAAATTTGGGGGTCACCATTTTTTGGTGCACTTTGAGCCCAAATAGACATCACCGTTAAGCTCAAAGTGCCCAAAAACACTTATTTTCATATAAAAATTGTCCTATTTGGATAGTGTTGGAATTTGAGGCTAAAGCTTTTGCTCTTAGATTTTTTGGCACATTTCTCAAGGCAACTATTTTTGTGATTTTTGGCACAAAAATCAAGATTTTTATTTTTCCCAAAAATTGAGATTTTAGTGCATGAAAATCATGATTTTTTGAAATTTGATATTTTTGGCACTTTTCTCGAGGTGACAATTTTGTGACTTTTGCCACAAAAATCAAGATTTTTTCTACAAAAATCAAGATTTTTTCTACAAAAATCAAGATTTTGGATCATGCAAATTGAGATAGTTTTGGTACAAAATTAACACACTTCCCAAGGAAATTTTTAGTACTACTGGGCACAATTTTTGAGACATTTAGCACGGATCCTAAGGTGGTAAATTCTCTTTTTTCTTTTTGAGTGCTTTTTTGACCTACATGTGGATTTTTGGCCATAACTTGCTCATCCAGACTCCATTTTTCAATTCAAAAGAAGCATTAGAAAACTGATTTGAACCCCATCATGATGATGTAGTTTATTTGGAGTTTTTGATACCTTTTGGTGGCCTATTTTGGCTTTAAAATTTATAAGTTCATTTTTCACTCTGAGAGACATATTTTTAGACATTCTCTTTTCCATATTCTATTCCAAACACATCCCATTCAGTTTTTCACTTTTTTGCATTCAGATGGATATCTTGGTTGTTTCTAGTCTAAGGATCAATTTTTTGTTTTAGATGATTTTTCATGGGTTGTACTATCTATTTTATTAGTCTTATGTATATTTTGATATTTGTTGACATCCTTTTGTAGTATTTTTGCAAATGCACTGCTTGATAAAGTGCCACTCTATTGCATTTTGGGATGATGGACATCTTTGTATTTTGTTGTACATGCACTACATTATAAAGTGCCTTGGGGGATTTTATTTTGGCCATATTTTCTATCTTCCTTTGTCAAGTGAGTGTTCCTTCCTTGACATTAGCCTCATGATGTGTTGATGACACGTGCTAGTATAGGTGTTTGTACTTATTTTTCACTCTCAATGTTCCTGGTTCTTCTTTTTGCAAGAGATATTGCATTCAATTTCAGTGTTCATGTCTTACCTCTCAACATTGGAGGGGGGTTATGTTGGTTCTATTTCTTTCTTGGTTCAATGGAGTGAGCTATGTATTCAATATTTGATCCAATGTATTATGTGATTGTAGTGGCTAAATACCTATGCATTTTGGTGAGATGGATCATTTACCATATAGACATTCTTTTATTCCTTTTTTTTGGAGGCCATGAAGATAACTTCCTTCTTCAATTGATCAGCTCTTTAGACTTACTCTTCTCAACCTAGTCATGTTCTATATAGTTCAAGTTCTTTAGATCAACATTTTGATAGTGTTTGCAACTTCATGCTTTAGTGGTGTTCTATAGATAGTGGGGACATTCTTTCCATCTCTATTTGGAGTATGGTTTTTCCCATGTGGTTTTCTCTATTTCTACTCTTTATAGATATTTTATTGTGCTTGGGTACCTCATCAGGCCTTGTTTTTGGGACCCAATTTTAAACTAGTAGAAGTTTCTAGGTTTTTAGCTACTCCCTAAGTTTATCTTAAGGGGGGATGTTAGAGTAATAAGATATTTCCTTATTAATTGAATCATTTTGATTTAATTATCAAGTCATTTATTATCTCTAGTTTACTCAAGCTAAAATTTAGGCATATAATAATTAATTCTTTTATTAATTATTATCATGCAACCTAGGTTTTACCCTCTTAGAGTTTTGATCTCCTTTTATAAGGAATGATCTCTTTGTAATTATTCATTCAATTTTGATAATAGAAATCTCTTTTTTTTCTCATCAAGAATGTGTCATCTATGGATCTAGGATTTTCAGCCTCCATATCTTTTTTCTTCTCTCTTCTATGGCAAGTGTTTGTATGCAAGTGATTCTTCAGGGCTGTGGGTTGATCTTTCATCAACTTCAACACTATCTACTATTCTTAGCTCATTGGAAACCTTTGAAAATAATGTTACTTCATTATTTAGAATGTTGTGTGATACATCTATCTTCACTCAAAAAATCAAAGATAAAATATCTAAGATAGATGAAGACTTGAAGGCAAGTACACACTAGTTGTTACTTGGCCCAAGCTACAGTTCTACTCACTACTCAAAGATCAAATTTTTGACTAATTTGCAAGTAGAATTATTAAGGGAAGAATCCAAGATTAGGGCAACACTTGTATACATCCAAGGCATGATTCTTTCAAACATGGATGCATTGTAGAAATACATTGCACATGCTAAAACTCTCATCCATGACAATAGCTTCTCCATAGCTAATCACATGATGGAGTTATAAGAAGAAGTACATATTGCATGTCATGCAAGAAAGGTGTTACACAAAAATTGGGACAAGACTATCACATTGATTTTGAACGTACATTCTGACTTTTTGTCACATTTTGAGATTAACATGTAGTATACACCTTTGGCATTTACATCAAAAAGGGGAAGAAAATGTGATATATATATATATATATAGGGGGAGAAATTTGTATATATTGAAGAGAACTATAATATGTGTATATATGTATGGGTGAGCAACATAATATTATACATATACATGTATAGATAATCAAAAAACATCTTTTACAAAAGTAATTTTGAAAAATCTCAAAAATAGAACATGTTACTAAGTTGAAGACATGGGATGGAGATAAAAGAATGTTTTGGACTTGAAATTTTGAGAATTCAATTTTGGATTAACAAATGTTTTTGTCACTAATGGAAAAGGGGTAGATTTTTTACATTATGGTCAAGTTTGTTTATTAGTGACTCACACTTAGTCAATTGGTTAAGATGTTACCAATCTTATTTTTTAGTTTGTAGTACTAACCAAGTGCTACAGTTACTACTGAGCAATACAATTTTTATCGAGTTCTACAATTGCTACCAAATTCTAGAATTAGTGTTCAATTCATGCCAAGAAGTATGTACTAAGTTGATAAGTGATAGTGTAAACTAAGCTTTGTAGTATTAACTAAGTTGCATAGTATCAACCATGGTCTCTAGTGTCTATTGAGGTTGTAGTGTCAGTGATGTGAATCAAAAGGAATTTGAGTACCCACCAATTGTGTTGAGCCAGCCAAGGAGTGTCAACCAAGTGATTTAATGTATGCCAAGCTCATAGTGTTAGTGTTGACCAAGCCATGTAGTGTCAACCAAGTGATTCAATTTATATATCAATTTTTACAGTGTTCACTGAGTCACTAGTGTTGATTGAGTTTATACTACTTGGAAGTTATTAGTATGAGATGAACTTCTATGTCTACTGAGTGCATGACAATGCTGAGTGTTGAAAGTGGTTTCTGAGTATTAGAACCTCATCAAGTTTTTCTTCAGAACCTGAGTGCCAGTAGTTGAGCTGACTTTGATGAATGGTGGTTTGGATAGGTATATATGTAATGTATTGGATCACATCCAAATATAATATAAGAAGAAAGTATGAAGAGTAGAAGTGTTAATTAAGAAGGCTATAAGTAGTACAAGGAGAAACAAAGTTGTATCTATCATAGTGTTGGTGTTTTAAAATGCACAAAAAACTACTGAGCGACAAAAGGCTTAATACCAAGATAACAGTACATACACAACCTAAAGACTAGCCAATTCTTACTTACAATTGCATATGCAAAGTACTTGGACCCAACTTTAACAAAAACACAGATGGTTTTCTACTCTTTTGGCTCTGCAAAACCAGGGTGGGTGTACCCAAGGATGGTTCAAAACTGGAACAACTGCAGGAGGATTATTCTTAATTACATTTTGATTCTCATTTCAAAATCCTCAAACATATACACAATTCTTACTAACTTGGTAAACACATCCCATTAAACAGATATGGCCAAGGATTCTTCTATAGATCTGCAGATGTTTTCAACAATAATGGCTAACTGAAGCTAAAACATTCCATGCAGACAAGTGCTGGCCAACTTTGAAGATCTACAGGAAATAAAAGTAAAATTTGATTTGATGATGCATTTGAATAACCATTTGTAATATATTTCTCCTTCATCTGAAATAACTTGATTAGTGCCTAATCCATTGGGGTTCAGAGTCTATAGAAAATTCTTAGATCTAATTTTTTGCCTTACAACAAATTCTATCAGCAATTCTTATCAGAACTTATCATTCAAAATCCTTTTCAATACTCAAGAAATCTCATCACATTCATCAAAGCCTTTATTTAATCCATTGAATTAATAGCAATGATAAATGGATATAAAACCTAACTAGGTTGCATTCAATTGCACAAGTTTTTACTCATACAACATCAAGGTAGCTAAGTATTTAAAAGGAGACAAAATTCAGAAAGAACTGATATGGGGACAGTTCATAATTTGTATTCATTTCCTTTAAAAATGGTATATCCTTTACAATAGACTCATAATGGCCTTCAGAAAGAAACACAGCTCATTTTATATTCATGTATTCTTAGAGAATTGATAGAAAAATACATTACAAACTTGCTTTCAAAATTTGGACCAAAAACTAGAATAAGCATAATACTTAGAAGAAATAGAATCTAGACCCTTCTTTAGCCTTGGGATCTCACTTAAATAGTGTGAGATGCAACAAACTTCAGGCTAAAGACAAATGACAGGTGTCCTTTCAAAAAGGCACTCACATACACTTCTGTCAAAAAGACAAGAACAAAATAACAGAAAGGCTTATTAAATCAAACAATTCCTTGGTGGGTCCCTTTCTGTTATGCTTCTTAGTTGTTGAGACAAGAAAATATGATCTAATCTTACAATCATTCTTCATCCTCGGAGTACATAGCCATGAGGTCTGAAAGTGATGTATCATCTTCAGTTACCTGCAAACTTACTTTAACCTGGGGATCTTCCATGTCTTCATTACTAACTATGAGGGTAACTGTTATTTTTGCATCTTCCTCCTCATCGTCTCCTGACATCTGTTCAATAAACTGATTTTTCCATTTATTAAAAGCATCATCATCTGGCCAATCAAAACTTAGAGCTTCTCTTTGTATCTTTATTAAAGAATTTTCACTTTCTTCTAAATCATCAAATTCTTTTCTCATAGCAATATAAAATAACTGTATTTTTACTAGCTCTTCATTTGTCTTTGCCCAGAACCAGTGGCTACTCTCACTCATGATGTTTATTATTCTTTCATTAAATAACTCATCCAACTCCCTTTTCCACTTTTCCTTTTCCTTTATTGTATCAATAGATTCTAAAGCACAAGGAAATAAAGTGAATTTTTCAGCCATATATTGGGAAAAATAAAGTGTTAATCTTCTCTGTAAAGAATCTCTTTCATCATCAAAATTCTCTAGCTTATTTAATAAATAAAAAATCTTCTCAACTTGATGATAAGGCATTTGGACTGCAGATATACATATGATTGTAATATCATTATTCCTCTCCCTCCATTTCTGTGCAAGAGGAGTCAGTTTATCCTTATCTCTGTTCAACTCATCCATGAGGGTTACAATTCTTGTCAACTAATCATAAAAATTTGACCATTGTATTTTATCCCTCAAATATACCACACCCTACTTTAATTTTTGTTCCTGTTGATTTCTAAATTCTATTTGCAACTCACGTAATTTTTTTTTTTCTACTTCAAAGTCCTCTGCAGTATAGAATTGGGGCCTTTCAGGGGTGTCAGGTATTTCAATGATAGGGGTTGATCAAACATATGACTGTGAAGGGTATTCAATTCTAAGTGTACTAGATTCTCCCACCTTTCTTTTCCCAAATATCTTCTCCAATTGAGATACCTTGTTTTCCAGCTCAATTCTCTTTTTTACTTCTTTATTGTAGGCATCCACCACTATTTCATACTTACTCTGCATATTAGTCATTTCCTTTTCTTCTTTTTCTGCACTGGCCAAGGCAAATTTAGAATAGTCCACATTCATGTGGGCTACCTGTACATGTGAAGTATCAGCGACCCTCCTCACAATGATACTCCCTGTTAGTCCCGAATCATCAGGCTATAATGGAGTAGTCCTGGATCCTCTTCTTAATGACCACATAACAAGGGCAACTTGATCATTATTGAATGTTGTTCCCAAGAATTCCTCTTTATCTGGATCTTGTAATCCTAAATTATTTGACACAAAATTAAAAATTAAGGCATTGGCAATATCCCAATTGGGAAATAATAAAATATTTACATCTTTCACCATCTGTCTACCCTCTTCAGGGGTTATATTCTGGAACTCTTATATCATTTGTTCCTTTATTTGATTTTGAATAGAGGCTTCATCCATTTTTGGATGCTCTATTTTCATATTCCTACATCTTTGTTCAAAAATGTGCATGTTTTCCCTCCATGCAAACTGATGGAAAGCCCTAGATTTTACAAAACTGTTATCAGACAAAAATTGTTGACTGGCTTGTTCCAAAACAGGGTCTAATTCCCTTCCTCTAAAATTTGCTACAGTTAGTTCAAAACTTAGCATAGGAGGCTCTTGGGGGTTCCCTTCATCAATTTTTGCTTGAGTAACAAAAAATCCTCCTTCTGACCCCATTTGTTCAATTTGCTCATTGGTGAGCTGCTCTTCCTCAATTCTCATTAGAGTTTGGGAAGGTGAGTAACCTTCATCATGGGATTCCTCTTCCCTTATTATTTTTCTTCTTTTGGGAGAAGGTTCAGGGGGTCTTTCTTCAAGGACAGTACTAGTAGATTCAATTATCTATTTTTCTTTGTTTACAATGGGCATCAGATCCTGAATAACAGTATATCCTATCCTCTTTCGCACAACCAGTGGACCTGCCCCTATGTTAGGGGTGAAACCCAATTTCTTCATAACTTCTATGGCTTTATCTAGAAAAGAATCAATAAAAATTTGTTTCTTCTCATTCATTACCTCCATTATTTTTGACAATGTACTCATGAGCTTATTTATTCTATCTGCATTAGTTGCAACATTACTAAGAGGACTATAATTTCATCTATTGGCATGAGGGGCATATAATTTCCTTACTGCAAACCATTTTTTGAATAAACTCAAACCAGTTTGAGAAGTTTGAGCATCCTTGACCCAATTACCCTTATCATAAAATCCGTCAGCTATCCTTAGCCTAGGGTTCAATGAAGTTAACCTTTTAACTTGCACTATCTCTACAATAGACTCAGGGAGCAACTCAAGCAAATCATCATGCACATTTCTATCCAAATAGTTTATTTGACCTGAAAATCCCTTTGGAGGCATCTTGGACTATTTTTTACAAAACTAAAAAGCCTACGAAGATTATGGTAGTACTACTTACTTGAATTCTATCTTTGTTTTCCTCTATATTTTTGTAAATTTTCCGCAAATAGACAACTTCACAATTTCTGCCAGATTTCAGCACACTTTCCTTCAGTAATTGCTTCTACACAAGAGTGGCTCAAAATCTTTGCTCGTGTAAGATGAACTGATGAAATCTTCTGTGTTATACTCTATTTTTTCATGCATGATGCTTTCATGTCTAGTTAAAATAGAGAGTGGCACCACATTCTATTTTTAAAACTATGCCATCGATCTTCAAGAATTCTATGATCATGTGATATAGAGAGAACAACTAGGCATTGCACTTGACATGTTAATCAATTCACCCAATGAGAACTTACCATGTACATAACTCTTTCCTTGATGGAACTTATATCTGGACCCACTGACAATTGAGGACATGTGTCATCATGTCGCTACTTTCTTATGCATAAAGAACAAGCACCTTGCCATAGCGAAACAATGACAACCATCGATCTGATCTGGAATCAGCAGATGATATGTTACTGGGCCTGCTCAGAAAGTAGGTGGTGGGCCCTATTCGTTATGTTGCTATAAATATCTTCCTCATAACTCTTCATAGCGAGAAGATGATGACCATTGATCATATGTTTAATCAAGGGTGAGGAAACTGCACGTATTCTTTTGATTCATATTCGCTACGTCACATAGCTTAAAGAGCATGCAACTTTTCCAAGTGAGGACTATTGATTCCGTTGCAATCTGACGCTTAGGATCTCTTTGTACAATTTATCAAAAGGGCATTGATGAAATACTAAATTCTACATAGTTGGCACCTTTGAAGATTTTACTTCAGTCCTAATTATCATCCCATGTCACCAAAGGTCCCACCGACTCTTCAATTTCACGGGGCCTTGCTACTTCGCTAACAGTGAATTGTCTGATTTTTTCGATAGTGAGATAGTGAAGCTCCAACACTTTAATGAATTTCAACATCATGAAATGCAAGGGGCATCAGATAATTATTTCTGCTATTAAACTGCTTCTGACAATGGCATTTATTACTTGTCATGCCACCTGGTTTAGTTACAGTACTGACAAATTGCAATGTCATTGGCTCTTGATTTCACAAGGCCTCGCTACTTCACTAACGGCAAAGTGGACAATTTTTCTGATAGCGAGATAGTGAAGCGTCAGAAAAATCATCATTCTGGCTCTAATTTTAGACATTCTACTGGATCCCCTTTCCTTTTTTGATGGTAATTGTAACATGTACCTGAATAATAAATTAGTCAGAAAACAAAGCTCCGACTACCATATCTTCATTTTGCAGTCCTATTTTATAAATTATTCAGCACTTGCTACCTCGCCATACATAAAAGTGCCCATATTTTCATAGTGAGGTAATGACAACGGTAGATCTACTTAGCTCAGATGTTTGGGGAAAGATGAGAGGAAAGGTATCTTAGGGGCATAGAAGATAAAAGGTGACAGAAAATTCGTCTCATTTGAAAATTCAAAAATTTTGACAATTTACAAATAGAAAGAACATAGGGCTTTCATAAGGTTTTTCTTTTAGGCTAGCCAATGGATGGATTATCTAGAAACCCTATGTTTCACTTAAAAATAAAAGTCTGACTTTTCCACAATTGGACAAAAGACTTCTATTACACAAAAAGTCAGACCAACACATAGCAAGGTGCTAATTACATTTCAAAGGAATCTTAACAAGAAAATAAGAGTTTTAGATTAGAGATCAGCCACTGGTTCATCCTAATGTAGATGTATCTATTAAATCCTTTAACAGGATAGACTTAAGAGTCTTTTGAAAATCCCTTTGTTGAGTGCATACTTCATTGTATGTTTTGTAAATCCTTTAACAAGGTGGACCTAGCATTCCTTATTGCTCCTAATAGGGAAGATCATCAGAAGTGATCCATTATAAGCCTTAATTGGCCAACTTTATACTGAAGTACTAAATCTTGTGGGTATCATCCCCACCCCAATTTTACTTTATATTTGGAAGGTTTTTGGTTCACCATATCTTTTATCAAACTGTTATGAATGTTTTACTGCTTTTAGTCTTTCATGCATGCAATTAAATCACAATATATATGAAGGATTAATTGGTGAAATAAGATTAAGTTGTATTGGTTCCTAATTCACCTGTCCCCTCTTAGTAACCTATCCTATCCTATATTTCCAACATATACATACATATGTTTGTATATGTATACACGTATGTGTATATTATACACACACAGACACACACACACACACACATGTATGTATGTATATATGGATATATAGATATATATGCATGGATCAATAATCTTATGTTGTCTATTAGTATCCAAACACTTAGTCTTTTACTAGGCAAGATTACAAGGTCATTACTGTGACCAAATTATCTAATAAGGGCTAAGTATACAACACTTATACTAAGCATAATAGTAATTGTTGAGTATTCATTATAGACCAAGCAAATGAATGAGATAAGAAACATAGTTGAGACCACACATAGTAACAATCTCCTAAGAGCCAAGTAAATAGGTATATAGGAGCTAAGTAACAACATAGATTGTTACATGATTGAGTGTTAGAGCATTCAAGGATCAAGTAGTTTAGTCTTTAAGTTTGTGGAACAAACACATATGTAAACCATGTTAGCCAAATTTTCTATGATATTTAATATTTCTAGACCTAGCTAAGATGTTGATCATGCATCATAATAGAAGGTAATGATCCCAAGGCGTGCAATTCAACCAATTAGAAAATGGGATAGAAATGAAAAAGGATGATGAAGTGTAAGTCATCAATCCAAATCTAGAACCTTTACATAACATCTATTTAAGGAGGATTGTAATCCTAGAATTAATATGTGTTGAAATGTGTAAGAGTGTATGTGCATATGAAGTAGTGAAGGTGAAGTTTCAAAAGACCAATTAGATAGAAAAGAATTAGAGCAATGAAGGACTGAATACAGTAATTAGATTAGGAGATCATATTAGAGATATAGTAAAGAGGAGACCTAAGATCATATTGCAAAGAAAACTAAGGGTTAGGTACTAAATTATATATTTTTAATTGAGATAGGGTAAATCTCTTAATAGAGGGGTCTAAAATTAATCTATGCAACCCTCCTCATAGAATCCTTACTTCATTGTGAGTGTAAAATCCTTTAACAAGGTGAGACCTAATAGTCTTTTAAGCTTTTAACTAGTCTGACCCCTCACAAGATAGATCATAATTTGTGATCAAACGTTATAACACTAACAAGTTGACTTTATTGTTGCAACAACGAAGATTTGTGGGTTTCATCCCCACCCTAGTTTTATGTTCATCTTCAAGTGTTTCTGGGTAATCAAATACATTTTTTTATGTCTTGAACTATTTATGGATGTGATGTATTTCATTTATGTTTTAGCATTTGATTTTTAATGATACATTTTTTATATGAATTAGGCATGAATGAATGAAATTAGTTTTGAAGTCAAAAGTTTAAGATCCTAATTGACCCCCTCACTCAGTATCTTGTTTCCCATATACTTATTCCAACAATTGATATCAAAGCTTCGTTCTCTTATCCAAAAGCCTAACAAATTAAGAGGATCACATCATGGAGATGGAAGTGTATAAGATGGGAAAAATCATTGAGAGTCAAATGATTTAAATCTAGACCATGTCGCAACAATTAGAAGCAACAAAAGTAAAATTAAGGAAAACCCTAAAAAGAAGAAAAGAGATAGCCATTCAACAAAATGACACTCAATACACAAAAGTTAACACTAAAGGACTGGTAGATAGTGGAAAGATTGGTAATAATGATGAAGCAATGACAAAATTTCTAGAGAGTAATATTTCCCTAGTAAAAAAAGTAAAATACCTCAAGACAACAATAAATTCAATCAGTTACACTTTGTGAAAAAATTAAACTAAAGAAGACAAAAGGAAGATGGCTAGCAGACTTGAAGAGATGTCATTTCAAGTACAGAAGCTTACAAATAATCAACATGATATATGATAAGTAAATTAGTCATTACAAATTAGGAAGCAAAATAAAAAGATGTGGAGATTGTAAATCTAAGGCTATGGAATTGAAAAATAAAAGGTAAGTTAAGGCATGAAAAGGAACTCATGGATAGTTTCCACAAACCAAATGAAGCAATCAAGCACTTTGAAGACAAGATAAAGTCACTTAGAAAAAAAGGCACCTCTAGACTTGGATATGACAAACAATTTTCATTTACTAAAGAAGGAGAATCATCCAAAAGTGGAGAACAAAGGAATACAAAATCAAATGGTAAACCTACATGTCATTACTATGGAAACATTGGTCATACAACCAATGTTAACATAAGAAAAAAATGGTAAGAAAATTTCTAAACCTAAACCAAGTAGTTATTCCTTTAATTACAATAAAGCCAGACATCAAGCACATGAATGTAGATCAAGAACAATGATTCAATTTGAAAGGTATCAAAATTCCAAGGTCATTGGTACAATTTTCAAAAGTATGGACACAGAGCTCATGATTAGAGACTTAAGAAGAATTCAAATTGGTTACCTAGAAAACAAAATCATACAATAAGGAAAGGAAATTCCTATAATTGGGATTACAATACATGGTACAATTGTCACTATTGTGGAGAATATGGACACATGGCAGAGAATTGCATCAAAACACATTTCGAAGGAAATTACAATAAATGGTTAAATGGAGAGACAGTATGTTTCAATTGTACCAAATTTGGACACATAACTAAAAACTAGAAAACTAGAACACCATCACCAGTACCAAGTAATGGAAATGACAAACCTAAAGGAAAGAAAACATGGATAGAAAAAGTAAGAGCTAGAAGTAGTAGAGAAGATGAAAAGGTGATCACCCAATTTGATGGATCGGGTGATCACACCACATCTCACTAAAGAAAAAGAAGGCATGTAGGAACTGTTTACTCAATGTTATATTTTACATAAGTTCCTAGCATAAAAGTGATGAAAAGTCATATTGACACAAATAAAGACACATAAAGAGCTATTAGAAATTGAAAATCATAAAGTACCAAGCATCAATGGTCTAGTCTATATTGACCAATACTTTTAGTTTGGATTGACTGATCAAGGATGATAATAGACTGACTGAATAAATTTTTTGTTACTAAGTGAATAATCTTGACCGAGCTGAAATGGAGAGTAAGCTAGTTGTCATACACCAACTAAGTACAAAGAAATTAATTGTAGACCTAAAAATGAAAGATTGAAGGTATTTAACAAATTTGAACATTCATTTTTATTCACCAAGTGATCAAAGAGCTCACAAAAAGATTTTAGGGTGATCAAATCAATTTTAGTGACCTGAAACAAAGAATCTTAGTAGATTATCAACAAATTTATGAAATAAAGTAAGTACCACACTCAATGCCAAGTTAAATATTTTGTGAAGAAATTTGCGAAAGATTTTTTTAAAACTATAGTACAAAATAACATTTGTAAGTGAAATTATGAAAGATAGAAGTGAACAAATCATTAGGAATGATCAAAATCCTCCACTAAACTTAGAAAAATTAGTTAACATGGATAACATAGTTGATGATATTGGAGAGTTATCATCAATTCCATACATAGTCTTGACTGTGCAAGATTTAAGATTGAGTTATCAATGTAAGGTTGAAGAAATTAGAGATTTTGAAATTAGAGAAGCATATGACAAGCTATACATATTGATGGAGTCCTCAGGGATGAGTACTAGATCATTACAAAGAAAGGAATTATTCATGCCCTAGGATTTCTAAGAGCTTTTAAGGTCAAATGGATTAAAATTGTGCTCAATTGAGTTCATGATATGAAAAATTGGTTAGAAGGTGGGCCAATCAAAATGAACAATGCAATAATTTGAAGGGAAACTAGATACCCTACCTTGGATCAACCAAATAATATAAGGAGAAGAAAAAAGAATGAGATTGAAAACCTAACCAAGGAAAAGTGGAATGGTTTTGGTATGCCAATTGATGGAAATGAGGACTCATTAATTGAATTTGTTGTTTATGTGAATGCACATTAAATCTATCAATTGAGCATATTGAGAAGCATACATTGTGTAGTATTTTATTTGGGCTACAAAATTGTGAAGAAAGATCATTCATATGATCTTGCCAAGTTGAAACTACAGTAGCTTACATAGAATCTAGAGGCAGTGAAAACCAAAGAACACCTCTTGTAAGTTTAATTGGATCATTATTAGTTTGCATTTTTTTCTATGTACAAATTTTTTTTCCTAGCATTGGAACAACTACATGGGATAGGAATAGAACTTCTATGGAATAGTTAAGTGATTTGATAAGTGGGTTGGGAAAGAATTTTGAAGTAGTAATGTAAAACTATTTTGAAGAATTCAAAGTGAAAATGAGGAATGGAATGAAAATTCCAAATTAGTTGTGGAGAGGTACTATGATGAAGTATGTTTCATTGTAGATACTAATTTTTTGTATGCACAAGTATTGTTACCAAGGGTAGAATGGAGAAGGCCAATACCCTAAGAATTAAATGTAGAAGAGGTAGCTACAACAGTCACTACATTTCTAGTAGAGGAAATATATGCTAGTACTGAGCGATTTGGCACATATGAGACTATAATTGTCAAGTTGGCTATAGAATATGGAACAACTAAAGAAGGGAAGAAGAGAAAGAGAAAATTTTTTGAGGCTAGAAAAAAGGATCAAGAAGTTAGAACAACCCACAAAGGCTGAGGAAAGAAACATAAAGGAACTTGTTGTTGTAAAGCCAAAGGCCATGAAATAGAAGAAGGTTGTTATAATAGAACCTCAAGTAACAATTGACCGAAGAAGTACATGCAAGAAGTGGTGAAACCTCAAATTCCAAAGGGAAAGGTGATCATGACGAGAAAAAGGTCAGCACATCCCCCTACCAAGCTATTAATTGAATGTCCATCAAATAAGAGGAAATTAACTAAAGAGTAAGCTAAGCTAAAGAGAAAACTGATCGTTGAACATGAGGAGGAGTAAGATGAAGAATAGACCAAGTCTAATGAAACTAGGTGAATTCAAGTAGTGAAAAGATTCCCTCCAATGATTTTTGATCCTATATGTGAAAAATTGATTTAGGAGCATCCTAGGTTGCATTGCTATCCTACATGTTTATTGAGTTTCTTATTTGTCACTGAGTTGCAATGCATTGCACTGTTGAATTCCTTTGGTTGTTGAGTTTGCAATTGTGGATGAGTTGGTTAGTTTCTGAGTTCCCTTGGTTGTTGAGTTCATTTTATTGTTGAGATCACTGAGTTGCAACATTTTTTTTTGGTCCTATGTTGACTAAGTTTTCTGTGTGTGGTTTCTTGTTGGAGCCAACCTTTGCATTTAATTTTGTGATAGGTATTCGCTTAGACCCAACTTGTGGCTTTTTTTGGCATTAATGTAAGGGTTTAATTAGTGGTATTTTCAATAGGCTGACTTATTGTCATGCATGTTTTTAATGGGGTCTTGGGTAGAGTCTTAGGGCATGGAAAATATAGAGAAGAAAGAGAAGAAGCAAGTAGGAAAGCATAATTTATCATTGTCAATCAAGTTTGAATTGTAGTGTTGGTCGTAACCTAGAGAGCCTTACAACTGGGCATGTATTTGATGATTTGATTAATCTATAAAGAATTTATTCATATATCTCCTATGGTCAATGTTATTTTTGTTGTTTTCCTCTGTGCTTACTCTTGTAGGTGGCTTGGATAGCTAGGTGTACCTTTAGCCCTATTTATTTCATCCATCCCTATGTCAAAAACTAATAGAACCAGAAAGTATTATAGGATTCAAAGATATTCATTATGATTCTTTCAATAATTATGATCAAGTTAAGCTTGAATTTGCAATGGTTCACATGATGATCCTATTGAGGTACACACCCCTAGAATTGGGAATTGTATTTCTAGTGGGATTGTATAAAAGAGTGGATGACAAGTGGAAATGGGCATTATCCATTGAAAAGAAAATAAGAGAGACAACATTGGCATAAGTTATGTCAGATTTAGGGAAGAATCATATGTCTATTGCCCTTAAAGGTTTTTCTAAAAAAATTATGCCAAGGGATAGGGCACATAATATTTTGTAAAATAAATCCCATGAAGTTAAGCAAGAATTTTTTTGGATATGGAAAGAAGCATTTGAATTTCTTACTCCATTTGTAGAAATGAGGTAAGGATGAGATTCTATTTAATTTCAAGATGAATATATACCAAAAATGACCAAGATAACTGAGGAGATTCAACAACTCGTTAGTAAGTGTGACTATAAAGATACTATAACAATTGAAGATGACACTTACACCCCTCTACCTAATCTAAATATATTGATGATAGAAGAAGAAATTTAAGGCTTAATGAAAGTCTAAAGAAAACTCTATACTAATCCAATTTTCTTACAAATAGTTAAATTTCCAAAGCTTTAAGTCAAGAAGACTGATGATGTTAATTGATGTAACACAAGGTAGGTTGCTAACTTTAGTGCTAACTCTCCTAGGACTTTGTTAGGCTTATTATCATCCTAATAGGGTTCTTTAGTTAACCCTAACTTCTAGAGGATGCTTAATCTATCCTTTCGCAAACTCTTACCAAGGTAACACCAATGAATTGTTCAAATGTTTCTTCCAAAGGTACTCTTTTGAGGTGCCTTCATACACCATTTTGTAGCCAAATGGACTATATATCATTTCTAATGGGATGAGTGTCTCAAAAAAATTTATTTGACCTTCCATAGGCTCCTAGTATCCTTCTTGGCAAGGTTTTAATACCTATTTTGTCTCAAAGGTTTAAATTGCCAAAATAAACCTAATAATTTAGGCCTCTAGTTAGTCAAAACAAGATATATCTCAGAACTCCCCCTAAAAAGGTAGTACAAAAATCTAATATATAAGTACCCTTTTGGAAGACCTCATGGATTCTCAATATTTTAGTTCCTCATGACATTCGTACAATGGAAAGCAAGTATTTAGCCCTATCTCAAGGGTTTCAAACAATAAGTTGTAGCATCACTTAGGGTCACTTGAAAAGGGTATCAAATTTGTTAATGGGCATGCATCCTTATTCAAAAAGAATAATTTCTCATCCCTCTACCTTCTAAAAAATTAATTTGATTAGTCATCCATATTCAAACCCAAAACTCTTCAAATCAACACTATATTCCCTAGCCAAGTGTCCAAAACTTGCCTAGGGCATAATTGGAAAATTACTTAGCACCATTTGCAAGGCCAAATATTTATGATAAATTAAGTAAAATGTGTCATCTCAAATTTTTTTCATTTCCATGATGATTCCATTGTAAAAAATCATGGGAGAGTCATCAGTGTGCGGACTGCCTGGACAAGATCAACATATAGGTCGATTTCAAAATAATTTTTAAAACCTTCATAGATGAACACTTGAAGCAAAGTTTAATCAAGAAAAAAGTATTTTAAAATCATGAAATAACTTAATCCAAAATAAACTTCCACATTCAATCCATTGATTCAGTCTTGTACTGAAAAATCTATAAACTATTAAGGGAAAATGCAATAAAAACACTTGTATTCCAATGCAAGAAAAATTCTTCCAACATCCAAAATTTTGATGTTGCTTCTCCTAGGTCACATAGGGCCTCTCAAAGAATTTTTTTAATTACCATAACCATCTACCTACTTTTCCATGTCATTCCAAGAAAATTTCACAAAATGATGTCAAGGAACTTCTCGAAGTTGTTGACAACTAGTGCAGGAGCACACCTAAGCTAATCTCTCCATGTCTAGTATTATGGCTTGTATTTTGGCTCTATCCAAATCAAGTAGATTATATTAATTAGTTTTTATACCTTATAAGTTTATTTATTATTAGGGCTAAGTGAGTTACTCACTAGGACTAAGGGAACACACATAGACAATGTTAGTTGTTGATTAATTTTCTTAGTGTTAGAAGCTTAAGGTGAGGTTAGGGTCTTAAATGTTTTCTAAACATAGTATGATGTTATAAATATACATAGGGTTATTAATGGTTTTGGATCCTCTAAATTTTGTAGGTTAGTAATCATAAGAAATGGGATGATGACAATTAAGGAAGATGCCAAATGTTGTCAAGAAGTTGTCATGACAACATTTGCAATTATTGTAAATGTTGCATGCAAATTAATCACCTTGGATTCTGTTATGGATAGGGAGTGGGAGATCAACCAACATGCCATATAATTATGTACATGGCATAAAATACTACCTAAAAATCAAATCTCAAGAGTAGGAGTGATTATTCTAATAGTTTTGAGTGTGGAATATAGCTCTGCAATAATGTAACAACAATTTCTCAACTTTTTGTAGTGACAGTGCCTAGAAATGGATTGAAAGACTCAATCTAAAAATTGGAAAGTGTTTTTTTTATTAGTTTATAAAGTTCCTCACTCAATAATAAAGTTTATTTTAGTAGTTATAGAGTGTTGAATAAATTGTTTTTTGTTTTAAAGACCTTACTACTATCATGCTGACTAGTCTATACAGTTATGGCTCCCCCATGAAATCTAGCCATTGAAAACACCAAAGAGTAGATGGAAATGTTAAGGGAGTCATTATTGTATATATTTTTAGGATTGGGAGTCATGGAAGCTTGGGGAGCTATTTTTACTACTAAGCCCTATGAAAGAAAATAGAGTATGATTAGAGGTTTAGGATAGAAGAAAGAGAAGATTTCTTGTAGTGTAGAAGGGTACTATATGGAAAAGGTAAATTTCTAGGTGGGATTTCATCATATCCTAATGTATTGAGATGATTGAGCCAATACCAGTCCATTAGACCAAGTTTTGAATAAATTTTCCATAAGAATATAGTCAGTCCTAAAAACTAGGCCTATTAGCCCTATTTGCTCTAGTTCATAGGAATCTGTTGTCAAACCCTAAAACCTACAAAATATTTTAGGAAATCCAAAAGGGTAATAGAATTTGGAATTAACTTTTGGAGTTTTTTGGAAAGTTTTGGCAAGAAAGGAGAGACTGTGTGTACAAAATTGAAGACAGGAGAAAATCCTAGGTCTGCAGGAAGATCCACTTTATAGGCATTGTTTCAATACATGGAAAGGATGTGGTGAGGACCCAACCTTCACATGCGCATCTTATGAGATATCACTTTCTACTATCTTTTGTTTTTTAAGTGCACCATCACAAGGTCTCCAACCTAAAATTGAACTTCTCTTTTCGAGGCATCCACCTTTTGTTTCAATTTGGCAGTATGGTCAAGTAGTGTCTTCTTGACTATCTCATGAATCTCTTTTATAGGTTGGGAAATTTTTTTAGCATACCCACTACTTTGTACTCCAATTTTGAGTTCCCTTAGTTTAGATATACCTCTAGGATGTAAGTCATACACCACTTCAGAAAGGCTCTCACCAGTAGACCTATTTATTGTGCCATTATAAGCATATTCAACTTGGCTGATGAGTTGGTCCCATGTTTGACCATAATCCTTTGTAAGGTATGTCAAAAATCTTCCAAGACTCCTATTAATGACCTCTACTTGGCCATTATCTTGTGAGTGATAAGAAGATCCAAAGGATAAATTTGTTTCTAGCTTATGCCACAATGTCTTCCAAAAATGGCTCATAAACTTTGCATCCTAGTCTGAAACAATACTAAGGGGTAGGCCATGAATCTTAACCACCTCCTTGAAGAATAAATGAGCAATGTTAGAAGCATCATGAATTTTTTTCAAGGCACAAAATGGGGCATCTTACTAAACTAGTCCACAATTATATAAATGTTGTCATATCCTTGCTTTTTCTTAGGTATATGAACAAAAAAATCTACGATAAGACATTCCCATGGTCTTCTATGGATTGTAACTAGCTGATAAAGTCCATTATTATAGGATGTCCCTTTGGAATTTTGGCACATAATACAGCTCTCCACATACTACTTGATGTTTGTAGACATTCTAGGCCAATAATAGAACCTAGTGACTACTTCATGAGTCTTGTTGACTCCAAAATGTCCACTTAGTGCCCCATAATGAATTTATTGAATTAAATTCTCCCTCATTGACCCTCTAGCTAGGGACACAAAGTTGACTTTCATTAAACAAACAATCATTTTGTAATGTATAATCTGAAAAATCACCATGAAAACTATTCTTAAATTCCTTGCATACCTTGTAAATAAGAGAAAAGTGCTCATGATCAGCATAAAATATCTTGAAGCTATCAATCCCTATGTTTTGGAGTTGTATTTCTTGCATTGTGTGGACTCTTCTACTCAAAGCATCAACAACTATGTTCTGTACTCCTTTATTGTGCTTGATTGTGAAGGTATAAGCTTGTAGATAATCTACCCACTTCATATGCTTTCTTCTCAATTTTTCTAGAGAATTTAGAAATATGAGAGTTTTATTATCATAATACACCACAAATTACTTAGGTCAAAAGTAGTGCCTACACTTCCTTAAGGCTTGGACTAGAGCATATAACCCTAAGTCATAAGAGGAGTACTTCTTTTTAGCATCATTAAGATTTTCACTATGGAAAGTTGTTGGTATGACTTCTTGGCTTAGAAAAACTCCAATAGCTACATTACTAGCATTACATTCCACTTGAGAAAGTTTATCAATGCTAGGGATCACCAATGTAGGTAATTTTACTATCTTTTTCTTTAATGTCTCAAAACCTTGGTCAGCTTGTGGGGTCCAAAGGAATTTTTTCTTCATCTCACCCTTTATTATGTCTAGTTTTAAGGCCCACACTCTTACCCTATTATAAACCATAAGGAATGAATATGTTTAGGAGTTAATTAGGTCATGATCGACATTTTCGTTATTGACAATGATTTATGGGATCCTATTAAAGACTGATATAGATTTTGATTATTATAAGGTTGATACCATATCCAATAACATTAGGTTGATAAGATAAGACCACATGAAAATGACAGTCACTATGTTCTAGCTAAGAACCTGGTTATGAAATTCAAGGTATGATCCACAAGGTAATTAGGAAAGACAAATTAACATTCACTCTAGTGAGAACAATAATGAATGTAGGTTTTGATGACAAAAAGGCATATGGTTACTTTCAAAAATTGGTTTTAAATTATTATGACATAATTATGGAAACATTCTAATAGTCTAAGGAATTAACCCTAGAAACTCAGACACAAAACCCTTGTAATGTGATAAAGATATATTGCTAGGAATGTTGCTATGTTTAACTTGATTTGGAAGGATACTAGTTAACAAGTTTTCATATTACTGATTTTCACTTAAGACATATGCTAGGATCCATTTATTTGTTTTAATGATGTATTAGATATGACCTTAGTGTTTCATGGTTATGATAGACAAGTATTGTAATAGTGTTAGAATGGTAATTTTGTTATGTTAAGAAAGATAAATGTAGATACAAATATTTTTGTATTTCAATGTTTTGAATATGTTATGAAAATGATTAGATGAAAGTTAATTGTATATGTTAATGTGGATTATGTGAAATTGGATCATTCTACACTTATCTATATGTATTTCTATAATATTTTATTGGGCTATTGATGGTTAAGTTGAGTGTGAAAGAAAGTGGAAACATGGAAATTATTCAAGGAAACAAGGTTCAAACCTATGTGAACACGGTAAAGCCAAGGTGAATCTTTGGAAGATTAAAAACCTCATTGTAATGTGTTTATTTCATGAAGTGATTGTCCATGGCTGTTATAAGTTTAAAGATCATGATTAATTAGCGACATGTCATCATGATGTGTAAAGTATTGAACATGTGTGTGTCATTTGACACTTGTGTTTTTTATGTGAAAATAAAATGTCATGTAGGATTTTGGGCATTAAGTCACTTAACTTAAATTTAATCCCCATTGTGAAATTAAGTTAACCCACCTTGGAGAGTGTTAGGATGAGTCACCTTCATGAGGGAATTAAAATTAAAATTAGATAGGAACTTTAGAGAGCTTAAAAGTGATTCCAAAGTGTTATTTTTGTCAAAATAAGTCACCCACATGGTAATAGTATGGTTTTGGGGTCTAAATATAATCATAAGTTGGTCTAGGGGACCTAGGAGACCCTCTAAACTAGTCATTTTCAAGGCAATTCGAATATTCAAGTGTGACATGACTTCTTTCCTCATCCCACCACCTTACTAAGTTCTTATTGGTAGAAAGGTACAAAGGTGTAAGATTGGTAGGTGGGGATGGATTTGGAGGTCTTTTTAGGGAGCTTGTGCCAAACTTAGTGGTTGTTCACCCACTCTCTAATTGTAGAGACATATAGGTTTTTGGGAGGATAGCTTGGAAGCCAAGGAAGGAAAGATCTTGATCAGCATTTCAAAACCATAGCTTGGAAGGAGGATAGTGTTTCATGCCATGTTTTCTTTCATCTCATGTAAGTTATACACAAAAATTGCAAGAGTGATTCTTGTAAGATCTATGTGTTTGATATGGTGCATGTTGTAAATGTATTGTGTATGTGAGTGAGATTGCTTAATCTATTTGCATTTGATTTTGTTTTCCTAGATTGTGGTTTTGGATTGAATATTGTGTTAGGTGTGAAGTCTTCACTCACCCTTGGAAGGGAAGAGAAGCCTTGGAGTGAAGGGCTTAGTTGGGCTGAAGATATGTGAAAAGAGTAAGTATGGATAGCCTTCTTGGGCATATTGCAATTGTAGAATTTTTTTATGTATAAGGATATTGCATTCTCCTCTTTGAAGATCCCACCTTCACCCAATGTTTATGATTCCATTTGTAGATCATTGTGCAAATCTTGGGTTGGGGTTGTAAATGTGTTGCAAATATGATTATGATCATGTTAGTTCTTGTTTGAGATGCGTTTATATGTATCCCGTTTGAGCCATGTTTCCCCTAGAGCGGTGGGTGGTCTCCTTGAGGCCTAGGTTGGGAGGTGAGCTTCCATGGTTATGTATTATTTTGATTTTTGCAAGTTTTTGGATGCACTCAAATAGTTGGAATTCATGAGGATTTCATTGTATAAGGGAAGGCATTACCATTGTAATTGGATTGATGATAGAGATACAACTCCATCTTGATATGTGTTCTATTGTGATTTTAGGAGCTTGGTGTTATTCATATTCATTTAACAATAGAGAGATTGAGGAACAACTATGTATGGTAGAGGTGTTCCCATTTGTGTAACCCTATTATGGTGATTTCACCACCTCTAGTGTATCTTGAGAGTTGTTTTAGGAAGTATGTGTTGCTGCTGGAGGACAAGATTTCATGTTTAAAATTTTTTGTTAACTTTTCATATTTATGTAGATTTTCCAAATAAAATTAATATCATGGTAGAATTTGAAAATGAAGGAAGATTACTCTTATTGAACCACGTTATTATTTCAACTTCCTTGCATAATATATGTATAGTTATATTCAAATTGAAACAAGTATAGGAGATGATTGTAGAAATATGTCTATTGTTTTTAGATTGAATAGCAATCATGTAATGTGATACGATAATGAGTTATAATTTAAATTCTTGACATATTTATATATGTTATAAAATTAGTGCTTAATGAGTTCTAACATCTACACTATGATATTATGGATGAGGATAGTTTTAGAGTTGATCTTAAAACATTATAGTTAGTCAATCAAATATTACTTGTTATCTATTCTAAGCATATACATATTTAAATACACACACTTAGATGGACTTGATAATGGCAAGATATGATACCTATCTTAAACTACAAGAGTAGTCTCAATAATAAGGTAGTAAATAATAGTTAAACTCAACAAATAAAATCAGCTTATAGGTGCATATTTATCATTCTAGAAAATGTATGGTAACACAAAAAGGCTTGATCTCAATATAGTCTAATATAAAAATCAGCCCAAAATAAAATAATAATAATATTAAGCTTAAGAACACTATCCTAAAACTAGGGGGTACTTGAAGAATTAAAAATATATATATATATATCAAAACCCATACACTTATCAACTAGGACACTCCCCACACAATGGTTCTTAAATTTCAAATAAATAAAACAAACCTCACCTTTCCCAAGTGCATATCTCCCTCCTTGGAGGTATGGACGAAAGTGATTTGAAAGGGGACATGTCTAACATTTATGTCAGGGCCTACCCCCAACTTCCCCACCCTAGACTTCCTTTGAACTTCAACATTTCTTCTAAACTCCTAGATGGTGGCCATACCATGCAATCACCTTGGAAAAAGGTGGATATTGAATTATGACTTCCTTTTTATGTGCTAACATGGGATAGAAAACTTGCTTCCTAGGTGCCCATTTTGGGGAAAGGAGTTAAGGCCACCCACCTAGGAAATATCACCTTGAAAAGAAAACAAACTTAACCTTTTTCATTGCTTGCTGACTTGACCCTTGATTTTAGGCACAGGAGTAGGTGATGGGACCAAGGCACATTGTCTTGGAAAGAGGAATAGGGCATGCATGAGATCCCAACATGAGAACTTTCTTGGAGTAAAGGGAGTAAGAGGGTAGACTTAAATAAAATTCAAATCATGTGAAAATTGCATGATAAAGGGGAAAGTGGGTAGGTAGATTGTAAGATTATTTTTATGTAAGTAGCCTATAAATGTTAGTGTAAGATGGTTAGTGGGATATTAAGTAGTTCAATTGATTTAAATCTTTTCTCATTCCATGTTGAATGTAGGAAAGTAAGTAGTTAGTGGGTATGAACAGGATATAGGAGTAGAATTATGGACTTAGATATTAATTGATAAATCCCTTAATAGACTTCCTTTTTAGATTTCATAATATGGAATTACTTAGTATATATTAAAGTTACCTAAAGATTAGTACTATTTTGTAGACACTTAATTTAATATTCCTTACCTAAAAGTTAAAATAATAAGAAATTAAAATAAATCAATATATATATACTTATGGGAAGTTACTAGTTTATGACTTGTTGATGAAATATGTTGAGACTAAGGCATAAAATTTGGAAATGTAAGAATCTAATTAGAGGGAAGTGGGTTAAAATGAGTTTTGTAAATTGAAATGAGACTAGTGGAAATTTTGGGTTAGTAGCAATGGGGTATTAGAAAAACAAGTTTAGTGATAGAAATCTTTAAATATGAATAATTAAAAATTGTAACTAAATTCATAGTTAAAAATTAGAATGGTAACTAAATATATAATTGACTTAGTAGAGTATTATGATGTGTGAGTAATAGAATAAAGTAATAGAATAAAATAGTAAATGAATTATAAGATAAAATTAAATGATGAACAAATTATCGTCTCACCAACTCTATCACCTATATATATATATATATATATATATATTGTTATTTAGAAAACTCACAGTTTGTTAAGACATTCAAGCTAACTAAGATCGATACATGATACTTCCAATTCACCTTTAAAAAAAATTAAAATTGTGATTGTGTTTTTTACTTGTAAAAATTAGGGCATGACACTAGCATAGGTGCACATATACCACTGATGTTTTTGATGAACTTCCTATAGTATTGATCCAGACCATGAAAGCTTCTCACCTCTGATGTAGTTCTTAGAGTAAGGCAACTTAAGATGGCATCTACCTGCTCTTAATCCATCTTGAGATATCCTTGAGAAAAAACAAAACCAAGGAAAACTAGCTTCTCCTTCATAAAGTCACACTTCACCAAATTAATCATTAGCTTTTCATCATGTAATTTGTTGAAAACAATTTGCAAATGCTTCAGGTGTTCCTCCTTAGTTTTACTAAAAATTAGGATATCATCTAAATAGACAACAACAAGCTTAACTATGCAATTTTCCAAGACCTCATTCATGAGTATCATGAAGGTTGATGAAGTATTAGACAAACCAAATGACATATCAAGACACTCATATAGACTTTCAATGATCTTTAATGTTTTTTTCTACTCATCCCCTTCATTGATCCTTTTTTGATGGTAGCCTCTTTTCAAGGCTATTTTAGTGAAGTACTTTGCCCCACCTAAATAGTCCATTAGGTCCTTAATTTTAGGTATTGCTAACCTATACCTAATTTTTCCCATATAATAGAATTTAATAATCAATAGAAAAGAAAGAGAGAGTAGGTAATAGGAAACTTAGATGGGGAAATTCACCTTGATCAGAGTGGCATTCAAAACATCCATCCTTTCCTACAGATAAGGGGAATCAAAGAAGGAAGTCAACATATACAAATTTAAAATGTAGACAAGAGAAAACCATAATTAGGAGAAAGGAAGGCATCAAACATTGAAGCCAAATGGCAGCAATAGCTTTCAATAGTATTGGAGAATCATTCAAACCAAGCAAGTAATATAAATGAAGTGTTGCATGTAGGTCCATTTCTCATAGTTTTGATGAAAAAAGAAGATAGTTGACAATACACACATCACCAATAACCAAAAAATTGTAATTGGGTTCATCTAGCCAAAGCCAAATGAAATCCATAAAACAAGAAAAATTATAAATCTTGAATCCCTATTTGAACTAGCTCTATCACCTATATATATATATATTGTTATTTAGAAAACTCACAGTTTGTTAAGACATTCAAGCTAACTAAGATTGATACATGATACTTCCAATTCACCTTTAAAAAAAATTAAAATTGTGATTGTGTTTTTCACTTGTAAAAATTAGGGCATGACACTAGCATAGGTGCACATATACCACTGATGTTTTTGATGAACTTCCTATAGTATTGATCCAAACCATGAAAGCTTCTCACCTCTGATGTAGTTCTTAGAGTAAGGCAACTTAGGATGGCATCTACCTGCTCTTAATCCATCTTGAGATATCCTTGAGAAAAAACAAAACCAAGGAAAACTAGCTTCTCCTTCATAAATTCACACTTCACCAAATTAATCATTAGCTTTTCATCATGTAATTTGTTGAAAAGAATTTGCAAATGCTTCAGGTGTTCCTCCTTAGTTGTGCTAAAAATTAGGATATCATCTAAATAGACAACAACAAGCTTAACTATGCAATTTTCCAAGACCTCATTCATGAGTATCATGAAGGTTGATTAAGTATTAGACAAACCAAATGGCATATCAAGACACTCATATAGACTTTCAATGATCTTTAATGCTGTTTTCTACTCATCCCGTTCATTGATCCTTTTTTGATGGTAGCCTCTTTTCAAGGCTATTTTAGTGAAGTACTTTGCCCCACCTAAATAGTCCATTAGGTCCTTAATTTTAGGTATTGCTAACCTATACCTAATTGTTCCCATATAATAGAATTTAATAATCAATAGAAAAGAAAGAGAGAGTAGGTAATAGGAAACTTAGATGGGGAAATTCACCTTGATCAGAGTGGCATTCAAAACATCCATCCTTTCCTACAGATAAGGGGAATCAAAGAAGGAAGTCAACATATACAAATTTAAAATGTAGACAAGAGAAAACCATAATTAGGAGAAAGGAAGGCATCAAACATTGAAGCCAAATGGCAGCAATAGCTTTCAATAGTATTGGAGAATCATTCAAACCAAGCAAGTAATAGAAATGAAGTGTTGCATGTAGGTCCATTTCTCATAGTTTTGATGAAAAAAGAAGATAGTTGACAATACACACATCACCAATAACAAAAAAAGTGTAATTGGGTTCATCTAGCCAAAGCCAAATGAAATCCATAAAACAAGAAAAATTATAAATCTTGAATCCCTATTTGAACTAGCTCTATCACCTATATATATATATATATATATATATATATATATATATATATATATAGTTATTTAGAAAACTCACAGTTTGTTAAGACATTCAAGCTAACTAAGATTGATACATGATACTTCCAATTCACCTTTAAAAAAAATTAAAATTGTGATTGTATTTTTTACTTGTAAAAATTAGGGCATGACACTAGCATAGGTGCAAATATACCACTGATGTTTTGATGAACTTCCTATAGTATTGATCCAGACCATGAAAGCTTCTCACCTCTGATGTAGTTCTTAGAGTAAGGCAACTTAGGATGGCATCTACGTGCTCTTAATCCATCTTGAGATATCCTTGAGAAAAAACAAAACCAAGGAAAACTAGCTTCTCCTTCATAAAGTCACACTTCACCAAATTAATCATTAGCTTTTCATCATGTAATTTGTTGAAAACAATTTGCAAATGCTTTAGGTGTTCCTCCTTAGTTTTGCTAAAAATTAGGATATCATCTAAATAGACAACAACAAGCTTAACTATGCAATTTTCCAAGACCTCATTCATGAGTATCATGAAGGTTGATGAAGTATTAGACAAACCAAATGGCATATCAAGACACTCATATAGACTTTCAATGATCTTTAATGTTGTTTTCTACTCATCCCCTTCATTGATCCTTTTTTGATGGTAGCCTCTTTGCAAGGCTATTTTAGTGAAGTACTTTGCCCCACCTAAATAGTCCATTAGGTCCTTAATTTTAGGTATTGCTAACCTATACCTAATTGTTCCCATATAATAGAATTTAATAATCAATAGAAAAGAAAGAGAGAGTAGGTAATAGGAAACTTAGATGGGGAAATTCACCTTGATCAGAGTGGCATTCAAAACATCCATCCTTTCCTACAGATAAGGGGAATCAAAGAAGGAAGTCAACATATACAAATTTAAAATGTAGACAAGAGAAAACCATAATTAGGAGAAAGGAAGGCATCAAACATTGAAGCCAAATGGCAGCAATAGCTTTCAATAGTATTGGAGAATCATTCAAACCAAGCAAGTAATAGAAATGAAGTGTTGCATGTAGGTCCATTTCTCATAGTTTTGATGAAAAAAGAAGATAGTTGACAATACACACATCACCAATAACCAAAAAAGTGTAATTGGGTTCATCTAGCCAAAGCCAAATGAAATCCATAAAACAAGAAAAATTATAAATCTTGAATCCCTATTTGAACTAGCTCTATTAAGAAACTGCTAGATGACTTTACTGGATTCTCAAGTAAATAAGATAATAACCTATACCATATTTATAAAGAAAAGAAGATACTTATATAGTTCATCACAATTAGATAAAGTATCTATTAATCAAAGGAATTTAACCGAAGGATATGAGCTATAGATATTCCTAGCTATACTCAATTTGCTACTATGGTTGAAATTAGCTCAAGATGGTCATTTTTAATATCAAGATTCAATACTAGAAATAATACAAAATACTACTACATCATTAGGAATATAAATACAGTATTATATACACATAAATGCTTGCTCATTGAAACATAGAGTGTAACACATAACTGTGACCAGAATCAAGAGTTTGAGAAAATAACTCGCTTTTAATCATCTTTATAATATAATCTCCCTAACTTTGGGCCAAGGTGAAGATAGGACATTGCAATATTTAATAACATGCTCTCTCTATATATTGATATCAAACAAATCTTTCATTGGAAATCATCTAAACATTAGAGTTAAATTGAACTTTATAGTTCAAATAGAGAAATTCATTGACTATAAAAAGAAGTCTTTTGTAATCAAATTTAGAAGTTCAGTTCCTTTCCATAAAGAATTGGGAAGGTGGCATTATAGTAGTATCAAAGCATAATCCTTCCATCCTATGAAGGTGTATGGAAACATATGAAAGGAGGAAAAATAAAACTACAATGAATGACTTAGCAAATGAGGTGAGATCCTATATGGGGCAAACAAACAAACCAACCAAATTATATTAAATCAAATGGAAAAATCATATCAAGCACTTCTCTATTCATTGTAAGATATGGAAAATTCCATCAACATTTGAGAGGTCAACCCAACTAGACAAGAGAGACTAGCTCCACTCACTCATAAAACAGTAATGTGTTTTGTGCAACTGGAATGCTACAACCATTATTCTTTCGTAGAGCAGAGATACCAAGAGAAGAAGATGGAATAGACCAACCAATGATTAGGACTAAAGAAATTGCAAGGGCATATGCAATTCTAGAACCTACTATTAGAGAACTGATATTTTCAAAGAATTGTGTGATGATAAATGAAGGGAGATGACTGGAAGAATTGTAAATGAAGAACTCAAACATAAAATTAACAAAATAAAGCTTCCTCATTTTGATGGTTCAGAAAATATTACACTACACCAATGGTTAGAAAAATTAAACATGTTTTTTATTCTCAATCCCATGACAGAAGAATATGCCTTGCAATTTTCTATAGTGCATCTAGAGGGAGTAAAACATGATTGGTGGACCTAGGGGCATATCTCATTAGGACATAAAGAATTCTTTGAAAAAGTCATGAACAAATTTGATGATAATGATATCAAATGCTATTTACAAGAAGTAACTCAACTCAGACAAACTAGAATAAAGGAAGTCTATGCTCACAATTTCCAAGAGTTATCAGTTATGGTTCTAAGACTTTCCCAAAAGAGACTCACTCATATATTAATATAAGGACTAAATGACTCCACTAAGCACTCTATCAAACCACATGGACCACAAAACTTGGAAGAAGCCATTAGAAAAGAAAAATTGGTAGAATCAAATCATTCAAAGGAAAGATCTAAGAATTTTTTAGCAAAGATAGAACATAGAAAAAATGACTCGAGGAAAGAGCATAAAGAAAAAGAATGTTATTTTTGCAAAGGGCAATGGAGTGTTTGAAATCAATTCCAAGGAAAGGATTCTCTCAAGAAAAAAAAGACATAATGAAGAAAGGCTTATGCTTTAGGTGTAGAAAACCATAGGCATGAACTCACAGTTGTAGCAAAAAGAATCAAATTAATAGAATAGATGCAAAAATCTGGGAGACAAACATAAGAGTTGCATAAGAAAGCAAGACATGATCCATGGGATCTCAATAGTATCAAAGCACAAAATGAAGGAGAGAAGCAATGGTCTTTTGAGAAAATTCCACTTGATGAAGAAATTTGAGAATGAAATCAGTAATCGATACTAGATAAGGGAAAAAATGGAATAAGAAAATTGTAAAATTATTCACTTGTAGTTAGGGAAACTATTCTAGAACAAAAAATAAGTTAGTGAACATTTGATTGAAGAAAGAGAATTTGTAATCAAATAGAAAAATTAATGCCAAATATTAAGTTATAATTAAACTCAAAATATTTTCAAACAATCTCCTTGTATAGAACTATAGAGACCATACACTTCTAGAATCCATAGGGCAAGATAAAGTCTCTTCTAGAAGCCTTAAAGGGATATATGTAGAGGCCTTAAGCTGAGACAAAGTCTGTCCCAAGGATTATAGAGATGGGTAATCCTAAAGGGATATCCATAGACACATTAGGATGAGATAAAGTCTCTCCTAAGGATTAAATATAGATGGGTGATCCTTAAGGGATATCCCTAATGACCAAAGATGAGATAAAGTCTCTTCTAAAGGATCAAAGAGATGAAGATGCCCTAAGAGGATACTCATACAGACATTAGGGTGAGATAAAGACTCTCCTAATGATTGTAGATATGGATAATTCTAAATGGATAGTCATAAGAGGCCTTAGGAAGAGATAAAGTCTCTCCTAAGCATCAAATAGAGAGGGTTAATCTTAAAGAGATATCCCTAGAGACCTAGGAGGAGGTAAAGTCTCACCTAGGTTCATATGGATTATTCCTTAGGACTTAGCATGGGAGAAGGAAATACATCACAAGAGTGGGAAGTACCTAATATATAAAAGATATGTTTTTCTTTTTGATTTATTCTCGATATTTTTATAATATTAAGTTATATTTATATGTCATTGTAACCTCTACTTAAAATAATTGTTTTAGGATCACCAAAGTGGATATCAACATTACACATAATCACTCATGGTGGAGATTTCAATTGATTGAGGACAAGAAATTTTGGGGATGGGTGGACTATAATGTCCCCATTTCTATAATGGATTTCAATAATCAATATATAAAAAAAGTTTAAAAAAGGAAGTTAATAGGAAACTTAGATGAGGCAGTTCACATTGATCAGAGTGGGATTCAAAATTTCCATCCTTTGCTATAGATAAGGGGAATAGAAGAAGGAAATCAACATATACCAAATTAAATATGTAGACAAGAGAAAATTGTAACAAGTAGAAAGGAAGGCATTGAAAATTGAATCCAACTACCAATAATAGCTTTCAAAAATATTGAGAATTATTTAGATAGAGCAAGTAATAGAAAGGAAGTGTTGCATGTAGGTCCATTACTCATAGTTTTGATGGAAAATGAAGATAGTTGACAATTCCAACATCACCACTAACCAACAAAGTGTAATTTCATTCAACTAGTCAAAACCAAATGAGATCAATAAAAAGAAGACAAATTATAAATCTTGAATCCCTATTTGAACTAGCTTTATTAAAAATTTGCTAGATTCCTTTACTTGGTCTCAAGTAAATAAGATAACAACCTATGCCATATTTACAAAGAAAAGAAGATACTTATATAATGCATTATAGTTGGATAAAGTATCTATTAATCAAAGGAATTTAACTAGAGGATATGAATTGTGGATATTCTTAGATATACTCAATTTGCTACTACATTTGAACTTATCTCAAGTTGGTCATTTTTAATATCGAGATTCAATACTAGAAACAATACAAAATACAACTACATCATTTGGAAGATATATAGAGTATTCTATATATATATATATGTGTGTGTGTGTGTGTGTGTGGTCAACCAAAGATAGAGTCTAACACATAAGTATGACCATAATCAAGAGTTTGAGAAAATAACTCTCTTGTAATCATCTTTATAATATAATCTCCCTATTTTCAGGCCAAAGTGAAGAGAGGAAATTACAATACTATTTAATAACATACTCTCTATATATTGATATCAAAAAAAAATTCATTGGAAATTTTCTAAACGTTAGAGTTAATTTGAGCTTTATAGTTCAAATAGAAAAATTCATTGACTATAAAAAGAAATCTTTTGTAATCAAATCTAGAAGTTTAGTTCCTTGGGAAGGGGAAATTACATTGCCCCCACTAAAAAGTCCATTAGGTCCTCAATTTTAGGTATTTCAAACTATACCTAATTGTGATTCTATTTATGGCTCTAGAATTAGTGCATAGTCTCTAATTTCCCCCCTTTCTACCTACTAAAATAGTAGGGACTACACAAGGGCTAATGTTTTTCCTAATCAGTCCTTGGTCTAGGAGTTCTTGGATTTGTTTGGAAATCTATTCATCCTATTGTGGGGTCATCTTATAGGAATATTTATTAGGTAGGGTGGCTCCTAGGATAAAGTATATTTTGTGGATAACAAGTATTTTAGGAGGTCGGGAGGTTGGTTGCCCATCACTCACTATATGTTTATACTTGCCAAGTAATTCTTGCATCTCACTAGGAAGCATTTTTCCCTTACCAATAGATTCTTATTCAAGCTTCAAAACTAAGAAAAATCTAACTCCCTCTCCTTCTTCTAGGGTCTTTAGAAACTCCTTCTCTCCAACCATGATCACACTTGGTGTAGATATCAGTTATCCCTCTTCTAGCAAAGATTGGATCTTGACTGTTACTCCATAGTTCTTGAATGAATAGGAGTTCTTTGTGCCATCACGTATAGATTGGCTATAAAATTTCCATGGCCTTCCAAGTAGAAGGTGGCATGCATCCATGGTGAGAATTTCACAAAGGACCCTATCTTTATACTTCCCTATAGTGACCTCTAGCTCTGCTTGTTCTCCAACAAGTATATGTTGTACCTTGTTGAGCTAAGTGACCTTGTAGGGATTTTTATGAGGGATTCTCTTCAACTTTAACTTGCTGACTATATCTTCACTAATGGTATTATTAGTTGAACCTGAACCTATCATTAGTCTACATACCTTCCCCAAGATTTTGCATTTGATTCTAAAGAGGGCTCTCCTTTTTCTTGGTTCCTCCTTAACTGACTCTTTGATCAATGTCCTCTTCACCATGAGGTTCTCTCCTTCCTATAATTCTAGAGGGACTATATAATGTTTTTTTATTATTGCTAGACTCTTTGTGAACATAATTTACTCATTTTGAACTTCCTTGGGAAGTTAAACTCTTCTCAGAACACCAATATGCAAGATGCCCCAATTGTTGATAGTGGTAGCATTTCATAGTAGCGAAATAGGAGGAGTCTCTTCCTTATCTCTTTCTTCTTCCTCTCCAATTGGTGTTAGAACCTCTACCCCTATTTGAGTTTCCTCTTTCTAAAATTCCCTCTTGTTGATTAGTATTTTTGGTGTCTCCTTGGGGTTTATATTTTGACCATCTTCCTCCATAGCCTCTACCTTTTCCATCTCTACCCTTATCCTTGCCTCTTTGATTTGGTTCTATCCCTTTTTTTTTCTTTTCCTCCACCTTCAAGGAAAGTTTAAAAACTTATGGATTATTGTAGGAGTCCACAAACTTACCTCTTCTTAAATGCTCCATTTAAATCTACCTAGTTACAAAGACACCTTGATGGCTTTATCTTCATGTAGTCTTTATATTAGACATAGCTTTTGAAACTCTTCAATATATGTGGCTATCTCCATGTCTTTTTGTTTCGGACTCTGCCTCTTCTTGTGGAATTGGATTTCATAATCCTTGGGAAAATATTGTTCCTTCATTTTAGTTACCATTGCTTTCCAATTTTATATAGGTTGCTTGCCTAACTTTCCCCATTCTTCCTAGAGGTATTTACACCATGTTAGAGATGATCCTCTTAGTCTTTATTTGTCCACTTTTACATTTTTTTGCCTCAGTAATGCCTTCACATTCAAAATGGTTCTCTAACCCTTCTATCCAATCCATCACCAATTCAGGATCCATCTTCCCTCTAAACAAGTGAACACCTTCTAGGGCCTTTTATCCCAAGGCTTTAATAGATTAAAAAAATGGTTCTTCAATGATAGGAGTATCAACTTCAAGGACAAGGTCTTCTTCATGTACCTTCCCTTTGCCACTTGCACTGCTTTCACTTTCTTGGTTCTTCTTAGCTACGTTAGAAACTTTCTCTAACTTTTCCTTCATATTTTCCAATGCTTCTTATAGAACTATATTCTTCTCTTTAGCTAGCTCTATGTTGGTCACCATGGTTAACTCTCCAATGGATTCTTGCAGTTGACTTATCTACCCATTATCCCAAATCAACTTGCCCTGATACTAATTTGATGTAACATAAGGTAGGTTGCTAACTTTAGTCCTAACTCTCCTAGGACTTTCTTAGGCTTATGCTTAGCCTAATAGGGTTCTTTAGTTAACCCTAACCTCTAGAGGATCCTTAATCTAACCTCTCACAACCTCCTACCAGGGTAACACCAATGAATTATTGAAATGTTTCTTCCAAAGGTACTATTCCTAAGCACCTTCATACATAGTTTTGCAACCAAATAGACTATATCTCCTTCTTGATGGGATGAGTGCCTCAAAAAAATTTATTTTACCTTCCCTAGGCCCTTTTTATTCTTCTTTTCAAGGTTTCAAATCCCATTTTTTCTCCAAGGCTTAAACTGCTAAAAACAAACCTAATCAATTAGGCCTCTAGTTTGTCAAAACAAGTTATATATCACAATTACCCTTAACAAGGTTGTAAAAAAAAATTGATATCTAAGTACCCTTTTAGAAGATCTAAAGGATTATCAGGGATTTATCTCCTCATGGCATCTATATAGTGGAAAGAAAAAATTTAGCCTTATTTCGAGGGTTTCAAACAATAAGTTGCAACATCACCTAGGGTTACTTCAAGAGGGCATAATTTTTTTTCATGGGTAGGCATACCTTTTCACAAAGCATCATTTATCATCCCTCTACCTTATCCAAACTTGGTTTGAATTGCCATCCATATTCAAACCTCAAACTCTTCAAGTCAACATTGTATTTCCATAGCCAAGTGTCCAAAACTTTCCTAGGGCATTATTGGAAAATTAGCTAATGCCATTTTCAGGGCCCAATATTTATGATACTATGTAAAATGATTCCTTTCTTACACGTTCCTTATTTACATGATGATTTCATGGTGGGAACTCATGGGAGAGTCATCTTTGTGAAGATTGCCTGGGTGGGACCAACACATAGGTTGATTTCAAAACAATTTTTAAAACCTTAATAGATCAGCACTTGAAGGAAAGTTTAATGAAGAAAAAAGTATTGTAAAATCATGAAGTAATTAATCCAAATTAAAAATTCCACATTCAATCCATTGATTCAATCTTGTACAAAAAAATCTACAAATTGTTAAGGGAAAATGCAATAAAAGCATTTGTATTCCAATGCAAGAAAAATTAGTCCAACATCCAACCTTTTTATCTTGCTTCTTCAAAGTCATATAGGACCTTCCAAAAAATAAATTAAATTAACATAACCAGCTACCTAAACTTCCACTCCATTCCAAGAAAATTGCACAAAAATTTGTCAAGCAACTTTTCAAAGTTCCTGACAACTTTGCAATTTTCATGTTTTTGGCCTTTTTCATGCCTGAACCTTCTTAGGTGGAACAAAAATGGTTCATTAAAGATGTTTAGGTACAACATGGCTTTATGAGAAACAATACACTCCTTTTTTGACACCTAGATGCCTCCTAGAAACTTTTTGGCAACTTTGCAACTTCTTAGCCACTTTTGACAATAATAACAATATTCCACCAACTTTGCATTGTATGAGTTCCAAAACCCCTAAACAAGATATAAAATCACTATTTAGGACCTAATTGGGTCATATCCCACTTACCAATTATTTGTATAGACTTTGAACTGCTTGAACCACGTAGTGTCCACCTAGTATTTATTAGCACACCTAAACAAGGCTTAGCCAAACCAACTTGATTTAAGCATACTAAGACACCACATAGATTTGGTTAGAGTCACAACAAGCCTCAAAGAAAAAACACAAAAAAAAGAAAAAAAAAGCACTATTATGTGCCCTGCACCATTAATGTCACATCAGTTATATAGGATACGAGTGCCGAGCAACTTGGTAAAGCTTTAATTGTCTATACACCACTCACTTATATGCCAATTTTGAAAAAGGAGGAAAATTTGGATAAAGGATCATGCACTAAATTGGTAGAGGATGAAGTAAAATAGAAAGAGCAAGAGGCTACACAAGATCTTATTCAATTATTGATTGCAAAGGTTGTAGGATAAAGAAACATGACACCTATGAACCATATGATTTCTACACCAATGTAGTAGCCAAAGTTGAGATCAAGTGAAAAGTGGAAACAATCATAACTATCACTACCAAATGGTACACCCTCTATTGCAAGCTAGAGTTGTCATTGCACCAAAAGATCGACTTGTTAATTCTAGATAAAACCACTAGACTTATAGAACATGCGAGATAGTTAAGCCATGTCACAAATCATGAAGGTGAACATTGGTGATTAGTCCAACAATCCTCCCCTCAGTGTTACCTAAGGAGATTCAAACCTATGACCAAGCTCTGATATGACTTGTTACAAGCTAGAGTTGTTGTTGCACCAAAAGATGGACCTGTTAATGCCTAATAAAACTACTAGACTTATAGAACACAAGAGGTAGTTAAGCCATGTCACAAATCCTAAAGGGGAAAGTTGGCAATTAGTTCAACACCCTTATGGTCTATGGATATGACTCGTGTAGAGAAGCAAGATGATGAGTCAATTAACCTTGATGAGATAATTACATTACCTAAGTATGATTTGAATAATATTACACTAGATATAGATGCAAGAGTTTCAAATCTTTTTGAGTCATAACGCAAAGAAAGAATGACTAAAATGAGAGTAGAAGAGAAGATGAGTACTTCATACTATCAAGGATATTTTTATAAATGCATTGGGAATAAAAAATGTGAAAAATCATCATATAATTTTGGATCAGCTAGTGTTTTTAGTTTATCAAATCTAGACAAATGACATAGAGACAAATGAAAATTTATTACAATGGTTAGAGAGAAGAATGGAGCATAAAGTGCTACAAAAAGTCTCACAAGAACCTGTGCAAAGACAAGTACAACTTTGTATAGCCATCACTAAGCTGGAAACAATTTTGACAACCATCAATTCCTTATATTTGAATTTTTTTGATATCAATTTCTTTACAATAGATACTATACTCTCATTATCCAGCTATTGCATGCGGATATTAGAGCTATTGTTATCACATTGGGAAAGAACACAAGTTCAATATCTTCCTCTTATACTAAACTTACATTCAGTCAAAAGAGGTTAGCCAAGCTCATGGCTTAAGATATAGAGATCAAGAATAAGATGACATTGGTTTGACTTTAGTTATTTCCAAATATAGAGATCATTAAGAAGGTAGTCTCCATTGCCAAGGATATTTTTAAGAAAGAGACAAATTTTTGACATATTACATGATTCATTGATTTGGCTACCAAGATAGAGATTTTGTTTCAAATTTTTGAACAAGTACATGAAATATAGACTAAAGGCTATTGTAGTATTATGGCAAGTCATCAACAATTCTTTGATAAGTATACATTAACCCCAATAGCCCCAAGTTCCATCAGTGAAAAAAACAAGGAAGAATGAAGATGATAAAAGGGGGATATATAAAATTAAAGGGCTATGGAAGAATAAGAAAATGAGAGTCAATATGCATATCAAAGATTACATACTAGATTTTATAGGATCACATCTTTTGGAAATGTAAAGGAGAAACTAAGAGGGGAGGGAAGAATTAGTTACCACAAAAAGAAATCCAAGTCCCTTAAGATGTCAACAAAACTTTTAAAAAAATCCTTGCTGAAACTTGATTAACATTGAACATTTAGATCTTAAGATATTAAATGTGATTACCCTTAATCAACTTATTGCAGAAACATAAATAAAATAACATGAACACATGAGACACCAAGATTTAACTAGAAACCAAATTTGGGGAAACTACCAATTGTAGCTAGTTGCTAATTTTCACTCTTCTTAAGTGAGCCCTATTAGGAGCAAACTTTGTCAAAGGTTACAAAACATAGTGTTAGGTGTGACCCTATTAGAGGATTTATTTCACCCTACTAGGAGTGGCCTTGTTCGAGGTCTTTAGATGCTTCAATCTAGAAATGCCACCTTGTTAGAGGATTTTTCAAATAGTTGTTAAAAGCTAGCTCTATTAGGAGATTTAATTCACTGCTACAATTATTAGAGAGTAATAATGACTTGAGCTGATTACTAATGCAACTATCTTTGCTAATTTAGATCTACTTGATCCTCCTTGATCATAATGTTATTTGCATCTCAGTCAACTCAAGTAGTCTATCCTCTTGCAGATATCCTTCCAATTTGCTTCCTTAATTCATCTTCTTTAATTCCATTATTCAATGCTCAACTTGACCTTATGATGCAGGTAAAAGGACAAATAACTAGGGCAAAAGGCTCACCTAGCTATCCAAACCACCTTGCAAGAGTTAACACAATGAAAATGAACACAAAGAATAGCAACCAAAGGAGGAAGAAGAGTGAATTACTTTTATTAATTTATCAAGAATATCTTAATACATGCCTAATTGTGAGGCCTTTTGCGTTACGAACAATTACAAATACATTCACATTCAACTATCCAACTACAAATTTGCACTTTTAGTTCTGCTCTCTAATCTGCTCTCTCTAAAACTTGCCTAATTCTAAGCCTGAACATTCTATTTATTCTTGCCAAGATGGCTTATAGATCATTCTAGAATCATTACATAAGAGAAAGGCTAACCCAACAATGGTCTGTAATCATCCCAAGAAAAGATCTTAATATAAATGTTGTGAATGAAATAAATCTTGCAATTTGGATCACAAAATCACATCCAAATACTAACACTCAACATAGACTAGGTAACTCAGCACATGAAGAAACACTCAGCATGCACTGAGTAACTCGACACATGAAGAAACACTTGACATATACTGGGTAACTCGGCACATGAAGAAACACTAGGCATACACTAAGTAACTTGACATATGAAGAAACACTCAGCATGCATTGAGTAACTTGGTACATGAAGAATCACTCAACATACACTGGGTAACTTTACACATGAAGGAATGCTATAGTAACTTGGCACATGAAGGAAAATAGGATTACTAGGTACATGAAGAAAATAGGGTTACAAGGCACATGAAGAAAGCAAGATTGCTAGGCACATGAAGGAGTTGCTAGGCACATGAAGAACTACTAGGCACATGAAGGAATTGCTAGGCACATGAAGGACTGCTAGGCACATGAAGGAACTACTAGGAACATGAAGGACTGCTAGGCACATGAAGGAACTACTAGGTGAACATAATGAGCAGGATAACAAGGAAACCTAGGATGCTCCTGTATTAGACAATTAGGGTTGAAAGAAATGATTCTCCTGAATCATTGAGATGTCCCAACTTAAGCTAAATCCAACTCAAATTGAGAAATCCATGAAGCATCTTCAATAGGTCTGTTCTTCCACTTCACCAAATATTCATAGTAATTTTTTCCTCTTGTACTCTTTCCAACTCTCTGATCAAATATTTGTTATACTTCCTCAATCTATTTCTTAGGATAATCATCTAGTATAACAACTTCATCCTCTAACTCATGATACTTATACAAATCAGCAATATTAAAGATAGGAGATATATCCATGTCATTAGGTAACTCAACTTCATAAGCATTACCACTATCAAACTTCTTTAGGATCTTACAATGTCCAAATTTCTTCATCTTTAGCTTGCTATATGTTCCAACTAAGAATCTTCCTTTCTTTAGATGAACCATCAGCTCATCACCAACTTAAAAATCATGGTGTGTTCTAAACTGATCTACATTCTCCTTATACTTTTGATTTCTTTGTTCCAACCTCAACTTCACTTCCTTATGCAAGGACTCCATAAAATCAGCAAATTCTTCCCCTACAACGCTTTTCTTTTCTTCACTCACAACATCTCTCAAATCTGATATACCTTTAGGATGCATTCTGGTAACAATCTCAAAGGGCTTCTTCCTTTTACTCCTATTCATAGAATTGCTATATGAAAATTTAGCTTGTGCCAATACTATCTCCCAATTACTCAGCTTATCCCCAACTAAACATCTTAGAAAATTACCCAAGCTTCTATTCACGATCTTTGTCTATCCATCTGTTTGTGGATGGAATGTAGAACTAAACTTTAGCTTAGTACCCATATTTTTCTACAAAGTCTTCCAAAAATAACCAACAAACTTACTATCTTTGTCTAAAATAATGCTTCTTGGTAATCCATGCAATCTCACAATCTCTTTAAAAAGAAGTTCAGCAACATGCTCAGCATCTGATGTCTTCTTACATGGTATAAAATGAGCCATCTTAGAAAATTTGTCCACTACAAAAAATATGGAATCATACCCTTTCATTTTTTTAGGCAATCCAAGAACAAAATCCATACTAATGTCAGTCCAAGGTTTCTCAGGAATAGTAATAGGTGTATACAAACCAGTATTTTGACTCACTCCCTTTGTAACTTGACAAACTGCACAACTCTTTACGAATTTTTGAACATCCTTATACATTTCTGGTCAATAATACTTCTCTTTTAGCAAACTCAATGCCTTATTAATTCCAAAATGTCCAGCTAATCCACCACTATGCTTTTCCTTAATCAAATTCAACCTCATTGGACTTCTAGGAATACACAACTGAATACCTTTGAACAACATACCTTCTTGAATGAAATACTCATCATACTTACTTATGTGATTTGTCAGATTTGGTGCTTTTCACTCTCTCCATGCCTCAAAAAAATCAGGATCAACATCATACAACTCTTTCATTTCATCAAAACCAAGAAATTCAACCTTCATTTTAGTCAACAAAGAATGTCTTCTACTCAATGCATTGGAAACTTTGTTAGTAACTCCACTCTTGTGCTTGATCACAAATGTAAAACTCTACAAATACCCAACCCACTTCATATGTTTTTGATTCAATTTATGTTGGCTTCCCAAGTATTGTAAAGCTTTATGATTAGTATACAACACAAACACCTTAGGCATCAAATAATGTCTCCATTTCTTCAATGCTTGAACAATGGCATAAAATTCTTGATCATACACATAATATTTCCTTTTAGTATCATTCAAATTTTCACTAAAGAAAGCAATAGGCTTACCTTCTTGACTTAATAGAGCTCCTATTGCATTACCACTTGCATCACATTCAACTTGAAATACTTTGTTAGAATCAGGTAAAGCAAATACTAGTAATTCAACAACCTTTTGTTTCAAAGTCTCAAAACTCTTATCAGCTCCATGTGTCCACTTGAATTCCTTTTTATCTCCCCTCATTATTTTATTCATAGCATTACAAACAACACTAAAATTATTTATAAACTTTTTGTAAAAACTAGCCAAACCATGAAATGATCTTACCTTGCCCACATTCTCAGGTGTAGGCCATTCCAAAATTGCTTTAACCTTCTCAATATCCATCCTTAATCCATTACTTGAGATCAAAAATTCTAGATACACAATCTCCTCTTGCATAAAAGAACACTTTTTCAGATTGATCAATAACTTTTCCTCTTTCAACCTCTGTAATACTTCTCTAATATGCTCAAGATGTTCTTCATTAGTCTTACTAAATATCAGAATATCATCCAAATAAAAAATCACAAACTTACCCAAGAATTTTTTTAGAACTTCATTCATCAACCTCATGAAAGTACTAGGTGCATTAGTTAGACCTAAATCCATAACCAACCATTCATACAAACCATCTTTTTTCTTGAAAGCAGTCTTCCATTCATAACCTTCTCTGATTCTGATCTGATGATAGCCACTCTTCAAATCAATCTTGGTAAAATACTTTGCTCCACTCAAACAATCCATTATTTCATCCATCCTTGACATAGTAAACCTATATTTCAATGTTATCTTGTTAATGGCTCTGGAATCAGTACACATTCTCCATTCTCCATTCTTTTTAGGTGCTAATATAGCAGGTACAACACATGGACTCAAGCTTTCTCTAATCAAATCTTTCTACAACAACTCATGCACTTGTCTATTAAGTTCTTCATTCTCTGCAAGTATCAATCTATATGGTGCTTTTTTTGGAAAACTAGCTCCAGGAATCAGATCCATACAATGACTTATACTTCTTACTAGAGGTAAACCATCAAGAATATCATCAACACTAATTTTTTTACACCCATTCAACAACTCTGTAATTTCTCCTAGCACTTGGTCAATACTACCATTTGTCACTCAGTCACCACTGACTGGCACTCGGTTAACATTGTTTTCTAGCACTTGGTCTCCATTGACAAAACTCAATTTTCTTGGAATTATAGAAAAAAAAACTTGATTCTTCTTCACTTCCTTTTCAAATTGTTTCCCATTAACCATACAAATTTTTATAGCAGTACAATTAACCTCATCTGGAACTTCAATCAAAGGCAAAAATGTTCATTTCTTCCCATTTACCCAAAGAGTATATTGATTCAATCTTCCATCGTGTACAACATATCTATCATATTGCCAAGGTCTACCCAACATAATATGAAAACAATGCATGGGCATAATAATATCACACAAAACTTCATCAAAGCAATGTCCAATTTTGAACTTCACAAGGCATTGCTCACTTACCAATATCTTATGCTCATCTTTGATCCATAAAACATGATGATGTTTGGGATGTTTCAACCTCTACAACTGCAACTTTTTAACCAGCTCTTTTGATGCTAGATTTGTAGAACTTCCACTATCAATGATCAATTTATAGCATTTTTCAGCCATCTTACATCTTGTCTTGAAAAGAATTCCCCTTAAAATAGGTTCCTCATCACCTTCCTTAATATATAAGGTTCTTTTCACCATCAAATTTTCTCTAGCCTCAAGTCCACTTGGTGAACCCTCATCATCTTCTTGAATCACACCATTTCTGTTACCTTGTCTACTTTTAGAGGATCTACATTCAAAAGATCTATGTCCCTCTTTACCACATCTAAAACAATTACCATGAAATCCACCTCTAGAATATGAATTACCTCTTCCTTGATAAGAATTAGTGCCTCCTCGGTAAGAATTACCACTTTTTCATTCAGTCTTGCCTTTGTCATCATTCTTCCATTTAGATTTACCTTTATCCTACATAGAACTGTAAAATCTACCACTTTCTCGATAAGATCTACCTCTACCTCTCTGGACTCTACCACCTCTACCTCTTTGTCTTTGTTCATGCTTCTTTGTCAAGATCTACTTAACTTTCAGGGCATATTGATATGCTTCTTCTATACTTTCCAGCTTCACAAAATTTATTTCATCTTGTATTCCAGATCTCAATCCATTAATGTACGTTGCAATTTTCTCAACATCATCATCCACATGTCTAGATCTAATGTCTAGTCTATAGAATTCCTCAGTATACTCTTTCACAGTCATGTCTTTTTGTTTCAAATTTTGCATCTTTCTCAACAAGCTAACTTGGTAGTTAGCAGGAAGCAATTTTTTCTTTACCTTGTTCACCATCTTTGGCCAAGTTCTAATCTTCTCCTTTCCTCTCCTTTGTCTATCAGTTTGCAAGTGCTCCCACCATAGAGATGCATGACCTTTCAGCCTAGTGACTGCAATCTTCACCTTTCTATTATTAGGAGTGTTTTCATACTCAAAGAACTTCTCCATATTAGAGATCCAATCCAACACAACATCAGTGTCCAATTTTCCATCATAAGGGACAACTTCTATAGTAGGCTTTGAATTCGCTCTAGACAATACTCTCAACAATCTTTCCTCATCTTGATCTTCTTTAGGTTTTGGATTATGGTTTGGTGCTGCTGCTTCATCATCACTTAGATCATCAAGATGTGCTCCTCTCCTTTGGGCTATCTCCATAGCATCTAATCTAGCTATAATTTGTCTGAACTGATCCAATATAGCATTATCAACATTATTTCCTCTACCATGAACCATCTTTACAAATTAGGTTCCTGCAAGATCGTAACCCTCTACAAGTTATAGCTCAAATTCGTAGATCTACCACCCTACAACTAAATCCAAATCAGGGTTCTACATGATCCAATCTCCACAAGGATGAACCTCAAGCTCTGATACAAACTGACATAGGCAAGAGGATGAATAACTAGGGCCAAAGGCTCATCCGATTATCCAAACCACCTTGCAAGAGTTAACACAATGGAAATGAGCACAAAGAACAACAACCAAAGGAGGAGGAAGAGTGAATTACTTTTATTGATTCATAAAGAATATCTTCATACATGCCCAACTGTGAGGCCTTCTGGGTTACGGCCAATTATAAATACATTCAAATTCAACTATCCAACTACAAATTTGCACTTTCAGTTCTACTCTCTAATCTGCTCTCTCTGAAACTTGCCTAATTCTAAGTCTGAACATTCTATTTATACTTGCCAAGATAGCTTACAAATCATTCTAGAATCATTACATAATAGGAAGGCCGACCCAACAATGGTCTGGACTCATCCCAAGAAAAGATCTTAACATAAATGTCATGAATGAAATAAATCCCACAAGTTAGCTTGCAAAATCATGTCCAAATACTGACACTTGACATACACTAGGTAACTTGGCACATGAAGAAACATTCAGCATGCACTAAGTAACTTGGCACATGAAGAAACACTTGGCATACATTGGGTAACTCAGCACATGAAGAAACACTCAACATACACTGAGTAACCCGACACATGAAGAAACACTTGACATACACTGAGTAACTCAGTACATGAAGAATCACTTGACATATACTAGGTAACTCAGCACATGAAGGAAAAAAGGGTTACTAGGTACATGAAGAAAATAGGGTTACAAGACACATGAAGAAAGCAAGATTGCTAAGCACATGAAGGAATTTCTAGGCACATGAAGAATTGCTAGGCACATGAAGGAATTGCTAGGCACATGAAGGACTACTAGGCACATGAAGGAACTGCTAGGCACATGAAGGACTACTAGGCACATGAAGGAATTACTAGGTCAACAAAATGAGCAGGATAACAAGGCAACCCATGATGCTCCTACATCACCTTATGCTTATATGATTTACCTTGTCAAGTCAGCTTGAATGCTATTTTAATAAAACAATTTTCATCCCTTAAGTCACCTAGAATAAACTAGTAAATCTAAGAGACTCAATATGTTGACAGTTAACTAATACAGAATTGAGTAGTTGGTCAACACAGGAAAACCCTTCATTTTCCAACCCAACTTGGTCAATAGTGACTTCATGTTGACTTTCCTTTAGTAACATAGTGCATTCAATCAATACAAGATCCATGTTAACTTTCCTTTTGTAACTAAGTAAACTCAGTCAACATAGGATCTACCTTCGATGCCCGAGTAAACTTTGCCAATACTGTCTTTGAACTTGGTTATAACTAGAATGCTCGAGATACACAAGAAATTTTCTTTAATTCCATAGTGAGCCTGATAGTCACTAACTACTCAATAAGTCTTGACATCTTGTGTGACATCAATGCCAACATACAATTGAATAATTGTTTTCAACAATCTCCCTCTTTGGCATTGATGGCAACACAACATGTCATAATAAAATGAAATTTTAGAGAAAAATAAAGGAAAGGCTAATATATCCTTGTTTTGACTCTAATTCTCATCCATGGAAACTCCCTCTGACATTAATCTCTCCCTCTAGAATGATTTTCTCTTATTCTTCTAATTTCTCTAACTGTAATTTCTCTGATATGACAAAAACTCTCCCTCTTTATTGATACACAATTTTTATCATATGATAGAAAAATCTACCTCTTTGACATCTCATGCCAAAGATAATAATCAATGGATCTTCAAATTCTCAGTTGATGCATCACTAATCATTGTTTAGTGAGCTTCAAATAGGGGAAAGACCCCTAGCTCATCTCTTAGATACCAAAATGTATCCTTAGGTAATGGCTTGGTGAATATGATTTTAATTTTTTATTTTGTATTCACATATTGCAATCTCACCTCTTTTTCTTGCACTAATTCTCTCAAAAAGTGATATCTTATTGACATGTGCTGTGTCTTGGTATGCATCACTAGATTCTTGGAAATGTTGATTGCACTAGTGTTATCACTGAAGATAACTACTAGATACTTGATTTCTTCCTTCATACTTGACACCATTTGTTTTATCTAAATGATATTTGAATAATTGATTACTATTGTAACATATTATGCTTATGTAAATGATATTTGAATAATTGATTAATGTTGTAGACTGAGAGATGCAATTATACTTTCTTCTTGTCCAAGAAACTAGCCTCTTTCCAATTAAAAATGCTCCACCACTAGTGCTCTTTCTATTATCACTACTTCCTTCCCAATCAAAATTAGTGAAGTATTTCAATTCAAAATTTCCTCCTTTCTTATACCATAAACCATAATCTTTAGTACCTTTTAGATACCTCATAATTCTTTTTATTGTCATCATATGATTTTCTTTTGGATTAGCAAAAATGATTTCCACTATACCAACTGTTAATGCAATATTAGGTCTTGTGTGCACTACATACTAAAGTTTTTCAATCATTGATCTATATGTAGTATGATCTACCTCTTTGGAAACATAATTTTATAAAAAATTATGTCCAATAGACATAGGTTTTCCAACTAATCTAGAGTCCTCCATTCCAAATTTCTTCAATATTTCCTTGATGTACTTTGATTTAGTAATGTAAATGTCATCCTTCTTCTATTGAATTTGTAGGCCAACAAAGAATTTAATCTCTGCAAATATTGACATTTCAATTTATTTACTCATTTCCTTAGAAAAATATTTGCACAAGTCATCATGTCTAGTGAATAATATATCATCTAGAAAGATTTCTACCACCAATATCTTATTCTTTGGCTCTTCCTTGAGGTATAGACTAGTTTTTTCATTTGTTCTTTGAAAACCAATTTTTACCAAATAACTATGAAATCTTTCATATGAATCTCTTGGGGATTGCTTGAGACCATATAAAGCATTATATAATCTGAAAACCATATTCCTTTTGTTAGGATCTATGAAAACTTCAGGTTTCTTAATGTAGACTTCTTATTCTAGTATTCCATTCAAGAAAGTTGACTGTGCATCCATCTAATATACCATGAATCCTTTATGTGTAGCATAAGAAAGTAGTTTTCTAATACCTTCTAGTCTTCCATAATCAATACCTTTTTTCTTGAGCATAACCTTTGCATACTAGCCTTGCTTTGTTCCTTGACACTTCTCCATTTTCATTCAACTTATTTTTAAATACCAATTTTGTGCCAATTACATTTTTGTCCTCCAGTCCTAGAACAAGATTCCAAGTTTTGTACCTTTCAATTTGTTCATTCTCTTCATTCATTTCCTCAATCCAACTTTCATTGTCTGATGCATCTTTAATAGTTCTAGGTTCAAACTCATTAGGTAAACATGTACCTTTTAGTTTGTTCCTTATCATTGTGCCTTTTAAGTAATCTCCAATTATTTTCTTGAGTACATGATGCCTTCTATGTTGGAAATATAAGAGGAGTAACTAAGAGGGGAGGGGTGAACCACTTATAAAAACTTCACTAAAAATATTGATGCTCGACAAACACACAAGAACTCGATTTACACTAGTAAATGTTGTAACTTGGAAAATTCTTAACATGCAAATCTTAAGATATTATCTATGATTAACGTTACTTAACTTAGTTTCATACACATAAAAGAAATAACATGAACACAAGTGACACCACGATTTAACAAGGAAACCCAAATTGGAAAATACCACCAATTGCAACTAGTTACTGATTTTCACTCTTGTGAAGTGAGCCATGTTAGGAGCCAACCCTATTAAAGGCTACAAAACACACTGTTAGGTGTGACTTTTTTAGAGGATTCCATCACCGTATTAGGAGTGGCCTTGTTAGAGGACTTTAGACACTTCAATCTAGAAATGCCACCTTGTTAAAGGATCTGAAAATAGTTGTTAAGCTAACTCTATCAAGAGATTTAGATCACTACTTCAATGTTTAGAGAGTAACAATGAGATGACCTAATTTATGATGTAACTGAATTTTTGATTAGAGATATCAATTCTAGCTTATATACTTGATCATTTTTAATTGAATGTATGTTTGCATCACCACAAGGATATTCTACTTATCCTTCTAATTCACTTCCTCTAAGCATATCCTATATTTCCATTCACTTATACACATTTAATCCTCAACTTGACATTATATTTATATCATACATATTGTCAAGTTAGCTTAAATATAATTTAGAATAGTTAATATTCATCTCCTTAGTTGGCTAGAATGAACAAACAAATCTATTAAACTTGATACAAAAAAAAAAAGAAAATCCTTCATGAGCTAACCTTGCTTGGTAGACACTTACTCAAAAATGATTTTCATGTGTTAACCAAGTGAACTTGGTTGACACTACATTTTTGAAAACTTCCTTTGGTAACCAAGTGAGCTTGATTAATGTTGGTTCCATCCAAATTTCCCTTTTTTACTCAAGTGAAGTCAGTTAACACTAAACTTCTATGATCTTCTCTTGAACACCTAACTAAAATCTGTAGTCACTACCTTCTAAACTTGGTAAACTCTTGGCAGACATAGGAAATTGTAATGCTCGAGTTAGCTCAACATACATTGACTAGTAAATATATGAAATTTTGTGTAACATCAAAGATAATACACAATTAACCAATTGTATTCTACATTCTGGCATATCTAGCAAGTACAAGTTCCTTCTTTCTTTATTTACCATGCTCAAAATGATCTATTGAGTCATGCTTGGGTCCCATTTTCTATGACTCAGGTCCTTTAGACTCTGACTTAGTTTCCACTATTTGAAACTTGGGTCCTTCTAACTCATACTTGGGTCACTTAGACTATAACTTATGTTGCACTAGTTGTAACTTGGGTTGAACTAGAGATTTAGGGGATTTGAGTGGTGAAGATTGTTGATTTCCAATTACATTCTTTTGAAATTTAGGTAAAGTATCACATTCATAGTAGACAAAGTTTCTATAGTTTTCAAGTTCTTGCTACTTTTTTCTTCACTCTTTTATACAAATGCACCAATTTTTACATGTGCACTTTCTATAACCTTGTGAGTAGTAAGAATCAAACATTTATATGCTTTGCTTTTGCTCAAGAATCCTGGGAATATGCCTTCATCACTTTTCACATCAAATTTTCCTTTCCTTGTCTCTTTTTAAGATATAAAATTTTCTTCCATATGTATTGAAATAATAGACATTAGGTTTATAGCCATACCATAATTTATCAGGAGTTTGATCTAAGTATTTCTTCAATTAAACTCAATTCAAGGTATGAACTACTGTACTCATTGCTTTTTTCAAGAATATGATTGCAACATTTTTCTCTATCATTAGTGTCCTTACACAATCCATAATAGACCTATTTCTTCTTTCTACTATGTGATTTTTTTGAGGTGTATTACATTTTGATACATCTCTTTTGATTCCTCTTTCATTGCAAAATTCATGGAATTCATTTGAGATGAATTCTCCTCCTTTGTCGGGGTTTTAGACATTTTAGTTTCTTTCATGTTTCTTTCTCCACTTTAGCTAGACATGAATTTAATTTTTGAAAGGCTTCAAAGTTAACTTTCAAGTACATTATTTTCATCATCCTACAATAATAATCAACAAATAAAATAAAGTACTTATCTCCATAATAGCTTTCTATGCCAATAGGTCCACAAAGATCACTATGAACTAGCTCAAGAACTTCTTCAAAATGATAATTCTTTCTTTTGAATTTTTTCTTTCCCATCTTCCCACTTTGAGAATTCTTGCACACATACATATCAGGATTCTTTAGTATTGGGATGTTTATCACTCTTTTATTCTTGCTTATGTTGACTAGGTTATCAAAATTCACATGACACAACCTTTTATGCCATAACCAATAGTCCTCTACTTGAGCTAGGAAACATGAAATTTTAGTTAGATCAAGATAAAATAGATTATGTGTTGTTTGATTGCTAGTCTCATCTATTAGCTTTGCCTTTCCATTCATGAATTCTACCTTGAATCCAACATTGTTCAATTGTGCCACACTAAGTAGATTGTGTTTCAGTTGTTCAACCCAGTATGCATAGTCACATCTGAGTTCTTTAGTTAATGCAATGAAACCTTTTTTCCTTTACATAACATGGTTCATCATCTCCAAATATGACACTTCTACCATCATAGTGTTCCAAGTGCTATTTCTTTTTTTTTTATCACAAGTCATGTGATGAGAACAACCACTATCTATGATCCATGTGTCATTCTTACTAATATGAGAAATGAGGGCCATCATATCATTTTCATCCTCTAATTCATCTCTAATAATAATGTAAACCATTTCATTATCATTGCTACTATGAGAATCTTTAGCAATGTAACAAGATTTCTTACCATTATCCTTGTTATCTTTGTAGCTTTTGAAATATTTCTTGCCTTTGTACTTGTACTTCTTTCCTTCTTTGTTTGGACACCTTATAGAAATCTTTTCATCTTTTGTTCTTCATTTGATAAAATTGACCTCTTAGAATTTCTACCTTATCTCTTCTCACATTTCCATCTCCTCCATAGATATGTTTTAGCTTGATCCACAGTTCATGAGTAGTGGGACAATTGTTTACTTCAAAAAATTCAACATAATTGAGAGTAGAGGCAATGTTAATCATCATTATGTTGTGATTCTTCTTTCCTATTATTTTGTTCCATAGTCAATGTTCTTGTAGGTGCCACATACTTTTTCTTTAGGTACTTTAGGCCTGTGTATCCAATGGTTGCCAAATGTAGATTCATGAGTTCCTACCATGCTTGGAAGTTATCCATATTCAACTTAGGAATTTCCCTTTTATAAGACATCTTGATCTTTAGCTTAAGTCCTTGAAACTTTATCTACAAGCACCAATAGCTATCATACCAGTTGTTCAAAATGTAAAGGAGTAACTAAGAGGGGAAGGGTGAATCAATTACCACAAAAAAATCCAAGTACCTCAAGATGTCAACAACTTCAAAATAGATCCTTCTTGAAACTTAGTTAACTCTCAACATGCAGATGTTAAGATATTAAGTTTGATTAAACTTAATTATTTTAGTTTCATAAACATAAAGAAAATAACATGAGCACATGAGACACCAAGATTTAATGTCAAATCCCAATTTGGGAAAGCTAGCAATTTCAACTAGTTAGTATTTTTCACTCTTCTTAGGTGAGTCCTATTAGGACCCAACCCTATTAAAGGTTACAAAACTCATGGGTAGGTGTGACCCTATTAGAGGATTTAGTTCACCTTTTTAGGAGTGGCTTGATTGCATGAATGACAATGATCCTACTTTGGGGGAGTATTCTAAGCATTGTAGAGTATTGATATGTTGCATTCAAAATAGTATTTGTTATTCATGCCAACATAGCAATACGTTTTTGAAGATTGGAAAATTAACAAAAAAAATCTTAATTGTAAGGACAATGGTTTAATTTTTTGGTGATGCAAATTCAATGATACATTCATCGCTATGTCCTAATGACATGCATCTAACACAAGTCTAAGATGTATAGAAGTTATACCTGATTTAATTATAGTAGTTTAGTGACAGAGTACTTGGAAAGTAGTTCCTAATGTTTGTTCAATATCTTTCATCTAAGATGTAATGAGAAGATGCATGGCTAGGTAGTGATAGCAGATAGTCTGATAATGATTTTAGCGAGTGTGCAAGCCCTGGTATCACAAGTTTGAGAAGTTGTATAGATTGTGAGCCAACAATTCTATTGTAATTGTAAATTAATTAATTATCTTACTATAATTAATTGGGAAATCCTTAAGGCCAACTCAAGGAATTATTATGAATATATGGTATAAAGGAAAGATGTTTTCCTTGTTTGTAGAGTGTATCAAGTATTGTGTCAAATGTGAAGTGTGAAAAGGAGAAGAGTATTTGGTGAATGTGTGTAAGCAATCCAAGGGATTATTGGATGTGAGTTTTGTGATCTAGTTACAAGATCTAAAGGAATAGAAGTCTGGTTGAAAGGACATAGATAGAGGAAGAAAGGAAATTTAATCTCTATTACTCTACAAGGAATAATATGAAGATCATTTGGATAGTGGGTTCATTGATCTTAACCATGAAGATTTTTAGTAGTGGGTCCATCTGCCTTCTATGACTCCTAATAGGGTTGGAACCTCCTAACATGGATTCAAAGTCTCCTAATATGGACTGATATGTATTGAATGTTGTTATAGACTCCTAAAATGGTCCATGCTCTAATAAGGAATATTTATATTAGTACATCATAATATTGTGGGTATCATCCCCACCTAGGTTTTTTCTCTAATCAAGGGTTTCCTTAGTTAACATATATGGTGTTAATTGTGCATTGAAATACCTTGTTGTGGTTTTCAATTATATTGGCAATCTAGTTAAAGTTTACAAAGTTTGCTAATTGTGATATTAGATAAATAATTGATTCACCCCCCCCCCCCACCCTCTCAAATATATTGTTGGACTATATATTCTAACAATTGGTATCAAAGCATTAGGTCCTTAAAAGATAAGCTTAATAGATTTGGGAGGCTGATGGCGAGTCAATTTAGAGAGGATAGTCCTAAGTTAGATGGAGCAAATTTGGATAATCAAAAAATGGAGATTCTTGTCGAGTTATCAGATTTGTGTAAAGAAGGAAGCATTGAGTTTCCAGATCTAGAATTCTTTTGTTGCATACACAAGAATAGAAGCACAAGTAAAGATAGATTCATAGCCAAAGAAGACATGAAGATTAAAGGAGGTATTGATCTTCTTATGGAAAGGGAGCCAAAAGGTATGGAAATTTTTGTTTGTTGTACATGTGACTTCAGATTTTCGTCATTTTTCATCTAGATGTTCTAAGAGAGTAAGATAATCTAGAAAGATTTCACTCTCTGATGAAGATGAAGAATTTAAAATAAGTAATATTCTTGAATGATTGTGATGATAAAGATAATGATCTTGAATTGGTTAAGAAAGAGGAACTAGTAGAACAGATAGCTTTAGTAACTATTATTGATCCAAAGTCTAACCATGAAAATGTGGAAGTTATCATTGAGACTCACAATGATTTGAAGAATAAGAATTAGATTGAAGAGCAAAGATCCATATCTAGAGAAGAAGAAAGAGTTGAACTAACAACTCCTAGTAGAAGTATATCAAAGAATCATCCTCTTGAATGAAACATTGGGAGAAGAAATAGTAATCATGTAAATGAAGAAGTATGTTAATTATGTTTGTTTTCTCAAGTTGAACCTAAGAGTACAGAAGAAGCATGTAAAGATGATCATTGGATTCAAGAAATAAAGGAAGAAGTGTATCAGATGGATGTTAAATCATCTTTCCTAAATGGAGAACTTGAAGAAGCAGTATACAAAGAGAAGCTTGATGGTTTCCCTCTAATAGAAGAAAAAGAGGTGGTATGAAAATTGAAGAAAGCTCTATATGGTTGAAAGAAAGCACCTAGAACTTGTTATGCAAGGTTGGATAAGTATTTGAGAAAGCTCAGATTTGTTAAATATATGATAGACAATAATTTGTATTTGAGAGAAATTGATAATGGTTTTTTTATCATTAAAATATTTGTTGAAGACATAATATTTTGAGGTAATGATGAAGAAAGCAATAAGTTTTCTAAAGAGATGATGGTATGTGCAGGATCATGGTCAACCAAACTATGCTCTTAAGTGGCAATACAAAATTAGAAAACCAAGGTTATGTCAACTTGACATGCAATTTGCTAGTTGTTATTAACTTTATATCAAAAAGTTGAGAGAAAATAATCTCTAGGAAATTGAATCTAGTTTCTAAACTACTAGGATTTATCTCAAAAAAATAAAAATTGATTGGTCAAAATTTTGAATTTTAATGCAATATTACAAAAATTTTAAAACAAGAATAATAAGTAGATGTATGTCTAACCATCTTAATCATAATTAAATGATAATATTTTAATATAATATTAAAGATATAAGTAGTAGACTCATGCCTAGATGTGACACATATTTTTGGATATTTTTATTCTAAAAAAATAATTAATAATTATTTTTTGACTTTAGTATTTTTGGAATAAAAAAACTCTTGTGTCTAACCACCTTAACTAATTCATAACTTTGCAAAATTTAATTTTTCATTTTTTCCCATTATAGTGGAAGAAACATAAAATGTGATGCATCTTTTGGATTTAAAAAATGTTTTACCATCTTAAACTTATAGTTGTTTTTCAAGTAGTGTGTCAGTTAGCACTTTATACGTAACTCCATTAGAAATTAAGTAATAATTACTTACTAAACTCATAATTCGACAAACCTTACATTTATGGAATGATAAGAACATTCTTAAGAAAGCTTTTTCATTTCATCAAATTTTGGCAAAAAATAAGTCGTCAGCTACATGTTTGAAGTAAAAATCACAAAAAAAGGCCAAAAATACATTTTTAGGATGTTTCTAAACCTGACCATATATGGTTGGTATCAAAAGATATATTAGACCTTACAAAGATATTAATTTTTTTCATTTAGTATCAGGGTCGGTGGGAAAAAAATTGGAGTAGATTTTGAAATGGTTTGAGGCATTTCAGACCTACATATTTTTTAGATCGCCACTTTTTGGCACACCATGATCCTGCACATACCCATGAATAATGAATTTGAAATGAGTATGATAGGAGAATTTAAGTTTTTCCTAGGATTACAAATTTTGTAGAATAGTGATGGTATTTTCATTTCACAAGCTAAGTACTTGTAAGACTTGTTGAAGATATTTGGATTGGAGAGTTGCAAACTTGTTGGTACACCTATGATAACTAGTCACAAGTTATCTAGCAAGGATGAGACACCTACATTTGAGAAGTAAAAATATAGATCTATCATTGGATGATTGCAATATCTAACTCTGACAAGACTAGATATAGGAAATGCAATTGGGATTATAGACATATTTCAAGCTAATCCTAAAGAGTATCATTATGCAATAGTAAAAATGATGTTCAAATATTTGAAGGGAACAATTGATTATGGAATATGGTATGATAGATCAAATGATTTCATTTTATGTTCATATATTGATGTGGATTGGGTAGGCAGTATGGGTGACAGAAAGAGCACTAGTAGAGAAGCACTTTTCCTTGGAGGAAGATTGGTTTCTTGGCTAAGAAAGAAACAATATTGCATTTTATAGAGTACATCTAAGGTGGAGTATATATTAGTAGAAAATAATTGTAATCAAGTTATGTGGATGAATCAAGTTAAGGGATTGATTTTATAGAATCTATTATCATATATTGTGATAACACAAGTATAGTAAGTATGTCTAAGAATCCTGTATTACATTCTAATACCAAGCATATATCCATTAAGTATCACGTCTTGAGAGAAAAGGAAGCAGAAAAAGAGATCAAATTGGAGTATGTGAGTAATAACATTCATATTGTAGATATATTTACGCATCCCTTACCTAAAGACACATTTTAGTACTTGAGAGGTATGCATCAGGTTATATTCCTGCCTACTTCAGAGTAGATTATGCAAATATTGCATTAATCTAGTGGTGCAGAGCTCTGTTGTTCAATTGGATAGAATTTTGTTTCTACCTATTTGGGGGAGTATTTTTTGAGAGACAACTCTTTGAGGACTTGATGTAGGAGTATACTAGGTGTAAGAGAAATCTTGCATCACCCAAAAATATTTTTTATTTTATTCTTTTCTATTTTAATAAGGACTAAAGGAAAAGGTGGTTACTATTTATGGGAACTTGCTATTTTTAGTAATATTTTTATATGAGCTCAAAATATTGTCATTTTTTATAGGAAGGTTCATTTTAGAGTTGTAAGCCTACCATAAAAATCTCATTACTCAATCATAAGTATAATAGAAGTTATTGTAGATTTTCAATGGAAAAATTTGTAGAAAAATATTTAGGCTCATCATTGGAGGCCTTAGAGTGCCAAGATGAGGTTTGAAAACTTGACAAAAGGGTGCTAGCACAATTTTGAATTGTAGAAAAGGAGCTATCACTTTTGAAAAGTGATTATAATAGGAAATCAGAGCAATGATTTGTGAGTTATGGCCTTTCAAAGTTGGGCTACTTGAAATATCTAAAACAATTGTCAAAGATGTATTTTGCCAACTCTATATGTATTGTTAGGGTCTGTCGGCCCTAGGCATTAAGTTTCATTGTCTAGAACCTTCCTAGGTGGCATAAAAGTTCCTATTTAAGAAAGGCCTAGACATTGTCTAGGATAGCTCTAGGGTGATAGTTCATAGCTTGTCTTGCAGATTACTATGATGAATGCACCCATGTGGGTTAGCATATTATACATGTGAATTCTGTAATTCCACATTTGCAACTCAAATAAGAAGTCCATATTCTGTTCTCACATTCAATTTTGTTTCTCTATTTCTGTTATGAGTTTATGGTATTAAGTGGAGCACCCTTCATCAAGTAGTATTAGAGCTAGAGTTCTTGAGTGTGTGGATAGATCTTTGATTATGAGGCAATTCGCACTAGGACCATGGTTTGGGCTAAGCGTGTAGACAAATCATCAATTTTGAGGTAGTTTGCACTCAAGTTTCAGTGGAAGCATGAAAATGCCTCCATAAAGAGAGCATGGTAGAAGAGTTGTAGGTGTTACACCTAAGAGTTTCTAAGCCCTCCAAAGAAAAATGCAAGTGTTAGAAGAAAAAATGATCAGAGCAATAAATCTTCCTATTAGTTTGAAGTTCCCACATTTTTGGGCCATCTTTGAGATCATAAGTTTGAAGTTCCCACATTTTTAGGAAATCTTAACCCAGAGGAGCTAATTGATTAGATCAATGAACTAGAGGAATACTTTGAGTATGAAGATATTGAGGATCTTGATAGGGTCAAGTTTGCAAAGACAAAACTGAAGGGACATGCAAAGATTTGGAAGTAGGATGTTCAATTGGAGCAACATAGAAAGGAAAAGAACAAAAATCACCAGATGGGATCAGATGATACCTAAACTGAAGTGACAATTCATTCCTATGGATTATGAGCTTGATCTGTTGAAGAAGATGCAAGGGTTGAAGCAAGCAGGAAAATCTATTCAAGAGTATACTGAAGAGTTCTACTAAGTTCTCATCAGAACCAACCATGTAAGTTGATAAGGAGAAATTCATCTGTTATCTTAATGGGTTCAGGCCAAGCATTTGGGATGAGCTGAGTCTAGTTTGAATGAATAGTATTAAGGAGGCATACCAGTTTGCACTAAAATTTGAGGAGAAACTGAGGAAGAAGTTTGACAAAAATAATAGCAAACGAGGTCATGGTGGAAGATCTAGTAGATGATATTATGTAGGTTGTAATGATGATCAAAAGAACAAGGATGAGCTTGGCAGTGGCAGTCAGAACCAAAGAGGAAACCATTCCAATCATTTCCATGATTAGAACAATAAAAATAAGAGAGGAAGAGGCAAAGGAAAAGGATCTGGAAGAGGAGGCTTTTGTGAGAAATGTTTTCATTGCAAAGACGAAGGGAATAGAGAATTTCAGTGTACCCAACACCAAGGAAGGATAAACCAAAGAATAGATGGCTAGGCCAGAGTTGCATATGTTGATGAAGATGCTAAAACAGGAGAAGTCCTAGTTAACAGAAGAGTCCTACTGAGTAGTGAGAATGAACCTAATTAAGGAAGGAGCTTGTTTTGCACAAGGAGAAAATGTGAAGATAAGTGTTGTGATGTCATCATTGATGGTGGAAGCACTAACAATCTAGTTTCAAAAAAGATGGTCACCTAGTTGAAGATGAAGCAAAAAAAGCACCTGAGTCCATATCATATTGCTTGGGTGCAAGATGACCACAAAGTCATGATCAATGAGCAGTGCTCTATGAAGTTCAAGATTGGAAGCTACCAAGATGAGGTACTATGTGATATCATACCTATGGATATATTTCATATGTTGTTGGGTAGGCCATGGCAGTTTGATAGGCATGTTGTACATGATGGGTAAGCAAATACCTACACTCTGACCAAGGCTAGAGTGAAACATAAATTGAAATTGCTGAAGGATAAATAAGAAAAGGTATGTAGTGCTACCAGAATATGTTTTGTTGATGGAAAAGAGTTTATCAAAGGTATGAAGCATAGCATGTGTGTTTTGTTATAATTCAAAAAGATAGTAAAGAAGAAATAGAGGAGGTACCTATAGAAGTTACAGATATGTTGGGAGAGTTTTCTGATATTGTATTAGATAATGTACTTGATGGATTGCCCCTAATGAGGAAGATTAGTCACCATATGGATTTGGTTCTAGAAGAAAATTTTCCAAACAAGGAAGTGCACAGAATGACACCAGTAGAAAGTGAAGAGTTGAACAGACAAGTTCATTAGTTGTTGTTGAAGGGGTTGATTCCAGAGAGTGTGAGTCCATGTGTTGTACCAGCCATATTAGCAACAAAGAAGAATGGAGAATGGATGATGTGCACAGATTCTCATGCTATCAACAAGATCAAAATCAAATACAAATTTGCATTGCCAAGGAAGGATGATATTATGAACTATTTGAGTGGAGCTAAGTATTTCATGAAGATAGATCTGAAGAGTGGGTACCATTAGATTCATATAAGAGAAGGTGATGAGTGGAAGACCACTTTCAAGACAAAAGATGGACTCTATGAATGGTTAGTAATTCCTTTTGGGATAACCAATGCACCAAGAACTTTCATGAGGCTCATGAATGAGCTACTGAAGGAGTTTATGGGTAAGTTTTTCATTGTTCACCTAGATGATATATTGATCTTTAGTAAGACATTGGAGGAGCATTTGATTCATATTTACAAGGTGTTTGATAAGTTGAGGGAAGAAAAATTGTTAATAAACCTAAAGAAGTGAAATTTTGTCAAAAAGGAGTTGGTGTATCTAGGATTCATATCCTTATCAGAACGTCTAAAAATGGACCCAGAGAAAGTGAAGGCTATACTTGAATGGCCTACTCCAAGGAGTGCGACAAAGGTAAGATCTTTTTATGGACTGGCTAGTTTTTACAAAAAGTTCATTAGAGGTTTTAGCAGTATTTGTGGACCCTTGATTGAAAAAATGAGAGGGGATAGAAAATAATTTAAGTGGACTGTAGGAGTAGCTAAGAGTTTTAATTTGTTGAAACAAAAAGTTATGGAGCATCTTGTTTTATCATTTCCATATTTTAACAAGGTTTTTCAAGTAGACTGTGATGCTAGTGGTACTGCAATAGGAGCTTTTCTGAGCCAAGAAGGTAGACCTATTGCTACGATAGATGGAGATTATAGAATTAAAGAATTTATATTAATTAATTAATTAATTAATATTTAAAATGGTGATGGTCAATAGAGGATTGACATGTGGCATCACAAGATAGGAGAGATAAGGAGAAATAGAAATAAATTTCTAGAATTAAAATGAAAATCAAATATTTCAAATGAATTTGAAAAAATTTGAATGATTTTAAGGTTTTTATATAGTTTTTATTATATAAGTTTTTAAATTTTTTCATTTTAATGCTCTGTTCATAGCCTAGGCTTGAATTTTTCAAATTTCTACCAAAGGGGCAATTTTTGTCCAAAATAGGTAGTATAATATATCGTTGGAACCAAGAAGAGATTAACTATCCATTTTTGAGGTCAGTTTTTGAGGAAGTCTTCACTGGTTTGCTCTATAAGCAATTTTGTGTTTTCTAAGACATTCTCAGTGGAACAGGTAGAATTCACCATGGAGCATCAGAATTACTTAGGAGGCAAACATTGATGTTTTTTGAAGCACAAAAAAATTCTAAAAAAATTTTCATTCATTTTAAGAGGTTATTTTAACATATTTTTGTTATTACCTTGGGTTCATATCTGGCATTTAAAATCAATTATTTGCTCAATCAAATATCTCAGATATTTTTGGCTTTTAGAGGCCAAAATGATTAAAGACTTGATATGTAATTGTAGAGAAAGATTAGATAGATTATTTTCATTATTAGGAGAGGTTTTTCAAGTGGACAAATGTCATCTTCACATTAGATCTAGGAATTCACTATTCTCCTATATGTTTCTTTCTCTCATCTCTTGTAAGGGTGGGTTCTAGTTTTTCAAGAAAAATTACCCATTACTGTGATACCATGTTTTGGTTCTAGTTTTGATGTATTTCCAATATTGTGACACCACATTTTCTTTAGTAATTTCTCTTATATGAACAGTACTAGGAAAGATAATATAGCAAGTTTAGATATATTAGCTATTTCTATGTTTTAATTTCATGCATATGAATGTATTATTTCAAGGAAATTAATACAAAGAATAGTAGGTGTTGAGTTTCATTTTAAATCTTGTCTTTTTTATCAATAACTTTCAATATTTTATGATCTTTGAACAAGAGCCTAGGTCATAGTTGCAATCCCTTAAGGTTGTATGTTGTTTCATTGTTGCTTATAACTCAAGGTAAGAATGAGATTTAGATTGAACATAGATGTCTCTTGACAGGGTGAATGGATAGATCAGATATTTGAAGATATGAACATATCTCAAGTACTCGTATGTATGTATTTGATTCATAGAATTACCCAATGGATTAAGCACTGATCAGTTATAGGATCATTTAGTTATTATTGCAACATATTTGGGGTTTTGTTGAATTCAATATTATTAATCAAATGCTTTTCTCCCTTTCATGTTGAAGAGCTGAAATGTCTGACACTCGCTCAGCTTATGAATTGCATTATTTTGCATTTAGCTACTGTAGACCTATGTTATTGCATGAGTAAATAGGAGAAATAAGGGTTAAATCTATTGATTATAGATTCAAGAATACACTTTTGCACTGGTACCATATATCAAAACCTCAAGGTTAACCCACCTAGGTTTTGCAGAGCCTAAACTAAAGGAGTTATGCCTTATAGTTGACCCAATATTGTGGTCGAGTGTATTTATCATAGGAATTTGCTAGCCTTAGATGCATTGGTCTAGTTTCTTGGTTATTTTCAAAATTGTTAAATTAAGAGCCAACAAAATGGTGACTCTGCTAGGGACTGTATTGAATCTAAATGATAGACAAACCTTGAGAATTTAAAAAGGAGATTCAATACAGTAGGAGGAGCGAATGAAAAATTTAGGAGTAAGTTCTCTGATGTGTTTTTCCAATTTTTTTATTCAAAATGTCATACACCTTAGTATTTCTTTGTTCAAGACAACAGTAAATTTGATGGATTAAATACAAATTGAGTTATTATTAAGTTTTATTTTCAATCAATTTAGTCGATTGTGGTTTTCAAAGTACTGCTATAATTTTAGAGTCGAAATTGATCAAAAGTGTTTTTCTCTTTTCTAAGTGTTTAGTGATTTGCAAAGTTCTACAAGTTGAAAACCTAGTTCAGATTTGTCATGTTATGAATCATGTTTTAAATCTTTCTCACAATTGTGACTTGCAACTCTCTAAAATATCTCTATACCAATGTAGATTGGTCCTGTATAAATGTTTTCAAGAGTTTTTAGCTAAATTATGTAGATCTAAAAGTTATATTAAGTTTTAAGTGAGAAGAGAGATATATAAGTTCTTGACTAATGAGTTTCAAAGTTTTGTTTGATCTGGTATCATAAGAGATTTTGAATGATAAAAATGATTCACAACAGTGATTTCATTTAGTTCTGTTCAAGGAGATAGTGACTCTATAAGGATTCGATCAGTGGTGTGAGGAATTGAGATCAACACCAGTGCCAAACTAGTAGATCAATGGTTTTAGAATCAACACTTGAGGTATTTTATTTTCATGATGTTATTCTTGTCATGAAACAAAGTGGTATATGTGTGTTTTCTTCATCAAGTGGTATTTCTAGCACTAGGAGGAGAATAGTGTGATAGGTTTTATACACTTCATGAGAATAAGTTTTAGCTTGTAAAGTTTTGTGAAGTGTTTGAAGTGATTCATTGGCAGAAGGCTATAAGCCTACTGCAAATTACAAATTAGAATTATTGTTGATGAGTTTCAAATCTTTGAAGAATGTCTAGTTTCCTTTCATCTAGTATAATGTCTAGTTTCCTTTCATCTAGTATCCAACTGATTAGTGATGTTTCTAGATCATTCTCTACCAAGAGATATATGCCATTATGTTTTGATGGTATTCATGGTTTCCTGAATGTCATTCCTAATGATGTTATAAATAAATTGCCTAAGTTTAGAGGGAACCATCTTGTTTTAGCTAGTCATCATTTTTAATTGTTCAGTGATTTGGTGGGTGACTATGAGATTTCTCATGAGGATGTGCACATGAATTTATTTGTTCAAACTTTGGAAGATGACACTAGAGATTGGTTTTGTTTTCTACTAGCATGTTTTATTTCATCTTGGAGTGAGTTGCATTCAACATTCATGGAGCAATTTGGAGAAAGGGTAAGCATATCTAATTCTTATAATAAATTTTTAAGGATTTACATTGAGAATGGTGAACTTGTGCCTCAATTCAATATTAGATTTGCAAGAGTTTTGAATGAGATCCATGAGATTTATAGAATCGATGATCAAATGTGTTTAGCTATTTACTTTGATGCATTTGACAAGAAAATGAATTATCTACTCAGAGATAAAGAACCACAGACATTATATTAGGCTTTTATGACTGTTAGGGATATTGAAAAAAATTTGAAGTGAGGATTGATTAGAGGTCATTTTTCTATGAATGATTGCCAGTATAATGGTTATGAAAGAAAAGTGGAACATAGTGTTGATACTTTAATTCCAAATTATATTATCAACACCCCTGTCATAATGTATAATCAGATTGAAATTTCAAATCAAAGTGTATGTGTAGAGAAGAATGAGTCTATTGCAAATGAAGACACATATGTTCATGATGTTACAGCAGTAAGATGTATTTCAGACTTTGATAGGGTTAAGAATTGTGTTGATTTTACAAATCAAGGTTTAGTTATAGTAGTAAGCTCTTCTCATGATAATTATATGTATAATGATGTAACTAACACTTCAAAATTTGAGGTTGTTGCACCTAGATCTTAGTCTTGTGCAAGTGAGGAGGCTAAAAGTTATGTCTCTAGTCATGAATTTGATATTGTTGATCTAACATGCCATGGAGAGATAACACAAGATGAAGAGTGTGAATCACATTTATCTCAGTCACAATCAGAAGAACAAAGCACATATGTTTGTAATGTTTCAGTAGTAGATGGCAAGGTGGACTCACTTGACCAATCAGATATGCAAGAAATGATTTCTCTTATTCCTAGATTGCATCATGTTGAGAATGTTATAAAATCTGAGGTTGAAAGATGTTCGTCTCAATATGAGAATGAAGAAGCTGAAAGTCATGCTTCAAGTGATGACAATAAAGTTGTTGATCTAACATACTATGAAGAATTATCATATGAAGGATATGATGAGAGTGGTTACTCAAATCAAAGTGAGGAAAATGATAGTATATGTTCATCTTCATGTGATTCTGATGCAAATTGGGAAGAAGAAAGCAATGATGGAAGTGAACATTCATATAAAGGTAAAGGTATGAATTCCTTTTCAGAATCTGAAAAAGAAAATGCATCTCAGTGTTTGCATTATACATATCAGTTAGGAAATAAAGAATTTGAGAATGATTTGTCCTAAAGGTATGAAGATAAAGAAATGTTGAATCCAATTAATGCTAATGAATTTGAATATGAGGGTTTCAGTGAAGGGTTCTTAAGTGTTCTTGCATTAGAAAATAAAAATCTAGCATGTAGTGAGGGTTTTAGGAATGAATCATGGTCTATCTACAATGGTTATCCTAAACAAGGTAATGAAGAGAATGTAATTATGGACACTATATGCTTGGTAGAAGAAATAGAAAGTGAGTCTTCATATAGTTCTAATTTTTCTTCATATGCTAAGAGTGTCCATGAAGATGAAATGGGTAGTGAGTTTAAAGTGTATACTAACACTTTATATGATAAAGATTGTAATGATGATCATCCCATCTTTTTTCCAAATGTTCAAAAAGGATCCTTCCATGGAGTCATCAATCCATTGTTTGAAGAGGACATGGAAGTTTTAGGTTTAGTTGAGCTAGATCCAAATGATGATACAACATCATACTATTATAACAAATTAGAATATTGTTCTTCCATTTGTGATATTGAATTTTCTAATGATGTTACATTTTGTGAGCTTAAAGATGAGGTGTTTGATGGAGTTTTCCTTGAAGAGAAGCCAACACTTCATAGTAAGTTTTATGATGATTCATATGAGGTAAAAACTAATCAACATTTTAATTGTGAAGATACATCAAGAGGTTATGGAGAGATTTCAGATTTTGATGATGATGTTATGTGTGAATATAAATCTGATTACTCATTTGAAATCTAGCTAACAACATTTGAGGAGATGCAAAGTAGAAGAATGAACAATACACACACACACACACACACACACACACATGTGTGTGTCTGTATGTATATATATATATATGTATATACATATATATATACATACATATATGTATACATATATATATATATACATATATGTATACATATATATGTATATACATGTATGTATGTATATATATATGTATATATATATACATATATACATATATATACATATATATATATGTATGTATATATGTATATGTATATATATATACATATGTATATATATGTATATATACATATATATACATATATATATACATATGTATATATATATGTATATATATACATATATATATACATATATACATATGTATATATACATATATGTACATATATATACACATACATATACATGTATATATATACATATGTATATATATGTACATATATGTATATATACATATATGTACATATATATACATATACATATACATGTATATATACATATGTATATATATACATGTATATGTATGTGTATATATATGTACATATATGTATATATACATATGTATATATGTATATATATGTATATATACATATGTCTATATATGTATACATACATACATATATATATATATATATATATATATATATATATATATATATATATATATATATATATATATATATATATATATATATATATATATAACTCATTTGATGAAGTGGTATATAAGGCTTTTGTATTTATGTTTGATGATGTTCATGAATCAGTTTATAAAGATTAGTTTCAGTTTGATTTTGGTATTCATGAGCATGCTAATGATCTTTTTCATAGTGAGCAAGAGGTTGAAGTTATGCCAAGTTTTTACATGCACTATGAAAGTAACGGTGATGATTTTGTTTTGCCAATTGAAGAAATTGAACATGTGTATCAAATTGGTGAAAATGATATGAATGAAAATTTTAGTTTACCTCAAGAAAATTTCAATGAGAATTAGGTATTTGATAGAAGTAAAAGTTCTTGTTGAAGTTTGGTGACCTGGGGCCATCATTTGTACATAATAGAGGTAGTTGTTTTATTTTCAATAAAGCTATTTGAGAGAAGTTTTTGCTGATTAGTGGGTGGTCTGCTTCTTCCAGATATCTAAATCCTTGCCATGCCCACAAGGGGCATGCATCCCCAAACAGAGCCACTATTGGTGCTCAAAATTGCATTCCCATTTTGAGTGTCTATTTCAAACTTTGAATCAATTTGAGCCCCTATAAATGTTTTAAAATGCATATGTACCCAACTGTACTTGTGAGGCCTAAGTGGTGTTTAATGCTTCTACCATCTTTCATTTAGTGCATCTATGCATCCCATGATGATAAATTTCCATTTTGAGCTATTTCGTGAAGTCCTATTTTGAGCAGTGTCCAATTTTACATTTTTTCCTCAATATCAAACAACAACAAGAGGTTGTGTTTGTAACTAAATATCTCACACCCAGTAATGTTTCATGACTCACCGCTTTGGAAGTGTTTAGTGTCCATACCTAAGAGCCTATGTTTTAGATTTTAAGTTTTTTCAAATAAATTTTATAAGGCTTTAAACCCCTCAAATTTGGTAGTTTATTGTTTTCATGCATTTGCAAATTGTGCAAAAGTTTGGGAAGCCCCGTTCGACTTGTTATGATTTTGACCCAGTTGACCAAAATGATGAAATTCATTTTGTGTTGCATTTTAGAGGTTAGAGACTTGCTATGTTTCAATTTTGAGCTTATGATGAATCTATTTGATTAGTTTTCAAATGTGATTCCAAATGCAACTTCTAACTTTTTACTGGTGTCAAAAGGTGCAGATTAGTTGATACCCCTATTCAGGATGTTATAACTTGAGATCCATGATAGATGAGATCAAATGGATTGTGATACTATGTTTTAATCTAAAAATACTTTAAGTATGCCAATTTTCAAATCATGACAAATCTGTTTGCACACTTTTCTAGGTCCATTCTATTTGCAAAAACCCCTTTTCTGCCATTGTTTTTAGTCATCAAATTCTGAGTAGCCTACTTTGACCGCTTTCCAAATGCACCTAGTTATTTGTCATGAGCCCAAATCAAAAATTCATACAATCCTCGTGATAGTGAACCAATGTCACAATTTTTGTGCCCCCAATTTTTGAAGCTGAATCTGAATGTGATTTATGGTTTTCTAACATATTTTCTTGTAGGTGATTTTAAGTATGCAACTTTGGAGGTCAATATATTTTGACCCTGATGTAGTCATAAGATGAGATTCGACAGGGTAAAAGTGTGTGGAATAGAGAATCAATGTTATTGACTTTAGAGCTAGGTGAGGTGTTTGGATCAGTTTTCAAAGATAGTCAAAGGACCTTCTTGACATGAAGTCAACAATCTGCAAATAGATGTAAAATTAGTTTTTAATGATCAATTATTGATCAAATTTGATTTCAATTAGTTTGAGATGATTAGTGGATAAATTTGAGATGTCAATTGTCCAAAAATGAATTTTTTTTTTTAGCTAGACCCACTTGCTAGGCTTGACTAATTACTTCAAACCGATGAGATGTCAGGGAATGAAGGTGTTTCAAAAGGATATTATCACAATGCTTTTAATTTTGATGTCTTGGCATGTGTACATATCATTGCAAAGCAAAATTGGATATATGTGTAATGCCCATTGCAAAAAGGGGGTTTTTAGTTCATCATTGCTACTATGATTGTACATAAAGGAGATGTAAATTAGAAATTTTAAGTGGGGATTTGATTTTTAGAAACTATTAACTACATTTGAAAAAGCCCCTCCTTTGATGGATAAATAGGAGAGTAGATTGGTTCACACCCTTCTAAGAAATGCATATACCAGCAATTGTCTCTATAATTATATCTGGCTATATATATATCTAATGGCACCAAGAAATCTCTATTAGATGGGGTCACCTTTGTAAAATGTGATCCTTTGTCCTCCTTTAGATCCAAGGTTGGGAACATATTGGCTTTCCTATATAGACAATTACAAATAAGAAGAAACATGCCATTATAGTTATGATTATCATTAAACTTAAAAAGAGACACAAAACAAAGGAGAAAGCCACTGCAAAGAGGAAAGAAATTCCATGTTGAGGTTATCATTTCCTCACAAAGTAAGAGGACACCCGTGGGCATGGAGCTCTACTTCAGTTTGTTTAGAATTTTTAATGGATTTCAAACTACGAAATTTGGTAGTATTACTCCAAGGAAAATGAGTGGAATGTAAACAAATGGTCATGGGAGGGTTTCCTACAAGTTGTTAGCAAAGGGGAGGATGCATCCATCATTAAAGAAGACCATCATTCCACACATAGAAAGAGAGGCATCCACATTTGCAAGAATAATTGAAAAAGATGGCATGCATGGGAGGCGGCTCATGCCAAATAAGGAAAAATAGAGTAGATGCCAAGGTAATAGTAAGGAATCTCATGTTGGCATGAAGAGAAACCCACCCATTCAAAGAGCAAGGGACCGCATGTGGAAGAGCAGAGGTATATGCAAAGTGCCCATTTGGCAATAAAGGCAGTCAAAGAAGAGTTAGCAACTCATGTCAAAGAGCACCCATCAAAGGTAAAAGAGAGCTCATAGGCCAAAAAAGGAAACAATGGAGTTTTTTTAGAGGCAAGATGCATTCATCAAGTTCCCACAAATACAATTGACAAAGATACTTGCATATTGTATTGTTGTAGGCAAGCGAAAACCCACATTGTTGAGTGAACAAGACAGAGAGAAATGAAAGAAATTGTAGGAGGAATGGACAGGTCAACGAATAAAGATGATAGTATAAAAATAGAGGAAGCCATAGATCATAAACAAGGGATAGTGACATAAGGAATAAAAGGCATGACGGAGGACCATGATGGTCATAATGTCGAATTAACAAAATCCACACATCACATATGCATTCTACCAACATTGAAGGATGAGGCCATAGTGAAGATGCCATGGAGGGAAATAGTGAAAAACATTAATCCCACATTGGGGATGGGAGAGCTTTCCCAACAATTTAAATACAAAAGTGCACATTATTCATTGTGTCTTAAAGACACATAGATTTTGAAAGTCGTGAGTTGCGAGGTGGGACATGTGCATGTGAAGGACAATTGAGAGTGACCAAGAGATAAAATTTGACCCCAACTTTATAGGAGGAAAGGACACATGCCAAATTCTAGGAGCCAAGTGTATGACCAAAGAGAAGGTTTCAAAGGTTTCCCAATCCTATAGGAATGTCTTGAGCATATGAGCGAGAGATTGAAAATGATAGGGTTACACTTTTACATCCAACATAAAAGCATAAAGCAAATTGCAAAGGTATTACAATGTTACACTCAGGTTAAGGATTTACAATGCTATGGGATAGAGTGTAAGAGTGGAAGGAAAATCTATAGAGGATCTTGATGCTATAGGAAGTTGATGGATTAATATGATGGTTAAAAGATTAATTAAAATATTAATATATTAATGTGTTCCCCGTGTGATCGTAAGAGCATGAAGATTAAGTTCCAATGTAAGAATGTAAGATGGAAACTATGTGCCCTCCAGTGCTATGGGAGATGGAGATGGAGGATTTAAAGAATTAATATAAATTAATTAATTAATTAATTAATATTTCAAATGGCAATGGTCAATAGAGGATTGGTACATGGCGTCACAAGATTGGAGACATAAGAAGAAATAGAAATAAATTTCTAGAATTAAAATGAAAATTAGATATTTCAAATGAATTTGGAAAAGTTTAAATGATTTTAAGGTTTTTATATAGTCTTCACTCTATAATTTAAAAAAAAAAATCATTTTAATGCTTTGTTCATAGCCCAGGCCTGAATTTTTCAAACTGGTACTAGAGGGGCAATTTTTGTCCAAAATAGGCAGTATAATATACTGTTGGAACTAGGAAGAGATGAACTATCCATTTCTAAAATCATTTTTTGAGTAGGTCTTCACTAGTTTTCTCTATAAGCAATTTTTTATTTTTTGGGGCATTCTCAGTGGAATGGGCAGAATTCACCATGGAGCATCAGAATTAGTTAGGAGGCAAACATTCATGTTTGTTGAAGCATAATTTTTTTTTTTTTAAAGGTTTTCATTCCTTTAAGAGGTCATTTTAACTAATTTTTGTTGTTGCCTTAGTTTCAGATCTAGCATTAAAGTCAATTATTTTTTCAATAAAATATCTCAGATATTTTTGGCTTTTAGGGTCCAAAATGATTGAAGATTTGATATGTAATTACAAAGAAATATTAGAGAGATTCTTTTCCTTGTTAGGAGAGGTTTCTCAAGTGCACACATGTCATCTTCACAATAGATCCAAGAATTCACTCTTCTCCTATATCTTTCTTTCTCTCATCTCTTATAAGGGTGGGTTCCAATTTTTGGAGAAAAATTACCCACTGCTATGATACCATATTTTGGTTCCAATTTTGATGTATTCCCAATACTGTGACACCACATTTTCTTTAGCAATTTCTCTTGTATGAATAGTAGTAGGAAAGATAATATAGCAAGTTCAGATCTATTAGGTGTTTCTATGTTTTAATTTCATGCATATGAATGCATTATTTCAAAGAAATTAATACAAAGAACAACACATGTTGAGTTTCATTTTAAATCTTGTCTCCTTTATCAGTAACTTTCAATGTTTTATGATCTTTGAACAGAGAGGCTAGGTCATAGTTGTAGTCCCTTAAGGCTATATGGTGTTTCATTGCTTATAACTCAAGGAGTTACATAAATTCTCTAGGGAAATCAATAGGGTTGCAAGTTTATTAAGGAGGATATCAGGTAAGAATGAGATTTAGATTGAACATAGATGTTTATTGACAAGGTCAATGGATAGATTAGATATCTGAATATACAAACCTTCTCAGGTATCCATATGTATATATTTGATTCATAAAATTTTCCAATGGATTAAGCATTGATCAGTTATAGGATCATTTAGTTCTTATTACTGCATATTTGGGGTTTTGTTGAATTCAACATTATTAATCAAATGCTTTTCCCCCTTTCATGTTGAAGAGCTAAAAATTCTAGCCCTCACTTAGCTTATGAATTACATTGATTTGCATTTAGCTACTATAGACCTATGTTATTGCATGAGTAAATAGGAGAAATTAGGGTTAAATCTTTTAATTATAGATTCAGGAATGTATTTTTGCATTGGTACCATATATCAAAACCTCAAGGTTAACCTACCTAGGTCTTGTAGAGCCTGGAGTGAAGAAGGAGTTATGCCTTATAGTTGGCCCAAGACTTTAGTCAATTGTATCCATCATAGGAATTTTCTAGCCTTAGATGCATTGGTCTATTTTCTTGGCTATTTTCAAAACTGTTAAATCAGGAGCCAAAAAAATGGAAAGGGAGACCAGTTGATGATTTATCATGGCTAGCAAAGGAGGAGGTTAAAAATTTTGGTTTTCCTTTGAACATCTAAGATGTGACGGGGTTACTTCTCAAATTACCCTGGATGTTTGATGTAGGAGCATCTTGGGTGTAAGAACAATCTTCCATCACCCAAAATTATTTTTTATTTTAGTTTTATCTATTTTAATAAGGACTAGTAGACAGGGTGGTTACTATTTATGAGAACTTGATATTTTTAGTAAGTTTTTCATATGAGCTCAAAATTTTCTCATTTTCTATAGGAAGGTTCATTTTAGAGTTGTAAGCCTACCATAAAAATCTCATTGCCCAAGCATAAGTATATGAGAAGTAATTGTGGATTTTCAATGGAAATATTTGCATAAAAATCTTAAGGCTCACCATTGGAGGCCATAGATTGCCTAGATGAGGTCTAAAAGCTAGATGGAAGGGCACTACCACATTTTTGAGCCTGTAGATCAAGACTTGGCATTTCTAAAAAAGTGGCTATAATAGCCAATCAGAGCAATGGTTCGTCAGTTATGGTCTTTGAAAGTTGGGCTACATGAAATATCTAAAATAACTATCAAAGATGTATTTGGATAACTCTATATGTATTGTTACATTATGTTAGCCCTAGGTATTAAGTTTCATTGTCTAGAACCTTCTCAGATAGCATAGAATTGCATAGGACAACTTTGGGGTGATAGTTCACAGCTCATCTTGTAGATTACTATAGCGAAGGTGCCTATGTGGGTTAGCATATTGTACTTGTGAATTATGTAATTCCACATTTGCAATGCAAATAAGAAGTACATATTTTTCTGTGACATTTTTTTTTGTTTTTTTGTTTCTATTATGAGTTTATGGTTTTAAATTGAGCACCCTTTATCAGGACTCTTTGTAATTGGTCTTGAATAGTGTGTTTCAACACTTGAGCTAGTTGAAGACTTGGAGCAATATATTAAAAATTGGTATATTAACATAATGAGGCTTTTTTCATTGATTTCAATGGGGAATAATATGCATGACAAGAATCTCCTAAGTACGTATAGGGGGAGATTTAGTAGGGAGATTTAGAAAGATTCATGTAAAGAAGAAGGAGGAATATCCCTATGGGGGAGATATGTATGGTTAGTTATTTATTGTGAACAATTTTTGTTGATCCTAAGAAGAAGATGAGAGTAGCAATAGAGTACTATTTGGTATTCTTGGAACTTACATATTTTTCATCTATGTTTCCATCAATTCTTAAGGGGGAGATTGTTAGCATGAATGTTGATGATACTACTTTGGGGGCATATTCTAAGCATTGGAGAGTATTGACATGTTGCATTGACAACTATATTTTTCATTGATGTCAACATAGGAGTAATTCTATGAAGACTAGAAGAGTGGAAAATGGAGATATTAGTTGTATGGACAATGGTTTAATTTTTTGGTGTACATTCAAGGATAAGTTCCTCACTATGTCCTAATGACATGGTTAAGTGTGTGTGATGTAAATTGAAAATGTAAGAAAGTTGTACCTTACTGAGAGTAGTTCAGAGATAAAGTACTTGGAAAGTGGTTCCTAATTTTTGTTTGATAACTTTCATTTGAGATGTAATGAGAAAAAGGTATGATGATGATATGTGTGAGTGAAAAACCCTAGTATCACATGTTTTAGAAGTTGCATAGACTATGAGTGGATGATACTATTGCTATTGTACAATAATTAATTATCTTATTATAATTAATTGGGAAAGCCTCAAGGACAACTCAAGTAATTATTGTGAATATATGGTATAAAGGAAAGATGTTTTTCTTGTTTATAAAGTGTATCAAATATTGTGTTAAATATGAAGTGAGAAAATGAGTACAGTATTTGGTGAATGTGTGTAAGTGATCCAAAGGATTATTGGATGCAATTTTTTTAATCTAGTTACAAGATTAGAAGCAATAAAAGTCTAGTTGATAGGATAGAGATAGAGAAAGAAGGGACATTTCATTTCTATTATTCTACAGGGAATAGTATAGAGATCATTTGGACTATGGGTTCATTAATCTTAACCTTGAAGTTGTTTGGGAAGTGGGTCAATATATCTTCTACAACTCCTAACAAGGTTAGAATCTCCTAATATGAATTCAAAGTCTCCTAATAGGGACTGATATGTAATGAATGTTGTTATAGACTCCTAATAGGTGTAGGACTATAAAATGGACTAATGCCTAACATACTATGAGCAAGTCACAAACTCAATAAGCATACATTGACACCCTCTAGTCTACCATCAAAGCCAAATAAACAAAAGAAAGAACAAAAAGTTAAAACTCCATCTTTCACTTGTAGCTCTCATGTCCTTGTTTCTTCTCCACGTGATGTAGCTCTAATTTCCTAAAGTGTGCATAATTTTGAAGCAAGGGCTATGGTAATGATAATGCTATGAGAATACTAGAAGATGTGCTTTTAGCTTGAGATGACAAAAGAATAAGAACCTAGGAATTGTAAATGAGAGGAAAAATGCTCATTTTATAATCAATTTGCAAGATGAGAGTATCAAAATTGTCACCTTGGATATGCAACTTGGCAAGAGATTCCTTTGAGAGTCCATGATACATATGACACAAGATGCCAAATGTAGGATTGTATGAAGCTTGGTAGTCAAACATAGCTATAAATGGAAGAGGATCTATGAAGCATTGTGTGACACCTCAAACCCACTTAAAGCCAAGAATCTATGACAAGGAAGCCAAATATGGATATATATAAGGAATAAGAATATATGGATTATGACATATCTTATTCAAGTGTAAATGGAGAATCTATGATGTGTCATACGTATATGTCATGGTGATGTCAATATCATGTAGAATATTTGAATTAAAAATCCTTTATTCCACACAAATAGAAATTAGTTTTAAAAATGGAGTTAATGGCATATGACATAGAAAATTGAGAATTTTGATGTTTTGTGAATGATGAATCAATTAATTAATAAAATTAATTAATTGAGAAGGTTAGTTAAGAAGAATAATTAGTGAAATGACATAGGATTAAATTATGGGCTGTTTAATCCTATCGAGAAAATTAGTAACTGATTGGCCAATTTGATTAAATAAGTGCGACAGTATCCTTTGATGAAATGTGACGATAATGTAGATTGACTAGGATGATGGTGGGTAGACCAAAGCCATAGTCAAATTTATTGATCGATGAAAAATGATAACGTGCCAAGGACACATGATATGAACTAAGGATGCATAACATTTAACTGACACTATAAAATGCTACAAGATCAAGATTGTTTGATAAATAACATTGACAGACATTGTCAATATTATTAGATGGTTGAAAAATGCTATGATCTGACATTGAGAGACTCGATAGTGTCAAAGATCAAATGATGTGAATGACTGTTTGACCTAGCACTAAGAGCCATGACAATACTATGGTCAAATTGATTAGATTTGATAGATTGATAGGTTTCCAAAGCACTGAAAGCCACAAAAGTGCCTAGGATTGGAAAAATGATGATAGATTTGGGATGTTTGAAACATTCTAGGTTGATTAAGACTATTTTTGGGTGATTTTGGGTTAATTTGAGGTGATTTCAAGTTGATTTGATATGATTCTAATTTTATTTGTTATGATTTTGAATTGATTTGAAATGGTTCCAAAATGATTTGAAATTGATGTGAAAGAGGATATGCATGATAAGAGACACTATTGAGATATGATCAAGTTGGCCAAAAGATTAGATTTAGTGGAATGAGAAAATGGGATGAGTTAGTATGAAAATGTGATGAAACTATAAATGTGAACCATTTTTGAGCATCTACATTTTGCCCCTCTTTGATACAATGTGATTTAGAGCATTGTGTCAAAGAATGCTGATGATAAAGTCATAAGAGATGCCCCAATAATGGTGATATACATTGGTGCCCCCTCAAGAAATTGATTAACATAGGCATATGATACATTGATTTCATTGACAACGAGAAGACAATACCATAGAAACTGATGGATCACAAATCATAGCTAGAATGTGAAATTTATGGGCTACAGAGTGAAAAAAGGCATCATGACCAACATAGAAATGACCTTTGTCACATCCATCTAGGCAGAAAAAACCTATAAAAGGGATTTTGAAATTCATTTTCACCTTCACTTTTGTGAGAAAAGAGCTTTGGAGCAAGCAGAATGGACCAGTTACCTAGGGAACAACACCATGGTGAATGAGTGCATACTTGTGGATGATGGGAAGACATAGGACCTCTAGTGAGTACATTGAGGCCATCTTTATGCTTTTTATGCTTTTCTATACTTTGGTATGCTTTTCCAAGCTTTTTAGGCACTCAAGAGTCAGTCACCTAGGTCAAACAAGGGTAATAGGGATAGTTAGGGCATCAAAATTCCCCAGCTATGCCCAAAACACAACCAACTATGTAGTGGGCACACTTGGCATGCCCAAGTGTGTACTAAGCATAGTTGGCAGTACCAAGTGTGCCATGTGCATAGTTGGGGGCGCAACTATGCCCTAGGATGCTTTGGGGCTCCGAATGGGGTCTTGATGGGCCCAACGCTGAAAGTGGGTACACTAGAAACACCATAGGGTGATGTCAAAAAATGGTCAAGATTTAGTCAAAATGATCAAAGTGGTCAAAATTGGTCAAACTTAGGGTAGATGTCAGTCAAACTTAGGCAGATGCCGACAAAGAGTGATGCAAAGGACTTGAAAGGGTGCAAACAAACTTGGAATGACCTGAAACTTGGACCATGCATTCAAAACCCTAGGAAGAGTTGAAAAGAAATGTCAACTTAGGCCAACATGGTTAGAAAAATTCAAACCTAGTCAAACCTAGCTTAGATGAAGGGAAAAGCTAATAGATGGATAGGCAAAGCATCAAAATGATGTAAATAACCTCAAAATGATCTGAAACTTGGTAAACATGTTCAAAACCCTCATAAGAGTTCAAAACATAAGTCAATTTAGTAAAACATGCTTACAAAAAGTCAAAATTAGTCAAAGAAAATTCAAACTAGGTAAAACTTGGGTTGAAATGTAGGTCAAGCTAGATACAAAGCCATAGAAGGTTGACATAGGTTATATGGTTATGCAGGAAGTTTTGTCTCCAATTACATATGAGGGAAAATAGGCCACAAAGCCTTATATTACATCATCAAATGATTGTTAGTGAGTGAGGGATCTTGGTTCATCTTGGTTTATATCATATTACATTTATGCCAGAGGTGAGAGGGAACGAAGTCCTACTAACAGCATTGACCGAGAGATGGCATTCAAAGACTAGTTCATTCCATCTATTGATGGGAGAGGCTACAATGACCTTAGAGGATGTATGGCACATCCTTATGATACCAATTCATGGGAAGCTAGCTGTGTATCACCCAGCCACTGGACTCATGGTATTACATCAGTTATTTGAATGTGGAGATGTGGTTTTGGGTATCTGAGATTATGAAATTTGATGGGACCTATTGGTGATATGCCATAAGTAGTTTGTAGCAATGATCTATTGGGTGATTGATGGAGTATTAATACCTGATAGGTGTGAGCATAGATTCCCTGTTGGATGGGGCCAAGTGTTAGAGAGGATGATGATGGATGGGACTACGTTTGTTTGACCCCATGCATGTTAGGGATGTTTTACTACTATCTACATCAAGTGGCATATAGAGGTGGGCTAACATTTATTTCTAGCGGTACACTATTAGAGATCTAGGCCAATTAGCAAACTTGTAGAGAGGGAGCTAGTGGGGGACATGCCATATGCATACATTTATAGATGCATACTAGCACAAGGACTACTAGGGTACACATGGTACTTATAACATTAGTTAGACACCATTATATAGTTTATCTAGAGACCCTATAGAGATTTCCTTGAGTTAGACAATGATGAGATCGATCTACCATACTATGGATAGGACCACTATCTCATAAGGTGCATAGTGATTGGTCACCTAGTGATAGTGATGTACCTATTAGAGTAGGTATAGAGATAGTTTGGTGATATACAATATATGCCAAAAAAACTAGCATTATTTTCACAGTCTAGAGTAGAGGTCTAGGAGTGGGGAGCACCTATCAGGAAATAGGTGGCTTATGCATAGCTAGAGAAGTTACAACTAAGGGTATGGGGAGTAATAGTAGATGTGGTAGATGTAGGCACAATGGTGGCATATGATAGATATTTTGCATAGCATCATCTAAGGCCTTTGACAGATCCAATAGTGCTAGTACCATGAGCGAGGTCATAGATAGAGTAAAATAGGGAGGATGATGAGGAGGAGGATGGGGAAGAGGATAAGGATGGAGGAGATGAGGATGATGACGAGGAGGGGTGAAATGAGGATGATGATGGGGGAGAGGGAGACAATGATGATGATGAAGAGGAGGGAGATGAGGAAAATGATTGGGAGGAGGGGGAGGATGGAGAGGATATGGAGGTAGAGATGTAAGGGATGATGATGAGGATACTATGGGAGAGGATGAGGGAGATGATGATGAGGAGGGTGGGGATAGTGGGGGTGGGGATGGTGATGGAGGTGGTGATAGGGGAGAGGATGAGGAGGACTACTGGAATGGTGGGTTTGATGGTAGTAAGGGAGGTGATGAGAATGACATCAGTGTGGATGCAACTTCAATGGATGTTGAGGGTGATCCATTGGATTACACAAGGGGGATATTAGTACTAGTATAGGTAGGGCCTAGCCAATTAGAGCTTATGAAGGTGATCAGAGGTCTCTGGAGTTAGTTAGACCAAGTTGTAGCAAAGAGGGATGTAGTGATAGGAGAGAGAGATGTAGTGACAATAGAGAGAGATTAGGCTATGGTAGAGAGGGATCATTCTATGGCAGGGAGGGATGCCATAGTACATAGGGAAAAAAGGGTAGTGTAGGAGTCCCACGAGTTCATTAGCAACATCACTAATTCCAACTTTAAAGAGATGGCTACAATGATAAATAGGTCACATATGGAGACACAATACTAGAGGGATCAATATGAGAGGGTAGTGCCACCAGGGTAAAGGGTAGAAATTTTTCATGCATTGAGATCTCACTCACACTAGACATAGAGGACACAAAGTAGTGCAAGGGTGATGGGACTGATGAGGCTACCACAGATAGTAGAGGGATCAGCCTTAAGGCCAGATAGAGGCTACAAAGTTAGGGATAGCATAGGGTAATATTGATATGTACATGTATAGAGAGGCTTCTCTATTTTTCTTTTGTTTTATATTATGCTCTTTCATGGTTTACACCTACAAGCAATTAGTGTTGATGTAAACCATGGTCTCATACTCTGATACCTTTGCAAGACATTCATGAGATGTGCTTATGTTGTGATGACTATATGAGATGGATTATGCCAATTTATTATATGTTTTATATAGATGCATTTATGCTTTGCTATGTGGACTTTTATATGATGACATCATGCATTGGTTTATCGCATGTTATATGTAGGAAATGACATCTTTATTTTTTCCACATGTTTTTCTCACAAATGAATGCCTAATGAAATGTAAATGATATGGAATGAATGCAAAGGAGATGTAAAATGATATGAATTGAATGCAAATGAAAAGTGAAAATAATATAAATGACATGTTTATGCAAAGATTTATATTACTTTGGATTGTTCTGAACTTTTGACATATACAGGAATGCAGGATAACAATGCTTTTGATTTATCACATGTTATATGTAGGAAATGACATCTTTATTTTTTCCACATGTTTTTCTCATGAATGAATGCCTAATGAAATGTAAATGATATGGAATAGATGCAAATGAGATGTAAAATGATATGAATTGAATGCAAATGAAAAGTGAAAATAATATAAATGCCATGTTTATGCAATGATTTATATTACTTTGGATTGTTCTGAACTTTTGACATTTACAGGAATGTAGGATAGCAATGCTTTTGATGTACCACCGTACAAGACCAAGGTGGTGGATGAAGGAGACATAGAAGAGATAGGACATGAGATGAGGAAAAATTAGTATGAGGTGAGGAATTTTTCTTTTTGTAAAGTGCACTATATCTCAAATGGATCTTTATTTTGATATGATAAGTGGAATGCAACACATGATGGCATAAAGGGCTAGAGCGCAAATGCAAACCTTTTGCATCAACAAGCATGAAGTAGATATAAAATGACCTTATCCTTCCTAAGGCATATGCACATGCCCCAGTCTCTCAAAGGTACATTATAATAGACAAAAAACAAAAGATGACCATGAGCCATCCTGGCCACTCTTATAGATCAGTTTATATCATCGAGTGGCATAGGAACATGATCAAAGAAAAGCAAAGCAAAGAAAAATCACTCACTAAATAATGTGAGCCAAAAACTGTTCTTGTCCATTATTACTTGTCTTTTAGTATTTTATGTCTTCAAATAGTGTTTTATAGGTTGATCATCTGATGGTTTGGTTTGTGGAATTAGTTGATAGGTTCATAGTGACATGTTGGATTGATTGTTGGTTCACATTGTTTGATAGTGTGATTTTCATTGAAGTGCAATGTTTTGAGTTTCAGTCTATGAAAGTGCAAGTGTTTATGCAAAAGGGGGCTATTATGTACAATTTTTATTACAAAATTTTGATGGGTTTATTGATTTTTATGGTTTTTGAGGATATTTGATGTTTTTGTGTTACTTGTTTCTTTAGGACATTTTACAATGTTTTGGATTTACTTCTGGACGTTTTATGATTTTTAGTGATTTTTTAGGAAATTTTATGATTTTTAGAATTTTTTAGGATCATTATATGATTTTTAGTGATTTTTTTTAGGATCGTATTTGAATTTTTAGAATTTTTTTTAGAATTGCGTTTGAATTTTTAGGATTGTTTTAGGATCGTATTTGAATTTTTAGAACATTTTTAGGATTGTAAAAGCATATACAAGTTTTAGTTCCAATCTATTATGCAATAAGTCCAATTGATAGAAAGTGCTTAGGGCTATGCCCATAGTTCAAGTTCAAACTCCTGCACCATGTAGGTAATATGCCCCAAGACAAGACACAAACTATGTACAAAGGCCAAAGATAGAGTATTTCTAGATGGGTGATGCTTAAGTAAGATATCAAAGGACATTAACCTATTCATAGGCCATGATCAAGAACTAGGGATGTCTTAAAATATGAAGGATATGATGAGGGAATGGCAAAAAGGGTAAAAACTAGATGCAATCCCATTAGATGGAGGAGCAACAACTGGTTACACACGGTGACTATTTGCTAGGTTTTTACCATGGTACTTGCCCAAAGTGCCTTTTTGCTAGATTTTTACTTGTGGATAGAATTTTTCTCTTGATTCAATTTTTTGTGCCAAGATGTATATTTACCAAGTTTTCATCAAGGCATCCATTTTTTCATGACTTTTTTCACCTCCTTTTTTCTTTCTTCATGACATTTTCTTATTTTTAAGATATTTTTCTAGGACCTTTTCTTTTTAAAAAGGAAATATTTTTTTTAGGACTTTTTCATAGAATCAAGTGTATTACTTGCAGAGATGCATGCTATTGATGGACATGGGCATTGGTTCTATTGGATACAATTGATAATTTCATGATTGTCTTTGATGTTGCACAAATGTCATATCAGTCATCAGACAGAGTCTACCGAGCTCAGAAGGTAAAGTACAGCTGTTGACAGAGTTTACCAAGCTTGCAAGGTAAACAAAGGAAGTTCAGTGTTTACCGAGCTCACTCGGTAATCAAAGGATTTGTTGCCGAAAGACAATGTTTACCGAACTCACTCGGTAAAGAAAGGATATGAGATAGGTTGTCAGTATTTACCGAGTTGACTCGGTCATCGAAGAAAAGTAGCAGACAGTGTTAACCGAGCTCACTCGGTCATCGAAGAAAAGTAGTAGACAGTGTTAACCGAGCTCACTCGGTCATCAAAGGAAAGTCGGAGAAATCGGTGTTTACCGAGTTCACTCGGCGATTGAAGGATTTCACGAAATTCTCTGTATTAACTGAGCTCAGTCGGTTAACACAGGAATTATTTTCTGTGCAGTATTTACCGAGTTAAGTCGGTCAGCGAAGGATTTCTCGAAGGTTAAGTAATTAAAGTTAATTACTTTATGTAATGTATGAAGCTGACTTATAGCACAATTATTTATAATTGTAACTTGTATTTGAGCCAACTTGATAATCTGAAAGGTATATATGAAGGATCAAGTTGCAAATTCAAGTATGGAAGTATGAATGTGAAAAAGCTAGCAGATATGATTGAATATCTAATATGCGAATTATAAGGAAGGTCAGAGCAAATTTTTGAAGGATCAGAGATGCAGAGTTGCATTTGATCAGAAAGGATCTAGAGGAACAGAACAGAGATCTGTATCAGCAAAGATAAGTTGTATTTATTTCAGATCACTCATTGTTACTTTCTAACAATTGTAACAGTGTTTTCAAATCTCTTAACAGAGTGGGTTTAACAGCCTTTTGTAAAATCCTCTAACAAGGTGGCAATTCAGTTGAATTGATCTAAAGACCTCTAGCAAGGCCACTCCTAGCAAGGTGATTAAATCCTCTAACAAGGTCGCACCTAAAAGTGTGTTTTGTAACCTTTAACAAGGTTGGCTCCTAACAGGGCTCACTTCAGAAGAGTGAAAAACAGTAACTAGTTACATTGGTGGTTTTTCCCATATTGGGTTTCCACGTTAAATCTGGTGTCTCTTGTCTCTTGTTTCTTGTGTTTTCAGTTTGATTATATGAGTATCAGCAATGAGTATTTCCTTTGACATCTTAAGGGACTTGTGGGAAAAGTTTTTGTAGTAACTGATTCACCCCTCCCCTCTCAGTTACTCCATTCTCATTTCCAACAATTGGTATCAGAGCTTATTGGTGCTTGCAGGAAAAGATTTCAAGGATCTAAGCCAAAGATCAAGATGTCTTACAAGAGAGAAATTCCAAGACTCAACAAAAATAACTTCTCTGCATGGAAAGGATTGATGAAACTTCATTTGGCTACTATTGGTGATACAGGACTGAAATATCTTGATGAAAAATACAAAGAACCTTCTGGCACATTATCTGTCAATGATATTGCTGAAAAGAAGACTCATAACAATATGATGATAGACATTGCATCTGCACTAAGCTATGAAGAATTTGATGATATCAAGAATTGCCAAACCGGTTTTGACATGTGGAACAAGCTGAAAGAAATCTATGGAGGAGATGACAATGTGAAAAGAGCAAAAGCAGAAAGTCTAAGAGGACAATTTGACCAAATGAGAATGAGAGAGGATGAAAACATTGCAAAATATGTTGATAGAATCAAAGCATGTGTCAGTGCAATCAGGGCATCTGGAGGTGATATCAAAGAAGAGACAGTTATAAGAAAAGTTCTCAGAACCTTGCTTCCCATCTATACAATCAGAGTTTCTGCAATTCAAGAAAGAAGGTGTGAAGCAAATCATAATATCAATTTGGAGGCTATAGTTGGAAGACTAACCGCATTTGAACTAGACAATTTTGACAACTATGTTCCAGCTTCCAAAAACACTGAATCAGCATTTGAGGCCAAACTTTCACTCAAAGATAAAGGCAAAAAGAAATCAGAGTCAGAAAGTGATGATGAATCAGACCAAAGTTCAGACAGTGATCTTGAAGTAATTGAAGCTCTACTGGCAAAGAAATACTCCAGAGGCAGAGGAAAATATAAAGGTAAAGTTCCTCTAATTTGTTTTTCATGTGAAGAAATTGGTCATATTGCAGCTAGGTGCCCAAACAAGCAAAACAATGATGAAAAGAAGGGTCATAAATGGAATAGAAAGAAAGATTACAAATCATTCAAGAACAAAGGTAAGAAATCATGTTTCATGGCTAAAAATTCTAAGGATTCTGATAATAGTGAAGATGAAATTGTTTATATTGCTGTGAAAGATGATTCTGATAGTGATGAGGAAGATAAAATGGCTCTTATCTCTCATATAAGTATGAATGATACATGGATTATAGACAGTGGTTGCTCTCATCATATGACTGGTGATAAAACTAAGTTTGATCAGTTTGAAGATTATGATGGTGGCAGTGTAAGGTTTGGTAATAATGAACCTCGTTTCATAAAAGGAAGAGGAAGAATCTCTCTAACCAAAGAACTTATATGCAACAATGCCTATTGGGTTGAAGGTCTTAAACATAACTTGCTAAGTGTGGCACAGTTACTCAATACTGGATTTAAGGTGGAATTCATGCATGGAAAGGAAAGACTGTTGAATGAGCAAGGAAAGCTGATAGGATCTGGCACACAAACTAAAGGTAACTTGTTCTACCTAGAACTTGGTGAATGCTCATGTTTTATTGCTCAAATTGAAGAAAGTTGGTTATGGCATAAGAGGTTGTGTCATGTCAATTTTGATAATCTGGTGAAGATAAGCAAATTCAAAAAGGTAAGAGGCATTCCTAATATAAAGAAACCTGAGGTCGGTTTATGCAAGAATTGTCAGATTGGAAAAATGGGAAAGACTAGTTTTAAAAGTAAAAGCTATCAGTCTGAAGATATATTAGAAATTGTGCATACTGATTTATGTGGACCCATTGGAATTGAAAGTTATACTGGAGAAAAGTTCTTCATTCTTTTTGTTGATGATTACTCAAGAATGATGACTGTTATGTATCTAAGGAATAAATCAGAAGCTTTTGAGAAATTCAAATGGTACTTGGCAAGAGTAGAAAAAGAAACAGGGAAAAGATTGAAATGCTTAAGGTCAGACAGAGGTGGTGAATTCATTTCACATGAGTTCAATAACTTCTGCATTGAAAGAGGAATTAAAAGACAAGTTTCAGCACCAGGAACTCCAGAACAAAATGGGATAGCTGAAAGAAGAAATAGATCCATTATGGATTGTGCAAGGACCCTAATGATTGAAAAGAACATTGCTATCAAATACTGGAAGGAAGCTATCAGCACTGCAGTTCATACCTTGAACCGAGTACAACTGAAAAAGGACTCATTCAAAACTCCCTATGAATTATGGTATGGCTACAAACCCAATGTAAGTTATCTGAAAGTATTTGGAAGCAAATGTTATATTTTGAAAGAATCTAGAAAAGGTAAATTTGATGTAAAAGGAGATGAAGGAATATTTCTAGGTTACTCTTGTAAAAGCAAAGCATATAGATGTTTAAATCTATCTACTCACAAGGTCATAGAAAGTGCACATGTGAAAGTTGATGAGTTTGCAAAGAAATCAGAAGAAGAAAGCAAGAAGGTTCCTGAAGACTACAGAAGATTTATTTACATTGAACCTGATACTATACCAAGTACTCCAGTTAATCAGGAATCCTCAACTCCCGAGTCATCAATGACCGAGTTGCAGGAAGTTCAAACCGAGACACAAGAAGTTTTTACCGAGCTAAAAGAATCCGAGTCACTTTCAAACTCTACCAAGCAAGTATCTACCAATTCTGAATCTACCGAGCCAGAACAGAAAGAATCTGAAGTACAAAGGGACAACAATGAAACTCATTCAAGAAGTAAAGAACCTGTGTTAGCTAAATATGTCAGAAGGCATCATGCTCCAGATCAGATCATTGGAGACAAATCTGAAGGAACTCTGACAAGAAGTAAGTTAAAAGGAACTTGTTTACTTGCTGATTTTGAACCCAGAAATATCAAAGATGCATTGGCAAATGATAGTTGGATTGAGGCTATGAATGAAGAAATAGAACAGATAGAGAAAAACAAAACATGGACTCTTGTATCTAGACCCAAAGATAAGAATGTGATTGGAACAAAATGGGTATTCAGAAATAAACTAAATGAAGATGGCAAGGTATCAAGAAACAAAGCTAGACTAGTATGCAAAGGATATGCTCAAGAAGAAGGTATAGACTATGGAGAAACCTTTGCTCCTGTTGCAAGATTGGAAGGTGTAAGAACCTTACTTGCATATGCTGCTCACAAAGGATTCAAAGTTTATCAGATGGATGTCAAGTCAGCATTTCTCAATGGAATACTGGATGAAGAAGTTTACATTGAACAACCTGAAGGTTTTGTTGATCCATATAAGAAGAACATGGTCTGCAAATTACACAAGGCGTTGTATGGTCTAAAACAAGCTCCTAGAGCATGGTATGAAAGATTGCATAACTATCTTATTCAGATTGGTTTTCAAAGGACTAATGATAATAGTAGCTTGTATATAAAAGAAGGTCCAGATAATAAGATTGTTTTGGCAGAAATATTTGTAGATGACACTGTTTTCATAGGCAATGATGATCTATGCAAAGAATTTTCAGAACAAATGAACAAGGAGTTTGAGATGTCTATGTTTGGTGAGATTAAATTCTTTGTAGGTCTTCAAATCCAACAAAGTAAGAATGGCATCTTCATCACACAGTCAAAATACATCAAGGAGATATTAAAAAAATTTGGTATGGAGGATTGTAAACCAGTTGGAACCCCTATGTGTACTGGATTGAAACTTACCAAGGAAGATGAATCCAAAGAAGTGGATCAAACACTGTATAGATCTATGATTGGAAAGTTGCAGTATGTAGTACATACTAGGCCAGATATTGCCCTTGCAGTCGGTATTGTAGCAAGATTTTCAGCAAAACCAAGAGAAACTCATATAATGGCAATCAAAAGAATAATGAGATATTTGAAAGGAACTGAAGATTATGGGCTATGGTATAAATTTGGAGGTAATTTGGATTTGAAAGTATTTACTGATGCTGATTGGGCAGGAAACCTTGATGACAGGAAAAGCACAAGTGGAGGAGCATTCTTTCTTGGAAAGAGATTGGTTTCTTGGACAAGCAAAAAGCAGAATTGTACATCCCAATCTACAGCAGAGGCAGAGTATGTTGCTACAGCAGTAAATTGTTCAAATATTGTTTGGTTTAAGCAGTTATTGCAAGGAATGAGGATGGAAATCAAAGAACCAGTTGTTATGTTCTGTGACAATACTAGTGCAATCAATATATCAAAGAATCCAGTGATGCATTCTAAGACCAAGCATATTGCAATCAAATATCATTTTCTCAGAGAATTGGTACAAGACAAGGAGATCAGATTGGAATATGTCAATTCAAAAGAACAAATTGCTGACATATTCACAAAGCCACTACCTAAGGATGCATTCTTGTATCTTAGAGGTAAGTTAGGGGTTACACCCCTATCCGAAATTCACTAAAAACAAGTTTTAGTGATGCATCAACGCATACCAAAATGAAAATCTATCTGTTGATGCAGTCAAATCTGGAAGCTTTGCATATGAATCAGTACTAAAGGTACATTACAATTCATTTAAGTTCTATTGTCTTTGGCATTTTTTGTCAAAGAGGGAGAGATTTACTTTACTGTCATATCTTTCTGAAATTTGTGTGAAAAAGAAAGTTCTTATGTAATTCCTTCACAGAGGGAGATTACTGAAAGAGGGAGAGTCTATCATCTTAGAGGGAGAATTGTTTTGATGACACATTGTGCTGATAAGGACTTGTTTTCAAATTTCATTCTGCTACGACATGTTGTGTTGCCATCAATGCCAAAGAGGGAGATTGTTGGATACAATTGATAATTGCATGATTGTCTTTGATGTTACAAAAATGTCATATCAGTCATCAGACAGAGTCTATCGAGCTCAGAAGGTAAAGTACAGCTGTTGACAGAGTTTACCGAGCTTGCAAGGTAAACAAAGGAAGTTCAGTGTTTACCAAGCTCACTCGGTAATCAAAGGATTTGTTGCCGAAAGATAGTGTTTACTGAACTCAATCGGTAAACAAAGGATATGAGATAGGTTGTCAGTATTTACCGAGTTGACTCGATCATCGAAGAAAAGTAGCAGACAGTGTTAATCGAGCTCACTCGGTCATCGAAGAAAAGTAGCAGACAGTGTTAACCGAGCTCACTCAGTCATCAAAGGAAAGTCGGAGAAATCGGTGTTTACCGAGTTCACTCGGCGACTGAAGGATTTTATGAAATTCTCTGTATTAACCGAGCTCAGTCGGTTAACACAGGAATTATTTTCTATGCAGTATTTACCGAGTTAAGTCGGTCAGCGAAGGATTTCTCGAAGGTTAAGTAATTAAAGTTAATTACTTTATGTAATGTATGAAGCCGACTTATAGCACAATTATTTATAATTGTAACTTGTATTTGAGCCGACTTGATAATCTGAAAGGTATATATGAAGGATCAAGTTGCAAATTCAAGTATGGAAGTATGAATGTGAAAAAGCTAGCAGATATGATTGAATATCTAATATGCAAATTATAAGGAAGGTCAGAGCAAATTTTTGAAGGATCAGAGATGCAGAGTTGCATTTGATCAGAAAGGATCTAGAGGAACAGAACAGAGATCTGTATCAGCAAAGATAAGTTGTATTTATTTCAAATCACTCATTGTTACTTTCTAACAATTGTAACAGTGTTTTCAAATCTCTTAACAGAGTGGGTTTAATAGCCTTTTGTAAAATCCTCTAACAAGGTAGCAATTCAGTTGAATTGATCTAAAGACCTCTAGCAAGGCCACTCCTAGCAGGGTGATTAAATCCTCTAACAAGGTCGCACCTAACAGTGTGTTTTGTAACCTTTAACAAGGTTGGCTCCTAACAGGGCTCACTTCAGAAGAGTGAAAAGTAGTAACTAGTTACATTGGTAGTTTTTCCCATATTGGGTTTCCACGTTAAATCTGGTGTCTCTTGTCTCTTGTTTCTTGTGTTTTCAGTTTGATTATATGAGTATCAGCAATGAGTATTTCCTTTGACATCTTAAGGGACTTGTGGGAAAAGTTTTTGTAGTAACTGATTCACCCCTCCCCTCTCAGTTACTCCATTCTCATTTCCAACAGGTTCACCCCCTAGATCTTTAAGCTAATATACCCCAAACCCAAATGTTGTAGTAACTACATGGGGTCCTTCCCAATTTGGTTCAAACTTTCCTAGTTTTTCTCTATGCTACTAAGTCTTGTAGTTCATCTTCAGAACTAGATCATTGATCTCAAAATGATGACCTCATACTTTCTTATTATAGCTTTGTTTGAGTCAGTTTTGATAAGCTTGTAGATGTGTCAAGGTGACTCATCTCCATTCATCAACCATTTCCAGTTCATGGAGTCTAGATATTTGGTAGTTTTCATTATCATTAACAACATCTTGTAAGGATTCTCTCAATGATGGAATTTAAACTTCAATGGGAACTATGGCCTCAGTACCATAGATAAGAGAGTATGGTGTTGCACCAGTGGGAGTGCACACACTTGTTCAGTAGGCCCAAAGAGATGAATTTAGTTGGAGGTGCCAGTCTTGACCATAATCATTGATAGTTTTTTGGAGAATCTTAACAATGGTCTTATTAGATTCTTCTACTTGGCCATTTCCTTATGGATGGTAGATACTAGAATATCCATGGTATATGTTTTAATTCTTACAGAGCTTATCCACATCCTTTTTTTGAAAAGAACTTCCATGACCAATAATAATAGCTAAGGGGACTCCATACTGACATATGATGTAGTTTAGAATAAACATTGAAATCTTCTATCCGGTGGTGAAAGCTAGAGGAATGGCTTCAACTCACTTGGTAATATACTCTGTTGATATGATGATGAACTTATGATTGTCAGAGGAAGGAGAAGAAATAGCTCCAACAAGATCAAATGCCCATTGTGAAAAGGGCTATGCAGATATTACTGGCTATAATTCTTATGCTGGTGCATGGATCAGATTGCTATGTATTTGACACTTATGACATGTTTTGGCAAAATCTTGGGCATCTTGTTCCATGGTGGGCCAATAATATCTAGCTCTAAAAATTTTCTTAGCTAGACTCAAACCATTGAAATGACCTCCACATATACCTTCGTGAACCTCATGTAAGGTGGTATTAGCTTCTTGTGAGTCAAGGCATTTGAGAAGGGAGGGATTGTTCAAAGGATCCCTTGTAAAGGGTATCACTAATGATGACATATCTAGTGGCTTGGTAGATAAAGGCTTGATGTTCATTTTTGGATAAATTAGGTGGTAGGATTTGGGCATGTAGGTAATCATAACTGTATTGATACCAGGGGGAATTGGGACCAATAAGTTCTCACACAAACTTAGATTGAGAGAGTTCAAATACTAGAATCAAAAGTTTCTTGATAGGGAACTCACATCACTCCACATTTTGAGGCATATCAATCATAGAAGCGATGGTAACCATAGCATCAGCTTGCTTGTTATGTATTCTTGGTAGTTGATGAAAAGAGATAGTGACAAATTTAGATTTAAGAAATTCTACAATCTACTTGTAAGGCATTAACTTATCATTTTTGGTTTCATAGTCATCATTGACTTGGCGGGTGACCAACTGGGAATCACCAAAAGCCTATAAATGTTGAATATTCCATTTGATAGCTATCTTGAGTCCTATTGTTGGTCTGACTTTTTGTGTAACAAAAGTCTTTTGCTCAATTGTAGAAAAGTCAAATTTTTATTTCTAAGTGAAACATAGGGTTTTTGGATAATCCATCCATGGGCTAGCCTTTGAAAAAACCTTATGAAAACCCTACGTTCTTTCTATTCATAAATTGTTGGGCATGAAATTTTGAATTTTCAAATAAGACGAATATTCTGTTGCCTTTCATCTTCTATGCCCTCGAGATACCTTTCCTATCATATTTCCCTAGCTGTCCAATCTAAGTAGATGTACCGATGTTGTTACCTCACTATGCAAACATGGACACTTTTTATGTATGGTGAGGTAGCGAGTGCTGAATAATCTATAAAATAGGACCGCAAAATGAATATACGGCGGTTGGAGCTTTGTTTTTTGACTGATTTATTATGCAGGTACACATTGAGATTATCGTCAAAACAGAAAAGGGGACCCAGTAGAATGTCTGAAATTAGAGCCAAAATGATGATTTTTTAGACGCTTCACTATCTCACTATCGGAAAAATTGTCCACTTCGCTGCTAGCGAAGTAGCGAGATCCCGTGAAATCAAGAGCCGGTGACATTGCAATTTGTCGGTACCATGACTATACCAGGTGGCATGACAAGTAATAAATGCCATTTTCAGAAGTAGTTTAAATAACAGAAATAATTATCTGATGCCCCCTTGCATTTCACGGTGCCAAAATTCATTAAAGTGTCGGAGCTCGCTACCTTGCTATCGACAAAATCAAACACTTCACCGTTAGCGAAGTAGCAAGGCCCCATGAAATTGAAGAGTCGGTGGGACCTTTGGTGATGTGGGATGATAATTAGGACTGTAGTAAAATCTTGAAAGGTGCCAACTATGCAGAATTCCATATTTCACCAATAACCTTCTGATCAAATGTACAAAGAGATCCTGAGCGTCAGATTGGAATGAAATCAACAGTCCTCGCTACCTCACTTTGAAAAGTTGCATGCTCTTTAAGCTATGCAACGTAGCGAATATGAATCAAAAGAATACATGCAATTTCCTCACCCTTGATTAAACATATGATCAATGGCCATTGTCTTCTCGCTATGAAGAGTTGCGAGGGAGATATTTATAGTGACATAGCGAATAGGGCCCACCACCTTCTTTCTGAGTATGCCCAGTAACATATCATCTGCCGATTTCAGATCAGATCGATGGTTGTCATTGCTTCGCTATGGCAAGGTGCTCATTCTTTATGCATAACGAAGTAGCGACATGCTGACACATGTCCTCAGTTGCTAGTGGGTCTGGATATAAGTGCCATCAAGGAAAGAGTTATGTATGTGGTAAGTTCTCATTGGGTGAATTGGTTAACATGTCAAATGCAATGCCTAGTTGTTCTCTCTATATCACATGATCATAGGATCTTTGAAAATCGATGGCATAGCTTTAAACATAGAATGTGGTGCCACTCTCTGTATTAATTAGACATGAAAGCATCATCTGTGAGTAAAAATAGAGTATAATACAGAGATATTTCATCAGTTTCACCTTATGCGAGCAAAGATTTTGAGCCATTCTTGTGCAGAAGCAATTACTGAAGGAAAGTGTGCTAAAATTTGGCAGAAATTGTGAAGTTATCTGTTCGCGAAAAGTTTGCAGAAATACAGAGGAAAAAAAAGACAGAATTCAAGTAAGTAGTACTACCATAATCTTTGTCGGCTTTTCAGTTCTGTAAAAAATAGTCCAAGATGCCTCCGAAGAAGGGATTTTCAGGTCAAATAAACTATTTAGATAGAAATGTTCATGATGATTTGCTTGAGTTTCTCCCTGAGTCTACTGTAGAGATAGTGCAAGTTAAAAGGTTAACCTCATTGAACCCTAGGCTAAGGATAGCTGATGGATTGTATGATAAGGGTAATTGGGTCCAGGATGCTCAAACTTCTCAAACTGGTTTGAGTTTGTTCAAAAAATGGTTTGCAGAGAGAAAATTATATGCCCCTCATGCCAATATATGGAATTTTCATCTTGGAAAGCTAGTTGTTCCCAGTGTGTTTATGGATTATGACCTTCTTGAAGCTGTAGTGAAAAGTTATGATCAAGCCACTAAGGTAGTGAGAAGAATGGATGGTGAAGTTTTAATTACCATCAGTCTAGAAGAAATTAGGGAAGTTTTCAGTCTGGGACCTCTCACTAGGTATTATGAGCCCATTGATTTGATAGAGTTAGGAAAAGAATATATGTCCAAAAGGGATTTAGTTAGACAAGGTGCACTGAAGGCCCACCTAGGTAGAATTGGAAACCTAGCAGTAATAACATCATCTTCTAAAGAAGCTTTCAAGAAATCATGCTTTAATGCCAGGGCAGTAGAGATATACTGGACCCTGTGCAGAGTCTTCGGAGAGGGTGAAGAAGATTTTATTCTTATGAGCTTCACAATGGATAGGTGGGGATTGCAAAGGGCAAGGTGGAAAAGGTTTGGCGTTAGTACTCCCTATTGATGCACATGTTTCTATTTAAAGGGGTTACATATTTCAGTAAAGAAATGGTTTTAAATAGGGAACAAGAGGGGGAAGCGCTACCAATTCAGTTATGGAGTGCAGACATGACTAGGGAAGCAGAAAATGCTAGTTTTGTTAGATTTGATAGGCACTTTGCTTCTAAACTATGATGCCTCATATTAAGTGACAATCCCATAATTTCTAAGGCACTAATGCACCTTGTTAGGCTTATGGACAGACCCCATAATCTAAAAGTTTCACATAATTGGGGAGATATCATCCCATATCCAATCTCAACTGTCATTAGGGTTTATGGATACCAAGGGACACCCCATGTACTACCCTATCAGGTGCCTTTAAAGGTAGGAGTAGCTGAATTTCTATGGTAGTTGGGAGGAGTGGAGGAGACCTTTTTGCACAAAAGGGGAATAGGATCAATTTTTCCTACTTGCACTATAGCACACCAGTTTGTAATAACTAAAGAAGGGTGGATCTTCCTCTAAAAATTTTTGGATCAGTATAAGATGGTAGTATCTCATGCTCATTTTTGTGACATAGAAGGTTTCTTTAATTTTTCTCTTAGAAATAGGATCAAGCTTCGTCCAAGTTAGCATGAATTCTATTTCCCTGAAGATATAATAAGGAATGAATATTCTCTCTAGGAGCAAGAAACAAAGAAAGAGAAATGTAGAGTCTATTTAAAAGTTTTGGAGTTTATTAATTGTTTTGACAAGGATTATAGTCCTCTTAGTAATGTTGCAACTAATGCAGATAGAATAAATAAGCTCATGAGTACATTCTCGAAAATAATGGAGGTAATGAATGATAAGAAACAACATTTTATTGATTCTTTTCTAGATAAAGCCAGAGAAGTTATGAGGAAATTTGGTTTCACCCCTAACATAGGGGTAGGTCCACTGGTTGTGCGAAAGAGGATAGGATATACTGTTATTCAGGATCTGATGCCAATTGTAAACAAAGAAAAATAGATAATTGAATCTACTAGTACTGTCCTTGAAGAAAGACCCCCTGAACCTTCTCCCAAAAGAAGAAAAATAATAAGGGAAGAGGAATCCCATGATGAAGGTTACTCACCTTCCCAAACTCCAATGAGAATTGAGGAAGAGTAGCTCACCAATGAGCAAATTGAACAAATGGGGTCACAAGGAGGAGTTTTTGTTACTCAAGTAGAAATTGATGAAGGGAACCCCCAAGAGCCTCCTATGCTGAGTTTTGAATTAACTGTAGAAAATTTCAGAGGAAGGGAATTAGACCCTATTTTGGAACAAGCCAGTCAGCAATTTTTGTCTGATAACAGTTTTGTAAAATCTAGAGCTTTCCATCAGTTTGCATGGAGGGCAAACATGCACATTTTTGAACAAAGATGTAGGAATATGAAAATAGAGCATCCAAAAATGGATGAAGCCTCCATTCAGAATCAATTAAAGGAACAAATGATACAAGAGTTCTAGAATATAACCCCTGAAGAGTGTAGACAAATGGTGAAAGATGCAAATATTTTATTATTGCCCAATTTGGATATTGTTGATGCCTTAATTTTTAATTCAATGTCAAATAATTTAGGATTGTAGGATCTAGATAAAGAGGAATTCTTGGGAATAGCGTTCAGTAATGATCAAGCTGCCCTTGTTATGTGATCATTAAGAAGAGGATCCAGGACTACTCCATTACAGCCTGATGATTTAGGACTAACAAGGAGTATCATTATGAGGAGGGTCATTGATACTTCACATGTACAAGCAGCCCACATGAATGTGGACTATTCTAAATTTTCCTTGGCCACTGCAGAAAAAGAAGAAAAGGAAATGACTAATCTGCTGAGTAAGTATAAAATAGTGGTGGATGCCTACAATAAAGAAGTAAAAAAGAGAATTGAGCTGGAAAGCAAGGTATCTCAATTGGAGAAGATACTTGGGAAAAGAAATGTGGGAGAATCCAGTACACTTAGAATTACATACCCTTCACAGTCATTTTTTGGATCAACCCCTATCATTGAAATACCTGACACCCCTAAAAGGCCCCAATTATACTGCAAAGGACTTTGAAGCAGAAAAAAAAAAATTACATGAGTTGCAGATACAATTTAGAAATCAATAGGAAGAAAAATTAAAGCAAGGTGTGGTATATTTGAGGGATAAAATACAATGGTCAACTCTTTATGATCAGTTGACAAGAATTGTAACCCTCATGGAGGAGTTCAACAGAGATAAGGATAAACTGACTCTTCTTGCACAAAAATGGAGGGAGAGAAATAATGATATTAAAATCATATGTATATCTGCAGTTCAAATGCCTTATCATCAAGTTGAGAAGATTTTTGATTTATTAAATAAGCTAGAGAATTTTGATGATGAAAGAGATTCTTTACAGAGAAGATTAACACTCTATTTTTCCCAATATATGGCTGAAAAATTCACTTTATTTCCTTGTGCTTTAGAATCTGTTGATACAATAAGGGAAAAGGAAAAGTGGAAAAGGGAGTTGGACGAGTTATTTAATGAAAGAATAATAAACATCATGAGTGAGACTGGCCACTGGTTCTGGGCAAAGACAAATGAAGAGCTAGTAAAAATACAGTTATTTTATACTGCTATGAGAAAAGAATTTGATGATTTAGAAGAAAGTGCAAATTCTTTAATAAAGATACAAAGAAAAGCTCTAAGTTTTGATTGGCCAGATGATGATGCTTTTAATAAATGGAAAAATTAGTTTATCGAAAAAATGTTAGGAGACGATGAGGAGGAAGATGCAAAAGTAATAGTTACCCTTGTAGTTAGTAACGAAGAAATGGAAGATCCCCAGGTTAAAGTAAGTTTGTAGGTAACTGAAGATGACACATCACTTTTAGACCTCATGGCTATGTACTCTGAGGATGAAGAATGATTGTAAGATCATATCATATTTTCTTGTCTCAACAACTGAGAAGCATAACAAAAAGGGACCCACCAAGGAATGTTTGTTGTAATAAGCCTTTCTATTATTTTGTTCTTGTCTTTTTGACAGAATTGTAGGTGAGTGCCTTTTTAAAAGGACACCTATTATTTGTCTTTAGCCTAAAGCTTTTTGCATCTCACACTATTTAAGTGAGATCCCAAGGCTAAAGAAGGGTCCAAATTCTATTTCTTCTAAGTATTGTGCTTAGCCTGGTTTTTGGTCCAAATTTTGAAAGCAAGTTTGTAATGTATTTTTTTGTCAATTCTCTTAGAATACATGAATATAGGATGAGTTGTGTTTCTTTCTGAAGGCCATTCTGAGTCTATTGTAAAAGATATACCCATTTCAAAAGAAATGAATACAAATTATGAACTGTCCCCATATTAGTTCTTTCTGAATTTTGTCTCCTTTTAAATACTTAGCTACCTTGATGTTGTATGAGTAAAAGCTTGTGCAATTGAATGCAATCTAGTTAGGTTGTATATCCATTTATCATTGTTGTTAATTCAATGGATTAAATAAAGGCTTTGATGAATGTGATAAGATTCCTTAAGTATTGAAAAGGATTTTCAATGATAAGTTCTGATAAGAATTGCTGATAGAATTTTTTGAAAGGCAACAAATTAGATTTAAGAATTTTCTATAGACTCTGAACCCCAATGGATTAGGCACTGATCAGGTTATTTCAGCTAAAGGATAAATATATTATAAATGGTTATTCAAAAGCATCATCAAATCAAATTTTACTTTTATTTCCTGTAGATCTTCAAAGTTGGCCAGCACTTGTCTACATGGAATGTTTTAGCTTTAGTTAGCCATTGTTGTTAAAAACATCTGCAGATCTATAGAAGAATTCTTGTCCATATCTATTTTTTGGGATGTGTTTATCAAGTTAGTGAGAATTATGTATATGTTTTCCTTCAGTCAGCAAAAGTGTCATTATATATTTTCTCGAAATAGGGTGGCAACTCAGTCAAGGTTTTGAAGCTAGTGCTAATTGTAACAAAAAGGTGAATATGGCTGACAAGAGAAAAAAACACAAGAGCTTACATGAGAGCCAATCTTGATGTATCAATGTATATTGATCTATCCCAAGGTGGTAGGAAGAACCAAAATAAGAAAAAGATAGATCCAAATCCCACTTGGAAACCTAGAGGTAATGCATCTATCAATTCCCATTATCAACCAGTAATAGGAAGAGAGTCTTGTTCGCTTAGCTCTAAATCCGAAACTACAAGACTCTTAGGAGGCATTTTCAGTACCCCATTACTAGATGAGAGAGTTTTTCAAGACAAGGATGTGTCTATTATGGGAATTGCTTCATTAAGACCAGATCTTGTACCAGATATAAATGATAGGCTAGGATTTAGGAGTTCATCTGATAATCCTTTTAATCCCAGAGTAGCCCCATATGTAGAACCAAACCTTATAGATCTGGATGACCCTGTTAATTCTGAGGCAACTTCTACAAATCCTAAAGAAGTGCACTTTGAAATAGAATTTTTGAAGAAATGGATTGCTGAGGAAGAAGCTAAACGCATTCATCTTGAAAAAGAGAAGGAGCAAGCCACCTTAGATGTCATAATAGAAAGAGATGCTCTGCTAAGAAGGATGGCTTCTTTGAAAGAGAAAAATAAAAAATTAGAAGAGAATACCACAACTCTCCATAAGGATGTTTTTGGAGATGTTGATAATCTGAGAGCTAAAGTTCAAGAACAGGAGAAATGCCTAAATCAAAGGCAAGAACCAATTATTGCTCAAGTTTAAGCCTATAAACCTGTTCAAGTTGATCTTGTAGAGCCCACTACTAAAGCTCCAGATAAAGGGAAAGGCAAGGCTATAGGAATCCAAATAAATGAACCTCAAGCTATACCAAGCAAACCTATACAACCCTCCATGTCAAAATTAGATCTAGATCTTGAGAACACTTCAAAAGAGAGGGAAGATCTTGCAAAAGAACTTAAGAAGGTTGAGAATGAAGCTCAAGCTGCAGAGACTAGAAGGAAAATCCAATTCATAGAGTCTAATTCTACATTGGCTTCATGGCCCAATTTGTCTATCCCACCTACAAATCTTGCACTAGTTAGTGGTCCCACAATTTTAACTTAGGGAGTAACCCAATCTACTCCTACCTCATCTTCCACTATTGGTACTCAAGTCCCATTTGTCCCACCACAACAGTCCAAAGCTACTCCCCTAAGTCAAGCTAATATAGCTAGTACCTCAAATGTTCCTAGTTTCAAGAAGAAACCTATATACTTGGAAAAGTATAGACATATATCATTTTCTGGTATTCTTGGTGCCCCACATCCCATATCTTTTGATTTAAGGGATAAAGTGGTTAAGTTTTTTGGAAATAATGTTGTTATTAGTAAAGAACACTTGAGGATTTTCATTGACATGTTGAATGATTATGAAGTTGAACATGAAGACATGGTAATGAAATTGTTTGTGCATTCACTAATAGAGGATGCAAGGGATTGGTTTAGGAGGTTACCTGATGACAGTATTACCTCATGAAGTGATTTGGAGAAGTTGTTCAAGGAGCAATATGGGGACAACACTAATGCAAGATTCATGTTGAATGAGTTCAACAATATCAAGAAGAATCTAAATGAGTCCACATTTGATTTCAATGTGAGATTCCAAAAAGGTATGTACAAACTTTTTCAAGCCATGAGGTTAAATGAAGACGTTTGTCTCACAACCTATTTCAATGCTTTTGATAGAAAAATGGCTTACCAATTGAGGGATAAGGATCCTAAAACTTTAAGAGATGCCTATAAAGTTGCAGTAAATATAGAGAATAATAGGAAGGCATCTGGCAAACTAGGTAGGAGGAATGATCCTAAGCTTTTTAATCCTAAGAAAAACAATAAAAGGGAGGGTGACAAAACTCCTATAGGAAAAAAGCCCGAAGAACCTACTATAGGAAAAGTTTTAGAAATGCTCAAGAAGATGAATCCCACTAGTTTCAATAAGCCAAATGTTGTTGAAAGACCCCTTGTGAATAACAACAATTTCAATAGGCAGCCTAGGATGCAAAATTACCCTTACACCACTCAGTGGAAAGATGGTAAACCAGTTCCCAACCAGACCCAAAATGTGAAGGATAAGGGTACTCCAGACCCCCTGCAAAGGAACACTGTAAATATGAATGATGATGTACCATGGTGCATTATATGCAAATCACCTCACTCTGCTGTTTATTGTGCTATTTCTCAGTCATTTGCCCAAGCCCAAGGAGTGCAAGCTGAAGAAGAAACTGAAGAGAAAAGCCATGACAATATAAGCTACAATATGGTGAGTGTGTGTGATGATTTGATAGATTCTGATTTAGAAGATCTTGAAAATGATATTACTAGCCAGAGAATTGCTTACTAGCTACATCATCAACAAGTGTTTTCAGATGATGGACGGTATGATACAGATAAGGTATGTAGTACATTTTTTGATGTAGGTCTCACAAGTTTAAGAATGCCCTCCAAGGAGGAAATTGACAAAATTACAGCCAAAATGATTTCACAAGTCCATAGTAATTATAATTCAAGAAATAGAGCAATAAATAATGATACAGGAAGGCCATCTAGTGTATTCATCAAAGACATCACTCATAAGATGAATGATCAAGACAAGAAAGTCAATGTAGATGTGCCTAAAATCAAGGAGAACAAGGGTAAGAAATGGGAACCAAAGAAGAAGGTTCAATTTCAGATAAGTGAAGCAACAAAACCAATTGTGCAACCAAAGAAGTCAGAACCGGATGTTATCAAGCAAAATGTGGTGCCTGCTACTCAAAAGACTCTGATTCCAGGTACTATTGTAAAACCTACTGGGGTTGAACCTATTGATATGATATCCATGTTATCTCAAATTACTGCAAAAGTACCCTTGTCTGAACTTTTTAGAACTGAATAGCATAATAATAAGGTTTTTTCATGGTTGGGTGGAATAGCAAACAATAATATTATTGTAGATCAAACTATGTCCCAACAGACCCCATTAGTAATAGAGGATAGTGGTATCATATCCCAGATTTCTCAAATGTTTCTAGATGATTCCTCAGTGGCATTCATAGAAGATATTGATCCTTTTTTCCTTAGTCTAATCATAAAGGGGAAGACCTTAAAAAATTGCATGATAGAATCAGGAGCTTCCAACACTATAATGCCTTTCAAAGTAATGGAAGCTTTAGGATTGAAGGTGGATACCAAGTAGGGCAGATGCAGAGGGATGGATGCTAGGGAAGTCCCAGTCATAGGTACTATAAATGCCTTACCATTCAAACTAGTTGTGTATCCAGATGTAGAATTAACCATGTCTGTCCTTGTGGTAGATATACCTCCACACTACGGAATGTTACTCTCCAAAAAATGGAGTGCTGCTATGGGGGGAAGCCTACAATGTGATCTTACTTATGCCACTTTTCATATAGGGGACAAAGCTGTCAGGGTAAATAGGGAACCTAGGGTTAACCACATTTTAGGTGAAGAAATTGATAAAGATACCACTTGTTTCTTAGATACTGGGATTAATGCTTTCAGGGCTGAATTAATTATTTAGGAAGTTGAAAACTTACCTGCTATCATCGAAAATGAAGTTGAATGTTGCATGAATTCACCAAGATTATGGACAATGTTCTTTGATGGGGCTAGTTCTAAAGAGGGTGCAGGGATAGGTCTAGTCTTTGTGTCCCCTGAAAATAACACTTTTAGGTATTCATTCACCTTGAAGTTTGCCTGCACTAATAATATTGCAAAATATGAAGCATTGCTGCTAGGACTCAAAGTTGCCATCATAAAATTAAGAAATTGTGTGTCATAGGGGATTCTGAACTAATTATCTCTCAGATCAAAGGAACCTACTCATCCAAGAATAGGAGATTGAAACAATATAGAAATGCAGTCTGGGATCAGATAGAATTATTTGATGCATTTGGGATCTCATGGAGAGATAGGACCCAAAATAAGATGGCTGATCTATTGGAAAATGTAGCAATCAAGCCAAAAGAAATATCATTTGCAAGAATCTCCTAGATTGAGGTGCAAAATAAACCTTCCATACCTGACAACATTGAAAATTGGCAGGTTTTTGAAGATGAAAAAGATATTACAAATTTTTTGTTAAATGAAGACAAGTACCACAGTCAGGAGATGGATTGCAGTGGACTGATTGAAACCATAAATGGGAAAGAAACCATTTTTGGTCAAGAAATAATGCAATTGAAAACAAATAAGATGCCAAAGGGGTTAGTAGTCTTGGAAAATATTTTTGATAGCCAAGATAGAGTAAAATTAGGAGTTAACGACCCCAAACCCCAGGAGTTAGAAGAAATAAACTTGGGTAGTGATGAAGTTCCTAAAAGGGTTTATATTGGCCAAAATCTACCTGTTGAAATCAGGAAAACATTGATTGACCTACTTAGAAAATACAGACATGTTTTTGCTTGGTCATATGATGACCTTAAGGCTTACAGGGAGGTTCTGTTCCAGCATGTCATACCATTGAAGGAAAATGTAAGGCCTTTCAGGCAAAAATAGAGACCAATCAATCCTACCCTTGACCCAAAAATGCAAGAAGAACTAACAAAACTAAGAGATGGTGGGATAATCAAACCAATCAGGCATTCCACCTAGGTTTCAAACTTGGTTCCTGTCAGGAAAAAGAATGGAGATATTAGGCTTTGTATTGATTTTAGAAATTTAAACATTGCATCTCTGAAAGACAATTATGGCTTACCTAATATGGAAGCCATGTTACAGCAAGTGACTGGCTCTGAATTGATGTCAATGATGGATGATTTTTTTGGATATAATTAAGTTCTAGTAAAAGAAAGTGAATAGTTCAAGACAACCTTCACAACCCCATGGGGAACATATGTGTATGTGAGGATGCCTTTTAGCTTGATTAATGCAGGAGCTACCTTCCAAAGAGCCATGGATGTAGCATTTCATGAGTATATTGACAAATTTATGGTTGTGTACCAGGATGATCTTACAGCGTATTCTAATAAGGCTGAAGATCACTGTAAACATTTGGAAAAAATCTTTATTAAAGCCCTGGAATATGGAGTATTTTTAAACCCAAAGAAATGCACATTCGGGGTCACAGAAGGAAAATTATTAGGACACATAGTGTCTAAGGATGGGGTAAAAATAGATCCTGAAAGGGTAGTAGCTATTGACAAAGTCCCCAAACCAAAAAATGTGAAAGGAATTTAGTCCTTTTTTGGCCAAGTCAATTTTCTGAGGAGATTTGTTACCAATTTTGCTAAAATCAGTAGACCCATCTCAAAGATGCTCAAGAAGGGAGCCATTATAGATTGGAATGGTGAACCTTCACAAGCATTCCAGGATATAAAAAATGTAATAAAGAATGCTCCAGTGCTGAGGACCCCATATTATGCAAAACCCATGCATATTTTCTCTTTTGCATCATTCCATACTGTAGCAGTAGTCATATTATAGAAGAATCAAGAAGGATATGAGCAACCGATTGCCTTTTTCAGCAAGTCACTACAGCCTGTTGAACTTAAGTATGAGATAAATGAAAAGCAAGCATATGCTTTGGTAAAGGCTTTAAAAGCTTTTAGAAGTTACTTGGTAGGTGCTACTATTATTGCTTTTGTACCTAGTGCTGCAGTAAAAGATATATTCTCTCAACAGGAAGTATTAGGCAGGAGGTGTAGATGGATCAATAGAATCTAGGAATTTAACATTGATATACAAATAAAAAAGTTAGTAAGAGGTCAAGGTTTTTCCAAACTCATGGTTGAAACTAATCTAGAGGCTAATCAGATAAATCTGGTAAATGATGATCTCAGAGTTGACTTATGTGACATGGACCAATGTGATTGGTACACCAATGTCATATATTACTTGCAACATATGGAAGCTCCTCCCCATCTGCCTGACAATGAAAAGAGGAATACTAAATTGCAAGCCATCAGGTATATAATTGTCCAAAATAACCTATGGTGGAGAAATTTTGAGGGAGTTCTATTGAAGTGTGTTGATAAAGAAAAGGCAAAAGAGGTTTGGAAAGAAATGCATGCCAGAGTATGTGGGGGACACTACATGGCCAAAATTACTGCACATAAGATAATGAGAGCTAGATTTTGGTGGCCTTCCCTTTTTAAAGATGCCCAAGTTATGGTTAGGAAATGTGACCCCTGTCAAAGGTTTGTTGGAAAACTAAAATTTTCAGGAAATACTCCATTAAAGCCAATGGAGATTCAAGCACCTTTTCAACAATGGGGTCTGGACCCAATAGGAGAGATTTTCCCCAAGTCTAGCACTGGCTATTCTTGGATTTTGGTTGCTACTGACTACTTTACAAAATGGGTGGAGGCTATCCCCACAATAAATGCAACAAGTAAAGTGGTAAATAATTTCTTGTTGAATAATATTATTTCTAGATTTGGATGTCCAAAGAGAATTGTAACAGATAATGCTATGTGCTTCAGATTTGAGGAGTTCATCAAGTTTTGTGATAAATATGGAATGACAAGGCCGTCATCTACTCCATATCATCCACAAGGGAATGGACAAGCTAAGTCCACAAATAAGAGCCTGTTGAAGGTCATTAAGAGAACCTTGGATGATAATAAAAAGGCATGGGATTCCAAGTTACAGTTGGCAATATGGGCTGACAGAGTAACTATAAAGAAAGCAATTGGTGTAGCTCCATTTGATTTAGTGTATGGCATTCAAGCCAGAATGCCTCAGAACAACTTGATTGGACTATACAATTACATCTAGTTATATGATGAAGATACTACAGATGAAATGCAAGAAAGAATGGATGAATTGGTAGGATTGACTAAAACCAGAAAAGAAGCATCTTTAAGGAACCAAAAGTTGCAATTGCAAGTCAAGACACTCTATGATAAAAGAATTGTAAGTAGAAAATTTGAAAATGGAGATTTAGTATTAATGTGGAATGCCAAAATTGAAGATAAAGGAAAACATGGCAAATTTGATCCTATTTGGTTGGGCCCATATCTCATTGAAAATACTTGGGGTGAAGATTCTTATATACTCAAAGATATATTTGACAATATTCTTGAATTGCTAGTTCATGGATAGTTTTTGAAGAGGTATTTTTCTTGAAAAATACTTATTTTCTTCCATGAATAGTAGTTTTAGGGTTTCTTGTCCTTTTGTTTTTTCTGTTAGCCCTTGTAAGTATCCCTGTGCAGTTTGGTTGTTTGTTTTTGTGTTTTGTTTTGTGCTCTCTGAAGAAGTTGTCATTTTTGCACTAAGTATGTGGTCTTCTCTCTCATAGATTTTGAATTCTTGCATAGACTCAAGTAGTCTCTCATCCCCAGACAGAGCCATTGTTGGTCTGACTTTTTGTGTAATAGAAGTCTTTTGTTCAATTGTAGAAAAGTTAGATTTTTATTTCTTAGTGAAACATAGGGTTTCTGGATAATCCATCCATGGGATAGCCTTTGAAAAAACCTTATGAAAACCCTACGTTCTTTCTATTCATAAATTATTAGGCACAAAATTTTGAATTTTCAAATAAGATGAATATTCTGTCGCCTTTCATCTTCTGTGCCCCAAAGATACCTTTCCTCTCATATTTCCCCAGCCGTCCGATCTAAGTAGATGTACCAATGTTGTTACCTTGCTATGCAAACATGGACACATTTTATGTATGGCGAGGTAGCGATTGCTAAATAATCTATAAAATGGGACCGCAAAATGGATATACGGCGGTCGGAGCTTTGTTTTCTAACTGATTTATTATGCAGGTACACATTGAGATTACTGTCAAAATAGGAAAGGGGACCCAATAGAATGTCTAAAATTAGAGCCAAAATGATTATTTTTCAGATGCTTTGCTATCTCGCTATCAGAAAAATTGTCCACTTCGCCGCTAGCAAACTAGTGAGGTCTCGTGAAATCAAGAGCCAATGACATTGCAATTTTCCGGTACCGTGACTACGCCAGGTGGCATGACAAGTAATAAATACATTTGTCAAAAGTAGTTTAAATAATATAAATAATTATCTAATGCCCCCTTGCATTTCACGGTGCCAAAATTCATTAAAGTGTCAAAGCTCGCTACCTCGCTATCGAAAAAATCAGACACTTCACTGTTAGCAAAGTAGCAAGCCCCATGAAATTGAAGAGTCAGTGGGACCTTTGGTGACATGGGATGATAATTAGGACTGCAGTAAAATCTTGAAAGGTGCCAACTATGCAGAATTTTGTATTTCATCAATGCCCTTCTGATCAAATGTACAAAGAGATCCTGAGTGTCAAATTGGAACGGAATCAACAGTCCTCACTACCTCGCTTTGAAAAGTTGCATGCTCTTTAAACTATGCGATGTAGCGAATATGAATCAAAAGAATACGTGCAATTTCCTCACCCTTGATTAAACATATAATCAATGGCCATTGTCTTCTTGCTATGAAGAGTTGAGAAGGGAGATATTTATAGTGACATAGTGAATAAGGCCCACCACCTTCTTTCTAAGCAGGCCCAGTAACATATCATCTGCCAATTCCAGATCAGATTGATGGTTGTCATTGCTTCGCTATGGCAAGGTGCTCATTCTTTATGCATAATGAAGTAGCAACATGCTGACATGTGTCCTCAGTTGCTAGTGGTTCTGGATATAAGCGCCATCAAGGAAAGAGTTATGTACATGGTAAGTTCTCATTGGGTGAATTGTTTAACATGTCAAATGCAACACCTAGTTGTTCTCTTCGTATCACATGATCATAGGATCTTTGAAAATCGATGGCACAACTTTAAACATAGAATGTGGTGCCACTCTCTGTATTAATTAGACATGAAAGCATTGTCCGTGAGAAAAAATAGAGTATAATATAGAGAGATTTCATCAGTTTCACATTACGCGAGGAAAGATTTTGAGCCATTCTTGTGTAGAAGTAATTACTGAAGGAAAGTGTGCTGAAATTTGGCAGAAATTGTGAAGTTATCTATTTGCAAAAAGTTTGTAGAAATATAGAGGAAAAAAAAGACAAAATTCAAGTAAGTAGTACAACCGTAATCTTTGTAGGATTTTCAATTCTGTAAAAAATAGTCCAAGATGCCTCTGAAGAAGGGATTTTCAGGTCAAATAAACTATTTGGATAGAAATGTGCATGATGATTTGCTTGAGTTGCTCCCTGAGTCTATTGTGGAGACAGTGCAAGTTAAAAGGTTAACCTCATTGAACCCCAGGCTAAGGATAGCTGATGGATTGTATGATAAGGGTAATTGGGTCCAAGATGCTCAAAATTCTCAAACTGGTTTGAGTTTGTTCAAAAAATGGTTTGCAGAGAGAAAATTATATGCCCCTCATGCCAATATAGGGAATTTTGATCTTGGAAAGCTAGTTATTCCCATTGTGTTTATGGATTATGACCTTCTTGAAGCTGTAGCGAAAAGCTATGATCAAGCCACTAAGGTAGTGAGAAGAATGGATGGTGAAGTTTTAATTACCATCAGTCTAGAAGAAATTAGGGAAGTTTTTCATCTGGGACCTCTCACTAGGTATCATGTGCCCATTGATTTGATAGAGTTAGAAAAATAATATATGTCCAAAAGGGATGTAGTTAGACAAGGTGCACTAAAGGCCCACATAGGTAGAATTGGAAACCTACCAGCAATAACATCATCTTCTAAAGAAGCTTTCAAGAAATCATGCTTTAATGCCAGGGCAGTAGAGATATACAAGACCCTGTGCAGAGTCTTTGGAGAGGGTGAAGAAGATTTTATTCATGTGAGCTTCATGTATATGATCACCCAAATCTCCTCTTTCGGTGTAGAAATAATTTTTGATTTTGCATCTTACCTGGCTAATGAGATTCACAATGGATTGGTGGGGATTGCAAAGGGCAAGGTGGAAAAGGTTTGGGGTTAGTACTCCCTATTGATGCACATGTTTCTATTTAAAGGGGTTACATATTTTGGTAAAGAAATGGTTTTAAATAGGGAACAAGAGGGGGAAGCACTACCAGTTCAGTTATGGAGTGCAGACATGATTGGGGAAGCAAAAAATACTAGTTCTGTTAGATTTGATAGGCACTTTGCTTCTAAACTAAGATGCCTCATATTAAGTGACAATCCTAGAATTCCTAAGGCACTAATGCACCTTGTTAGGCCTATGGACAGACCCCATAATCTAAAAGTTTCACATAATTGGGGAGATATCATCCCATATCCAGTCTCAACTATCATTAGGGTTTATGGATTCAAAGGGACACCCAATGTACTACCCTATTAGGTTCCTTTGAAGGTAGGAGCAGCTAAATTTTTATGGCAATTGGGAGGAGTGGAGGAGACCTTTTTTGCACAAAACGGGAATAGGATCAATTTTTCCTACTTGCACTATAGCACACCAGTTTTTAATAACTAAAGAAGGGTGGATCTTCCTCTACAAGTTTTTAGATCAGTATAAGATGGCAATATCTCATGCTCATATTTGTGACACAGAAGGTTTCTTTAATTCTGCTCTTAGACATAGGATCAAGCTTCGTCCAAGTTAGCATGAATTCTATTTCCCTGAAGATATACTCTAGTAGCAAGAAACAAAGAAAGAGAAATGGAGAGTCTATTCAAAAGTTTTGGAGTTTGTTAATTGTTTTGACAAGGATTTCAATCCTCTTAGTAATGCTGCAACTAATGTAGATAGAATAACTAAGCTCATGAGTACATTCTCAGAAATAATGGAGGTAATGAATGAGAAGAAATAACATTTTATTGATTCTTTTCCAGATAAAGCTAGAGATGTTATGAGGAAATTAGGTTTCACCCCTAACATAGGGGTAGGTCCACTGGTTGTGTGAAAGAGGATAGGATATACTATTATTTGGGATCAGATGCCAATTGTAAACAAAAAAAAATAGATAATTGAATCTACTAGTACTGTCCTTGAAGAAAGACCCCCTGAACCTTCTCCCAAAAGAAGAAAAATAATAAGGGAAGAGGAATCCCATGATGAAGGTTACTCACCTTCCCAAACTCCAATGAGAATTGAGGAAGAGCAGCTCACCAATGAGCAAATTGAACAAATGGGGTCACAAGGAGGAGATTTTGTTACTCAAGCAGAAATTGATAAAGGGAACCCCCAGGAGCCTCCTGTGCCAAGTTTTGAATTAACTATAGCAGATTTCAAAGGAAGGGAATTAGACCCTATTTTGGAACAAGCCAATCAGCAATTTTTGTCTAATAACAGTTTTGTAAAATCTAGGGCTTTCCATCAGTTTGCATGGGGGGCAAACATGCACATTTTTGAACAAAGATGTAGGAATATGAAAATAGAGCATCCAAAAATGGATGAAGCCTCCATTTAGAATCAAATAAAGGAACAAATGATACAAGAGTTCCAAAATATAACCCCTAAAGAGGGTAGAGAGATGGTGAAAGATGCAAATATTTTATTATTGCCTAATTTGGATATTGTTGATGCCTTAATTTTTAATTCTGTGTCAAATAATTTAGGATTGTAGGATCCAGATAAAGAGGAATTCTTGGGAACAACATTCAGTAATGATCAAGCTACCCTTGTTATGTGGTCATTAAGAAGAGGATCCAGGACTACTCCATTACAGCCTGATGATTCAGGACTAACAGGGAGTATCATTATGAGGAGGGTCGTTGATACTTCACATGTATAGGCAGCCTAGATGAATGTGGACTATTCTAAATTTGCCTTGGCCATTGTAGAAAAAGAAGAAAAGGAAATGACTAATCTGCTGAGTAAGTATGAAATAGTGGTGGATGCCTACAATAAAGAAGTTAAAAAGAGAATTGAGCTGGAAAACAAGGTATTTCAATTGGAGAAGATACTTGGGAAAAGAAAGGTGGGAGAATCTAGTACATTTAGAATTGCATACCCTTCACAGTCATTTGTTGGATCAACCCCTATCATTGAAATACTTGACACCCCTGAAAGGCCCCAATTCTATACTGCAGAGGACTTTCAAGTAGAAAAAACAAAATTACATGAGTTGCAGATAGAATTTGGAAATCAACAGGAAGAAAAATTAAAGCAAGGTGTGGTATATTTAAGGGATAAAATACAATGGTCAACTCTTTATGATCAGTTGACAAGAATTGTAACCCTTATGGAGGAGTTCAACAGAGATAAGGATAAACTGACTCTTCTTGCACAAAAATGGAGGGAGAGAAATAATGATATTACAATCATATTTATATCTGCAATCCAAATACCTTATCATCAAGTTGAGAAGATTTTTGATTTATTAAATATGCTAGAGAATTTTGATGATGAAAGAGATTCTTTACAGAGAAGATTAATACTCTATTTTTCCCAATATATGGCTGAAAAATTCACTTTATTTCCTTGTGCTTTAGAATCTATTGATACAATAAAGGAAAAGGAAAAGTGGAAAAGGGGGTTGGACAAGTTATTTAATGAAATAATAATAAACATCATGAGTGAGACTGGCCACTAGTTCTGGGCAAAGACAAATGAAGAGCTAGTAAAAATACAGTTATTTTATACTACTATGAGAAAAGAATTTGATGATTTAGAAGAAAGTGCAAATTCTTTAATAAAGATACAAAGAGAAGCTCTAAGTTTTGATTGGTCAGATGATGATGCTTTTAATAAATGGAAAAATCAGTTTATGGAACAGATGTCAAGAGACGATGAGGAGGAAGATGCAAAAGTAACAATTACCCTTGTAGTTAGTAATGAAGACATGGAAGATCCCTAGGTTAAAGTAAGTTTGCAGGTAACTAAAGATGACACATCACTTTCAGACCTCATGGCTATGTACTCTGAGGATGAAGAATGATTGTAAGATTGGATCATATTTTCTTGTCTCAACAACTGAGAAGCATAACAGAAAGGGACCCACCAAGGAATGTTTGTTGTAATAAGCCTTTCTGTTATTTTCTTCTTGTCTTTTTGAAAAAATTGTAGGTGAGTGGCTTTTTAGAAGGACACCTATAATTTTTCTTTAGCCTAAAGCTTGTTGCATCTCACACTATTTAAGTGAGATCCCAAGGCTAAAGAAGGGTCTGAATTCTATTTCTTCTAAGTATTGTGCTTAGTCTAGTTTTTGGTCCAAATTTTGAATGCATGTTTGTAATGTATTTTTCTGTCAATTCTCTTAGAATACATGAATATAGGATGAGTTGTGTTTCTTTCTGAAGGCCATTCTGAGTCTATTTTAAAAGATATACCCATTTCAAAGGAAATTAAATACAAATTATGAACTGTCCCCATATCAGTTCTTTTTGAATTTTGTCTCCTTTTAAATACTTAGCTACCTTGATGTTGTATGAGTAAAAGCTTGTGCAATTGAATGCAATCTAGTTAGGTTGTATATCCATTTATCATTGCTATTAATTCAATGGATTAAATAAAGCCTTTGATGAACGTGATAAGATTCCTTAAGTATTGAAAAGGATTTTGAATGATAAGTTCTGATAAGAATTGCTGATAGAATTTGTTGTAAGGCAACAAATTAGATCTAAGAATTTTCCATAGACTCTGAACCCCAATGGATTAGACACTGATCAGGTTATTTCAGCTTAAGGAGAAATATATTATAAATGGTTATTCAAATGCATCATCAAATCAAATTTTACTTTTATTTCCTGTAGATATTCAAAGTTGGCCAGCACTTGTTTGCATGGAATGTTTTGGCTTCAGTTAGCCATTGTTGTTAAAAACATCTATAGATCTATAGAAGAATTCTTGGCCATATCTGTTTTATGGGATGTGTTTATCAAGTTAGTGAGAATCAGAATGAAACTAAGAATAATCCTCATATAGTTGTTCCAGTTTTGAATCATCCCTGGGTACAGCCACCCTGGTTTTGCAGAGCCAAAAGAGTAGAAAACCATATGTGGTTTTGTTGAAGTTGGGTCCAAATACCTTACATATGCAATTGTTAATAAGAATAGGCTAGTCTTTAGATTGTGTATGTACTCTCATTCTGGTATTAAGCATTTTATCGCTTAGTAGTTTTAGTACATTTTAAAACACCAACACCTATGATCATTGCCTCATATTCTCCTATGTTGTTGGTATATTTGAATGATATCTTATATGACTTGGGAATGATGTCACCTTGGGGGTGATAAACATAATGCCAGCTCCTAAACCATTTCTTGCATGTGATCCATCAAAGTAAAGCTTCTATTCATTAGCTATATCCATGTTGAATATGGCTTTGTATGGAAAGTCTATCAACATGGGATAATCATCCATCATAGGTGCTTCTATTGACCGATCTACTGTCACTTGCCCTTTGATTGCATTTTTATCTACATATTCTATCTCAAATTCACTAAGGATCATGACCCATTTGGCTAAGCACCCTGTGAGAGAAGCCTTGCATAGGAGATACTTTAGTGGGTCAATCATAGAGATGAGCATTATTTTCTAATGGAGCATGTAATGCCTTAGCTTTTGGGCCATAAAGACAATGTCAAGGCTAATGTCTAACATACTATGAGAAAATTAAAAAATCAATAAGCATACATTGGCACCCTCTAGTCTACCATCAAAGGCAAATAAACAAAAGGAAGAACACAAAGTTAAAACTCCCTCTTTCACTTGTAGCTCCCATGTCCTTCTTTCTTCTCCATGTGATGTAGTTCTAATTGCCTATAGTGGACACAATTTCGAAGCAAATCCTATGGTAATGATAATGCTATGAGAAAACTAGAAGGTGTGATTTTAGCTTGAGAGTACAAAAGACTAAGAACCTAGGGACCAGAAATGAGAGGAAGAATGCTCATTTTATAATCAATTTGCAAGATGAGAGCATTGGAATTGTCACTTTGGATATGTGGCTTGGCAAGAGATTCCTTTGAGAATTCATGATACATATGACACAAGATGCCAAATGTAGGATTGTATGATGCTTGGAAGTCAAACATGGCTATAAATGGAAGAGGATATATGACGCATCATGTGACACCTCAAACCCAATTAAAGCCAAAAAACTATGACAAGGAAGCCAAATATGGACATGTGTAAGGAATAAGAATATATGGATTATGACATACCTTATCCAAGTGTAAATGGAGAATGTATGATGTGTCATGCACATATGTCACAGTGATGTCAATATCATGTAGAATTTTTGAGTTAAAAATACCTTATTCCACACAAATATAAATTAGTAAAAAAGATGGAGTTAATGGTGAAAAATATGACTTAGGAAATTTATAATTTCAATTTTTTGTGAATTATGAATCAATTAATTAATCGAGAAGGTTGGTTAAGAAGAATAATTAGTGAAATAACATAGGATTAAATTACGTGTTGTTTAGTCCTATAGAGAAAATTAGTAGATGATTGGACAATATGATTAAATAAGTGTGACAATATCCTTTGATGGAATGTGATGACAATGTGGATTGATTGGGATGATAGTAGGGAGACCAAATCCATGGCCAAATTGATTGATTGAAGAAAAATGATAACATGCCAAGGGCACATGACATGAACTAAGGACACATAACATTTAACTGACATTGTAAAATGCTACAAGATCAAGATTGGTTGATAAATAACATCAATGGAAACTATCAAAATTATTAAATGGTTGAAAAATTATGTGATCTGACACTAAGAGACTTAACAATTTCAAAGATTAGATGATGTGAATGATAGTTTGACCTAGCACTAAGAGCCATGACAATACTAAGGTAAGATTGACAAGATTTGATAGATTGATAGGTTTCCAAGGCATTTAAAGCCTCAAAAATTCTTAGGAATGGACAAATGATGAAAGATTTGGGATTTTTGTCACATTTTGGGTTGATTGAGACTAATTCTAGGTGATTCTAGGTTGATTTGGGGTGATTCCAAGTTGATTTGATATGATTCTAAGTTGATTTGAAATGGTTCCAAGTTGATTTGATATGATTTTGAATTGATTTTAAATGGTTCCAAAATGTTTATAGTTGATGTGAAAGAGGATATACATGATAGAAAACAATGTTGAGCTATGATCAAGTTGGCCAAAACATCAGAGTTAGTAGAACGAAAAAATGGTATGAGTTAGTATGAAAATGTGATGAAACCATATATGCAAACTATTTTTGAGCATCTACAATAGGGTCGGTCCTCTAACAAGGTATATTTATATTAGTACATCATCTTATGGGTATTATCCCCACTATAGTTTTCCCTTTGATCAAGTGTTTTCCTAGTTAACATATATGGTTTTAATTGTGCATCAATATCTTGTTGTGGTTTCTGATTATATTAGTCATATGGTTAAAGTTTAATAAGGTTGATATTTTTGATATTAGATGGATAACTAATTCACTACCCTACCCAGCCCCCCTGCCCCACACACACACACTCTAAGATATATTACTAGACTATATATTCTAACATGGCCTTGTTAGAGGTCTTCATACACTTCAATCTACAAATGCTACCTTGTTAGATGATTTGGCAAATATCTATTAAGAGATTTGATTCACTACTACAATTATTATAGTGTAACAATGATTTGACCTGATTTCTAATGCAACTATCTTTACTAATTCATATCTCTATTAAGGCTTGATTAATTGATCCTCCTTGATAAGAATGTTCTTTATAGCTTGGTCAATTTGGATACTCTATCCTATTGTAAGTATCCTTCCAATTAGCATCCTTAATTCATCTTCTTTAGTTCCATTCTTCAATCCTCATCTAGACCTTATAATTATATGATTTACCTTGTCAAGTAGGCTTGAATACACTTTTAATCAAACAATTTTCATCCCTTAAGTCAAGTAGTGTTAGAAAATAAATCTAATATACTCAATTTGCTAATAGTTAGCTAATATAAAATTGAGTACTCAGTCAACACATGAAAACCCTTCATTAACCAACCCAACTTAGTCAATACTAACTTCATTCTAACTTTCCTTTGGTAACTAAGTGAACTTAGTCAACATGAGATCCATGCTAACTTTCCTTTGGTAACTGAGTAAACTTAGTCAACATAGGATCTACCTTCAATGTCTAAATGAACTCAATCAATACTGTCTCTGAACTTGGTTATAAATGGAACACTCAACATACATAGGAAACTATCTTCAATGCCTGAGTAATCTCAAAAATTGTTACTACTTGGTAAGGCTTGAAATATTTCTTAACATCAAAGGTAAAATACAATTGAATAATTTTCTTCATCAACACATTGTTGATCTTATATTGGTTTTGAAAAGTGGGTGTCAACACACTTAATCCATTTACTTAGTTCATGCCAAACTAGTAATACATGCTGAGAACAAAATGTAAATATTAGACCATGCTGAGTTGTAATGAGTATTGAATCACTCATGTGCCAAGTAGATAGACCATGCTGAGTGATTTAGGAGCTGAGTAAATAGTGGATGCCATGTAGTACAGATGCTAAGTCATATTATACAAAACATGTCTACCGAGCATCAAAGACTTCCTATGCCAAGTAAAATAGTTTTTCCATATTTATTTGTAATGTCACAAAAATCTTTTGAAGACAAGGAAAAATATATATTTGGATTCCCTATGCAATTACATGCAACCAATCAGAAAAAAGGAAGGTTTTAGTAGCAAAATGGATGAATCTTAGCTGTAGATTCATACCTAACCCTAAGCCACCTAAGTATTCTTAAGGAGGATGAAACCCTAAACTCTTTATGGGTGATTTATTGAATTGAAGGAGAAAACAAGATCATTTATAGAGCATTCAAGGTGACTTAGAAGTAAGAGTGAATTGTAGAATCAGTTAGAGAAGAATAGAGGATAGAAGAAAGGATACAACACTGAGACATCTGATTGAGAAGGATCAATAAGATAGTGTTTAGAGGTGATATGATATCAGGCAAGTAAGTGCAAATTGTAGGATCTATCTTGAGATATTTTAAGTACAAGAAATTTCATTCAAAACTTTTAAGTAGTGTAGTCCTAATAAGCTGTATGAAATCCTTTAACAAGTTGCTGACCTAGCTGCAAGTTGAAGTCCTCTAACAAGGAACACTTCTAACAAGGTGCTGAAATCCTCTAACAAGGTGAGACCTAACAGTCTTTGTAAGCCTTTAATAGGGCAGACCTTTCACAGGGTAGACCATGATTCATGGTCAAAACATTGTAATCTTAATTGGATACACTTGTACATTTGGGCTCATTTTTCAACCTTTTTTGGTCAAAATTTTGACAAAATTTTTGACCAAATTTGACCAACACATTGGTCAAAAAAATTTGGTCAAAATTTTGACCAACCTACTGGTTGGTTGAAATTTTGACCAATATGTTGGATGAAAACTATTGAAATTGCTAGTGCATTGGTCAAAATTTCAACCAATGCTTGGTAGAAAAATGTTGGGCATTAGTCAAAATTTTGACTAATGCTTGGTAGAAAACTGCTAGGCATTGGTCAAAATTTTGACCAATGTTTGGTAGAAAATGGCTAGGCATTGGTCAAAATTAGGACCAATGCTTGGTAGAAAACTTCTGGACATTGGTCAAAATTTCAACCAATGCTTGGTAGAAAACTATTGGGCATTGGTCAAAATTTCAACCAATTCTTGGTAGAAAACTCCTATGCATTGGTCAAAATGTCGACCAATGCTTGGTAGAAAACTATTGCCCATTGATCAAAATTGTAACCAATTCTTGGTAGAAATCTCCTGGGTACTGGTCAAAATGTTGACCAATGCTTGGTAGAAAACTATTGGGCATTGGTCAAAATTTTGACCAATGCTTGGTCAATTTTTTTTGAGGCTCACAGTTATTGAGGTCCACTTCAGCAATGGCCCTTCCTATGAAATTGCCATCTAAAACCTTTCTAATGAGATAATGTGTTATGAGCTCTTCATCAGTGGGATGGAACATGAATCTAGGAGGTAGTTGTGCATCACCCATTGCACAACTGCCTCTTGGATTCATGTTCCATCCCACTAATGAAGAGCTCATAACACAATATCTCATTAGAAAGATTTTAGATGGTAATTTCACAGAAAAGGCCATTGCTAAAGTGGACCTCAACAACTATGAGCCTCAGGCAGGGTTCAATTCCCTCCTTTATTATTCACTATGCATATAATCCCATACACCCATTTGATCTTGAATGATGATATGTACTGAATGTTGAGTTTCTATGCTAAGTGCTCTAAAACCATCCATTTCATGCCTTCATCTATACACAATGTCTTTCTTGTTACTTGCTACTTGCACACCCATTTCATTTCATACAATCATCTGAAAATTGTGTCACTCGAAGCTCTCAATTGTTTCCTCTTGATTGATCATCTCATAACTACTAAATGAGAGCTTTGGGATAAGCTATAGGAATCCATCAAAATTTTGGCTAGATTTTGATCTAGGATATAGTACTAGAAGCTATACTTCATGCTAGTCAAAAAATCTTCTTGGCCATGGCCTGGGGCAATATGAACCAACCAGATGAATACCACATTCATATTTGATGGAGAAACCCTTCTTGAGAAATGGGAGAGATTTTTTGTTGACCACTTATTTGCTATTCTCCTAAAGCTACATGCCAGAATTAGAAAAAAATAAACTCATCTTTGGAGTTGAATCTACTTCCGCTACACACTATTTTTTAGAAGCTACTAGAATAGGCATATCTATTTAACTTGTTCCTTCACACATATCTTTTAGCTTGTTTCTTCATTTTTTGTTTCTTTAGTGTTTTAGTATGGGCAACACCAGAATTGTGTTTTCTCAAAAAATTTGCAAAACTCAAGTAGTAAGCATCAAGACTTCCAAAGAGGTGACTTATCTTGGAACTACTCCAACTAAGAATCATTAGCATTGTACAAGCACGGGTGACCTTGTGATATATCATGATGTTTCACCCTTGTAAGCATCACCTAGATGCAATAGATGGCAGGTTGACCATTCATGCCCATAAGAACACAACTAACAAAATATGGATCAATGAGTTTGACTTGAAAGATACATAGTTGAATCTTGATAGAATAATAGAAAAATCAGTCCTCTAAAATGTGTATATATGATATCATTTGTTTGTATTGTATGTGTCTTCTTCCACACCATTCTATCACTTTTTACATATGATGTTATTTGCAGGTATTGTATTTGTCTTCCTCCACAACCATAGTAAATACCATATTGCAACATAAGACCTTTACATGTATGTCATACATAGAAACCCATAGAAATTCAAGAACAATTTTCTAATTGCAAAAAAAATGTTGTACAAAGATAATCTTCATAATCTTAAACAGCAAAGGAAATATGTATTGAGACTATGCCATGCAAAAGCCTCATATACAATTAGCTATTAAGCAGGATATGTTGATTGATCTATAATAATATATCTATAAGCATGCTTAAATAGGAAGATGCCCTTATAAAAACTTAGCCTTGCTAAGGATGCAGTTTCTTTATTGTCAAATGAGGTTTCAACTTGAAGTAATTTAATGACATTACATATGCTCTATCACAAATCATGCAACAAAAGAAGCAATTTGAATTGCACAAAACCTTACAACAATTAGAAAGGTCCTAAAATCAATCAAAATAATTATTCATATGCTTGCAATAATTAGCCTCAAAAGAGCATTCAAATGCTAATGAAAACTATTCAAAGTGTTGTATAACAAGAATGGCATATTAAGCATAATACTAAATTTAACAGTTGGGAAGTGACATAATATAAATGTACCTCTTCAAATATGGGCATTTTGGTAACTCTTTATGTCTTTTTAGATAAATATGAAATCATGTTTAGCAAATAGAAATCCAAAACTACTAACATACATTGCAAAAACTAGAAATTTCCCAATGCGATGGGAATAAAAGGATCACTAATTTCAGTATCCTAATGTTTTTAAGTTCCATTCCATTAGAAGTGAGCTATTTGTGCATAGTAAACAACTTTTCCCTACTTGAGAGAATTGTTTCAATATTCTGATGCATGTAAATACTATATCCATTGTGACACATACTTGAGGCAAATGAGAATAATTTAAGATACAAGATAGATAAATAGTCATTACCCAAACTCTATATTAAATTGATTCTATAATAGGAACCATGCTATTAATTCACTCCATAATATGTCCAGTTGTTGTACCCAACAAAGGAGCTAGCTATTAGCACATCACAAATTGTACTTTCCCAATCATGTGTAAAAAGAATGACATGATTAGAGGTATGAGAATAGGATAATACCAATGCAATGCAATTTTAATAGTTGTTTTGAGACATGAAATGAAGATATCAACTGGAAATTCAAAACTCTAAGGAAAAATCTCATCTTCTCCACAAGTTATAAGTAATATACAATCCTTCATTGCAACTATAGAAGTAATACCAAAACCCCAGTCTTGATGTTGCACATCAATTGACAGGCTTAACCATCACCAAACTACATAAAATTGCTCGTTACTAAAAAATTGCAAATGATTTGGGTGTGCATTAGTGTGAAATAAGCAATAGTAAAACTCATTCCAAAGACAAGTTTATTTCCCAAGCAACTATTATATGTGTTGTCTCTTATGTACTATTAAAAATAAATAAGCTCCAAACTTATATAGTGAAAGCTACAACCATACATGTCATTAAAGAAAAAACAAAAATTGCATATAGACATAAAGAATTAACACTTGATGTAATCTACATTATCCAACATATCTCTCCCAATGTTCATACCTTATTACTTCCTTACACCCCAACACCATGTTCAACATTAACTACCAAATAGAGAGCTTTATCTTATTCTTACTACATCGACATCCTCACACTAAGCATGTGATAAAATCCTCTTGCTTGAGATGCATGAGAACAATATATATGATAGTTGGTTCATGAAATTTCTTTAATAAAAAAGAAGTCAAAACCATTGATTTCCATTATGTTAAATGAGAAACTCAAATATTGCCGATGCCAACTAAAGAAAGAAATTATACCAATTTCTAGCATAAATAACTAGAAATTGATTAAAAGAAGTGAAATGTATAGTAGGTACAATAGCAAGGGAATGAAGAAAAATAGTTATAGCCATGGGGCAAAGAGAATAGAAAAAAAGTGGGCTTAATTGAAGCATGGGGTGAACCTGAGAAGATTAATTGCTAAGCTAGTACAACAATAAATAGAAAGGTAAGGAAAGAGCCCAAAAAAAAGTAGAAACAAAAAAAGGCCACTCTAAATGGGTGTGTGTATAGTAGTAGTGTTGTGATCTTTTCATATATTTCCCCATTGCAAATGGTGACCCCCTTTCTTGCTTAGTGGTATGGTCATTTTAGGCTTAGTTGTGGTAGTTGCTTTGGCCTCTCGGTCTTCTCCTTAGGAAGTGAGTGATTCATTAACCCATGATCTAAGATTCATCAAGGATTGGAAAAAAATGATAGAAAGTATCAAGAAAATCACCAAGGAAGTTGTTAACAAGTTTCCCACAGAGTGTCATGGAGACATTGACAAGAGAGTTTTCAAGGTGGATCATGGAAATGTAGAAATTGTGAACCAAGTCAAATTGAAAGAACGAGTAGAGATGGAAATTTCTTTAGTTTGTAAGTCAAGTGGGATAGAAAGATGCAAATGTTAAGGACAAAAGTGTTTAAGAATCTTATATAGAAAACAGGTAAAATACATTCATAAAAATATTGTGCCAATCTCTTGTTTGCACACTAATAACAGGTAATTAAATTTTTTCAATTTTCATACAACCATGAGTCCACCTTAGATGTGAACTCGAAAGAACATGTCATATATGTGGGCATATTGTAGAAGGCCAACTATACTTCATTGAACAAAAGTGCCATCGGAGTTGTCAAATTGACCAAAAAAACAAAAATGCACTTCTAAAAGATTAGTTATGTAGTTTACACTTTACAGGAGTGTTAGATCTTTCCATTTATATTAGCACATATAAGAGCACAATAGTACTACTATCAACATCCTCAAACATAACAAAAACAAAAAATTCACTTCATTGCAATGTCTATCCCTGAGATGGTATTTTTTCTACTAATTATATCACATAAACCCTACACCAAAGCATAAACATAAAGACACTAGACCCAAAAATGAATAGCATTTATAAGCCCTATTGTGGCTTACATCAAAGATGCAACTAGAGGTCTCATGATTTTTGCCAGATTCTTGAAGCTTCTTGCCAATTCAAGTGCATCATAAGTTAGCTGAAACCATCCATTTCCCTTCTCTGCCATTTCTAGATTATTTATTTGTAAAATATTTATTTAAGATTAGATAATATATTACAATTAGATAAGATTGGATATTACAAGTGGACGTACAACAGTTGATGGTTTAGAACTAATTGAGAATCTCCTCCATGTAAAATGGAAATCTCTATACAACCAATTGAAAGCAAGAAATTCATATAAAATAGACACTCTTATTCCCTCAAAAAGTTTCTTTTTAGTTACAATGTCATTCCCATAATGCAAATAAAACCACTGGCCATTAATGGAACATTCAACTGTAGTAGCATTGCCATGAGGGATATAGGTAAAACTAGTGGAGTAAGGAATGTTTGGAGATTTCTTAGTATTTTAATTTCAAAAAAGTGGCATGTATGCAATTTAAATTCAGGATTGATACTCTTGTATGTATTTCTATAGCATGAAATTATATTTCAATAGTTTATAACTTAGTAATCATAACAGAAAATAAATTTTATTGCACATTGTCATTTATATTTGACTGAATGAATACTAATTTAATTTGATTAATACAAAAGCATACAATAAAATAGATTAGATATTGCAAACAAATACTAAGGTTATACACTTCATTAGCTGAGGTCTATCTCATTTAGATGTTACAATTGTGATCAATGTTTACTTAGTAGTTTTTGTGTTTGAAGCAACAACATATTGTTATAGCAGATCTAGTTCATATCAATATACTAACTATTTGATAATATTATAGCATATTTGAATATGGCTATTTAGCTCAAACATATTTGTATAGGTCATGCAATCGATTCTTGTACTTTGTAGCATTCTTGTTTCTTTAAATAATCTACATGTAAATCATTATTAATCAACCATATGGTGTCAACTTAGCCTCATGGGATCTTCATGATCTAAAAGTATTAAACAATAACATTTATTTATTGTATACTTTCAATGTATCCTCATAGTAGCTTGGTGATCTAAAATATCAAATATTTAATATCAAAATTTGGCAATGTCATTACAAAAATATCATAGCTAACTTTGCAATAGCCTACAAACTGCAGGGCATAATGAAAAAATTTGGTAGATAAGGAAAGAGCAGATCTATATCAAGATACCTACATAGGGATTCAAATGGCACAAGAAAGAATGAACAATTTATTCAAACAATTGTTGCAAATCCAGGATAACATGCCTACCACCATTCCTTAGAGAATGAATGTCATACTAGGAAATCACAAAGAGGAGAAAGTTCATTTGCAAATAAACCTCCAGTAGTTAGAATCATCCCAAAACCCATCAGGCCCATATTTCTATAAAAAGAAGAAAGATCAGAACCTGAGACTACTTCCATAGAGAAGCTTGTCAGACTTTATGAAGAATATCAAGGGAAATTCCAAAACATCAAAACCATTGTATCTTTCATCAATGATTTTGAGGAAGAAATTTCAGCATAAAGGAGACTAGAGGAGTAAATAAAATGACAACGAAAAGGATGTGAAGAATAATGTGAAAAGCTAAATGCAACAACTACCCAAAAGATCATTCTCTTCAAGAGTAATTAGAACCCTAGGCTTCCATAAAGAAAAATTTAAAGAGCCATCTAAACCTATCTTCAACTTTTACACCATTCACCATTTTCACACACTGAGAATGACCAACTCCAAGAGAAACAAAGAGCAAAAATTTAATAATACTTCTGGTTCTAGATCAAATTTCTTCACTCTGATACCATGTTAAAATTAGGAACCAAAAAGAAAAATAGTAAAGAATGAAATCACAAATAAAAAACAATTAGATCACACTAGGCTTTTATCTTGGGAAAAAAACTCCTCTCTGAGAGAAGCAAACCAGCCCACTAAAATAGATCCTTTACTCAATATCTTAAAGATATTACAACAAGTCTTGCTTATGATTGATTTCCTTTGATTAATTAAATTGATAAGACACTGAAGATGTAGCAACAAAAAATCTATTAGTCTCTTGACTCAGATATAAAAGAATTGATTCAAAATTTATGCAATAGCATTCCTTGGGAAAATCTCAAAATTACAACACACTATATAAATAATAATCTTTACCACTTATCTCTAGTGTGAAGAATACAACTCTATTAAAATAAGATGAACTATACTTGTAGAACACACACAATACAACCACACTTTTATGATAAAAAATGAATTAATTCAATGATGGACTTAGTAGCCAATAGAGATATCAATAATCACTATCAAGGAGCTAAAGGGTTGCCTCGAAAATTTTTAACTATCATCCATTACATGAAAGGATCAAACATTAATACTTGAAAGCACATCTTTATGGCTGAGTCTACCAGCTAGGACTGGAATACATGCATAGAGCCCAATCGGATGCCAAGTAAGAATAGTAGTTCATATTAATAATGATGCTAATAAGATGAGGATGGTGCCATAACAAGACATGGTATGCTATGAAAGAATAAGTAAAGATGGCACTTATGGAAGAAATATAAATGTAGATGGTGAGAGAAGAATTTTTGGATGGTGTAGATAAAACGTGTGATCTTAGAACTAGGGAAAAATGGAGCCAGAAAAAAAGTAAGTAGTTGATGCCAAGGATGAGCAACATAGAAATAACTTGGTTTGAATAATAACAACAACAAAAAAATGCTGAAGAGCATAACAAATGATGCATGAACATAATGAGAATGTAATATTAAAGAGCAAGAAGTAGGTACAAAATGCTAAGGTATTAATAGAATGAGAATCTCAGGTAAAAGATCTGGCTCACTACTACATGATTCAACATATTTGAGTATATTTATTTAGCTTCAGCATATTTTTATTGCTCATGCAACCTATTACTACATCTTCTGACAATTGTTGTTTCTTTCATATATATATATATATATATATATAAACACACACACATGTATATGTGTGTGTGTGTGTGTGTGTGTGTGTGTGTGCTGATCAAAAAATTCTGAACAATAACATTTCCTCAGCATATGCTCTTGCATCAACCTCACACAACCCTAGTGTTCAAAAAGAGGTAAAGGCCTCGCCATGCCAGGATCACAATCTTCATATAGAATTTTGAGACACATGGATGGCAATATGCTTAAAATGTGAATGGCTAGAAATAGATCTCTCTTCTAAGTTGTAAATGAAAGATAAATTATATAAGAACAAGAAGAGATCGAATGTGTAGAAATTGCTCTCCTACGAGACAATTATTTGTTGTATCATTATTTAGCTTAAATTTTACTTACTGCAATAGGATAAAATATTACAGAGTGCATTTAGAAGAAATTATTCCTCTAATTTCTAGATGGAATAGAAAATAGTAAATGGTGATGTCAATCAAGAAATAAAAAATTTGTCCCTCTTGTTATTCAATAGTTGTCTTCACACTTTTCACTTATGCAAGTATTTTCATCCACACAGAGGATAAACAAAAGTTATAAGCTATCAAATACCCAAAAAACTAAATAAAGTAAATATGTGCTCTATTAATTTTCTTGATAATGAAATAAAAGATACTGGCATATTAGAGAGCTTGAGTCAATGCTTTTGAGGTGTATTGAATTTTTCCATGAAATTTTAGGCTATCTAGTGATTGGGTGTTGTCTACTCTATTACTACAAGACATATTACTCTGCATATGATGTGCTATGCTAATGTTTGTAAGAAGCCACTTTTTGGCTGGGGATTTTACATCAAATTTGAAGTTTCTTCAACATTATCCATCGATTGACATCAACCATCTCTTACATGTAGCAGATGAACTAAAAAAAAAATCTTAAAAGTTTTACACTATTCATATTTGATCATTCAAAATGTAGCAAAAATTGCTTGTCAATTTCAAATAGGTCCAAGATTCTTTTTATAGAGATAATAGCCCAATCTAGAACAAAAATATGATCTAATAGAAAAATCATATGATTGTTTAATGAATAAACTTGTTTTAATCCAGTTATTTTGATATTTTGATATCCCTTGAAGGAAAATTAATTCCTCATTCCTTTTACCTAGAATTCCACTAGACAAATTATATCATTGAGTACAAAGCCCTAATCATGTTGGTACATGTCGTGATTCCTATAGAGATTAAAAGCCTTCATACATATGGAAACTGTATGTTGATAGTGAATCTAATACCAACTTAAGGGTAACCAATCTAGGTTGTCTCAGTATATAGAATTACCATTGATCTTAATCAATTCTATTACTATACCATAGATAGTATTTCAAAGAGAGAAAATTGGTATGTGGATGCAAAGGCTAGTGTAGCCTCTTTGGTCTAACAAAAAATCATCACCAATACGTATCAATTTGTGCTACAATTTTTGAGATCTCATGTAGTATCAGAATTTCCAAGCCTTGGTAATCCCATTTGTGTACATGTAGACTCAGAAGAATGGTCTGTTGGCATCTATGGGTATCTAAAGAGAAAAAAATTCCCTGTTAGAGTTGATGAAAATGCTTATATTAGGATAAGAAAACTCTTTGGTTTCTATCTTTTCTTGTCAAATGTCTTATATCAGAGATCCTATAGTGGTCTCCTCCAATGATACTTAACCAAGGGTGAGATACCATTCATTTTTTGAGAGGCTCATTCAGGCCCCACTAGAGGACATATAGGCGGTAAGGCCCTAGTTCAAAAGGTAATTCATGTTCAATACTATTAGAAAATGATGGAGAAAGACTCCTTTTCATTTATCAAGAGTAGTCACAATGCAAACAACATATAAATTTGATTTAAGCTCTTCGATAGACTCACTAAGCTCAAAACTCTTTGTGGTCCTTCTAGACATAGGGTTTAGATATAATTGGAAAAATATCTATGCCACTATTTAAAGGCCATATTTTTATCATCACGACCTCATAGTATTTTAGTAAGTGGGTGGAAGGGGGCCCATTAAGGTCTACCATCACTGAAATTATCTATCAATTCATACTAGACAATATCTAATTTCATTTTGGTTTATCTTCCACTATTGTCTCAAATAATGGGACATATTTTTTAAATGAGGTAAAATAGTTACATAAATTTTTTTTTTTCCTGCATCACTTCTCTATACCTTATTATTTTCAATCCAACAATTAGGTAGAAGAATCTCACAAGACCATTGAGAAAATATTGCAAACATTTGTAACAAAGAATGAGAGAGATTGACATACCCAATTAACCTATGCTTTTTGGGCTTATTGTACTAGTGTCTCTATAGATACATGATCTACTCCTTATAGCCTACTATACATAGCCAATGCTATCATGCCCTTAAACTAGAGATACCAACATTATGTGTCTCGCTTAAAGGAGTGATCGGTGATGACACTAATAGTTTGAATTATTTGCATGAGTTAAAAATGTTGGATGAACATACTCTATGCCTTTGAGCTTATTAGAAAGCACTCTCATAACTTTAAGGTAGGTAATCTCATTCTTTGCAAATCCAAATGAATGTAAATGTGTCACCTAGTCAAAGAAGGAAATTCAGCCCAACTGGCTGGGGCCATATGTTTTCACCTTTTTCTTATAGGTATGGAGCCTACAAGTTAGCCCCCATGGACAATACCCCTCTCAAGGAACCCATGAATGTGGTTCATCGATAATGGTGTTATGCCTAAATGTGTCATGCAGTATGAATCCAAGTGATCCCCATGACATATTGTCATCAACACGAGTGTTTATCTTTGTGGTAACAACCATGTTTGTGATATGTGTGTGCATGTATGGTGTCACTACAACTATAAAACATACATAAAGAAAGCTAAGATAATAGAAGAATGGAATCTAAACTCCAAAAATCTATACAATGCTAAAGTGCCTGCAAAGTAACCTAGTCAATATTACTACTAAACAAGAGTCTATAACCTACTCAATATAGCCAATATCTTGTGATGGGAACCTGGTCATACTAGCTATTTAGGTAGGGACCTAGATCCCTAATTGAAAAGCTAGGTTGTCCAAAACATACCTGCTATTTACGGTCAGTAAGTTTCTATATCCTCTAATTAAGTGATTTTTTTGGCTTTTTAGACCCTAGTTCTAGGACTTTTGTAACATTATTTGTTTTGATTCTAAGAAAAATGTGTATGTTGGATAACAAGAGTATCATAAATTTAGAAGTTTATCTTGATGGACAATTCACAAGAAGGAATTTGGTACATTTATATACTATCTAGTGTCTTGTTAATATTTTCATTAGTTGAGACTATTATTTATATATCCTCTAGAGATGTAAGATTGTCATGCTTCTAGCTACACGTACAAATAGGAAGTTTGAAACATTACTGAAGCATTTAGCACACACTATTATCAAATCAGCTAGGTGATAAGTATGTTGTAGCTTTATTGAAACTTCATGGAAGATGTTTGGTATCATTCATTACTGATTCCAAATTATGTATTGAGGCAATAGCTAGAGTGTTTTAATTTTGACCTTTTCTAATAGCCCTAGGCTAATAGTTCTGATTGGTTTACTATCATGTTCATAATTCTACCATGTTCAATATGCTAACTGAATCAAGATAGTAATCATTGACTGGAGCAATGGAGATATGGTGTATTCATATACTCATAACTATAGGCAAGTCGTCTAGACTCTAGTGCAAAGTTATAGAATGATTTAATCCAAATCATTGGTGAAGAGACAGATTGGACCTGAATATTGAAAGAAATATTTAACCACTTTATGTTGTTTTCATATTGTTAGGAATCTTTTGATACACTTTTCTTTGAGTATCCCATGAACTGTTTTGAAATTTTTCTTAAGGTTGATCCTTCCAATGTTTTATACAGTGTCTAGTGAAAGGGGATGTTCTAGGGATAGGGATAGGACATCCTCCTTCCTACCCCTAGGGCATGTCTCCTGGGAATCTTCCTCATTAGTAAATCCCAAGGGGACACAAGCCCATCTGCAAAATCCCCATACTATCTTAGAGATGTCCTAAAGTCCCCTGCAATAGCCAACTTTTAACCTGGCAAAATGGAAAACTTTATAATTTTATCAAAAAAACCCATGTTCCCATACCCTCTTAAAGCTAAGTAGGAAAGGTTCTTGGTATTTCAAGGTTTGAGCTAGGAATCGCCATTAAAGTTTTACTAAACATACAAGCCTTTAAGGGTAAGCTCATGTTCGTGACCTCAAACCTCAAGTCTCAAGATCCCTAACAGGAGAAAATAATTCAAGTACTTTGGAACTCTTTGTCTGAGATTCTTGTTTCTATAATGATAAATTATTAGACATTTTCAGAGAATCCAAAAAAGCATATTTCAAACCACAATTTCTAAAACCACACCTTTAAGAAAGCAATATTTTATAGTCCCTTACTCCAAAATCCTTGTTCAATGTGTATCAACCAAATTAGGCTTTGCTCCTAATCTATCTTCCTATAGTTTTGTATCAGAGAGGTTTATGAAGTTGAGTAAACTAGTATTCATAGTCATTATTTGCAAGGAAGAAAAAAAGAGTAAAATACTCACCCTCTTCATTAATTGCAACAGAAAAAGAAAGAATAAATTCCCATCCAAGGAACAAAAAAGAGTAAAAACCCAAATTATTCATGATCTATAAGAGAGGAAAAAGGTAAACATGCATCCAAATTTTTTTTATACTATGAAGGTGGATTTCAACTCAAGAATGATATTGAGTTAACCAATTGGTTGCTATTGACAAATACGTCAAAAAATATTGACAAATAAATATTTATTGTAGCTTACAAATATGATATTGCATAGTAGCTTGGGAACCCTCTGAATAAAAATAAACTATTTTAAAGAGTTGTAGAATATAGATTTACAAATTTGACACATTTAAACCTAGAATATACTGACTCCAGTTGCATTCAAATAGTGAAATGTTTCAATGGATCCTTGATCTTTTGGAAAAGTTGAAAGTTGAAATCATCTATAATATAAAAAAGAAAATAATAAGTGATTTCCTTCTTATGATAAGTTTGAAGTACTCACATTTATTTTAATTATCTCTAAAATCATTTATTTTCTAGAGATCTCCCTATGTTCAAATGATCTCATATGGAATGTGGGGATGCTAGCTAGCAGCCCTAAAATTCTATGGCATTAGATATTGAGCATCTGATGAGGGACCTCAACTAGCTAGAGGGGGGAGATAGCTATCCAAAAGTTTATGTGATCGAGGAAAGCTATTCGAGAAATGGTTCAAGCATGCTTTCATCTTGGTAACTAATCTGGTCTGAGCATCCCATCCAGTTTCTCAAAAAAAAAAATCTCATATGAGCCAAACTTTTTCCTTTTAACTCTGAAAGGGAAATTTAGCAACAACAATTATTTCAATAGGGTTAGTTCACCAGTCATATGAGCGACTCTGCATAATGATCAAGTTAGGGGCACCTAAAATTCTAAGGGCCCCAACCATTATTAATCCCAACACCACCCCCACTAGAACTATAGACTATGGCTGGGTAACTTTTACTATAGTGTGAGTGATGCAAATTTTTGATGAAAGCCCCAGCTGGGGCCATGATAGATAGTAGGGTAGGGCTCATACAATCGGCATTAAACATTAAACAATTAAGCATTAAACAATTGAGAAAAGCCATTGGATAAAACTAAAATGTTTGTGTTTTTAAAGAAGAAAAGAAGGGTAAGAACCCTTACTATTCTAAAGGTTGCATTAGTGAAGCTCTCAAACCCCTGTTTGCACTAAAGCCATAAAATGTTGTTGGCATGTAATCCTCAAACCCTACCCCTACACATAATCCTAGCACCACAAAATCTAATAAGGAAAAAATTAATCGCAGAAGCTGTCTTCCAGTCGTGTAAGACTGAAATTAGGGCAGAAAAGAGCTTTTAAGTTTTTTTGACATAGTGTAAGCCCATGTTGGTCAAAATTTTGACCAACAGGGGCTTATATTTATAGTGTGAGTCTGTGTTGGTCAAAATTTTGACCAACATGGGCTTGTATATATATGTGTGTGTGTGTGTGTGTGTGTGTTGCCTTCCATATTTTGACCAATTTGACCCCATTTTATTAGATGGTCAAAAATTTTGGTCTAAAAATGGGGTCAAATGTACTAGTGATACACTTTATAACTACACTAGTGAATATTTATGGGTGTCATCCCTACCCCCAGTTTTACCTTCTCACTTGGAGGGTTTCTAGGTAATCATATCTGGTGTTTTGTGTGTGATTTCTTAAATGTTTACATGATTTAGATGCATATTCTTTATATGTTATTTTATTTTATATACTAAATGCATATGATGAATAAATGGTGAAATTTTTATGGGTCCAAGTTTAAAATACTAATTCACAACCCCCCACCCCCCACACCCCCCCTTGAAGTTTACTCTTTCCACTTGTAATTCCAACAATTGGTATTAGAGCCTTGTTCTCAAAAAGAGAAGCTTTGTAGCTTTGAGGAAATATCTTGAAATGGAAATCTACAAGTTGGGAAAGACTATTGAAAATAACGAGAATGAAATACATCTCATACTACATCAACTGAATGAGGCAAGAGAGGAAGTAAAAAAAATCCTTGAAGTGAAGGAAAGAAATTACTATTGGAGAGAATGACACACAATACAAAGAGATAGACACTACCAAGCTATTTGTAGATGGAGACTCGAATGAATTTGATGTAGTAGTTGCAGATCTAATGGAAAACAATAGAATCCAAGCTTAGGAAATCAGAAATCTCAAGTTAGAGCAAGAATCACAAGTCATACCGATATGTGAAGTTGTTGAACAAAAGAAGAAAGCCATGGAAAAAAAAGACATGATTGAAGAAGACAAAAGAGATTTGGCTAATAGACTGCAAGAGAAGTCAATAGAACTAACCAATATTTTCAAGATGCAATTGGATACTCTAAGTCAAATGATGAATGCCAACTATGAACTAAATGTCAATGACATTGACATAATTGCATTAAAGTTGTAGAATACAAGTGTAGAGTGATCTAAAAAGAGAAAAGGATTTTTTTGAAAGTTTCAACAAGCCAAATGAAGCAATCAAACACTTTGAGAAATTGTTGAGATCTCCTAGATCCAACAATGATACACTAGGGCTAGGCTACACAAGCACTGAAGAAGGAGAATCATCCAAAGTTGTTGAGGAAAGGAACATCAAAGGTAAGAACTCCAAACCTATTTGTCATATTTGTGGTAAGAAAGGACATACTATTATATGTGCAAGAGCAAGAATACAAATCAAAATGTCAAGCCTAAGAACATGACTCATTTTCATAAGTGCAACAAGAAAGGTCATTATGCACATGAATTTAGAAATAGGACCATCAATAAACAAAGATTTGAATAATATTGCTATAATTGTTTGAAATATGGACATAGAGCTTTTGAATGTAGATCTATATGCATGTGGTCATCAAACAAGCCAACAAAGGTAAGAAAAATGAGAACTTTTATAATTGGGATTATAATACAAGATATAACTATCATTATTATCAAGAATATGGACATATTCCATATAATTGTGTGAGGACACACTTTAGTGGTAACTACAAAAGGTGGTTGAGTCAAACCACATGTTTTAGTTGTTTGAAGACTAGTCACACCAGTAAGCATGTTCCAACTAGGTCAAAGGTACCAAGTTGTGAATTTGATAAAGGTAAAGGCAAGGTACATGTTGAATAAATAAGAGATGAGATGAACAAGAAATGGAAACTAAAAGATGATTGCAACACATCAAATGGAGAAGGGATCAGTTCACCCAATGGGTTAGGTGATCACACCTCATCAAACTAGGCAATCAAGAGGTATGTGGGACTGGTATTTAAAGTGTTATATCATACATTAGTTCCAAAGGAGATAGTACTAAAAAGACTACATTAGTATGAATAAAGATGCAAGATATTGTTTAGAATTCAAATTAAATCTTTAAATTTTTCATGTTGTTACCGAGCATGAAATGTTTCCTATGTATGTTGAGTGCAATGCCAGTTGATGTTGAGCTAGCAGTCTAGCTAGTTAATGTTGAACTCATAGTAGCTATCAAGGTCTAGAAATATCAATGGATGCTGAGTTGTCCTAAAATTGGTTGATGCCGAGCTTATAGATATGTAAGCACTCAACATTAAATGCAAGGTTTTTGAAAGGTATATGATCAATTTTTGCTCATTATTCATCATTTCAAATTCAAGCAAGAGCAAGTAGAGCATAAGATGATTCAAGAACCTATTCAAAGAATTTGTAGAGATTTTAGGAAAAATCTCACTCTAGTTTATTATATTTCACAAGGTATTTATCACAAGCCAAGCTATGTAGTTTAATTTTGCATAAACCCTACTTTGAGAAAATGGCATCTAGTTCAAAAAATGTTGAAGGGAAAGAGGTTTTGAATCTTCAACTTGTCAGTAATGAAGTTAAGCAACCCATATTTAAGGCCATTCCTAACATAGCATCATGGAGATAAGAGATGCACTAGAAGTATAGGAGACATTGGAGATATGAAGTATAGGAGACATGGAGATAAGAGATACATATAAAAGATTGTGTGAAAATGGTGTTTTCAAAGAGGAATACAAAATCATTGAGAAAAAGATTTTGACACAAGACCTAGATTTTCCTAATGTGTTTAAAACTAAGTGGATATGAATTGTGCCAAGTTGAATTCATGATGGTTCCTTGTGGCTAGAAGGAGGATGAATAAAAATAACCAAGAGAATATTTCATAGGGTTACTAGCTACCCAACCCTACATTGGCCAAAGACACTTAGAAGTGATTCCAAGGAAGTAATTGAGAAGAACACTAGAGAAAAATGGAATAAGAGAGGCATTACAATAGATACTATCGTTGATCCATTGTTGAACTTTTCTATAAGGGTAATCTCACATAAATTCTATCAATCTAGTAGATTGAATAGTGTGTCCTATATAGTTGTGGATGTTTGTTATAAGATTGTAAAGAAAGATCATACATATGATCTGGTAGAGATACAATTACAACAACTAATGGAGAATCTTGGAGCTATCAGAAAAACTAAGAGTGCACAATGCAAATTTGGTTTAGTAATAGTTTTCATATTCTTTTATGTACAAAATACATTTCCCTCTTTTGGTATTGTAGGATGGAAGACAAATAGGTTACTCATAGTGCAGATCAATGAATACATTGAGAAAATGGGAGAAAACTTTGAAACCTGATGACAAATTATTTTGAAGATTTCAAGAAATCAATGAAGGAAAGAATGAGGATATTATATTCTTTGGTTGAACAACACTATAATGAAATATGTTTTCTTATTGATGTTGATTGCACTTTTGTGCAAGCTGCCACACCAAGGGTAAGATGGTTAAGACAACTTGGGTATGAAATTAATATTGATGAAGCCTTAGAATCCATCACTACACTAGTAGTAGAGGAAATAGATAAAAGGGAAAAGATATTTGGCATCTACGAAATGGTAAAATCAAATATTATGATAGAGTTGAAGACTGCCTCCACACTCAAGAAGAAATATAAGCTGGTTAAGAAACTAAATTCCAATTTTGGAGAAGGTCATGAGGAAGAAGAAGAAGAAAAAGAAGAGGAGGAGGATGAAGAGGAAGAAGAAACACAAACTCAAGCACCTCTTGAATTGATCGAAGGCATCGAAGAAGACAAGGCCAAGGAGGAAACTGAAGGTGCCAAGGGAGAAGAAGTTAAGGAAGCACCTACTCCTACTAAGCTAAAGAAGAGGAAGGGTAAGGAACAACCAGTGGAAAGGGAAAAGAAGATTTTCAAACCTAGCCCAACCAAGCCCACTACTCCTACCATTGGAGCCAACACATGTGCTGCAACTTAGAAGGCCAAGTGCAAAAGAAACAAAAAAGAAAGTATGTGGCATAGACAAATTCTAATGAAGGGAGGATAGAATCAAATGAAAAGAACCAATTTAAAATGGTAAGTCACAATCCTTTGTCTAATCTTGAAAACTTATGAAAAAAAATCAAAAGTAATGCAGATTTATCTGGTTTGAAACATATTGATTTTGATAAACTTACAAAAGAAGAGAAAAACCAAGTGGAAGATGCATTATATCTCATGATGTCAAAGTTTAATAACACTTGACCAAAATTTGACAACTCAATACCAAAAGGTTTATATGATATTGTTGAGAAAAAATGGCATTATTGTCTAAATTTGAAAAAACAGATTAGGGAAACCACATTGGCCCAAGTAATGCTAGAAATGACAAAGAGATAGATTGCTAAGGTTACTAAGAGACATGTAGTTAGGTTTGCACCAAAATATAGAGCCTTCAACATTCTTAAAAATGACATTGAAGATGTGGCCAAGAAATCAACTCAACTATGGAAACTTATCTATGCATTGACCTCTATGAAGGAAGGAGAAATTGATCCTTTAGAGGGTAAACATGATGATAAAGATGATGATAAAGATGATGAAAAGGATGATGAAAAAGATAATGAAAAGGAAGATGATAAGAAGCATAATATAGTTTGGGAAGAGAAAGAAAAGAAAAAGGATGACAAGGCAACAATTGAGTAGCAACAAGATGAATAGATTATGTAGGACACACACATGTTGAGTGTTAGTCCACCCCATTACACAACCAAGACCAATGAAACCATAATTGTTAAGGATGTTTCTATTGCATCAGCTTAGAACATCAATCCACTTATTGTAGAAGACCTCAAGAAGATTCTAGACCAATCTACACTCTAAGCTTAACTTTGTGAAATCCAGTTTTTGTTTGTGTAGAAGAATTGCAAAAGGTAATAATTGAGGTCACAAGGGAAAAGGTGAATCCACAAGAACTACCTTCTATTATCCCTTCAATTACTCATGTACAACCATTGGTTCAAACACTAGTAGATACATCTACTAAGGTTGATACAAGTGTTAAAGTTGATACTATTGAGAAGAAGGTACAAAGAAAAGATACAACTATAGGTCAATAACAAGAAATAGGACAGATAGATTCATCTGTACCTACAACATAGGAACAAGGTGCTAATCAAGTCATAGTGATAGAGTAGGGCAAGCCTAAAGAGCATGAGTTGACACCTAAGGTGAAGGAACAAGTGGCCATCCAAGAACTGGTAGACTTACCAACATCTACCACTCCTTCTACACAAGCTCTTCAAAAGCTGAGCACAGATGCCATTCCATTACAAATCTCAGTGCCAAGCCCTAACTCATCAAAGGTTGATAAGGTAATTCACTATCAAGACATAAGCCTTGATGAATAAATTTTGATTCCAAAATATGACTATGACACTATGACATTAGAGAAAATAGGCATTTTGCAACAAGCCTTAAAGAGGAATAAGCATCAAAAAATGTTTAGGAGAGAACACAGGTAGAATCAAGCACCCCATGATATTAAGGACATATTTTTGGATGCATTTAGCCTACCAACTCCTAAATATACCAAACCACTTATATAAAAACTGACTGATATAGCGAAAAAGGTCACAAATGAAGACCTTGATACAAATGAAAAACTTTTAGAATGGTTTGAAAAGAAGTTTCAAGGTAAGGTGAATGAGAAAATATCTAGTGAAATAACACTATAACAAGTTGCATTGGCAACAAATATTGAGGATGTGAATAAGGTACTTGAGAATATATTCTCACTATACACAAAACTATGCAATCCTACACTCTTCACCCAAGAGACTAGAAGTCTCATTCTGAGTTTGGAAAGGCAAATATTCTACGTTAGATGCAAGACTACCATCAAATATAGCTCAGAGTGAGAAGCATTTCTGAACATTGCTTCAAACACAGAGTCAGTTAGGTTTCTTAATAGAAAATGAGGCTCATATTAGAGCCAAACTAACAGGCATTCATGCCCCTTACCCCTCATATGGGGATAATGCACAAGGAGCTAGGCTATGCCAGGACTCTATTGAAGAAAGACCTCAATCTTTCTACTCTAGATGATCTAGTACACCTTGTTGTAGATCTTGCAATATAAATTAAGGCATTGGATGTTACATGTGATAACTAGGATGTAACTCTAAGGATAATAATGGATGTTCACAGGTCCTTTTTCGACAAATACACCATAGGTGTATAGCCCATTTGACATAAGTGTCAAAAAGGGGGAGATAAAAAAAAGCAATAAGGGAAGATATAGTAAGGGGAAGATAAAGACAATTCATACAAAGGAGAGTTAGAGAATATGAAGGTAGAAAATATAAGGGAGATAAAGAAAAGAGGTGATATAGAAAGGGGGAGTATAATACTTTTTGGAAAGAAAGTAGCAAACAAATACATATATCGGCTAAGAAAGAGCATATCAGATGAAAGAGTATTAGACATAGCACATTGAAGTCAAGGGGAGCACATATTTTGGATACAAAATAGACATATTAACTTAGGGGGAGTCATCAATTTTGAGGTATATAGGTTATTTTTAAGTTTTCAAGTTTTGTATATAAGCCAAGTTATGGACATGTTATTCTTGAGAAGAATGCAATTGATTATGTATATTCAAGTGTTTTTGACACTCATGTCAAAGGGAGAGATTTTTTTATCTCAGATTGGTTTTGACAAGTAAGTGTCAACACACTTAAGCCATTTACTCAGTTCATGCTGAACTAGTAATACATGCCAAGAACAACATGTAAATATTAGACCATGCTGAGTTGTAATGAATGTTGAATCACTCATGGTGTCGAGTCACTCAGGTGTCAAGTAGATAGACCATGCCAAGTGATTCAAGAGTTGAGTAAATTGTGGATGTCGAGTAGTGTAGGTGTTGAATCATAGTATACAAAACAATATATGTTGAGCATTAGAGACTTCATATGCCAAGTAAAACAATTTTGACATATTTGTTTGTAATGGCACAAACAACTATGTAAAAAAAAATTGAGCTGACTTAAAGATAGATTTTGATCTTTTGAAGATAAGGATGAATCTATATTTGAATTCCCTATGCAATTATATGAAACCAATCAAAAAAAGGGAAGGATTAAGAAAAAAAATGGATAAATCTCAGCCATAGATTCATATCTAACCCTAAGCCACCTAAGTCTTCTTAAGGAGGATGAATCCATAAACACTTTATGGGTGATTGATTGAATTAAAGGAGTGAACAAGATAGTTTGCAGAGCATCCAAGGTGACTTAGAAGTAAGAGTGAATCATGGAATCAATTAGAGAAGAATAGAGGATAAAAGAAAGGTTACAAAATTAAGACATCTAATTGAGAAGGATCAGTAAAATAGTGTTTAGTGGTGATTTGTCATCAGGAAAGCAAGTGCCAATCACAAGATTTATACTAAGACATTTTAACAGGTGATTTCAATCTAATCTCTTAAGTAGAGTAGTCCTAATAGGCTATATAAAATCCTTTAACAAGGTGCTTACTTAGTTGTAAGTTGAAGTCCTCTAACAAGGCACACTTCTAATAGGGTGGTGAAATCCTCTAACAAGGTGAGAACTAATAGTCTTTGTAAGCCTTTAACATGGAAAACCTGTCACAGGGTAGACCATGATTCATGGTCAAAACATTGTAACCTTAATTGGATATGCTTCACAACTATAGTAGTGAAGATTTGTGGGTTTCATCCCCACCCTAGTTTTACCTTATCACTTGGAGTTTTTTTGAGTAATCATATCTAGTGTTATGTGTGTGATTGCTTACATGTTTACATGATTTAGATGCATATACTTTACATGTTATTTTAGTTTACATATTGAATGCATATGATGAATTAATGGTGAAAGTTTTATGGGTCAAAGAACAAACTACTGATTAACCCTCCTCCCCCCCCCCCCCCCTATTTTAATTCCAACACACATTATGGTCTTAGGTGGATTACTTATTTTTAAGTAATATATGATTTCATGACAAAGTGGTTTTTTCCACTAATGTCAAAGGAGGAGATTGTTTATCTATAAGCTTATCTTCTCTATTAGTGTCCTAACACTTACTTATTTACTAGACTATATTACAAGATCTTCACTATAACCAAGTTATCAAGTAAAGGACAAGGATACAACACTTATACTAAGTAGGATAGTGATTGTTGATTATTCGATAGTGACCCAGTAGATAAACAAGCCAAGAAATATAGTTGAAACTCAGAATATTAACAAGATATTAAGAGCTACAAAAAAAGTATCTAGAAGTTGAGTAGTTAAATTTTAACATATAAGCTTGTAATGTCACAAATGCATATGTAAGCCATTTTGGCCAACTTTTTAATGCTATTAAATATTTATAGATCCAACTAAGATGTTGATAACACATAATTATAGAAATTAATGATCTCAAGGCATAGAAATAAACCAATCATAAAATGGGATAGAAATGACAAAAGATGATGAAGTGTAATTCATCGATCAAGATGTAGAACCTTTAAATAATATCTATTGAAGGAGGATTCTAACCCTAGAATTGGTGTGTGTTGAAATGTGCAAGAATATATGTGCATACGAATGAGTGAAGGTGAAGTTTCAAAGTTAGAACAGACAAAGAGAAATCAGAGCAAAGAAGGATTGAATAAAGTTATCAAATTAGAGATCATATCAAAGATACAGTAAAGAGGAGACCTAAGATCAGCTTGTAGAGAAAACTAAGGGTTACATTTTGAATCAATTATTATTAGTTGAGACAAGGTAAATCTCTTAACAAAGTGGTCTTAATAGATCTATGTAAACCTCCTAATAGAGTCCTTGCTTCATTAGAGTGTAAAATATTTTAACAAGGTCAGCTTAATAGTATCTTAAAATATTTTAATAGGGCATACCCCTCATAGAGTAAATCATATTTTATGATCACACATTGTAACCCTAATAGGTTAAGTTTATTGTTTCAAGAGTGAAGATTTGTGGGTTTCATCCCCACCCTAGTTTTACCTCCATCTTAAAGTATTAGGCATGAATGAATGAAATTGTTTTTGAAGTGAAAAGTTTAAGATCCTTATTCACCCCTTCTCTCAGTATCTTGCTTCCCACATACTTATTCCAAATACACACACACACACACACACACACACACACACACACACACACACACACACACACACACACACACACACACACACACACACATATACATATATATATGTATATGTATGCATATATATACATACATGTATACATGCACACACACACACACACACACACACACACACACACACACACACACACACACACACACACACAGAGTTTAATATAATGGTCTAAAATGTTTTAAAAAATAATGACATATAAATTTCATTGTCCTTGTTGAGATGTTTTATTTAATGTAACACATTAATATTTCTTAATGGTTTCTTCTTTATCAATATATTTGAATTAATTATCCATTCCCTCACAATATTATATTTTTTGTGAGCTTTCTAGCTGGCATGGTCATGGTGATTGATTTTATATTTTTAACATTTTCTAGGGTTAATATTGATATTAGATAAGTTCAAATATGGAATGATTTAGTGACATGTGAGTTTTTCAAAGATATGTTTACTAGAAAAGTATATTGATTATGTGACAAATTTGATTTCATGTGATATAAAGAATGAGAAAATGCAAATTTGTACAATGTCTTTCTAGAAATTGTCTACAATAATTTGGCGTTCCCTTCCACTTAGTTGTAGTACTAAAATTGGATTTTTCTTTGGTTTAGAGAAGAATCTATTTTGAATATACAAGGAGCCAAGAGATATCAAAAATATAACTTTTAAAGGTGAAACATTTTTCAAATTAAACTAAAGATTGTGTGTGTGTATGTGTGTGTGTGTACGTACATACATACATACATACAAACATACAAACATACATACATGCATGAATGCATGCATGCATACATACATATATAAGATTATATATGTATATATATGTATGTAAATGTATATACATATACATACATTTATATCTATATATATCTACATTATATGTATATATATATATTAATGTATATATGTGTGTGTGTGTGTATGTATGTATGTATATATATGTATGTATGTATGTATGTATGTATGTATGTATGTATGTATGTATATGTGGGTGTATATATATCTATACACACACACACATATGTATTTAAGTTTTTATATATGTTTGTATGTATTTAAATATATCTATATATTGTTGGAATTCTTTAGAATAACTGAGAGAGGGGGGGGGGGGGGGGGGGGGGGGTGAATCAATTATCCAAGGTCCACATGTAAAAATAAAACTTTTCATAGCTTAGTGAACCCATAAAACATTTATCATAATGCATGCAACCATAAGATTATGCAATCAATTAAAACTTGTAGGTTACTATCAAATAAATTTGTAGAAATGTAAACATGAAATAAAATAGATTCAATAACACACTTGACACAATCATTTTCATGGAACCCAGTTTGGGAAAAACCACCAATAACATGCTACTCTTTTACACTCTTCTGAAGTGATGCCCTATTAAAGGCCAACCCTGTTAACGGTTGCAATAAACACTATTAAATGTGACCTAGTTAAAGGATTTCAATTACCCTATTAGGAGTGAGGCTTGTTAAAGGACTATAGACCATTCACTTAGAATGCCACCTAGTTAAATGATTTACAACTGACTGTTAGGTCAACCTTAATCCAAAGGATCTACCCTAGACTAATACAATTATTAGAGAGTAACAGTAAGGCTTGATTTGATAACAACTTACAACTCCATTTTTAGATTATAGATCTCTATTTTTGTCCTCCCTTCTCCTTGGCATTCATGAACTTCAACTCTGATAGCTTTTTCACCCTTCAAGCATCCATACCACTCAACCTTCTTGCTTAACTTACCAATGCAAACTCTTCACTTAGGTCACAGAATGTAGCAATACCCTAGACTCCTTGTATTCCTTAGGCTCTCACATGTTAAAACCTTTTCTTCTAACCAACCATCCCTATAAATAGAGAATTAAGATATTTTGTTGTTCATTCTCCATCATCCAATTTAGGGTTAGGATAGATTAGGTAGGATTCAATGAATCACCCCTTATTTCATTTCATTCACTTCTAAAAACTTCTTCTTCAATCCTCTTTGAATTCACCTCAAAATGGTTTACCATGAATTCTCTGCCACTAGATCATCAATCTTATCTTTTGCATGGTTCAAACAATCCAAGAAAACAAACTTTTCAACTTAGATCCATTGAATTCATGATCTTTCTAATAATGCTAACACTCAGCATTAACTTGCTTCTGATTCTCAACACATACTACTTTGCATGACATCTATTGTAAAATCACTCGGCACCAACTACAGTTTACTTGTGCATGGCATCAACTAAACTTTACTTAGCATCAATTATTTTACTCTACACACACTAACATAGACCTTTTCTTGGCTTCAATTAATTTTCTACTCAGCTTGCACTAACTTTTCTTGACACCTACTATCCACCTAGTCAAGCTTGGTAGACAAACTTTGTTTAACTTTTTCTTTTGAACTTGCTTAGTGTAACCAACCTTTTCAACCTTAAGTAGATTATCAATGCACTATGATATTACTATCTTAGCTAATTCTTGTACTCCTTTCATATCATAAGTCAACCTTTCCTCTAGGTGCTATTGTTACATCATTCAATCAAATCCTCTTCATCAATCAAGTAAGTGATATTACTTAAATCATATAAGAAGTTATCTTACCATAAAATAGAAGGTTTGACATTAGTGAAAAAAAAATGATTAAAACACATTTATCATACTTGTATCAATCTATTTTCAACAATCTCTCTCTTTGGCATTGATTGCAAATCAAACTGATCAACCAAACTAACTAGGTTTAAATAGTAAGACCAACAAATTAAAAAAAAAAAAAAAAATTTCTTGTATTTAAATCTCTCCCTCTATTAACAACTTTCATCTTCTAAATAGGTTACAAAATTTTATTCTATTATGATCAACAGATAATCAACTCATCCTTATGACTCCCTCTAAATTACTTCTTATATATCTCTCTACATTATCTTCCTCTTACTAGGTAGATGTAATTAGCAGATACACTTTCTCTCTCAGCAGTTAGAATTTCTCCTTGATATTGTGTGTTAGGATTTTGTTTGTGTGTTGTTCAGTTATATGTCCCTTATCCTATATATTTCTCCCTTTTTTTATAACAATGCCAAAGACTTGTCATCTTAATATGTAGATATGAACTTATTGATTTTCTCCCTTCATCACCTCACTTGTGACTGATTTGTAGTTTCAGCTCTCTGATTACTTAGGTAGCTCCTAAAGTAAGATCCACTACATCAATGTGTAACATATGTAATTCAACTAGTTTGATGCAAGGCACTCCTCTTGTTTCTTAGATAGTCTTTTATAGTAGTATCACCCCTAGTTTACCTCTTAGATACTCATGAGCATCCTTAGGTATTGCTTTTGTGAAGATATAAGCTATTTTCTCTGTTGTGTTAACATATTCCATCTTCCCCTCTTTATCTTGAACTAATTCTCTCAAGTAATGAGGCTTGATTGCAATGTGCTTAGTCTTTGTGTGCATCATAGGATTCTTCAATATATTTATAAAATTTTTAGTATCACAATAAAATATTATTGGCTCAATGATCTCTTCCTTCATTCCTTTGAGTAGTTGTTTGATCCATAAAATGTTTGTACAATTTACTGTAGCAGCATCATATTTATCTTCAATAGTAGATTGAGAAGTGCAGTTCTATTTCTTGCTAGTCGATGTAACCAATCTCTTGCCTAAGAAAAATTCTCCTCCACTAGTGCTCTTTTTGTAATCAATATTTCCAGCCCAATCAACATCTGTATAGGCTCTTAATTCAAATTTCTCATTTTTCTTGTAGTATAGACCATATTCCATTGTTCCTTTTAGATATCTCATTATTTTCCTAGGATTAGTAGAGAATATTGTAACTATTTCTATAGATAATGAGATATCAGGTCTGTTGTGTACTACATCTTGTGATTTACCAATCATAGACCTATATAATGTTTGATTCACCTTAATTGAATCACTATTCTTTGACAATTTATGTCCTCTCACCATAGGTGTACTTACTGGCTCAGAATCTTACATCCAAAATTTTTCAATATCTCCTTAACATACTTTGACTAAGTGATGTATATAGCATATTTCATCTGGTGTACTTGCAAACCCACAAAGAACTTGATCTCTCCAAACATAGACATCTCAAATTCTTGCTTTGTTTAATTTGTAAAAGCATTACATAAAGTATCTTGACCTCCAAATATGATATCATCAACAAAAATTTCAGACAACAAAATACCTTTACCTTTCTCTATCTTTAAATACAGATTATTGTTATCATCAGTCCTTTCAAATCCAATCTTCACAAGATATTTATGAAGTCTCGTATACCACGCTCTTGGTGCTTGCTTCAAACCATATAAAGCTTTGTGTAATCTACATATCATGTTTTTATTGTTAACATCAACAAATCCTTTTGGCTATTCTATATAAATTTCTTCTTCTAATCTACTATTCAGAAATGCAGGTTCAACATCCATTTGATAAACTTTGAAACCTTTGTATAAAGAATAAGCATGCAGAGTTCTTTTTCCTTCCAATCTAGAAACAATGGAAAATATTTCTCCATAGTTAGTTCCTTCTTGTGCATATCCTTTATGGACTAATCTTGCCTTATTCCTTGTGACTTTACCATTTTCATCTAGCTTGTTTCTATATACCCACTTGGAGCCAATCACATTTTTCTCTTTTGGTCTAGGAACTAGAGTCCATGTCTTTTTTTTCTTAGTTTGTTCAATCTCTTCTTCCATCACTCTACTCTGGTCCAAATTTTTTAAGGCATCTTTCACTATTTTAAGTTCTTTCATGCTTAGCATACATGTATCATTTCTCAACTTGTTCCTAGTCATTGGTCTAGCATATTTATCTCCAATGATTTGTGTAGCAAAATGATGTCTCTTGACATATTTAGACAATCTTGGTTCAGCTTTGGCTTCTACATTTGGTCTCTCAACTTCTAAATCACAATGTACCTCTCTGTTAGGTAGTTCAACATTTGTCTAATGTACACTAGTCTTAGAATCAAAATGCATCTCAACTTTATTCTATAACTCGACACCTAATTGTGGCTCAGTTCCTGAATGCAACTTGACATTCATAGTATGTGACTTGACAGTCACTGAATCTTGCTATTGGTTAATAACTTGATTTGCAACATCTTCTTGAGTAGGCATACCTTCATAAAAGTATACAAATGATTTGTATTCTTCTAATTCCTTTATATGTTCAACCTCATATATTTCTATATATTCATCAAATTCACATTCACACTTTCCACATCCTTGTTATGTTAGTATTTAAACACTTATAAGATTTACTTCTTGTGGAATAACCTAGGAATATATCTTCTTCACTTTTTGCATCTAGTTTACCATTCTTGAAATCTTTGAGAATATAGAATTTGCTTCCAAATACCTTAAAATATTTTAAATTATCCATAACATAGTTCAAAAGGTGTTAAATGAGTAACATTCTTGACTTGTACATGCTTCAAGGTATAGATAGTTGTACTTACAACTTCTCTCCAATATTTCAAAGAAAAATTTTTCTCCATCATGAGTGTCCTAGCATAGTCCATTATAGACCTATTCCTCCTTTAGGGAATTCCATTTTGTGGGGGAGTTCTAGGAAAAAATGTTTTTCTTTTGATTCCTTTTTTATTGCAAATCATTTCAAACTCATTTGATTTAAATTCTCCTCCTTTGCTAGATCTCAAACAATTTAGACTTTTACTTGTTTCCTTCTTAACTCTTCCTAAGTACCACTTAAATATTTGGAAAGCATTAGATTTTTATATCAGAAACATAACTATTATCATTCGAGAATAATCATCAACGAGCAACATAATGTACTTATCTCCTTTGTAGCTTTGCACTTCAATTGGTCCACACAATTCATTATGAACAATCTCTGGTATTCCTTTAGAGGTATGAGTTTTACTCTTAAAACTTGACTTTTTCTTTTTTCCTAACTTAAATTGTTTGGACATTATATTGTTAGGCTTTTTCAACTTAGGAAAACCTCTAACTTTTCTCATGTTACTGATACTATCAATTTATCAAAATGAACATAACATAACCTCTTGTGCCATAGGCACACATCATCAAATTATATAACTAAACAAGTAGCATCCTCTATATCAAGGTAGAATAGATTACTCCTAGTTGGATAACCATTTCCAATCAATTTTCCATTAGTATCATATATCTTAGAAATCTTATTTTAAAACTCAACCTTACATCCTAAATTATTAAGTTGTGACACACTCAACAGATTATAGTTAAGTCCTTCCACATAGTAAGCATTGTCACATAAAATCATTTCTGTGACTTTGATAGAACCTTTTCCTTTTATCAAACATGGTGCATCATTACCAAATCTTACACTATATTCATCATAACAATTCAAGGTAATGAAATTACTTTTATCTCAAGTTATATGATGTGAAGACCAACTGTCAATGATCCATCTATCATTCTTGTTCACACACTTTGACACACAAGTGTAGTGGTCTCATCTTAATTAGAATCACCATTCATTGCAATAGACACCACTTCATCATCATGTTCATTAGATTCATCTCTTTTTTCATCTTCGACAATGTAGCAAGACTTCTTTCCTTTGTCCTTGTATTCTTTTTCATCTTCGTCTCATCTACTTTTTGCACTTGTCACCACCTCTATAGCTCTTCTTCTCTAGACACCTAGCAACAATATTACCAACCAAGTTGCAATGGAAAAAAATCTTAGGTAATTTACCTCTAAACTTGCCTTTACCTCTATGAAATCTCCTTACTAGTAGTGCTTTAAGTTGATCTACATTCTCCTCATCTATCTCACTATCACTGGACACATATTTTGTCTTTTTCTTCTTCACATTAGATTCTTTCAATGACAGCTTGGATTTGAAAGTAGATTCAATACTTTCAGGTCTATAATTATAAATGTTAGATAGCTCAAAAGTAGTGAGCCTACTTGCAAGACCTTCAAGACTTAGAGTATAATATGGTATACATCTTAGTTCTTCTATTGCAAAAAATTTAATAACATATATAGGCAACATTATTCTTAAAACTTGGCTTAGTATTTTATCATCATCTATTTTACTAGTAGCTCTTCCTATTGCATTAACAACATCTTCTATCCTCGAGAAATATTTTCACCTTCTTTCATTCTCATATCATCAAAATAACATCTGAGAATCTTTGATTTTTATCTTAAAATATTCTTTTCACCTCCATAGATAGTGTGTAGAGCATCTAATGTAGCAGTAGGTAGCATAAGTCTTCAAATAGCAAGGAAAGTTAGGAAACTCACAAATTCCCTCAACATCCAAGGTGAAGAGTCCTAGTGCCAAATATCTATCATAGGTATGGAGATGGGCTTAATGGAATGCTATCACAACCCAATAATACAAGGTAACCTAATCAATAGGTCTACCCAAGTTCTAAGCACCAAAAACTCAATATGCGCTAATGGATTCCCTTAGCCAAAAGAGGGATCAAATGCTAGAAATTGAATATAAAGAATAGGTGAGGCCCAAAATCATAGATATGGCCTATTTAGACCCTAAAAAATAGGAATCAATGATTCATTTCATCAAAGACATTTTACAGCATGAAGTTGCTTTAAAAAACCACCAAATTAGCTTGTAGTCCTCCTAGAATGAGAAAGTGGTATAAGTTTGGATTCTTCAAAAGGAAATGGTGACTTTTCTAGATATTTGGATACCCTTTTGAGTCCTATGAAACATGCCAAAGTTTCCAAGCATGGAGAGGATTGGAGGTTGCTACTATTGCAACATTAGACCAGATTTGAAGGCCAAATTAGGGCTCTATTTGCACTGTAGGTATACTTTCTAAAAAGGAAAAACACAATAAAACTATTAGTATATATAGGAGCATGTAAAAGATACAATATTACAAGTTCTTAGCCTCTAGTGAATCCAAGAAATCAATCTAGAAGGATTGTTGTGAGTGTTGATTGGTGTACTCTTCATGAAGCACACTCAGGGTATGGCAGTAAATCCATCTCCTTACATCTTTTGGAAAAAAAATTGTAGAATATAAAAGTACAAAATTACACCTGGTATTCCACTAAAGGGCATCAATTTCCCATGGTGGAATATGCAAAAATAACCCAGCCTTAGCAAGTTAGCTGATTTTTAGGCTGATTCCTAGGTAGCAAGCAAGAAAATTGGATATCTTGCAAACTATGAAGAGTTAGAACATGAGATTTTTTGCAAAATTAAATATAAAAAATTCCCCAAATTTTAGATCCACTAAGACATCTTCAATCATCCATGCAGTTTTGTACAATGGTCTGCAACACATGTTTATGCAAGGAAAAATGATGATTTTATTACTTTCAATCCCAAAATTACAATGCTATCCTATCACCCACCTATACGGGCTTATATAGGATTATCCCAATGGTTAAATGAGTTTTTTGAACCAAATAGCCATTTGGGAGAGGATTTTACAAGTTTTAACAACTTTTTAAGAAGTTGCTTAAAAGTTGCTTGACAACTTTTTGAGAAACTTTTTCATATTTTGCAATTTTGTATATCTAGTGACAAAAATTGGTCCTAACCTTATTTTTATGATCACTAATTGATCTAAACATAAAAAAAATGGAAATCATGCGAACACCTATGCCTATAATCATTAATGACCAATAGTTAGATAAGGGCTTATAAAATTCCAATCTTGTAACTATGGCCTTACAATGAGATCAAATGTTAAATCTATTATTGCTAAGAATGACTAGAGGCCACAAGGACCTTAATTTGAAATCCTCATGGTGTTTTTTGAAGGTATAGTGGGTTCTCATGCACCAACATCCCACATTTTGTTTGCACCATTAATAATTTTTCTATCATTAAACACATCATAGCCTAGGGCAGATGCAATCTCCAACATTGCCTATTTGTGTTCTTTCTTCTTTCTCAGATCTTCTATAGTTAGGGCTCCAAGAAGATCAGTATGCTAAATAGTAATGGTAGATTGTGCATGATCTCCAAGTCCTCCAAGGTGTAGCTTCATCAAACTTCTCCATGCAAGAAAGTTATCTCTATTAAGCTTTGGTGCCTCTCTTTTTAACATCTTGATCTTTGTGCTTCTAGTACCTTCAAAATAGTCCTCTTAAGAGGGTGACTCTGATATCAATTATTGGAATTCTTTAGAATAAATAAGAGAGGTGGGGGGGTGAATCAATTATCCAAGGTCCAAATGTACAAATAAAACTTTTTAGAACTTAGTGAACCAATAAAACATTTATCATCATGCATGCATCCATAAGATTATGCAAACACTTAAAACTTGTAGCTTACTATCAAATCAATTTGTAGAAATATAAATATGAAACATAATAGATTCAATAACACACTTGACAATGATTTACATGCAAACCCAATTCTAAAAAAATAATCAGTAACATACTACTCTTTCTCACTCTTCTGAAGTGATGCCTGTGAAAGGACAAACCTATTAAAGGGTCCAATACACACTATTAAATGTGACACAGTTAAAGGATTTCAATCAACCTATTAGGAGTGAGCCTTGTTAGAGGACTTTAGACCATTCACTTGGAATGGCATCCAATTAAAAGATTTGTAAATGTCTATTAGGTGAACCTTAATCCAAAGGATTTACCCTAGACTGATACAAATATTAGAGAGTAATAGTAAGGCTTCATCTGATAACAACTTATAGCTCCTTTTGAAGATTATAGATCTTTGTTTCAATCCTCTGTTCTACTTGGTTTTCATGCACTTTAGATCTGACAGCTTGTCCACCCTTCAAGCATCCATACCAGTAAGCCTTCTTTCTTAACTTTCCAATGCAAACTCTTCACTTAGGTCACTAAATGAAGTAATACCCTAGTCTCCTTATCTTCCTTAAGTTCTTGAACATGAAAATCTTTGCTTTTGACCAGCCATCCCTATTAATAGAGAATTAAGCTATTTTGTCATTCATTCTCCATTATCCAATTTAGGGTTAGGATAGATTAGGTAGGATTCAATGAATCTAGCCCTTATGCCATTTCATTCCCTTCTAGAAAATTTTCCTTCAATCCTCATTGAATTTACCCCAAAAATGGTTTACCATGAATTTTGTGCCACCAACTCATCAATCTTGTCTTCCACATGGTTCACACAATCTAAGAAAACAAACTTGTTGGCATAGATCCATCAAATTCATGTTCTTTCTAATAATGATGACACTTGACATTAACTTTCCTCAAATTGTCAACATATACTGTGTTGCATGACATCCATTTTAAAATCACTCAATACGAACTAAAGTTTACTGGTGCTTGGCATCAACGAAACTTTACTTGGCATCAACTGTTTTACTTGGAATACACTAAAATAGACTTTTGCTTAGCTCCAACTGATTTTTTGCTCGACTTGCACTAACTTTTCTTGGCACCTACTGTCCACTTAGTCAAGATTGGTAGACAAACTTTGTTTAACTTATTCTTCTAAACTTTCTTAGTGTAACCAACCTTCGCAACCTTAAGTAGATTATCAATACATTATGATATCACTGTCTTAGTTGATTCTTGTACTCCTTTTCCTATGATAACTCAACCTTTCCTCTAGGTGCTATTATTACATCATTCGATCAAATCCTTTTCATCAATCAAATATGTGATAGTACTTAAATCATTAAGTAGTTGTCTTACTAGCAAATAGTAGGTTTGACATCAGTGACAAAACAATGATTAAAACACATTTATCATACTTGTGTCAATCTATTTTCAACACATATATCTATATGTGTGTGTATGTATATGTCTATATATATTTGTTTGTATACATATATTTTAGGAATATTCATAATCTATCAGAGTTATACAAGTCAATGAAAGTTATCTTGTTAAAGGATTTACAAATTTTCTTATGAGAGACATCTTGTTAGAGGATTTTACAATAAGATTAGTAATGAAGCTTACCATATTAAGACCTACAACTAGATGCAATGGTGAGAAATCAATCTAATTTGTAACACCATAAATGTGTCATTGGCTTTTCATATAGATCTCTATTGTCTATTCTCGAAGATGTATTGATCTCCTTGTTAACATGGTGAGTCATACAGTCTCACATTTTCCCTTGGTTGTTCCGATTAGCCTATCACTATTTTCTAATTATCTAAAATTTCTAATTTGATAGATTAGACTTCAAAATAACACTAAGCATTTCTACTTATGTAATCTTCTCTCATGTTTTCTACTTCTTCTCTTCTACTCTTCATGCTCTTTCAACAATATTCATGAATATCTTTTTCTATATTTATAATTCTCATATCCAATGTGTGATGTTAGGTCATATTTACCCATGGGGATATATTCCCACTTTAATTTAAGCTTCAATTCCATTTATGGTTTGGGAAATGCATGACCCCTACTCCTGGGGTCTAGACTATTAATCTCATATTGGTTTTGACATATGAACAACTACACACTTAGTCATATTCATAAAGTGCATGTTGAGTAAGTGGTGTATGCTAAACATAAGTTATTAGATAATGCAAGTTGAGTAGAATATATAGTATGTGTCGAGAAAATAGTTAGTGTTGAGTCATTCTAGTGCTGAGAAACTTAGTCCATGCTAAGTGATTTAGATACCAAGTGAATAGTGGATGCCAAGTCATTCAAGAGACAATTTACAACATTGAAGATATAGTGGATATCTAGCATTAGAGGCTTTAAGTGCAGAGTGAAATTTTTTGGAAATAGTTGTTTGTAATGGTACAAACACCTATATAAATAATTTTTGGGTTGACTTAAGGATTTTTTGTGATTTTGGATGATAAGAATGAATCTATATTGAGAATCCATATGTAGTACATGCAACCAATTAGATCAAGGGATGTTCTAAGAAGAAAAATAGGAGAATCACAATTATTAATTCCTACCTAAACCTAAGTCACCTATGTCTTCTTAAGGAATGAAAATGCTAAAGATGATAAGGAGTGAAGAGAGAAGTTTTCATGCATAGATAGAGAATTCATGGTGACTAAGGAGTTGTGAATCAAGATATGAATTGTAGAATCAACTAGGGAGAATAGAGAAAAGAAAAGATGAAAAAAGTTATACATATGATCAAAGATGATCAAGTAAACATCAGGATAGAGGTGATATGTTATCTAGTAAAGGAGTACTAACCAAAGGATCAAGGATGAGACATTTTAATAGGTGAAATAGTAAAATCTCTTAATAGAGTAGCCTAATTAGGTTTCATTTTCTAGTAGAATTTTGTTAAATATCTTAATTAAGTGCTTACTTCATTGTAATTGGAGTCCTTTAACTAGGAAGACTTCTAATAGGGTGTTGAAATCCTTTAATAGGGTAGACCTTTCATAGGGTAGATCATAGTTTATGATCAAATATTGTAACCTTCATTGGTTACACTTTACAACTTCAATAGTGAAGATTTTTGGGTGTCATCCCCACCCTAGTTTTATCTTCTCATTGGAGGGTTCATGGGTAACCGAAAATCTTGTGTCATACGTGTTGAATGTTTATTTGTTTTCATACTATGGATGAACATGCTTAGTTTGGTATTTTAGTTTATATGCCAATTGTGAGATGGATGTGTGGTGAATGTTTTAATGGATAAAGTTTTGAAGGAATGATCCAACAAGGTCAAAAGCACCAAGTAGTGAATTCAATAAAGGATAAGAGGAAATTGATGTTGAGAATGTCAAAATGTAGATGAACAAGACATGGGAGAAAAAGGAAGATTGTAGCACATCAAGTTTTGATGAGGTCACTTCATCCAATGGATTAGGTGATCACATCACCTCCAACTAGGCAATCAAAAGGTATGCAGAACTGATATTGCATTGATATATTTTACATCAATTCCAAGAATCTAAGTTGTGAAAAGCATATGTATGCATGAATTAAGATGCAATGTATTGGTTGGAGCCTAGAAGAAATCTATAAGTTTTGTTATTTTTCATGTTGTTTTTGAGCACGAAAAATTTTAGTTGGTGCTAGCTATTAAAGGTAATAGTGTTGGCTAAGGTCTTTGTGATTGCCAAGCATAAAAGAAATCATGTGTATGTCAAGTAAGTTGAAATTTCTATGATAGTCGAGGTTACAACTATGTAAGAACTAAGCATTTATTGCTAAGTTTTAAGGGCTATATGGTTAATTTTTGACTTATTTTAATTCATTTGAGATCAAAGAGAGCACAAAGAGCATAAGGTGAATTGAGGTGAAGGATTCAAGAATTTTTGAACTAGATTCAACTACTACTCATCACCAATCATTATATTTATAAGGTATTTATCATGTGCTGAGTTACGCTATTTAAATTATCACAAATGCTAGTTATTTGGCATGGTTTCTAGTTCTTCTAGTATTGTTAGGAAGGAAAATAAGTTTTAAATGTTCAATTGATAAGCAATGAGATCAAACAACCACCCTTCTAATCTATTCCCAAGATTGTATACAAGGGAGATCCAATTGGTGTGTTATCAATGATACCACCACAAGTTTTGATGATACAAGATGTAAGATGTTGTTACACTTGTAAGGTTGGAAGTATTGGAGACATGGAAACCAAAGATTTATATGGAAAGCTATATATTGATTGAGTGTTGACGGATGAAAACAAGATTGTAGAGAGAAAAGGGTTAACCCATGCCCTAGATTTTTCAAATGTATTCAAGATAGAATAGATTAAGATAGTGTTGAGTAGAATACATGATGACTCAATATGGTTGGAAAATGACCCTACCAAAATCACTAAAAGAATCATTTAATGTGCAGTAAAGTACCCTACCCTAGGTAGACCCAAGACCATGTGTAGTACCAAAAGACTAATGACAACTAACATAATTTTAGATTCCCTAATTGAATTTGCAATGAGAATTATTGCTCACAAATTCTTTCAATCTAGTAGATTGAACAATGTATCTTATATGGATATGGATTTGGGCTATAAGATAGTAAAGAAGGATCACTCTTATGACCTTTTTGAGTTACAACTCCAACAATTATAAGAAAACTTGGAAGCCGTAAGAAAGACTAAGAGTGCACAATGAAAATTCTACTCATTACTGGTTTGTATATTTTTCTACGTGCAGAACATATTTCCTTTATTTGGTAATGTTTCTTAGAAGACCTATAGGTCTATTGCAGTTGAAACTGGAGAGTTCATAGAGTAACTTGGAGACAATTTTGAGTCAGTCATGACAAGCTATTTTGAAGACTTTAAGAATTCTATGAAGTAGAGATTGAGAATACTAGTGACACTAGTAGAGAAATATTATGGTGATGTTTGTTTTCTACTGGATGCTGATTTTACATATTTACAAGCAGTTATTCCTAGGGTTAGATGGCTCAAGCCATTGCCTAATGAAATCAATGTGGATGAGACCTCAACAACCATCATAACTTTACTTGTAAAGGAAGTAGACAAAGGTGCAACCTTATTTGGCAACTATGAGGAAGCAAAATCTAGAATCACAATTGATTTGAAGACAACTTCTGTGGTGAGAAAGAAGATCAAAATTCTGAAGAATCTTAAAGAAAGATTTGGTGAAGGGGGAGATGAGGAATAATGTAATACCCAAACACACACATAACTAAAAGATAACCGTAATAACAATAATCCATACATAATTATAAGATTAAAACCCTGAATAATTTTATTTTTTATAAAAAAATCTCCAATACATATTAACCTTTACAAATTAGGTATAGTAAAGTACTCATAATAGAAATGTAACATTTCATATTAATGTATCAGAGTATATTATATATCTATACTATTATTTGAAGTACAATAACTTTTCAAATATATTCAAATTAACACTGGTTCTAAATGTTAAACAACCATTTTCTTCTAAGTCCATAATCAACCCTATCTCGAACCTAAAATCAAAACAACACAACCATAAAACACCAAACAGGGCTTAGTAACACTAATTAAACTGATGAAATCTCTAGTAAACCTGCATGTTAGATTTCATAACAACACTATATTCATTTAATCCAAATAACAGATATACTAAAAATACAATTTTCTTTTCACAATCAAATTATAAAGCAAGTACATAATTTCTTACATGCAAATATGAAGAAATAAACTCACACACAATATGACAAGGTAATGATCCAGTAGTCCATGGGTGTCAATATAAGAATCTACATTCAGCCACTCATAGAACTCAATATGTTAGGTGAAACCATAATGTTCTTATCTTATTGCATGATACCCAACCCATGAAATTTTAAATATTACCACTTGATTAAATAACTGTCATAAAATTTCCCCTAAGGATCTAGACTAGTGTCAGAGGGCATCCGACAAAATAATTCTATCACCACAAGTTACTCGCTTTATGACAGCCACCCAATCTAAAGGATCACACTTGCATAATCTAACACACACATTATTTTAGTTATACTAATTGGAAGAAAGCATAGTTTAATTTTCCAATTCCAACTAATACACTTATTTCATTTGCTTCAATATAATAATTGCACTAGCAAATAGAAATATCATATGAAACCAACTTTCAATCTTTCAAAGTAATCTTCTTATAAAAGTACCAAATGAAACCATATTTTTATTCTTTCATACAATCCACATTTCATATTACCAAAAGAAGCCTTGCCCCTTTTTTAATTTTCACAAGTAACCAAGCTTTTCAAACTACATATCAATTATATACAAATTAAATAGTAAGGTATTGAATTTTCCAAATTCACTATATTTACTTTTCATTTTAAAATACCAATATTTAAACTATGCACAACTCCTAATACTTACTAACATCAAAATATAAAAATTAATCAATTTCCATTTCTGAAACAAGTAATCACAGTAATTTCAATATTACATATCTATGATAATTCTAACAATTCAATTCGTAAGAAAATACATATATGCTTATACCTATATTCTCACACTTGTATATATATACACAACAACTACACACACACACACACACACACACACACAAATATATATATATATATATAATACTTAGAAATTAAATTTTAGATCTAAAATAGATATATAGTCTTTCCACTGATAAAACTAAGAATAAAGATCATAGAACTGAATTGTTCCTATATAAAAATAGTATACATCATAAATACTCAAAGATACACCTTCTTAACCACCTAATTTAACAGTGACAAAAACAAATGCATTAATCTGACAAAGTATCTACCCAGATCATAGAGAATAAACTATACATTTCTAGGTACTAAAACCCCCACATCTTCATAAGCCAACACAACCTACTGAATATAAACTTGTTGCAAAATATCGAAGATAATAGCCATAGTGAAATTTTACCAGGCTACAGTTTACATGCCAATAGCCTTAAACATTTATAAATACTAATTAAAACTTACTAACATGCTCAACTATCAAACCCCTATTTGTATAACCTACTAAGGTTTCTTTTTGACAAAACTTCAATTGACAATAAGCTATAGAATTAAAAACTTAAGCCATTTCCCTAAAACCCAAATCAAAATTTAAACCCCAGATCTATGTTTTACACAGGGTTTAGTGTTAACAACAATACCGATATATGCATATTATCACCTATTGCAACTTAACAAAGATATGTATAGACAGAAGCAAAAACATTGCATTTCATAGGCTCCCATACATTTATCCCTTTTCTTGCATTCAATTATGAAACAACAACATGAAAATTCATTTACAAAGCAACCAAAACCCCATAAAACATTTAAACAAAAAGCACGAACAACATAAACATAGAGCATCCGTACTCCATTTTGAGTTTATAAAAAACACAAATTGCACCATAAACTAACTGCTCTTCTTCTATTAAATAGAAAAACATTACAACCATTGAGATTGGATACAATGAAAACAACAAATGCAAGTATTGTGTTAACCATGCAACCGCACTCAAGTTTGAGTGTGTACAACATTTGGCTATCATAGATCGAACCCTGCTCACACCCAAACTTGGGTGTTGTGTTTACCAAAACAATTTCAATATTCATGCTTTAATTTAAAAGAATCTAAAACATAGAGAGAATAGGGTTTTAGAAAAACCCTTTTTAACCAATATCAAACTTTCCTTCATGCAAGAAACTTCCCATGAAACCACAACATGTAAATCAATTTATACAAATGAAAATATACCAGAGAGGAAGAAATAGGATAGAAATTGCCCTTGCCTAAGAGAATGTAGAATGAAACACAAGAGATGCTGCCTGGAGAGCGCTCTTCTTCCAAATTCACAAGCTGAGTCTCCAACTTTCTATGCCATGTCCCAGAAGTACCAGCAAAAAGATTTTTTAATGGTAAAAAACTGAGAAATGCTACCATGTAACCGAATATGAATAGTATACACTGTAAGGATTTATGGAGCCGAAATAAGTCAACAAACTCCATCATGGTGAGCAGTTTCCCCAAGATAGCATAGAGAAACCTGTTCACTAACTATTTCATGATTCCCTCAACTAGAGATCAACAATGGCAGACAAAGCTTAACTCTCAGTTAATACCCAACCCAAAACAATAGGTAAAACATGCAAATTCAATGCTCATAAAGTGAGCCAAAACCCTAACTCCAAAATCAATGCAAATTTTCAACACATGGCAGCGATAGTACCATATGCGACATGCAGGCATTAATTTGCATTTACATTGCTGCCTCAATCCAAAGCCCAAAACCCCATGCCAAATCCAAGTTATGCATCGATAAACTTTAGCTATGCTCAAGTTTAGGTTTAAGACTTAGTTTTAATTCCATGCAATAGGTTAGTTTAGGAACTAACTTAGATAGTAATATATATGCATGTGAATATTAATATTTATACTTAATATTAATATTAATATTTATATCAATATTAACATTAATATTAATACTAATTAATATTAATCCCACTAACATATAAATGTTGTTAATCAATATGTATATATATATATATATATATACACACACACACACTTAAATCTGATAAATAAAAAATTCAAGGTGCTGCTAAAATTTAATGCCACCTCAAATATAAGTCTGAAAGTATGAACTAGACAAAGCAAAACTGAAACCATACCAACATTGCTTTATTATTTAAAATTTGATTCTTGAATCTAAATTGATTCAGATAATAAGATTTTGAATAAAACACAATACTGAAAGTATTAAAACATCTGTTCTGAGAATCAAATTTTGGTAACGTTTAAATTCTCATAGAGTTTAACATAATGATGCTAGAATTAAAATAACTTCAACAAGTAACAAACTATCTAGAAAATTAAACTAATCTCAGAATCCAAGGCATCAAATGTAGAACTGTCAGGGCCATGAAAAATAAGAAAAAGGAGATGATGAGGATGAAGAGGATTAGTAACATATTCAATCCCCTCTTGCATGAACACAATGTTAAGGAGAGGAGAAAGAAGAAGAGGAAGTGGAACATGATGCAGGTGTTAAGGGAGAAGAAGCCAGTGAAGTACCTAATCCTATAGAGAAGAAGAAGAGAAAATACAAGGAGCTAGAAACAAAGAAACTAGAAAGGGTTATGAAGTCAATAGAGAAAAAAGCTAATAGAACCTGTCACTAGGGCTAGCATAAGGGCTACTGCAAAGAGAACACAAGAAGCTAGCAAACCCAAAGGAAAAAGACCAACTGATACTGTAGAGAAGAGATAGCAAGAACAACCAAAGAGGAGAAAGTATATTGCTATGGATGAATTAGATGAGGAGAGGATCAAGTCAGATGACAATAGTCAATTCCAATTGGTAAGCCACAATCCCTCTTCTAATTTAAACAACTTCATGATAACATTAAGAAAAATGCATATTTTTCAGGTTTCACAAATGTTGTACAAATTTGGTAAAGTAGAAATGAACAAGGTTGAGGAATTTGTATACAAAATGATGGCTACATTCAAGAATACCCTTATTGAGCTTGTCAAATCTCTATTGAAAAGTCTATATGATAAAGTTGAGCAAATATGGCAATACAATTTAACTACTAAAAGGGATATAAGGGAGACTATTATTGCCAGAGTAATGCTAGAATTGGACAAGTCATCTATGAAAGGGTCATTAAGAAATGCAAGAAAATGTTTGTTCCCAAATACATGGCCTTCAACATTTTACAAAATAAAATTGAGGAAGTTATCAAAAAGAGCACCCAAATATGCAAGGTTATCTACTGGTTGTAGAGAGAAAAAGGTATTAGAAAGCACCTGAGGAGGCAGGTTAGGAAAAAGATGAACAAGAGGTAGTTGAGATTGCCAAGGATGGATCTGTCAAAGAATATCATGAGGGAGGCATAGAAAAAGAAGTAGATATTGATGGGGACACAACCCAAGAATAGAATGGACACAACAGAAAAGGGAAATTATATTAACTGAGAAAATAAGCTAGTACAAATAGTACAGAGAAAATAAACTTCAGAACATGCCCTAAGGGCTTACAATAGCATAAATCTGGAGAATATTTCTCCTTTTAGCACCTCCTCTCAAACTCCACTCTGAACTTCCTTTTACAATGCCAGAAATCTCCTTAAATAGACCTCGGAGGGTTAAGGACTAGGAGTACATTCTAGAAAGTGCTAGTAGGCATCCACCAACAAAATAGATGGTTCCAGAAGCTGTGTTAGAAGTCGGTGCAAATCTAGAAGAATCCAGAAACGGTAACCGAACTTTCGGGAGGCATAACTTTTGAACCGTAGCTCTGATTGACGAACCGTTTACATTTTTGGAAAGATCTCGAAGCGCTCTATAGCCCTATGGACTAGCTTTGCTTCTCCCCCATATTTTGACCCTTTTTGAGGTCATTTAATGACCCAAACCTGACTTTGAAGCATTCTTAGGAGATCTCCAAAACCTAAAAAATTGCAATAACTTTCAAACTGTTGGGCCTATTGACCTGATTCTTTTTTTGGAATGCTCTAAATCATGATTTCATTCATCTAGCCAATTCACACCTTCTAGTTTAGCGAAATGATGGCCCAAATACATGCTCCTATTTTTTTGAGATTTTCAAACGCATTGATAGTCTAACTGTGAGAGTTGGAACCTTTATTTGAGCCAAATGGGTATCCAAAAATGTAAAGACATGAAACAGAAACTAAGTCTAAGTACATTTTTTTGGGTGACACAAGATTGCCCTTATAGCTCTGGATGCTCCTGCATCAGACACCTAGGGTAGATTGAAAAGTGACCCTGTCACTTTATGGATGGTAGAGGAAATCCCAAATGAGAAACCTCAGCTGCTGAAATCCAAGTTGAGTCCTCGATCGGCCGTCCTTTCCACTTCACCAAATACTCTTCATACTGCCTATTTCTAGTACTCCTACCCACATAATGATCTAGAATGTCTTCTATCTCCTCCTTCTTAGAAGCAAGAATTGGACATGGCTCTAAAACCAGCTCCTCATCTAGACCATCATCATGATACTCTGTTAAATCTGCAATGTTGAAAATGGGAGAAATGTGAATACCATCTGGCAGCTCCACTTCATATGCATTTTGTGAGTCATGTTTCTTCAAAATTTTGCAAGGGCCAAATTTCTTCATTTTTAGCTTGTTGTAAGTACCAACTAGAAATCTTTCTTTTCGTAAGTGCACCATGACTAGATCCCCTACTTGGAATTCCTTATTTCTTCTCCTTTGATCAGCCCTAGCTTAATACTCTTGATTCATCTTGATAATGTGTGCTTGAACCTCCTCATGTAGACGCTTGATGTGTTCAACAAATTCCTTAGCTTCAGTACTTGTTCTCTCCCCTTGTTCTATCTTCCTCAATTCTGGTGTAGTCCTTGGGCTATTCCCATATACAATTTGGAATGGTGATTTTCCAATACTCCTATTTACAGAGTTATTGTAAGAAAACTCTGCTTGTGGTAGAATCAAATCCCATCCCTTAGGCTTATCCCCAACTAAACATCTTAGAAAATTGCCCAGACTTCTGTTTACCACTTCTGTTTGACCGTCAGTTTGTGGGTGATGTGTGGAACTGAATTTCAAGTCTATTCTCAACTTTTTCCACAATGTCCTCCAGAAATACCCCACAAATTTAGTGTCTCTATCAGAAACTATACTCCTTGGAAGACCATGTAGTCTTACCACCTCTTTGAAAAACAAGTTTGCAATATGGACAACATCATGAGTTTTGTGGCATGGAATGAAATGTGCCATTTTGGAGAACCTATCAACCACCACGAATACTGAGTCATTACCCCTTTGTGTCCTTGGTAATCCAAGAACAAAATCCATACTTATGTCCTCCCATGGCCTTGATGGAACAGGCAACGGCTGATATAGACCAGTATTGTGACTAAACCCCTTAGCAACTTGACAAACCTGGCAACTTTGTACGAACTTCTTCACATCCTGTGAAATTTGAGGCCAAAAATAATGTTCTCTAATAATGGCAATGGTCTTATCTTGACCAAAATGTCCTACCATCCCTCCATTGTGTTTCTCCTTAATCAAATTTTCCCTCATGGAACTCCTTGGAATGCACAATTGACTACCTTTGAACAAAATGCCATCCTGAATCAAATAGTCTAACCACTTGGTTCTATCTACAACAATAGGTTCTTTACAAGCTTTCCATGCTTCAGCAAAATCAGGATCCTCGGGGTACAAATTCTTGAGTTCATCAAACCCAACTACTTCAACCTACATTGTTGTAAGCAACAACTGTCTCCTACTTAGTGCATCTGCAACCCTATTAGATTTTCCACTTCTATGCTTCAACACAAATGTATAACTCTGCAAGAATTCTACCCACTTCATATGCCTCTGATTCAATTTACCTTGGCTATTTAGGTACTGTAATGCTTGATGATCAGTATACAAAAAAAATTCCTTTGGCAATAAATAATGCCTCCATTTCTTTACGGCCTGAACTATTGCATAGAACTCTTGATCATAAACAGAATACTTCTTCTTTGCATCATTCAATTTTTCACTAAAATATGCAATAGGCTTACCTTCTTGGCTTAATGCAGCCCCAATAGCGCTGCCACTAGCATCACAATCTACCTGGAACACTTTTCTAAAATTTGGAAGTGCCAACACATGCTATTCTATCACCTTCTTCTTTAGCAATTCAAAACTTCTCGCAACTGCTACAGTCCATTTGAACTCTTTTCTATCCCCTCTTATTGTATCAGTTAGGGGTGCACATATGCCACTAAAATTCTTAATAAACTTCATCTAAAAACTAACCAGACCATGAAATGATCTTACCTCAGTAGCAAACCTTGGAGTAGGCCATTCCAAGATGGCTTTTACCTTCTCTGGATCCATTTTGAGACCTTCAGGTGATATAACAAAACCCAAATAGACTAATTCCCTTTTTGCAAAGACACACTTCTTTAGATTAATTAACAGTTTCTCTTCCCTTAGCCTTTCAAGGACACTACGAATATGCAGTAAATGTTCTTCCAAAGTCTTTCTGAAAATTAAAATATCATCCAAATAGACAATAACAAATTTTCCCAAGAACTTCTTAAGTACTTCATTCATGAGCCGCATGAAGGTGCTTGGGGCGTTCATCAATCCAAAGGGCATGACTAACCACTCATAAAGACCCTCCTTGGTCTTGAAGGCTATTTTCCACTCATCTCCTTCTCAAATCTGTATCTGATGATAGCCACTCTTCAGATCTATCTTTGTGAAGTACTGAGCTCCACTCAAGCAGTCCATAAGATCATCCATCCTTGGTAAAGGAAACCAGTACTTGATGGTTATCCTATTTATAGCTCAAGAATCTGTACACATCCTCCACTCTCCATCCTTCTTTGGTGCAAGTACTGCAGGTACTGCACATGGACTTAGGCTCTCTCGAATCAAGCCCTTCCTTAGCAACTCCTAAACCTGTCTATTTAGCTCCTCTTTTTCAGTAGGAGTCATCCTGTGAGCAACCTTGTTAGGAAAACTAGCTCCTGGAATCAGATCTATCTGATGATTGATTTGCCTTACTGGTGGCAATCCATCTGGAACATTATCAGAGATAATATCTCCAAACTCCCTTAGTAAATCTAAAACTTCAAATGGTATTTCACTACTACCTTCTTTATCTTTCCTAGGAATCAAAGCATAGCACATATGCTGATGTTTCATGCCATCTAAAAACTTCTTTCCATCAACAAGACAAATCGTAGCACTGCTACATACCTTTTCACCTTCCTTTTTAATGGGCTTCAATTTGTGGCGAACTCCATCCTTTGTCAGAGAGTATGTGTTTGCATGTCCATCATGTATTGCATGTCTATCAAACTACCATGGTCTACCCAACAATAGATGGCAAACATCCATCGAAATAACATCACAAAGAACTTCATCATGGTAACTCTCAATTTTGAATTTTACTAAACATTGTTCACTTACCAGGACCTTATGATCATCTTTTACCCAAGAAATCCGATAGGGCTGGGGATGTTTCTCTCTCTTGAGCTTCAGCTTAGAGACCATCTCTTCTGATACCAAGTTATCAGTGCTACCACCATCAATGATCATATCACAACATTTATCCTCACACTTGCATCTGGTATGGAACAAACTCCTCCACTGTCCTGGTTCACTTTCACTACTTAGTAGGACTCTTTCATTTACCAAGGTCTCTCCTCTTTCTGCATCCTCTGAATGTGATGATTGTGCATCCTCATCCACATGAGCAACCCTAGCTTGGCCCTCAGTTCTCCTATCTGTCCTTCCTTGTCGTTGAGGGCATTCAAAGGCACAATGACCTTCTTCATTGCAATGGAAACAGGTACCATGGAAGCCTCCTCTTCCTTTTCCATATCCTCTAGCTCTTCCTCTTTGATTTCCAAAGTCTTGATCATGGGAGCGGTTGAAACCCTTATTCCTCTGGTTTCTGCTAGTACCCACATCTTCATTTTTCTTTTGGGTTTCATTGCGGCCTCCAGATGATCTACCGCTTCCCCTTCCTCCTTGACCTCACCCTCTTTGTCTTCCTTCAAACCTTTTATTTAGCTTCTCTTCAACTTGTAGGGCAAACTGGTATGCCTCTTCAACGCTGGTCATTCTTACCAGACTTAATTCCTCCTGGATGCTAGGTCGCAACCCACTGATATAATGAGCAACCTTCTCCTTATTTGCTTCTGCATGCCCCACTCTAATCAAGAGTCAAAAAAACTCCTCTGTATATTCTTGGACTGATCTTCCTGCTTGCTTTAACCCATGCATCTTCTAAAACAGATCAAGCTCATAGTCCATAGGAATGAACTACTTCTTCAATTTTTCCACCATGCGATCCCATCTTGTGATCTTCTCCTTTCCTCTTCTAAGTCTTTCCAGTTGAACCTCTTGCCACCAAATTTTGGCATGGCCTTTCAGTTTGGCCTTTGCAAACTTAACCCTATCTGGGTCCCTTATATCCTCATACTCAAAGTATTCTTCCAGTTCATTGATCCAATTGATCAACTCATCTGGTTTCAGATTTCCTGAAAATATACCCACTTCAATTGTAAGTCTTTTCCCAAACTTAGTAATGGCCCTAAAAAGCCTTTCCTCTATAGGATTCAGAACTTTCTCGTCAACTTCCTCTTTTGGTCCCATTACTTCCTCTTCATTGTCATCTTCACTGTTGTCACCTGCGGCAACATTTGCTCCTCTATGAAGCTCCTCTTGCAATGCTTGTACCTAGCTCTGGAGGGCTCTAACCTCCTCAAGATTAATAGCTCTGGCCCTTCTGCCATGCTCTCTTCATGGAGGCATCTTCTAACTCGAACCCACAACCACACAGTCCTGGTGCAAACTGCCTCACAGTCAGCGCTTTGTCTACGCACTAAGGAAAACCAGCTCTGATACAACTTGATGGGGACACAACCCAAGAACAGAATGGACACAACGGAAAAGGGAAATTATATTAACTGAGAAAATAAGCTAGTACAAATAGTATGGAGAAAATAAACTTCAGAACATGCCCTAAGGGCTTACAATAGCATAAATCTAGAGAATATTTCTCCTTTTAGCACCTCCTCTCAAACTCCACTCTGAACTGCCTTTTACAATGCCAGAAATCTCCTTAAATAGAACCCGGAGGGTTAAGGACTAGGAGTACATTCTAGAAAGTGCTAGTAGGCATCCACCAATGAAATAGAAAGTTTCAGAAGCTACGTTAGAAGTTGGTGCAAATCTAGAAGAATCCAAAAATGGTAACCGAACTTTCGGGAGGCATAACTTTTGAACCGTAGCTTTGATTGACGAACCATTTACATTTTCGGAAAGCTCTTGAAGTGATCTATAGACCTATGGACTATCTTTTCTTGTCCCCCATTTTTTGACACTTTTTGAGGTCATTTAATGCCCCAAACCTGACTTTGAAGCATTCTTAGGAGGTCTCCAAAACCCAAAAAACTGCAATAACTTGCAAACCGTGGGGCCTATTGACCTAATTCTTTTTTTGAAATGCTCTAAATCATGATTACATTCATCTGGCCAATTTACACCTTCTAGTTTACCGAAATGATGGCCCAAATACATGCTCCTATTTTTTTAGGATTTTCAAACGCACTGATAGTTGAACAATGAGAGTTGGAACCTTTATTTGAGCCAAATGGGTATCCAAAAATGTAAAGACATGAAACAAAAACTAAGTCTAAGTACCTTTTTCTGGGTGACACAGGATTGCCCTTATACCTTTGGATGCTCCTGCATTAGATATAGAGGCAATAACTTAAGAAGACTAGCAACAAGATTAGAGTGTACTTGAGGTACACATGCCAAGTGTCATTCCCCCTCATGTGGAACAAGTTAGTCAACAAGAAATAATAAAGATCAAGGATGTTTCTAATAATACTATGTAGAACATCAATTCTTTGATAGGGAATGATTTGAAGAGGATTCTACATGATTCAAATTTAACTACTAAACTTTTCACTAATCTTGCATTAGTTAGTACAAATGAAATTAACAAAGCATCACCAGGAGAGAAAATGAATACTAACACATCTAGTGTGTCCCTTACACTTACAAAGTGTAAGGTCCACACTGGTACCCTATTTTAGATACCCTATAGGAGAATAATGTAGATTTTTATTAGTATAAGGTTGTTACCCCATCATATAACATTAGGACGATAACATAAGACCACATGAAAATGGGGCTCAAATTGTTTAAACTGAGAGCCTAGCCATGAGATTCAAGGTATGATTTACTAAAAAATTAGAGGCAAGGAATTAGCATTCACCCTCATAGGAGATAACAATGAATATAGATCAAAGGATAACAAAACATAATGGTTGCACTTGTAGTTTTGGTTTTAAATTATGATGACATCATTATGGAAACATTTTAACAAGCTGAGGAATTTACCCTAGAAACTCACACACAAACCCCTCATAATGTGATTAAGGGATATTGCTAGAAATGTCAATATGTTTAATGTGAACATGATAAAGCCAAGGTGAATCTTTGGAAGATTCAAAACCTCATTGTATTGTGTTTATTTTGTAATGTGATTGTGCATTAGTGTTATAGTCAGAGAGCATGATTAATTAGAGACATGTCATCATGATGTGCAAAGTGTTTTAATATGTGTGTGTCTCATTTGACACTTGTATTGCTTATGTATAAATGACATGTCAAATAGGATTCTTTGGTATGAATTCACTTAACCTAAGCCCAATCCTCATTATGTAATCAATTAAGCCACCTTGGAGAGTGTTAGGAAGAGTCACCTTCTTGATGGAAATTCAAGTTATAATTTGATAGGAACTTTAGAGAGCCTAAAGTGATTTCCAAGTGTTAATTTTGTGAAAATAAGTTACCCACATGGTAATAGTATGGGTTGGGGGTTTAAATATAATCATAAGTTGGTTTATGGGACCTAGGTGACCTTCAAAAATAGTCATTTCCAAGACAATTCGAAAATCAGATTGTTACATGACTTCCTCCCTCATTACACCACTTGGTTAAGTTCTTATTGGTAGAAAGGTACAAGAAGGTAAGAGGGGTAGGTGAGGATGAAATTGGAGGTCTTTTTAGGGAGCTTGTTCCAATCTTAGTGGTTGTTCACCCACTCTCTAATTGTAGAGACAGATAGGGTTGGGAAGGAGAAGCTTGGAAGCCAAGGAGGAAAAGATCTTCATCCTCATGTCAAAGCCATAGCTTGAAAGGAGGTTAGTGCTTCATGCCACATTCCTTGAATTTCATGAAAGTTGAAAATGGAAGTTGTAAGTGTGTTTCCATTAGGATCTATGTGTTTCCATTTGGTGCATGTTTGTAAATATGGTGAGTGTGAGTGAGCATGTTGAATCTCTTTGCATTTGGTTTTGTTTTCTTGGATTGTGACTATGGATTGAATTTTGTGATGGGTGTGAAGGCTTCACTCACCCTTGGGAGGGAAGAGAAGCCTTGGGGTGAAGGGGTTAGTTGGGCTTTTCATTGAAGTTGAGAAATCCTTCTCTTGGAGAGGGGATAGTTTGCATGGAGTATGGGCTCCATTGAAGCCATATGCCTTTCTATTGTACTATGGGAGGTATAAGTGAGGAAGTGTGGGGAGGAGTATGTGTTGATAGCCTTGTTGAGGCATGTGATATTGAAAGCCTTGTTATGCCATGCTTCTTGAAAGCTTTATTGGGATATTGCAATTGCAAGTTTTATTGTTTCACAAGGATATGGCATTCTCCTCCTTGAAGAGCCCATCTTTACCCAATGTTTATGATTCCATTTGTGAATCATTGTGTGAGCCTTGGTTGAGGATTGTAAATGTGTTGTTAAACTGTGGTATTCATGTTGGTTCTTGTTATTGTGAAGTTTTTTGAATGTATCCTAGTTGAGCCTTGTTTCCTCTAGCACAGGGGTGGCCTCCTTGAGGCCTAGGTTGGGAGGTGAGCCTCCATGGTTCCACAATTTTTGTTCCTATATTGGAGGTCTTGGCTTGAAGCCTTGGACAGTTGAATTTTGTAAAGTTCTACCCTTGCATAGAAGAAGAGCACATTATTGTATTTGCATTGCAATGGAGAACCAACCCAATTTGTTTGTCAAGTGGATTTATTTGTATTTAAGGAATGATGTTTTCGGTCTCATACTTATGTCCATAGAGAGATTATGAGCTATCTTGCTTGAAAAGAATATTTCATTGTGTAACTTGAATATAATGATTCCACCACCCTATTGTATGCCTAGTATTGTGTTAAATGTAACCTTAATTGGATAAAACATATTGAAGAAAATAAGTTTGTATCATGATATACATTGGATGAAGAATAGGAGATTATTATCTGTTATTTTTTAATTTTTTTTTCACAAGTTTCTTATGGATAATTCAGATGTGTTTGAGTTCAATCTTGAATATATCAAATGTAGTCTATGTCTGAATTGAGGATGAAACTTGTGGTCATGATGGAAAATATCAACCAGAGAATTGGAGTATTTGAAGTTCTTAGAGTTATATGAAATTTTTTTATTGTGTTGCATATAAAAGCATCTGTAAATTAAGTTTGAGAATAATTAGAATAGTTGAGATGATCCTACAATAGTTCTCCAGTATGGATTAAATCATGATACTTATAATGCATGAATCAATTATCTTAGATCTGATAAAAGTTACATAGAGGAACATAAGAAAAATAAACTAGAATGGAAGAAACAAAGGAAATAAGTTCAAATTGAAATAGGTGTTGTAGATGCATATCAATTCTCTAGAAAATGTATGAGCAACATCAAATAATGTCATGCCAATATAGTCCAATAAGAAAGTAACATACCCTAATATTATTATCTTGACCATTATAAGATTTAAATATATACCCTGTGCAACCACCTCATTAAAAAAAATTGTCAGTCATAACATATACTATCAATAGATCATGATGAGTCTTTGACTAAATAAGGAAAAAAAAAATTTTTAAAAAAATTCTATCAAACAATGGCCTACACCATTACAAAAAAAAGTAACATCTAAGCCTACCCTGGATTAGAAGGGTACTAGGTTGATTCAATCTTGGGAAGGGTGTAGCAGTCTTTTTATTGGGTTAATAGTCTTAAAGCCTATTCTCCTTATTAGTTCTTGCCTATGGCAGGAATACTATTGCATTCAAGCAAGTGCTTTTAATTTTTTAGTCAGACCAATAAAATCATAGTATTTTACCACTTCTATAATCTAGTCAAATGTTTGTTTTTTAAAAACTATTAAAAGAGGAAAATGTTGTTTATCTCATGCTTTATTGGCTATACTGAATTTAGGCAAGAGATAAATTATTTTCCTCCTATTATAAACCAAAAAATAATTGTTGACTGACATACATATTTGTTGCTAGATACATGGACCACTTAAAATTCTTCATCTATATTGGGTTGGCGCAAGTGATTACAGCCTTACTAATGCTTGGCTGAAAGGATAAACCTTCCACTTAAAATTCTTCATTTGTATTGGGTCAGCACAAGTGATTACAGCCTTATTAATGGTTGGATGAAAGGATAAACCTTCATTGAATGCTTCTAGTTAGTTGTAAAGCAGGTGAGGTGGTACATTTGCGTATAAATGAATGTGAACATAAGAGTGCAGTGAAACAGCATATAACTCCAGATGCTAGAAGAAAGCAGTATGTTGTTCCCGATATTTATAGAAAATCAATTACTGGCACAAGCTCTAGATAGCTATAGAATCTTTGTGTGTAATCATATCATATTCTACATTTGAAATCTTTGTAATTGATGATTTTATGTTGAACTGGAAATAAATTTTTTTTTGTTTCCAACAATCTCTTTGGGTATTAATTTCGAGTCTACTGTCAACTGTTTGACAAACCAAATAGCAATTGAATGTATGTTTTGAATTTTATTTCAATCAAGTATGTTAGCTCATGTGCCGTCGAACTCTTCTTTCATGTATTGGTTTTTCTAAGCAGCTCCCCAATCAAGTGTAGTGATAACTAGAGTGTCATTTAAAAGTAATTGTTTCACAATAGTTCTGTGGTTTTTCAGCATGTTTCTTCCATGATGTAGCTCATAAACATCTTTAGGAAGGCTCTTCTTAAGGATTCTTAAAGCTTTGTGTTTTGACATCAAAGATTGCCTCCAAGAGGAGAGGTATGATGTAGATTAAGATGATAGGAGCAGGCTGACATTGATGGCTTTAAGTGAGGCCATTTTCGTGTATATGACTTTGGGTTTTCCCTTAAGAGGGAACTTTGCCCATATTCTTTGTATAGGTATGCTTGACTCACACACTTGCTTACATTGTCTATGCTACATTAACGTTCTTTCTTTCTTTCTTCCTTCGATTTTAAGAAAGATCAGCCTGATTTGCTACCTTTATTCTTGATTTGAAGTTAATTTCTTCATTACTTATTCATCTTCTATAGATCTAAAAGGCCTTTGATATTTTCTCTCACAAGTTGTTTTGTAATCTTAAAGTTGTTTTGTGAAAAAGAACGTTTACATAGAGATGGTGTTTGATATGGGCCAACGTTGTTTTGGTTTCTCAAAATCTCCTTCCACATTTTTTGCGATGCTTTGTGTGTGCAATCTCGTGCTAAATAACTGCTAAGAAGACTGTTTAAAAATACTTTTGACTAAAGAAATATATAATTGTAGGAGCTTTTATGCCGTATTAGAGCATAGCTAAATATGATTCTAGCATATTTATCCATATTTTTAAATAGTTTTTCATTGTTAATGACTAGTCATTTAATTTGTCTATTCTTCTAGTTTATAAATCATTAGGAGCTTTTATGTTGTATTAGAGCATAGCTAAATATGATTCTAGCATATTTATACATATTTTTAAATAGTTTTTCATTGTTAATGACAAGTCATTTAATTTGTCTATTCTTCTAGTTTATAAATCATTATATTATTCAATAGTAATCTTTTTACAATCATTTATATATTATATATATTTAATTGCATATTTATGTACACATACTTTTTCTCTTTTACTATTCTATTATAAATGATTATAATTAGAATATAATTCAAAATTAGATGAATTTAATATGAAGGATTTGATCAGCAATATCCACTATAAATAGTTATATTTCAAATAAAATTTGAAATTGAATAAGTCTAGTATGAAGGATTTGAAAAAAAGTATTTACAAAGGTAATATCATGTTTAATTCTATCAATATTTTTAGTCTTAATTAATGATTGATAAAACATTTTTCTAAAACTAATTAATTTGTGTATTAGATTAAGAGCAAACAATTTTAATATTTTAATGTTTCTGAGTATATAAGAATGAATATATATGAAAATAATTTAAATGTAAAGACATATTTTTATAATAAAAGTTAATTTATAAATGTAAAATATATATATATTTTTTGTAATAAATGGTTCAAATTTAATTGTATAAAATGATTCATTAAACTCTTATTTAACACTCTCATTTATCATTCAAGGTTAGAGGGCAAGAGAAAACATGAAAATGTTATGCTCATTATTTGATAGAAATTCTTTTACATAATTAATTCATAACATTCAATATTAGAGAAATTAGGAATTTTTATTATTCTAATATTTTGTTGAACAAGCTATGAAAATAAACATCATTTTTATAGAATTATGTTTACTGACAATTTGGTCAAATATAAATATTTGTTTACTTAATACTTAGAATTTCTTATTTCTTATTTTTTAAATATATTTTTTATTTGTTTTATATTAATATTTATCTTTAACAACTATAAAATATTATTTCTTTAATTTTACACTATGTTTTACTAGCCATTATTTTACAATTTTGCTCTAATTTTTTTAATACCATTTTACAAATTTTAAAACTAATATTGGTGGTTTGAATTAAGTAGTTAGCAAATTGTGGGTTTTGTTATATTTGATTTGTTTTAAACTCATCAAAATATAGTAGTTTTACTAACCATTAACATCTCTCCATTAGTTTATAGATCAATACTAATTTGTATTAACATCTCTCCACCAGTTTATAGATCAATACTAATTTCTTCATGCTCAATTTATAGTTAACTATCACCTAATCTCAAACTCTTCCTTTCATCCTCCATAACAATACAACTATCATGCATATGGCAAGAAGTATGACGCTACGCATCACTTTTTAAATATGGTGCCTACCTCTTCCCTAGGTGCTATATGCTTAGAAATATTTGAAAAATTTGCTAGTCCATGTTCTGACATGACATGTCAAAAATCTCCCATCCCATCCTAGGCACCTTGATGTCCTTGACTTAGATGTTTAAAACGATAAAAAAATAAAAAAAAGAGACCTGCAAGCAAAGGCGACCATTGCTAGCCATAGGCATAAGAAAATTTGCATGGGAAAAGGGACCCACCTTCCCATCTTCCCCCTCCCATGCCAATCAAAGTATCTAAGCACTTAGGGCCCATTTGGTGAGCGGAATAGGAATAAGTATTCCAAAATTTTTGAATTCCTTGTTTGGATGCACCAAAATGGGATTGGAATATGAGGTAAAATAGGAATATGTATTCCAATTTTGGCCCAAAAATGGGGTCTTGCAATTCCACCCAAATAGGTGTTATTGGATTACGTATTCCTATTCCATTTTTTTTAATTTTAGAAAACATAAATTTTTGGGTCTGCAAATTCCAATCAAATATTTGCTAAACCAAATGAAGAATAGGAATGCGTTCTATTCTAGAATACGTATTCTAGAATATGTATTCCTATTCCACTCACCAAATGGGCCCTTATAGTGCTAGAAACAATCTAACATAAGTAAGAATTAAACACCCCCTCTGCATTCAAAAAGTTGCCCACTTTAATAATGGGGCTTGGTCAACCAAGAGGAAGTGGGGGTCAATTCTTAGGGTGGGCATGTGCATAGAGGTAGGTTAGGTGGGTATAAATTCTTGGCAAGGATATAAGATTATGGACAAAAGGCATTGTTGGGTACATATGCCAAGGCAAGGAAAAGATTATTTAGCTAGAAAGCTATTGGTGTTATTGAGTGATGTTATAATATTAATTGAAGTTAGTAAAAGATAGATGGGTTAGGGTAAAGAGTATTAGTTAGATAGTGGTAAGGATTATATAGATGATAAATTGATAAGTAGAGTATAGGATTATTTTTCCATTGGTGGAATTTAGAGTTATTAGATGCAAATAATTGTAGGTTAGTTAATTGGAAAATATCAATCCTATTATGCAATATGGGTACAATATAATAATAAAATAATAATAATATAATGAAAATATAGAATACTTAGTGGTTACTATAAAGGAATGTGTGGCACAGAAAAAGTAATTGTATAGAATTTTATATAGACATATACACAAATAGACACATTCTAATATTGATAGAGTATCGAATATTATAAATATAATAATTAGAGTTGTCATGTTAAATGTACAAGTTGAAACCTTGGGTTTCGCTCACTTAATGAAGCTAATAAGAATGCAAACCTAGATAGGTATGACTCATTCTATATACATTTAAGTAACCATAATAAGAAGCATTGGGTTGAATTAGAAATGCAAAAAAAATATGTTGTCATATGACGTGCTTAGTTAATTCTTGGATTGCGTATATTGGGGATTGTATATAAGAACTTGATAAGTGCATGCATTGACACTAATAGTAATTCATTTACAAGATTAAGGTAAGTACACCTTTGATATAATCATCTTCTTAAAATTAACCTTCCATCAATGTGTTATATATAGGGCTTAAAGATATGCTTGAGTAACTAGGAAGGGATACAAGAGTCAATATGCATGCATCTTATCACAAGAGTATCATATAATGTAACCCTACCTTTTAAATAGAGTTTGTGGTCTAAAATTAATATGGATGCTACCATGTATAACCATTTCAATCAATGTGACATTTAATCCTTGTTATGACAATTTAGGAAGTACCATACGAGATTTACCCAGATATCTTGGTGATGGAAGGATTCAAACATTTGGTAATGTGTGGATAAGGTTCCTTAACACCATAATTGATATGTAGGATGATTGTGTTTCTTAGAGGATGGTCGATCAATGACCAATGTGTCTTCGGAAATCAAGGCTTGCACACTTAGTCAAAATTATACCTTTAAGAGAACTTTAACCTTACTCTAGTATTAACTTCTTATTTGAATTATTGTGTCATTAAACTTCTATGATGTATGATTGAAAAGTGTGTTTGAAATTTTTTTTTTTTTTTTTTTTTTTGTGTTCTTGCCCCATAGGTTTTGGGCATGACACAAAGACAAGATGTATAGAAGCAAAATAGGGTGTCACCTCTGAAACTCATGTTCCAATTCCCATTGTGGTATATGAAAGAAAGGACCCAATGACATGAAATGTCAACACCTTGGTGCCAAATGCTTTAGTGCAAGAAATTTTAGTAGTTGAGAAGGATGGGACACAAGTTTAGATAGGTCAAGAAGGTATTCCTGCACCTAAATCACAGATTTAAGGTGAATAAACCATAGAGAAGGATAGGACTTAAGAGTTAATCTTGACTATGAAACCAAAGGAATATATAGAAATTCAGATAGTGATTATCCTACCAAGCTTTACATCTCATTTTCCTAGTCAAACTCTTGAAAGGTCAAGTGTAGATGCTACACCATTATAGTAATCAAGGCCTAGTCCTAATACATATAAGGTTAGAGAAGGTATATCTTATAGAGATGTCAAATTAGATGAGGTGATTGAACTTCCAAAGTTTGATCTAGCAAAAATCACCATAGAACAATTGAGCATATTGCAAGATGATCTAACAAGGAAGAAGAATCAAGAGTTACTTAGAAGGGAGCACAAGAAAATACACATGATATATGACATCAAAGACTTATTTCTTGAATCATTTAGCCTCGTAGAACCTAATATAGATAAACCTATTCTTAAGCAACTAGTAAATATGGTGGACAGGATCAGTGATGCAGACTTGGACATAAACACCAAACTTTTAGAATGGTCTGAGAAGATATTTTTAACAAAGGTTAATGAAAATACTTATAGAGCCATTGCACTCAAATAGGTTGACTTAGCAACTAAAATGGAAGATGTAAAAAAGGTGTTAGAGAACATATTTTTTCTATACACAAAGCTTTGTGATGTGAACTTGTTCACACAAGAAGTAGAAAGGGCTATTGACTGGCTATAGGGAGACTTAAAGATAACATGTAATATTCTTAATTTGTCTCCTAGTAATAGTCATACTCACTTTTAGAGGTTATTATTTACTCAAGTTCAACTAGCTGCACTACATGCACAAGATGCAAATACCAGGGCTACTTTTATAAATATTCAAGCCATGTTGACCCCACACATCGAGGTGTTGCACAAGGAGCTAGCCTTTGAAAAAATTATGATGAAGAAAGATGCTCATATTTATCCTCATGAAGGCTTAGTGGACCTTGTTGCCAATCTAGATGTACAAATTCAATCTCTAAAGGTGGTGTGCAACAATTGGGATGCAACATTAAAGATTATACTAGAGGTCCATCAAACATTTTTGGACAAACACACTATTCATATACCACTGATGAGATAAGTGTCAAAAAAGGGGGAATCAAGGTATGAAAGGTGAATTAAGACATAAAAGGAGAGACTGCTCAAAGGGAGAGTATAGTCAAAAAATAAAGTAAGCCATCAACTAAAGAAAATTTACTCAGAAGGAGTATTAGATTTATATACAAAAAAAACAATCAACTCAAGGGATTTATGACATTTTGAGGTATGATGATAAGTCATTAGCTTTGAAAATTTTTGAAGTTTTGGATTTTTTTTATGTGAGATGAGTGAAGATCATAGATTATTTGAGTTATGCTTAAGTTAAGTATATATTTCCATGACAAAGTGTTTTATCCACTCATGTCAAAGGGGGAGATTGTTAATCTAATATCGGTTTTGGCATATGAGTGACTAAATAGTTAGTCATATTCATAAAGTGCATGCCAAGTAAGTAGTTTATGTTGAGCATAAGTTGTCAGATAATACATAAGGCAAGAAGAATATATAGTATGTGCCAAGCACTAGCATGTGTCAAGCAGACAGTTAGCATTGAGTCACTTCAATGTTGAGAAAGTTAGTGTATGTCAAGTGATTCAACTATTGACTAAATAGTGGATTCCAAGTCATCAAGAGAGGAGTTACAACATTGAGGATATAGTGGATGCCAAGAATCAGAGGGTTTAAGTGTCAAGTAAGAAGTTTTGGACATAGTTGTTTTTAATGGCATAAACTTCTATGTAAACCAGTTTTGGGCTAACTAAAGGATTGTTTTGTGATCCTAGATGATAAGAACAAATTTATATTGAAAATCCCTATGCAATACATGCAACCAATCAGATTGAGGGATGTTCTAAGTGATCAAATGGGTGAATGAAAACTACTAATTCTTACCTAACCCTAAGTCACTTAGGTCTTCTTAAGGAAAGCAAACCCTAAAGATGCTAAGGACTGAAGAGAGAATTTTTCATGTGTAGACATAGCATTCATGGTGACTAAGGAGTTTTGAATCAAGATATGCATCATAGAATTAGTTAGAGAGAATAAAGGAAAGGAGAGAGAAAGTGATACATCTAGTCTGAGGGGATCGAGTACACATTAGGATAGAGGCAGTCTATTATCTATAAAATGATTGCTAACCAAAGGATCAAGGTTGAGACATTTTAATAGGTGAATCAGTAAAATCTCTTAACAAAGTAGCGTTAATAGGTTTCAAGTTCTTGCAGACTTTTGTATAGATCTCTTAGCCAAGTGCTTATTTCATTGTAAACTAAAGTTCTTAAACCAGGAATACTTCTAAGAGGGTGTTGAAATCCTATAAAAGGGTAAGATCTAACAATATTTGTAAGCCTCTAACAAGACATACCTTTCATAAGGTAGATCATAGTTTATGATCAAACATTTCAACCTTCACTAGAGACACTTTAAAACTTTAGTAGTGAAGATGTTTAGGTGTCATCCCCACCCCAATTTTACCTTCTCATTAGATGGATTCTTGGTAATCAAATATCTTGTTTCATATGTGTTGAATGTTTATTTGTTTTCATGCTATGAATGAAAATGCTTATTGTGAGATGGATGTGTTGTGAATATTTTAATGGATAAAGTTTTGAAGGATTGATTCACACCCCCCCCTCCCAAACCTCTCAGATTTTACTTTCCTTATTTTATTTCCAACATAGACTAGTAGCCCAACTAATCTGTCTATGAGCCTATGCATGACATTAGTCTATGCGTACTACACTATTCAACCTTACCTTCTATCACATTAGCTATAGCTATCTTGATGGAATGTCATGTCCATGATGAATTTTTTGACAATTAGATTTATGTAGTGATGTAGTTGTTCTCATTAATGGCAATACATGATATACCTACTTATAGAAAACCTTGGTAATAAAGATGCTTAGCTTCTGGTACTCAAAAAATTGTTGAAGTGTGGAATTAGTTTACAACAATACATTTTTTTATATGTAAAATGTTTTTGACATCATATTATGACTATCAAAGATAGATGGAGATAGTATACATATTGATGATGATATGTATAACCTTGGACATTAGTATAGATAGTATGGAAAAGAAATATTTATGATTTACTAGTGAAGAAAAACAAAAAAATTAAAGAGAAAGAAATTATTTTGATTACAAAATAATTACTTGACCAATTAGGACTGACATCCTAGATGTTTACTCTAAGTTGGAAAAGTATATTGGGGATTTAGCCAACCTAGATTTTTTTTTTGAAAGGCATGATATTTATGCAAAGACATCATGTGAATTCATTTGAGAAGTAATGTGCAATTGTAATATGAAAAATGATATGCAAAATTTTTGTAAAGCAATATATGCAAAGTTTTGACAACTTGATTTTGTGATTTGAGATTGAGCTAAGCTTAGAGATCAGACAAGAAAGAAGGTACATCATCTATATACTTAAGGATTAATTACTTGTTTGGGAAGTGATTTCTTCTTGTAATTAGAAGTGCATGTTTGGGTAATCGACTCTTCTTGCATCTAATGTACTACAACTCCTAATAGGGATTCAAAGTCCCCTAACAAGGACTCTCTATACTAAATTTACTCATTGACTCCTAACAAGGTCCATCCTCTAACAAGGAACACATATATCAGCTTATATTATCTCGTGGGTATCATCACCACTAGGGTTTTCCCTTGGCCAAGGCTTCCCTAGTTAACAAATTATGGTGTTAGGAGTTCTCTTTAGCATGGTTATTATTATTGTTTAGCATTACTTTCTTACTTTCTTATGCATGATTCAAAGTACTTAATAATATCTAGGTGGAAAAAAAAGTTTGTAGAATACTAACTCAGCTCCCCCTCTCATTATTCCCTATGTTTAACAATTTTTATTAGAGTAGAGTTACTCAAAAGGGGCTTAACAGCTTGAGTAATATCCCAATAGATATGGAATAGTTGATGAAGAACCTTGAAGTGGCACTTGAACAAATTGATCTCCTTACTGAAAAAAGAAATAAGTTGAAAGATAGATATGAAGACTCCAAAGTATACATTGGACAATTGAAGGACAAGATTGAACATCTCAAATCCAAGCTTGAATGTACTGAATGTACTAGTGATGATGAATATTCAAAACTTAAAATAGAGTACAATATCTTGAACTGTGAATTAAGGATTACCAATTTAAAGTTGAAATTGAAGAATGATCCTAGAAAAATTAAATCTGATTTGAAGATTGAAAATTCAAATCTTAAAGTGATTTTAGTGAAGAAGACATTAGAATTTGAAACATTGAAAGAAGATCATGAAGAACTTCATAAGTACAAAACTATTGTGAAAGGTGAAGTAACTCAATGCAAGTACCAGCTATAAAAGCTTTACACTAGTAGAGAAAATATTGATGAATCAATTTCAATACAAAGACCTACCTATGATAAGACTGGTCTTGATTATCTATTTAACATATTTGTGAAGAAAACTGGAAGTAAATCATATCCAAAAGAGAAAGATAAATCTTATGATAAGATTGAATCTAGTCAATCTTCTGATAATTCCAAAGAAGTTTGACAAAAGAAGGAAACTAAGAAATTGGATGAACCTAAGTAGGTGGAATCTCCTAAGAAAACTAGGTATGAATTTAGAGGTAAATATTTTTCATGTAATGAAATAGGTCATATGAAAAGAGATTATACAACTAAATCGTTTAATTATTTTACAAAATTTTACTATCATAATTGTCATGGTATTGGTCATAATGCAATTGATTGTAGGAAATTTAAATATGATAATGATGAAAGAAATAGTAGAATATCTAGAAACACTAACCCTATAGATAGAAGAAGATCTAATGAAAGGACATCAAGGGGAAGTATACCTTATGAAGAAAGGAAGTAGATCATGTGCTATAAGTGTAAAAACTTTGGAAACATAGCCCAAAATTGTCAAGCACCTATTGATCAACAAAATACTAGAAGCATAACCCCCGTATGTCAGTTATTCAACAACTTTAGACATACAAAAAGTATTGCAGAATGTACAAAAGAAATAATGGAATGAACTTCAGAAATGATAGAAGGAATCATGGAAGAAACTTTGGAAATAGAAGCAACAATTGGAGGAACCTCGAAAATGATAGAAGGAATCATGAAAGTGACTCTGGAACTAAGAAAGGTAATGAAGAAGAAACAAATGTTGTCAATGAAATTCAAGAAGAATTTAATGAGGCTTTTGTAAAGGGATTAGATATTATAGAAGAAAAGTTAGATGATTTTAAGATAGGAAAATCAAAGTCAGTAATGGAGTTTGATTCAACCAAGTTGAATTAAGCTTGTTCACAACACCATAATTGGAAAGTTTATTTAGAGATCAAGCTATGAGTAGCAAGGTTGATAGAATATGCATCTTAATGAGTTTGGACTGTAGTTAAGCTCTCTTTCAATTTGAATCTTATTGAAACAAGTTATGACGGCAATAAGAGTTACTTTTATAATAGAGAAAGCTTACTAGATGTGACAGAAGATGAAATCTATGTTTTTACAAAAAAATTTGTGATGAAAAATTTTGTGCAGCATTGTCATGATGAAAGGAAGCTATGGAGAACCTCATATAGCATTCAAAGATTGGACAATCAATCTTGAGAAGATATTTGATTTTAGAGAAAAATAAATAGCTTTTTTGATTTAGAAAAATACACAAACAATGCAAGTTCCAGCTGATTTAATTGATTACAAACTTGATTATTTATACATTGTGATCATCTCAAAAGCTTTGAGCACCCAAAAGAAATTTAGAAGAAGTAATTTCGAGCAAAACCCTACTCTAAATAAGGTATTTTATCATTCTTTGCAATAAATTCTTTGATAATTTTTTTTTTTATAACCATGAATATGTTAGTTATTTTGAATGTTGAAAATGTCAAGAGACCCAAATTAAAGGTTGTTCCTATAAAACCCCTAGATGAAAACCCTAATTTAGCTTTATCAAATACTATAGATAATTTAGTTTTCTTAGAACATGTTGACTTAGACTTTGTTAGATATCATTTTTACTATGAATTGTATACAAAAGAATGGATTCAAATCACATTGAGTAGAACTCATAATGGAAAGATTTGGGTGGAAGAAAATATAGTCGACATATTTGCTGACCTTATTCATGAGGTCACTAGTCTTAGCAAACAAGGTAGTATACCTATTGGTGATAAATTAGTTAAGAAAAGGGTTGAAAGTTATACTAAGGTAGTTTACAATCGTAAAGAAACAATGATCAGCACCATCAGACAACATAATGTAAGATTCTTGAGTAGAATCATTGAATATTCTATTTAAGTTCTAAGAGTGATGAGTTATCAATAGGGTTTATTTATCTAGCTTATAAGATGAGTGTTGAGAAAGAACAAGTGAATTTAAATGAGATTATGAGAGTACAACTTCTTGAGATTTTGGAGAAAATTAAGAGAACTAAGAATGGTGTATTCAGATTCTAGTCTCTAATTAATCATATTTTCTTTCATATACTTAAGAGATTTATATTAATATTATGAGTAGTGAAAGATGCACTATGGACAAGATAACAAATGTGTGCAAAAGGCATTAGAGAAAATCTTGGATAATAGAAATTTTATTATGACAAGATTTCAAAATGAGATGAAACATAGATTCAGAATTACCCTTGTAATCGTTGATAGATTTAACAATGATATATGTTTTATGGTGGATATAGAGTTAACCTATATTGAAGTAGTAAAACCTTGAGAAAAAATTCTTGAGCCCCTAGGTTATGAATTGAGTAATGATATAGCTATTATTTATATTGATTTAAAGTTGAAACCTAATATAGATCAAGCATCATACATATTTGGAATGTATGAGGAGATAACCTAGTCAGCTTAATAGGCATCATCAGAAAAGGCATCTCATAAGAAGATTGCATCTGTAATGAAGAAAGCACAATTTGAGGCTAGTATGTTAGAAGAAGAATCACAAGTAGTTAGACAAAAAAACTAGTGAACAAGGTGTAATGTATGTGACACCTCTCTTAGTTGTTCAAGTATCCAGTGTATATATTGCAAAAACTCCTACAAAATAAATTATCCTATATGCTTTTGTATTAGATGAACAACAAAGTGGATCTAAGAGTTAGTCAAAAAGACTTAAGAGACAAGCTACTATACTAGAGAAAAGAAAGAAGACATTGTTGACAATTGAAGACTCCAGTGATAAAGAAGAAGAACAGGAACAAGAAGACAAATAGCTAGAGAAAGTCATTGTTTCCAAGTAGCCAATAGGTAAAACAAGGCAACCCTAGAAACCAAAGATAGAGAAGATTAACATAGCCATTGTTAGTGAAGGGAACTTTGTGCAAATGAAAAAGTTTTATGATTTATATAGTGATATTGAGAAGGAGTAGATTGATATTTATATTGTGAGATACATGATAATAAATAGCTTGAAATGTAAGGATATTAATAGTTTTGTAAATCAGAAAGTTGATGACAGACTTATAGCAAAGAAGGCACCAGTTTAAGAAGAAGATATGGAACTTTAGGAATCAATAATAAGAACTATGTGCAAGACTGAAGATGAAGAAGAAATAAAGAAATTGATGAGTAAACTAGCACCCTATCTATGGAACAAAATGAGGCATATTCTATTTATAGGAGGTGATAAGAATACAATAAGAAATGAAACTATTGCAACTATCAATAAAATGTTGATGGAGGTAGAGACAACTCCTACAACTACATAGAAAACTTTGGATGTATCAATAAGTGGTGATACTATGCAAATTAATCAAACTAGTGTCAAACATTAATGATAATCCTTTCATAAGTTATAATTATCTTGAACCCCTCTCCAAAGATATTTAGGATTAGTTGAGATTGAATGAAGAAGAGAAAATACAACTAGAAGAAGAAAAGAAGAAGATTGAAAAAGCCGAGATGAAATTGCTTGAAGAGGCAAAGAAGAAGAAAGAAGATGAATAGAGGAAAGAAGAAGAAAAAGAAAAATTTTGGAAGGAGAAAAGAAGGAGAAAGAAAATAAAGAAAGAGAAGAGAAGGAAGAAGAAGAGAGAAAATCAAAGAAGGTAGTAGAGAAGAAACAACTGGAAGATGAGGTGAAAGCATCTAGTTCATCCTATCTTGTATCTCTTGCTAACCTTATAGGTATTAATGATTATCAATCTAACCTAATCTCATCCTTGAAAAGATTATTTGAGAAGAAAAAAAAGGTCAAAAGTCTACATAGAGCATTAATGGAGGTGAATGAAAAATTACACAACACCCTCATAGCAAAACACACTAAAGTAGACCCCCAAGAGAGAGAAAAAGAAGTTTTAAAATCATTTGATGATGAGTTTACAATTTTTTTTTATGTTGCTAAGTCTGAGGCTCAAATTTCACATGATGCTAATATTGTTAGCACCATTTGTTAGAATATTCAAAATGATTTGTTGAGTCTTGATACTTGTATCAAGGAACTCCAAAGATATCAACAAGTTGGAAAGGCACTGTACATCAAATGCACTTTATCTCATAAGTTTTCCAAAGATTTTGATAGAAAGAATCAAGGGAAGTTGAGTGAGCTAGAAGCTCGAACTAGTCAGATATAGTAACCCTCTTGTAGAGCTGATGAGTTGGAAAGACAAGTTGTTGGTGTTCACAGAGACATTAGGAAACTAGAACTTCAAAAAGAACTAAATTTGAGAAGACTATCATAATTTAGAGAGTCTATTGCCTTGAAGATATCAACCATTCAGAGACAATTGGAAGAATGTGTCAAAGCAAATGACACTTGTGCAAATTTCACCTACTCTGACCTTAATGCAGTTGAGATTGCATCATATGTATTATGTGCAATGCTCACTACTACCAAAGTAGAAAAGGACACATGGGAGAAAGGTATGAACAATTTAAAAACAAATTTTGATGATTGTATGAAGATATTAGCACCTTGAGGAAGCAAGATATTGTTTGACAACAAATAGACAACTTTTTTTGAGAGTTTTTGGACCTTTTGACCTTTTTCATTGATGTCAAAGGGGGAGAAGTTGTAGAAGAAAATTGTTTAGTAAGTTATATATGCAAAAAGGGGGAAAATTTTTATCAATTGAGCATTTGTAATATGAAGTGTATGTAATGTAATAGATGATAAGTATTGTAAGTTTTTGTTAAGGTTTTGTCACTTAACCAATTTTCCTTACTTTTCTGCCATTAATGCCAAAGGGGGATATTGTTTACATTTGGGTTTATGTAGTGATGTAATTGTTGTCAATAATGGAATAAAATGATGTACTTAGTTGTAGAAAATCTCAGTAATAAAGATACTTACCTTTTGGTACTTAGAAAATTGTCTAAGTATGAAATTGATTTACAACAGTACATTGTTTTATATGTAAAATGTTTCTAACGTCATATTATGACTAGTGAAGATAGATGGAGATAGTATACATGTTGATAATGATGTGTATAACCTTGAAAATTAGTATGGACAATACAAAAAATAAATATTTATGATTTACTAGTGAAATAGAAAAATATAATTAAAGGGAAAGAAATTATTTTGTTTATAAAATAATTACTTCACAAATTAGAGCCAACATCCTTGATGTTTACTCTAAGTTGGAAAAGTATATTGTGGCCTTAGCCAACCTAGCAACAATTTGTAAAAAGGCATGTTATTTATGCAAAGACATCTTGCAAACTGTTTTGAGAAGTAATGTACAATTGTAATAAGAAAAGTGATATGTGAACTTTTTTTGAAGCAATATATGCAAAGTTTTGATAACATGATTTCATGATCCTATATTGAGCTGAGATTAGAGACTAGCCAAGAAAGAAGGTACAACATCTATATACTGAAGAGTTAATTACTTGTTTTGACAGTGAGCTCTTCTTGCATCCACTTTACTACAATTCTTAATAGGGTTGGAATCTCCTAACAGGGATTCAAAGTCTCCTAATAAGGACTCTCTATACTTTATTTTCTCATTGACTACTAACAAGGTCCATCCTCTAACAAGGAACATATATATTAGTATATTATCTTGTGGGTATCATCCACATTGGGGTTTTCCCTTGGCCAAGGTTTCCCTAGTTAAGAAAATATGGTGTTATGAGTTCTCTTTATGCATGGTTATTATTATTGTTTAGCATTACTTGTTTAGTTTCTTATGCATGGTTCAAAGTAATTAATAATATCTAGTTGGTGACAAAACTTTGTGGAATACTGATTCACCTCCCCCCCACCCTCTTAGTATTCCCTATTTCCAACATAATCATTTTGTATATGATCTATCATAAACTACCTTTTGCACTTTCTAATCTGATGGTGACAAAAATTATGTGTATAGACTAGTCTACTCTTCCATTGATAATCGTGTTGCTTTGTACCATCTTCTTCCTTCAACCAGTTTCCAATCAATGATAACACCTTTTCATATTCATACATTTTCATATTCTTCATGTCACTAAGACTTGTGGGATTATAAAAAATCTCAATGTTGCTCATCTCTAAATTTAACCTTATAATAAGTTACTAGTAAAAATGAATAATAAAATGTCATTCATTCATATATAGTTTTTAATGCAATACGATTCCTTAGAAATATATGCGAAACAAAGTTACTTTTTTGAGGAAAATAAAATAATTATTATGTTATAAAAAATATACCATAATATTAGTGACTCAATGTCATGAGGTATGTTTTTCCTAAAAAATAGAAGAACCCCTCTATGTTATACAAAGTTCAGTCAAAAGAACTACCAAAAGTTAAACTAGTTCTACTAAACCTAATTATAATTTTACATGCTTGTATGATTACTTCCTATTAGTTTTAGTATAGGGAAAAATAATGTGTATGAAAATGAAATTATGTATCAATAGTAGTATTATAATGAAAAAAATATGATGAAGAGATAAAAATATTTAGTCAAATTTAATTTTTCTTTTTAAGTATTTCACCATTTTATTGGTTTCATGTTTTCTTTAGGCTTAAAAACACTACTTTGGAATCTTAGAACCATTGTGCAAAGATTCAAAAGGGTATCTTGGTAGATGTTATTATAATAGAAACCTTTTGGGGTATTTTTTGCATTAAAGAGACATATAATATAAGAATATTTACAATCGGGCACTAAAAAGCAAGGCTTATTATACGTTGTATTCATAACCAAATGAATAAAAAGTATACATATGTAGTTAGATTAAACATTTATTGAATATTGTTGAGTGTTCTTAAATGCAATTAGTTATGAGTGTCTATGGAGGTTCCCACCATAGATGATCAACATATTTATTTATTTATTTTAACAACCCCCATAAATTAAATATATTGATTATGCTAAATATTTATACCAATTATCTAAATATCCCTCCAAAATCTAGAAATTATGAGTCTGAACCTAAATCATTGTAACATACCCATTTACAACCATTTATTTACTTAATAAAATGGTTGGAATTTATTAGAGTCCTCCCTAAATTAACCCCATAATATTATCACTTGACTTCTCATAAGCATTAAAGATGTCTATGATGTACAAACTTAGATTCACATAAAGATATGATGAAGAGATTAGCAATCTAGTTCTCTATTTTTAAATACTTTAGATGAGTCAACTATTACTAGATCACATGTCAGATATAATAATGATAGACCTCTATATTTTTAGTCTGAGCATGAAAAACTAGATTCTTAAGCAATGAGATGACACTTTGAGTGTAAGACTAAAGTATGGTAGGCCCTATATGATGTTCCTTGATGACTAATAGAATGGCCTATAGCCAAGATATTTCTTTTCCTACTTAATTGTCCATGGTGTATTCAACTTATACAATGAATAGATTAATGGTAGATTTCTTTTTACTACACTAAGAAATAAGGCCTGAACAAAGATAGAAAACATAACCTATAGTTGACTTACTGTCATATATACATCCCACTCAATAAAAATATGAATACCCAAGAAGTGGAATATTTCCATGAGAGGAATAAATTATTCTTATTATTAAAGTACCTTGTACACATCTTACTATTCTTTTTTCATGTGTTATTGTGTCTCTTTAGTCCTATAAAGTAGTTATGAGAGTTAGCATTGATTAGAAGGTGAGATGTTGCACTACACACCATAGTCATATTGCATAAGGTTGTCTGATATGTGTTCTAGTCTAGGTTTACTTCTTCAATAAAAATGATGAAGTCGTTGACAAATTTGGAATATTTAAAGCTCTTTTAGAAAATCTAAGTGTAAATAAGATCAAGAAAATAAGAATAGATAATGGTGGAGAATATATAAGCAATAAGTTTAAATCATTTTATGAGTATCATGGTATCAAGAGAGAGAGAGAGGTCAATATTAGATATAATCCTAAATAAAATGGCATTACCAAAAGGAAGAATATGAATTTAGTAGAAAATACATGTTGTATGATACAATCCAATAATCTTTCTTTATTTCTATGGGATGCCACTGTTAATATTGCATCACATATTTTAATAGACCCACCATAAGTGTTTTAAAAAAATTTACTTGTGAAGAAGCTTAGAGTGGGAGGAAACAAAATATTAAAATTATTTAAGAGTGTTTGGATGTAAAGCATATAATCATGTACTAGATGAGTTTAGAGAAAATAAATTTGAAAACAAAAGTATCAAGTGCATCATTGTAGGGTTTCATGACCAAAGCAAATGATATAGGTTGTATGATCCTAGTGTGGATGATGTTTTTGCAAGGATATCAAGTCAAATGAGGGTTTTTATGAAGTAGAGAAAAATCCTCTCCTATTACACAAGTGGCAATAGATAATCGTGACTCTTTTAATGCTTTTTAAATTGGAAAAGTTGTATTGAAACCTCTGATATAGTTTAAGAATCTATTCCTCATACAAAGACCATGAGTAATTAACCCATTTATCAATGAACTAATCAAATTAACTATTCCCTAATGAAAACCATAATGAATAATAATGATCATCGAACATATGAAGAGATTAAGGAAAAATGTGAATAGGAAAATACCATGCAATTGGAAAATTTGAGAATATAAAACTAGAAGAAGTACATGGTGCTTTTTTTAATGAAGAAGAAAGGCTTTAAAGGTTTACAAGTAATTCTAGCAATAATTAAGAATTAATATCTAGAGGAATATATAAGAATTATAGTCAAGGTAGATTATATCAAAACAATAGAACTAATAAGGGAAATTAAGAGACAATGAAAGATAATGGACTCACAGAGAAAATCAAAATAGGAAAATTCATCAAAGGAAAAAAGAAATGAATGGAGAATGGATAATAATAAGAGAAAGCATTGTGAAATGTTATAAATGTGGAAATGAGGGGCATAAAAATAAATCACAAAATTAATTTTTTGAAAGAAGGAAATGAAATTTTGTCAAGGAGTAGGTGATCATATATAATTATAGCTTCTTTAGCTACTCAATGTGATTCAAGCAGTGCACAATATATTGATTAAGGAGCTAGTCAACATATGACTCACAAATGAAACATCTTTAGTTCTTTAGAAGAACTAAACAAAGCACAAATATTTTTTTGGGTGGTAATAGTTCACACGAAATTAAAGGGATAGGTTCAATTTCAATGAAAGTAAACGATTGTAAAAATTCATAACTAACTAATGTGAATCTTGTACCTAGGTTAACCAAAAGTATTCGTTTAGTGAGTCAAAGTGAGTCAAATAACTCAACATGGGTATAAGGTGGAGTTCAATTTAGATAACTATTTACTCAAGAATATTAGTTTAATGGATACAAAATACTAGTTACAGGAGCTAACAATGATGGAATATAGAAATTTATATCATGTGTTGATAATAAGACTTATATCAATACATGATCATCTTTGAGTGGGTTATGACATCAACGATATGGTCATTTAAACTATCAAAGTTTGGATAGGCTTTCAAAGATTAAAATGGTTGATTGGTTACCTTGGATAAAATTAAATAAAAATATGTGTGAATGATGCATGGTTGGTAAGTAATGTAGAGATACAATTGAGACGTCGATATGGAGGGAAAGAAAAAGTCTAAATTTTGTCCATAGTTATTTATGTCATCCTATAAAGATTTATATCTTAACATTTATTCATGATTTTTCAAGGAAAATTAGGGTTTATCTTCTATTTTTTGCTCCTCTATGTTGTGGTTTTTCAACTTTGTATGAAAGAAATTGATTTTTTAAACTAATTCTACTAAAATTTTACATGGTACAAAGTAATGATAGTAAATTGTTTCTTGAATCCTGTAGTGTATCATAGTAATGGATATTTTAGATTTTTTGGTTGACCACTATTAAAATGAAGCTTTCTCCCATTGCTAAGAACATATAAAAAAATCTCTAAGGTGGATAGTGTGACCAAGGTTTCCAAGCATACCTCCTTAGGCCACATTTTAATTGAAATGGACATTTTAAAAGTTGTACCCGGTGAAGTTATTTTTAATCTTCATGATGCATATTTTTGTTGGATGATGAAGTAGTAACTTCTATATAACGAAATATTTTACTACTATAAATTTACCTTTTAAGTTCTCTCATAGTGATCATAGGATGTCTACCTATTCCTAGTGGAAGAACATTATTTATCTCCTCATAAGTACTTTCCAATTTCTATCATACTTACCAATTTATTTATTTCTTATTATCCAACATTATATGATCTCTTCCTAGATTCAGTTTTACTTAAGAATACAACCTTTATGGCATTGATTTTATTTTTGTTCAAAATCCATGAAAATCTATTCTTCAAAATTTAGTAGGATCATATCTTTTGATAATTGGATATATGATTTCTTTAATGGGAACAAGTTTATATTTCTTCTCACCTTTTCCATAATGAAAAATTCAATGAACTTATCAAATTAACTATGCCCTAATGAAAACCATAATGACTAATAATGATCATCAAACATATGAAGAGGTTAAGGAAAAACATGAATAGGAAAATACCATGCAATTGGAAAATTTGAGAATATAAAACTAGATGAAGTACATGGTGCTTTTTTTAATGAAGAAGAAAGGCTTAAAAGGTTTACAAGTAATTCTAGCAAGAATTAAAAATTAATATCTATATTATATCAAAATCATAGAACTAATAAGGGAAATTAAGAGACAATGAAAGAAAATGGACTCACAGAGACAATCAAAATAGGAAAACTCATCAAAGGAAAAAATAAATGAATGGAGAATGGATAGTAATAAGAGACAAAGCATTGGGAAATGTTATAGGTGTAGAAATGAGGGGCATAAAAATAAATCAAAAAATTGATTTTTTGAAAGAAGGAAATGAAATTTTGTCAAGGAGTAGGTGATCATATATAATTATAGCTTCTTTAGCTACTCAATGTGATTCAAGTAGTGCACAATATATTGATTAAGGAGCTAGTCAACATATGACTCACAAATGAAACATCTTTAGTTCTTTAGAAGAACTAAACAAAGCACAAATATTTTTTGGGTGGTAATAGTTCACACTAAATTAAAGGGATAGGTTCAATTTCAATGAAAGTAAACGATTGTAAAAATTCAAAACTAAATAATGTGAATCTTGTACCTAGGTTAACCAAAAGTATTCATTTAGTGAGTCAAAGTGAGTCAAATAACTCAACATGGGTATAAGGTGGAGTTCAATTTAGATAACTATTTACTCAAGAATATTATTTTAATGGATACAAAATACTAGTTAGAGGAGCTAACAATGATGGAATATAGAAATTTATATCATGTGTTCGTAATAAGACTTATATTAATACATGATCATCTTTAAGTGGGTTATGACATTAATGATATGGTCATTTAAACTATCAAAGTTTGGATAGGCTTTCAAAGATTAACATGGTTGATTGGTTACCTTGGATAAAATTAAAAAAAAATATGTGTGAATGATGCATGGTTGGTAAGCAATGTAGAGATACTATTGAGATGTCTATATGGAAGGAAAGAAAAAGTCTAGATTTTGTCCATAGTTATTTAGGTCGTCCTATAAAGATTTATATCTCAACATTTATTCATGATTTTTCAAGGAAAATTAGGGTTTATCTTCTATTTTTTTCTCCTCTATGTTGTGGTTTTTCAACTTTGTATGAAAGAAATTGATTTTTTTATCTAATTCTACTAAAATTGTACATGGTACAAAGTAATGATAGTAAATTGTTTCTTGAATCCTGTAGTGTATCATAGTAATGGATATTTTAGATTTTTTGGTTGACCACTATTAAAATGAAGCTTTCTCCCATTGCTAAGAACATATAACAAAATCTCTAAGGTGGATAGTGTGACCAAGGTTTCCAAGCATACCTCCTTAGGCCACATTTTAATTGAAATGGACATTTTAAAAGTTGTACCCGGTGAAGTCATTTTTAATCTTGATGATGTATATTTTTTTTGGATGATGAAGTAGTAAATTCTATATAAAGAAATATTTTACTACTATAAATTTAACTTTTAAGTTCTGTCATAGTGATCATAGGATGTCTACCTATTCCTAGTGGAAGAACATTATTTATCTCCTCATACGTACTTTCCAATTTCTATCATACTTACCAGTTTATTTATTTCTTATTATCCAACATCATATGATCTCTTCCCAGATTCAGTCTTAGTTAAGAATACAACCTTTATGACATTGATTTTATTTTTGTTCAAAATCCATGAAAATCTATTCTTCAAAATTTAGTAGGATCATATATTTTGATAATTGGATATATGATTTCTTTAACGGGAACACGTTTATATTTCTTCTCAGCTTTGTTTGGTTGTTTTGATGCCTCATATTCTACTTCCTCAGTTGCTTCTACAATCATAGTTTCTCAAACTGCTTTATTATCAGAGTTAGTCTCTATTGATCCTTTGTTTGGTTGAGCCAATGGTCACTACTATTCCTCCTCATGGGTTTGTTTCATGTAAGGGGGACTCACCACCAGTTCTTCTTCCACTTATTTAGTTCTCAAAACTTTGAATGGTACCTTATTGAAAGGTTTCGAGGTTTGAAATCTAGTTACCCTCTATGGGGTTGTCTCCTAGGTTTTCTTCTACTCTATGAAAATTTTGCATCTTCCTTGTATATAGGTGCAAAATCTTGGCAGGATTAACCTTTCTTCCTTTTCTATTAGCCATTATATGTAGAGATTTTCCTCTTCCACTTTCACTTCCCACCTAGATGGTGTAACCTAGTGTATTCTTGGTTAAATTTCATATAAAATACATATTTCTATGTCGATAAGAAAGAAAATTTTGTTTTCAAACTTTTAACTACACTAGTGTGTTTCCTTCCTCATTCCTTCATCTCCTTTTGAAAATCTTTGAAACAATCCCATAGCTTGACATTTCTTCTTCCTTCCAACATTTTGTAAAGTTTTCAAATCTGCGTGATGACCAGTTGGCCTTCTCTCTATTTATAGAGTGGGGATCCAAGAAATTATCCTCTAAGATAGAAAAATATACATACAAGTTTTATCCAAATATTATGCTTTGATCCTTGTGATCATTCATAATCTTACATAGATTCTTTATTATTTTCCTCTATAGATATTGACATAGATCAAGTTGTGACCTTTTATGAATAGCTTGAACTTCTCTATAAGATGTGTTACTAGCTATCTGATTCTCCCTACCTATGCAGTGCATCTTGGGCCCCATTACCATAGTCACAAACCTTATCTTTTGTTATAGGATCTCATTCATTATGCATCCCATTATATCTTGGGTTAGCTTCACTATAATGATTGAGGCCACTTTCCTTCCCCATATAAAATTCATGGATAGGTGAATTCAATTTGCATTCAAAATTATTACCTTTTGTATTAAGGACTTTGTAATTTTACATTATTATTCCAACCATATAATGTTGTTGTAAATTTGACTCAAATGACCATTGCCCATTCTTCATGGAAGAAATTAAGTATATCCATCACTTTACATAGTGTAATCTTTCAATATCCTTATGTTCATCATTCAACACTCATTTAAATTAGAATGAATCTATATAAAACTCTTGTATCTCCTTTTCACCTATATCTTGATTTTTAACTTTCAGGTATATGCTTACATCCTTTATAACAAAAACATCATAGTGGATTGATGAAAATCCCACCTCATCTTCTACATCCTTTTCTTTTTCTAAGATGGCCTCATAATCAAGACAATGACTTTATCTATTATATAACAAGTTAACCTTGTTGATTTCCTCCATCATTATTTTTTTCTTAGCTCGAGATTTTTCCTTAGGCTATGTTTTACAAAGTTCCTTTTACTATTTGTTCTTTCACAAGTTCCCTCTAAGAACTTATGGTTTTACAATATGAAATCATTAATAATTTCAATGTTGCAATGTATCAAATGATTTTAAATCCTCTTATTAATGTCATAGAATTGTAATGTTTGGATTACAATAGTCATAAAAAGTTTCACCTACCACTAGATATTGGTCATTAATATTCTTGAGTTATCTTTCAATAGTTACTTTTCACCATTAGCTCTTCTATCAATAGGTTTTTTTTCTTTTCTTTTAGAATTAGCATCCTTTATTCTTACTTTCATGTTCTACTAGTTTAGAGTAGGAGATTCTTTATCATCTAACCTCTTTAATATTACTTATCATATTCTATTTGCGAGTTCCCACCAACAACTAGTGAGTTGGTGGTCTCATTGAGCTTTACTACCTCTTCTACTTCGCTCTTCTTCATCTATTTTGTGTTGAATAAATTTTCTACCTACTCCCCAATCGTATTCTTCTCTTTCCTAACCATGGACTCAGTGCTTGGTGTTCTACCACTTCTATAGTTTCTTGCAAGATGGTTGGTCTTTTGACATACATAAAAGGTTATTCTTGTACCTTTCCATGGTCTAGTGGAGATTCTTGGGTTCATCCTTGATCTGCATTGAGATGCAATATGATCATCATTTCCAAAGGTTGTGTAGACCACTATGGGAAACTGGTCCCTCCCAAGAGGACACATTACCTCTATAGATGACATGTTGTCTTTGGCTCTTGTTTGGAAATATTTATCTCTATGTACATAATTGTTTCGATAAGAGAAATTATCATCTATTATTTTCTAATGAAATTGTAATATAAAGTTTGTGTGTCAAATGACAATAAATATGGTACTTGTTATAGTATCTCTAAAAGATACACTACTTAATAGGTGTTATCTTCTTAAAAAAACACATACTAGATATTTTTCCTTTCTAACCATAGTAATAACAAGTGGGTTTAGTAGTACCCTTTGCTTTTGGAGATATGCAAGTCTTGATCTTCTATTGTCCAAGTTGATTTCTCAAGAGGTCTCACCTTATTCATTCTTCCTATCACCTTCATAGCTAATTCTAGTTGTTATTTTGTTTCATTGTTGATATTTTACTTTCTTGTCAATCTTCTCTAAGATCTCATTTAACTTTATTATCTTTTCATTGTGTCCATTTGTGCTTCTTATCTCTTTTTTCAATTTAAGCACTTTCTCTACCAGTTGCATGAATTGTTCCATATTTGAATTTTTCCTCTCCTCATTCTTATGTTCCTCCTTTCTTTAGACTATTTCTATAGCTTCATCTCTTTTTGAGATAACATTGACAATTTTATTGTGGGCTCTCATAACCTCTCTAATTAAATCTTCCTTATCATTATTGATCTAAGAAATGGCTTCCTTCTACTAGCCATTCCCAGCTATTAAATTACATATAGCTTATTCTTACTCTTCTAAAAAACCATTCTCTTCCATCAATTCAATAACATCTTGACTTTTAGTGATCTTTTTCATTAGCTTCCTCCTATTAGGTAACAAACTTCCAAGTTTATCTTTCAAGTCTTTAATAGTGTCAAGTGCTTCTTCAAGCTTCCTTCTAAGTAATTCCATTAGATTTTTCCTCAAGTTATCAAATTTGTTGCAACAAGGGTCTACTCTCTGATACCAATTGTTAGTCCCAACTGATTATAAGAGAGGATGTGAATAAGTAATAGTGTCCAATGCTTCTTTGAGCTACCTTCTAAGTGATTCCATTGGATCTTCCCTCAAGTTGTAAGAATTATTGCAACAAGGGTCTACTCTCTAATACCAATTGTTAGTCTCAACTAGATCTTAGAGGGGGGTGAATCAATAATAGCTATAAAACTAGCTACTTCCTTGACCATTTTGAACAAATTGAATATGACCTAGCTGTTGCCCCACTTTTCATCATATAAAAATTTTGCAAATTGGAAATTAAAGTAATTTGATGTTTTTTCAAAGTCAGGTCAATAGGTCTTTCCTCTTTAGGCACTGAGTTTCTTCATCGGGTTTTCATCTTCTCCCATCTCACATATAGCCTAGGTGGATATTTCTTGATTTTCATGATTCTTAGGGGTGGTTTAGAGCCATGCTCAATGGAGATTCTCAAATTGTGCTATATCATTTGATTTTCTTGCAGCTCATTTCATCTAGAGATAGAGAAAATTGAGTTGGTGAAAAATCAAGTTCTGGCTTCTCCTCGGCGGGTTTTCGCACCCCGAAGGTGAATTTTTGCAAAGACTGGAAAATGCTATTTGTAAGCTTTATTGAAGTAAAGTGAATCATTCTAATGAAGGATCATTCTAATGATGTCATGATTTCATAGCGAGAATAATTTTGAAGTCTGAAAATGACCAGAATAGTGATCGACAAAAAATTTGGAAAGAGCTCCTCCGTGGCAGGTTTCAAAGTTAGAAGTCAATTTTTTGCAAAGGATTTTATAAAAGGGTAAAATGACATAGTGGGTCCCACTCTTCATCGGCTTTGAAGGCTTTATATAAAAGGGGTTAAGGCAAAGAAAATAAAAGAAAGATAGAAGCGAAAAATTGAATATCGACTTCTCCGCTATGGGTTTTCTACCCTCGAAGGCCATTTTCCACATTTGAGGAAAAATCATTCCTTCAAGCATAGTAAGTATGTGAGTTGATTACAGATTGTTTTGGGCAAGGAAATAGAAGAAAATCAATGAATTGATAGGGTTTTTGCAAGCAGATTTTTCCCTAGGAAGTACTCTGTTCTTATTTTTTTGAAAAGATGGGTGAAAATGGAAATTAAACCAGTACTTAATGAAAGTTACCATTGAGCCAACAGAAATAGTGAAAAGAAAAAGATAAATCCATTAGAACCCTTACATTTACCAATCCAATGGATTCACCCTTAAATTTTCTCATGTGGCACAGTTTATGAAATTCAACAGGAAAATCTAGGGTTATTCTATAAAGAGGGATGTAACAAATTTTCAAACTACCGTTTTACTGTTATATTGTTGCATTGAATAGTGCCTTCAGTAATTTTCAAAGTTATAGAGTTTGCTTCTTATATCATTTGCAATTGTTTGAATTGTTGTTATCATACATCAAACAAGATGGCAACAAGACTCGCAAGTTTCGATGGATTGGGTGGAATTAAGTTGGCATGGTTGAATGTCATAGATACTTCACTCTATTTCTATGATATGCAAGATTTTCAAAGGAGATTAAGAGAAGATCTAGTTCATACCATAATGAAGAAACTTTAGGGAAGTAGATTAGTGGAAGTAGCTAGATTTCCTGTAGCAGTACAAGCTAGAATGCATCAATCATTACAACCCGAATACAAAACAGATTCTATTGCCTAACCAAACGGTGTTGATTTCAATTGACCGCCAAGCAGTAGTGAATTACTTGCAGATTCCAAAATGGGAGGAGTTCTCTAATTTAATGATGGGAGGAGCAATGTCTGAATTGTCTTTGAAGAAGATGGTCTCGAGGAAGGAGATCATGCAGTCTTGGTTTCAAAGGCAGAGGGGAGCTAAGAGTAAAGTCCCTAAAACTCTTTTCAGCATAGACCTCAAACTAGAAATTGTTGACATATTGGTTCTATTGCATTGAATTAAAGATGAGGTAGAAGCCTTCAATTTTGTAGACCAATACTTCTTTTTGGTGCAAGTTATTTGCTCAGACACACAGTATATTGACTAGGCATATGAGGTCAGTGAGCATCTTTCTAGGGCTCTTAGTGCAGCTAAGTTTTATAATTCATTTTATATGTCCTCTTTCTTGATATACATGTTGGCTTCTCTTCAATTATGGCCAGGACTCCCTAGAATTGAGAATTTTCCAAATAATGTAAAATGTTACGAGTTTTATCCATGCTTGCAATTACAGAATAGTTATGCAAAATATATCTGGGTAAATGATGCATTCACCATGAGGATTTGCAAAGAGCTCCAAGGGTGTCCAGACTAGAGATTCAATCTAGAAGCGATGGCAGCCATCAACCAATTTGGTAGTTATTTCATTCAGTTCTCATCATTTTCTTATTTGCATCTTGCAGCATTTCATGGATTTCCACTGAAGCTGCCCAAGTATCCAGATGATATGATCGTGCTCATGGAGATTATGAGGCAAGCAATCCAAGTGAACGTGTTGAGCACCAGCCTAAAGAAGAAGGGTTATGAATTCCCTATAAAAGTTGGAGCATATAGTTGTGAGACCAGATTAGATGGAAAGAATATACTCAAAGCATTCGAGAGCAAAGACAAATTGGAAGAGTATGAAGTAGTAAGGCCCATGTTTGATCCAAATGGATATGTCAGAGACGTGCTTCAAATTGGAAGTGTAATCAAACATACAAAAACCTTGGAGGATTATTCGACAGATTGTAAGAATGAATTAGAGAGTTGAGATCATGCCTTTTCCAGAATTACAATTGATTAGGTAAAGACATATGGTATAAATTTAGATGTGGAAGGGCTAGAAGATGATGGTCAAAATATGTATAGTAATAAATATTTGACTAAGTTGAGAAATACTCCCATAAGTTCAGAACCATATGTTGACATAGAAGAAGACTTTGATGTCATGATGGCAAGAATTATCAAAAGGACTGGGAAATGGGTTGAGTGGACAACTAAGAAAGGCTAGAGCAAGAGAAAAACTAATCAAGCTTCTCCACCTACAGCTACTCCTACTTCATCTCAAAGTGCCACACCTAGTGCTACTACCACAGCTACTCAAGGACTAGCCCAATCTGCAAGAGGAGGTGATCAACCCCTAGAGAAGAATGTTCAAATAGCCCCAACCTATCAGGGTGGATCACTACCAGTCATTAAAACTCAAGCTAAAGCTGAAAAAGGAACAAAAGAGTAGAAAGATGGAGCTCCTACTCCAATCCCATCTCCACGTGCCACTCCACCCCCATCTCCTCATGTTACCCTTATTTTATCCCCTCATCATAGCCCTACTCCATCTATAAGTGCTCCTTTTCTAAAGCCCACTAGTTCTCCTATTCAAATAGTAGAGATTGGAGATGATAAAAGTAGTAGTAGTGAATCCACTAAGTCTGATGAAGTTGCAAAGAAAACTCAAGAAGAAGAGAAAGCTCCAAGTTCATCTCGTCTTCTTTCTCAAGATCCAAAGAACCCCTTTCCTGCAACTATAGTGGCAATGACTCCAGTAAAGAAGAAAATGTTCAGCATTAAATCACTTGGAAAAGCCTCCAAAGTGATTAGTACAGAGTCTTGGCTTGAGGATACTTTGGAGAAGAAGAGGAAAAGAAAAGATGAAAGTGTTTCTTCAAAGGATGTTGTATCTCAAGCGGTGCACTCAGGATCTTCCATAGTGAAAGCTCAAAAGTAGAAGACCTTGTCAATATTGGGACAAGATCTAGAAATAGGGAACTTAACTATGGAGGTAGCAAAACCAAACAAGGTAGGGAGAATTGAAGATATGATGCCAAAGGACTTCACTCTAAATTCAATTGATCTTGGAGAGGTGAAACATGATACAAAAGTAGGCCTATGGAAATCGGGTAATGAGGTGATAGAAGAGCAAATGGAGAACCTCAAGTTGTCAAAGATCAGAATGAAAGCTGAAATAGAGGAGTTAAGAAGGTTTATCAGGTAATTAGTTGTTCCATGGGCAACTATTACTAGTGTGCTTGCTACTGAAAATCCTTCAATAGAAGAGGTACAAGATTTCATATCACAGCTCCAGAAAGATAGGCATTTTGGTCAGATTGGAAAGGAATGGATCAAGAAACTCAATGTAGATGGAGTTTCCCTAATCGATCAAATTGGAAATATTATCCTTTAACTAGAAATTGAAAAAGATAATATTACATCTAACAGTAATATCTTTGCTGGAGAAAAGGTGAGGTGTATAGATTTCATTTCTCTCCTAGAGATGGTTATTCAGATGAAAGAAAAGGATGCAGTTGAAGCAAAGATTCTGAAGAAAGGAAATGAACCCCTGAATGAATGGCTCTAAATTATGCAAATCAACCTAGAAATGATTCAAGAAGTTGAGAAATGACTCAGAGAAATAGGGGACATAGCGAAGAAGACCCAAGATAGAGCATTTGAGCTTATGTGAGAATTGCACACTGAGTCACAAACCAGTGGGCAAGGAAAATCCTTTATTAATGTAGAAGTGATGAAGAATAATTTCACTAAATATTTGAGTAATCTGTCTGGGATAGCTTCAATCAATCAAAATAGAGTGATAGAACTGTAAACACTTGGTGGATGCATGCACGTAGCTGCTAAAGAAGTGACAAGTCAGCTAAATGAAGTAAAAGAACTAGCTCTAGAACATTCAAGGTGGCTTTTGAGATTCACCAATGTGCAAGTACCCAATCATGAAGAATTGATTCCCATCATAGCGGCTGCTAAAACATATAGGATGAAAACTGAAAAGGGGAAGAAGCCCAGGTGATTCAAATTACCCCCTTTTCATTTTCTATTGTAAATTTTGAAATCTTTTCTAATGTTTTGATATGATAAATTGGCATCTCACCATTTTTCATCTAGAGAAGATGAACTGATTAAAATTCCTATTGTAATGGTCATCTCTCAAATCCTATATGTATGAAATTCAATGATTAATCAAGGGTCAGAATTTTTTTTTGGTGTGAGATACTTTTGTTGTAGAAACAATTGAGAGTACTCAATATCAATCATTTTCTGTTCCATAAAATTAATTAAGTTAGGGTTTTCCTCAGATGTTTTGGAATTGGAACAAGGAATAAATAGAGCTTTACTTCCCCTATTCATAATACAGTTAATGAATGTAATAAGCATTTTTATTGTTCATTCAAAGAGGAAATTTTAGTATAATTAATTAGTAGCAGTAGTTTAGATTCAAGTTTTTATAGTTAGATATCAAAAGGTTTTGTCAATTCATAAAATTGTGAATACATAAAACTAGTTAGATATTTAAAACTCAAACTTGCCTGAGTTAGGTCTTGTCTAAGTGTAACTTGGTTACACCTTTGCTATTCTCGGGTCAAGAACATAGCCCAAATTAGATAAGTAGGAACACACATAATTCATTTAGTATCATTCATATAGGGAGCTATACCTACCAATTTAGAGAAAAGCCAATAACCATAAAACAAAGAAAAATGCAATTAACAACTAAAACAAAGAAAAATACAATTAGGTAGAAAAATAAATTCACATGCAAAAGCATACATTAAGATAATAGAGTGATGTATACCTAGAAACCCTTGATTCAAGGATAAAAACCATTGTCAAGATAATATAAACACTTTCCATCATAATGCATGTAAAGGGTTTCCTTATTAAGAGCTAAAAATTTCTTCTTTTTGAAACACATCCTATTAGGAATGTTCATAACCTATTAGGGTTATACAAGCCTATGAAAGCTACATTGTTAAAGGATTTACAAATCTCCTTATGAGACACACCTTGCTAAATTATTTTGCAATAAGCTTACTAATAAAACTTTCCCTATTAAGAGATACAACTAGATACAATGCTAATAAATACATCCAATGTAAATAACACCTGAAATGTGGCACTATCTTGCCTTCTAGATCTCTATTGCATATCCTCAAAGATACATTGATCTCTTTGTTAACTTGGTGAGTTCTTTAGTCTCACATCTACCCTTCCTCAATCTTTGTAATTGCTACTTTGATATCTTATGCTTCAAAATAATGCTACATAATTATTTTTACTCACTCTTCTCTTTTTCTTTTTGCTTCTTCTTTTCTTCTCTTCATGCTCCTTCAAGGCCAATCACCAATAAATTATTTTGTATTATGAATTCTTATATCCAATGTGTGAGGTTAGGGGAATAGTTAACCATGAGAAAATTATCATACTCATGTTCAAACTTGAATTCTATGTCACGTTTCCTTATAGGAAACCTATGATCCCTACTTCCAGTGTCTAGACTAGTATCCCTACTAGTCTCTATGTGAACCTACACATAGCCTTAGTCCTTGCCTTCTACCATTGATTGACCTAACCTTCTGTAAAATATTCTCTAGTAATCTTCATGGCTTCTCACATACATGATGAATCATTTTGTGGATGATATATGATGCTTTGTTGGTGGTGACAAAGATTATGCCTGAAAACCATTTTACTCTTCTACTAGTGACCATGTTGCTTTGTAATATCTTCTTCCTTTGATGGGTTTGCAATAAATGACAAAAAAATTTCCTATTCATGCCTTTTCATATTCTTCATGCCATTAAGACTTGTGGGATCAACAAAGATCTCAATATTACTTATCTCAAAATATAACCTTATTATACAATAATAGTCAAAATGAACAATTCATTGTCTTTCACTATCATATGTATGTATGTATATATGTATGTATGTATGCATACATGTGTGTGTGTGTGTGTGTGTGTGCGCGTATGTGTATGTATATATACATATATGTACATATATATACATATATATACATAAATATATATATGCATACATATATACATCCATATATATACATACAAATATGTGTGTCTGTAGTATGACATCATAAAAATATATGTCAAAGAAGGCTATTGTCATGAGAAAAATGAGATAATTAATATGTTATAAGAAAATATACCATAATATTGTTGACTCTATGTCAATAGTTATGTTGTTACTAAAAAACAGAATAGCCCCTCTATGTTATACGAAGTGCATTCAAGGGAATTACAAATAGTTAAACTAGTTCTACTCAACCTAATCATAATTTTGAATGCATATGATATTATTTCTATTATTTTAACTCTAGTGACAAATAATGTATATGCAATGTAATTATGTATTAAATTTTGTGTTATACTGAAATAATTGTGATGAAGAGATACGAAAAAGGTTTACTCAAATTTTTTTAACTATTACACAATTTTATTGGTTCTATTTTTTCTTATGGCCTAAAAAAGTTTTTTTACAACTTTAGATCCATTACACAAAGATTCAAAATGGCATCTTCGTAAAATTTCTTATAATACAAACCTTTTGGGGTAGATTTTCTCAAGAAAATAATATAAAAATAATATAACACACATGAATACCTACAATACATATGCAATTACATTAAACATTTATTGAATATAGTTGAATGTTCTTAGATGCATTGGGTTGTAAGCAGCTATGGAATGTTGGATGGGTGACTTAAGTTAACCATGGGTGATTGACATAGTAATTAATTGATTACAATAATTATGCTACATATTTATACTAACTATGTAAATAACAACCATCCCCCCAATAACCTAGAAATGATAGGTGTTGAAGAAGGAGATTGTTGGGAATAGATTGATATGACCAATATGTTTCAATCATTTGTTTTATCACTAATGTCAAACCTACTATTTGTTGGTAAGACAAATGCCTCTATGATTTAAGTACTATCACTTATTTGATTGATGAAGAGGATTTTATCAGAAGATGTAACAATAGCACCTAGAGAAAAGGTTGAATTATGTTATGAAAAGGAGTACAAGAATCAGCTAAGACAATGACATCATAATGCATTGATAATCTATTTAAGGTTGCGATGGTCGATTACACTAAGCAATTTTAGAAGAACAAGTTAAATAAAGTTTGTCTAGAAAGCTTAACTGAGTGGATAGTAGGAGCTAAGTATAGTCAATGCAAGCCAAAAAAAAAATTTAGTATGAGAAAAGTAAAAGTCTATTCTAGTGTATTTTGAGAAAATTAGTGGATGTTGAGTAAAGTTTAGTTGATGTTGAGGACTAGTAAACTTTAGTTCATGCTGAGTGATTTTATAGAGGATAATGAGCAATGCAGTATGTGTCAGGCATCAGAAGAAAGTTAATGTTGAGTGGTTGCATTATTTGAAAGATCATGAATTTGATGGATCTAAGCTAAGAAGTTTGTTTTCTTGGATTATTTGAACCAGGTGGAAGAGATGATTGATGATTTGGTGGCATAGAATTCATGGTAAACTATTTTGAGGTGAATTCAAAGAGGATTCAAGGAGAAGTTTCTAGAAGTGATATTGAATACGAGGTAGATTCATTGAATCCTACCTAATATGTCCTAACTCTAAATTGGACAATGCAGAATGAACAACAAAAGATCTTAAATTCATATTTATAGGGATGGTTGTTTAGAAGCAAGGGTTGTCATGTACAAGAACCTAAGGAAGATAAGGAGTCAAGGGTTTTGCTTCATCAAGTGACCAAAAAGATCAGTCTACATTGGCATGTTAAGCAAGAAGGCATGAAAGCCAAGCAGAATGGAGGACTAAAATAGAGATCTATAACTACAAATGGAGTTGTAAGTTATTATCACATCAAGCCTTACTATTATTCTCTAATAATTATATTAGTCTAGGGTAAATCCTTTAGATTAAGGTTGACCTAATAGTCATTTATAAATCCTTTAACTAGGTGACATTCCAAGTGAATGATCTAAAGTCCTCTAACAAGGCTCACTCCTAATAGGGTGATTGAAATCCTTTAACAAGGTCACATTTAAAAGTGTGTATTGGAACCTTTAATAGGGTTGGCCTTTCATAGGATATCACTTCAAAAAAGTGAAAAAGAATAGCATGTTGCTAGTGGTTTTTCCAAATTGGGTTTCCACATAAATCATTGTGTCAAGTGTGTTATTAAATCTATTATATTTCATGTTTATGTTTCTGCAAATTGATTTGATAGTAACCTTCAAGTTTTAAGTGATTGCATAATCTTATGGATGCATGCATGATGATAAATGTTTTATGGGTTCACTAAGCTGTGAAATTTTTTATTTATGCATCTAGACCTTGGATAACTAATTCCCCCCCCCCCCGAGTTATTCTAAAAAATTCCAACAATTGGTATCAAAGCCATCTACTTAAGAGGACCATTTTGAAGGTACTAGAAGCGCAAAGATCAAGATGTCAAAAAGAGATGTACCCAATCTTAATAGAGATAAATTTCCTACATGGAAAATTTTGACGAAGCTACATTTTGGAGGACTTGGAGATCATGCACAATCTACCATTACTACTAATCATGTTGATCCTATTGGAGTCCCAAGTACCTAAGATATGAAAAAGAACAAATAACATAACCAAGCAATGCTAAATATTTCCTCTGCCCTAAGTTATACCAAATTTGATGATATCAAAAGTCTTGATAGTGTAAAGAAAATTTGGGAATCCTTAACCACCATCTATGTAGGAGACATTAATGTCCTAAGAGTCAAAGCTGAAAGTCTCAGAGGTAAGTTTGATGATATGAGGATGCAAGAAGGTGAAAATATTGCTCAATATGCCTCAAGGATAAAAGATGTTATTGATGCAATAAGAGGAGCTACTAGCACAATAGATGATGATACTATACTAAGAAAAGTTTTGAGAACACTACTACCTATATATGTTATTAGAGTTTATGCAATTCAAGAATTGAGATGTATACTAGGGAATAATCTATCACTTGAAGGTCTGGTTGTTAGGCTCACTACTTTTGAGCTATCTAACTTTGATAATTACAAACCTTAAAATGTCAAAACTACTTTAAAAGATAACTTGTTATTGAATGAACCTAATGAGAAGAAGAAGAAGGAAAAGATAAAGTATGTGTCCAGTGATAGTGATACAAATGAGGAAGATGTAGATCAACTTGAAGCACTACTGGCAACAAGATTCCATAGAGGTAATGGCAAGTTCAAAGGTAAATTACCTATCATTTGTTTCAATTGAAATGAGGTTGGTCATATTTCTACTAGATGTCTAGAGAAGAAGAATGATAGAGGTGGTGATAAATACAAAAGTAGAAGAGATGAAGACAACAAGGATTACAAAGACAAAGGAAAGAAGTCTTGCTATATTGCTAAAGAGGAAAAAAAAGATGAATCTAATGAACATGATGATGAAGTGTTGTATGTTACAATGAAGGATGGATCTGATGAAGATAAGGCAACTACACTTGTGTCTTGTGCAAAAAAGAATGATAGATAGATCATTAACAGTGGGCGTTCACATCACATGACTAGAGATAAAATTAAGTTCATTACATTGAATTTTTATCATATAAATAGTATATTATTTGGTAATGATGCACCATGTTTGATAAAAGGAAAAGGTTCTATCAAACTCACAGAAAAGATTTTGTGTGACAATGCTTACTATTAAAGGACTTAACTATAATCAGTTGACTGTGTCACAACTCAATAATTCAGGATGTAAGGTTGAGTTTGAAAACAAGATTGCTAAGATATATGACACTGATGGGAAACTAATTTGAAAGGCTGATCAAACTAGGGGTAATCTATTCTATATTGATATAGAGGATGCTACTTGTCTAGTTTAAAATTTTGATGATGTGTGCCTATGGCACAAAAGGTTATGCCATGTTAATTTTCTTAACTTGGTTAGTATCAGTAACATGAGAAAAGTTGGAGTTTTCCTAAGTTGAAGAAACCTAATAATATAATGTGCAAAAAATGTTAGTTAGGCAATTTAATAAAAAAGCCAAGTTTTAAGAGTTAAACTCATACCTCTAAAGGAATACTAGAGATTGTTCATACTAACTTGTGTGGACCAATTGAAGTGCAAAGCTACAAAGGAGATAAGTACATTACATTGCTTGTTAATGATTATTCTAGAATGATAACAGTTATGTTTCTAGAACAAAAAGATGATGCTTTCCAAATGTTTAAGTGGTACTTAGCAAGAGTTGAGAATTAAATATGTAAGAGTCTAAAATGCTTGAGATTTGACAGAGGAGGAGAATTTATATCAATGAGTTTGAGATGTTATGTAATGAAAGAGGAATCAAAAGACAAACATTTTCCCCTTGAACCCCTCCACAAAACGGAATTACTGAAAGGAGGAACAAGTCTATAATGGACTATGCTAGGACACTTATGATGGAGAAAAATATTGCTTCAAAATACTAGAGAGAAGCTATAAGTACAACTGTCTATACCTTGAACCATGTAAAAGTCAAGAAAGGTACTCATTCAACAACTTTTGAACTATGGTATACATACTCACCCAATATAAAATATTTTAAGGTATTTGGAAGCAAATGCTATATTGTTAAAAACTTTAGGAATGGAAAACTAGATGCAAAAAGTGAAGAAGATATATTCCTAGGTTATTCCACAAGAACTAAAGCTTATAAGTGTTTAACTACTAACACTAACAAAGTTGTGGAAACATGCAAATGTAAAATTTGATGAATATACATAAGTATATGAGGGTGAACCTATGAAAGAACTAGAAGAACACAAATAATTTGTATACTTTTATGAAGGTATGCCTACTAAAGAAGATCCTGCAAATCATGCTACAAACCAACAATAAGCTTTAGTGACTGTCAAGTCACATACTATGAATGTCTATTTACATTCAGGAACCAAGCTACATTCAAATGTTGAGCTACAAAATGAAGTTTAAGCACATTCTAATTCTAAAATTAGTGTACATGATAGTGATGCTAAACTACTTGACAAAGATGAACATAGTGACTCTAAACTAAATACACCAAATGAAGGAATTAGAGGTGAACCAAGATTGTCCAAATATGTCAAAAGACAATATCCTGCTACACAAATAATTGGAGATAAAGATGCTAGACCAATGAAAAAAAAAAAATTGAGAAATGATGCATGTTTCCTAAGCATGAAAGAACCTAAAATATTGAAAGATGCCTTAGAAGATGTGGATTGGAGTAAACCCATAGAAGAAGAGATTGAACAAAATGAGAAAAATAAAACATGGACTCTAGTTCCTAAACCAGAAGACAAAAACATGATTGGCACCAAGTGGGTATTCAAAAATAAGCTAGATGAAAATGGTGAAGTCACAAGGAACAAGGAAAGATTAGTTTACAAAGGATATGCACAAGAAGAAGGAATTGACTAGGGAGAAAGATTTGGTCTTTTTGCTAGATTGGAAGGAGTAGGAACTGTACTTGTTTATTCTACATACAAAGGTTTCAAAATTTATCAAATGGATGTTAAATTTACATTTCTGAATGAAATATTAGAGGAAGAAGTTTACATAGAAGAAGAAAAAGGATTTGTTGATATTAATAATAAGAACATGGTATGTAGATTGTACACAAAGCTTTATGTGGTTTGAAACAAGCACCAAGGTAATGGTATGAGAGACTTCATAATTATCTTGTGAAGATTGGATTTGAAATGACTTATGATAATGACAATCTATATATGAAGATAGAGAAAGGTAAAGGTATTTTGTTATTTGAATTTTTTTTAGATGATATCATATTTGGAGGTCAAGATGCTTTATGTAAGGCTTTTGCAAATGAAATGAAGCAAGAATTTGAAATGTCTATGTTTGGAGAGATCAAGTTCTTTGTGGGTTTGTAAGTACATTAGATGAAATATGGTAAATACATAATTTTGTCAAAATATGTCAAAGAAATATTGAAAACTTTTGGATTAGAGGATTCCAAACCAATAAGTACACTTATGGTGATAGGACATAGATTGTGAAAGAATGATGATTTAGCTAAGGTGAATCAAACATTGTAAAGGTCTATGATTAAAAAAATTACAATATGTAGTACATAGCAGACCTTATATTGCATTATCTTTAGGGATAGTTGCACAATTCTTTGCTAATCCTAGGGAGAATCATTTGATGGCTATAAAAATAATAATGATATATTTGAAAGGAATAGAGGAGTGTGGTCTATACTATAAGAAAAATGAGAAATTTGAATTAAGAGCCTATAATAATTTTGATTGGTCTTGAAACATTGATGATAGAAAGAGAACTAGTGGAGGAGCATTTTTCTTAGTCAAGAGGCTAGTTACATGGACTAGCAAGAAACAAAACTATACTTCACAATATACTACTGAAGCTAAATATATTATTGCTATTAACAATTGTACAAAAATTGTATGGATCAAATAGCTACTCAAAGGTATGAAGGAAGAGATCATAGAACCAATGACACCTTTTTGTGATAATACAAGTGCTATAAATATATCAAAGAATCCTTTGATGCAAAGAAAGACTAAGCACATTGCAATCAAGTATCATTACTTGAGAGAATTAGTTCAAGATAAACAGGTGAGGGTGGAATATGTTAACACACAAGAGAAAATTGTTGATATCTTCACAAAACCATTACCTAAGGATGCTCATGAGTATCTAAGTGGTAAACTAGGGGTGATATCCCTATAAAAGGCTATCTAATTAAAAAAAAGGGGTTCCCTACATCAAAGAAGCTAACTTCCATATGTTACAAATTGATGTAGTGAATCTTACTTTAGGAGCTACCTAAAGTAATCAAAAAGTTAAAATCACAAATTAGTCACAAGCAAGGTGACATAGAAGAAACTAAAGAAGTTCATATCTATTTATTAGGATGACAAGTCTTTGGCATTGTTGTCAAAGAGGGACATAGTAACTAAACAAGAGAAATTGTAGATAGATACAAAGATGGAGAAATCATGACTAGTGAGATTGAAAGTGTATCTACTGATAACATCTACCTAGTAAGAGGGCGCTACTGTAGAAGGGAGATATCAGAAGTAATTCAGAGGGAGTCATAAGGATGACACAATGGAGTCTTGTAACCTTTTTAGAAGATGGAAATTTTTGATAAAGGGAGATATTACAATGCAAGGAATTATTTTTCTTTTTGGTATTTTTTTGGTCTTATAGTTTTAACCTAGTCAGTTTGGATGATCATTTTGGTTTGCCATCAATGCCAAAGAGGGAGATTATTGAAGAAGGAGTTTTTTGAGAATAAATTGATATGAAAAATATGTTTCAATCATTTATTTTTTCACTGATGTTAAACCTACTATTTTCTAGTAAGACAACTGCTTGTATGATTTAAGTACTATCACTTATTTGATTGATGAAGAGGGTTTGATAAGAAGATATAACAATAGCACCTAGAGGAAATGTTGAGTTATGTTATGAAAAGGAGTACAGGAATCAACTAATAAAATGATATCATAATGCATTGATAATCCACTTAAGGTTTCTAAGCTTGGTTACATTAAGCAAGTTCAGAAGAACAAGTTAAATAAATTTTTTTTGCAAAGCTTGACTGAGTGGATAGTAGAAGCCAAGAAAAGTCAATCCAAGCCAAGTAGAAAATCAATATGAGTTGAGTAAAAGTCTATTCTAGTGTATGTTGAGAAAAGCACTGGATGTCAAGTAAAGTTTAGTTGATGCTAAGAACTAGTAAACTTTAGTTCATGCTGAGTGATTTTACAAAGGATGTCGACAAACACATATGTGCAGAGCATCAAAAGAAAGTTAATTTTGAGTGGCTACATTATTTTAATGATCATGAATTTGATGGATCTAAGTTGACAAGTTTGTTTTCTTGGATTATGTGAACCAGGTGGAAGATAAGATTGATGAGCTAGTTGCATAGAATTCATGGTAAACCATTTTGAGGCAAATTCAAAGAGGATTGAAGGAGAAGTTTCTAGAAGTGATATTGAATGAGGGGTAAATTCATTGAATCCTACCTAATTTTTCCTAACCCTAAATTGAATGATGGAGAATGAATGAAAAAAGATTTTAATTTCCTATTTATAGGGATGGGTAGTTAGAAGCAAGGGTTGTCATGTGCGAGAACCTAAGGAAGATAAGGAATCAAGGTTTTTGCTTCATCAAGCGACCTAAAAGAAGATTCTACAATGGCATGTTAAGAAATAAGGCTTAAGAGTATGAATGCTTGAAGGATGAACAAGTTCTAAGAGCTTAAATGTGTGAAAGCCAAGCAGAACGAATGATTGAAATTGAGATGTGTAATCTGCAAATGGAGTTGTAAGTTATTATCAGATCAAGCCTTACTATTACTCTCTAATAACTATATTAGTCTAGGGTAAATCCTTTGGATTAAGGTTGACCTAAAAGTCATTTTTAAATCCTTTAATCAGGTGACATTTTAACAGAATGGTATAAAGTCCTCTAACAAGGCCCAATCCTAATAGGGTGATTGAAATCTTTTAATAGGGTCACATTCAACAGTGTGTATTGTAACCTTTAACAAGGTTGGCCTTTCGTAGGACATCACTTCAGAAGAGTGGAATAGAGTAGCATGTTACTAGTGGTTTTTTTCAAATTGGATTTCCATGTAAATCATTATGTTAAGTGTGTTGTTGAATCTATTATGTTTCATGTTTAAATTTTTGCAAATTGGTTTCAGAGTAAACTACAAGTTTTAAGTGTTTACATAATCTTATGGATACATGCATGATGATAAATGTTTTATGGGTTCACTAAGCTATTTAAATTTTTATTTATACATCTAGACCTTAGATAACTAATTCACTCCCCCTCTTAGTTTTTCTAAAGAATTCCAAAAATAGGTTCTTACCTAAAGCATTTTTAGGTACCCATTTATAGTAATTTATTTACTTAAGGAAATAGCTGGAATTTACTAAAGTACCCCCTAAATGAAAATCATGAGACTTTCATGTGACTTATTGTAAGTGTAAAGATATTTAAGATGTACAAACTTAGTTTCAAATAAAGCTTTGGTGAAGAGATCAGTAATATGGTCCTTCATTTTGCAACATTGTAGATGAAACACTTGTTACTAGATCAAATGTTAGATATAATGATGATATACCTCAATATGTTTGGTGTCCAAATGAAACAATAGATTCTTAGACAATGAGATGGCACTTTGACTATCATAATGAATTAATGAGGACTTGCATGATGTTACTTGATGACTGATAGAATAGCCTACAACCAAGTTATTCTCTTCATTACTTCATTGTGCATAGTATATTCAACTTATATAGTAGATAGAGAAAAGGTAAATTTATTTTTACTACATGAAGAAATAAGAACTGAATAAAGATATACAATATAACCTATAGTTGACTTATGATCATCTATACATTCTACCCAATTAGAATTTGAATACCCAACAAAGGAAAATTCTTACAAAAGTGTAACAATTCAACTTCAATGGCATTAAAGTGGCATTTTTATTTAGCATTTGAAAATGGCATAAACTACTGAAATGTATAGAAATGGATGAAGTTTAGGATTGTTATTTTTAATTATTATTTGGAATATGAATTGATATATTTGTCTTATATCTAAGGATAATTTTTAAATTAATGGAAAACATTGAAAATTAGGGGTCTAGTTCCTACTATAGAACTATATGAAAATAAACCATTTCCCCTTTGATCTCATATTATCTTATGCGTAACATATCTAGATAGATCAATAACAAATAAAAAATGGTTTTTGGCCTATATTTTCTCTTTTATAGAAATTCAAATTTTAACTAACTTGGAAATTGATAGTTTTCATCTCCCACATCATTTTTCAAAACAAATCTATTCTAACCAAAAGAAAATTTGTACATTCTAGAAGAGGATCATCTCCTCTAGAACATTGTATTGTTTTTTAAAAGTTGATGTGATTTACTATTTTCTTTCTCAAAATTAACATGTTCTCAAGTTTTAAAATGAGTATTTGTAGTACTTTTTAATTACAGTATACTATATATAATTAAAACACAATATAATCTAAATGAAAATATTCTTGACATTGAGCTCTACAAAATCATATTTATATGTTATTAAAAAATATCAAATTAAAAAGAGTAAGGGTTATTGAAACATCACTTTTCTGAAATAATTTTGTTTCTTTAGGAATTAGACACAAGTTAGTATAAAAATTGCATTTAATAGAAATTTTCAATTAGAAAAGTTTGAGAACATATACAACTTAGCTATAATGAATTTATCTAGATCATATATTTGAAAAATATTTATTTTTAGATGGAAATACTCAAGTTTAGTCATTTTGATTTGTTAGCCTAAAAGGTGAATCAAATTTCTACTTCCACCCCTCAGTGAAAGGAATAATGGATGCCCATTGTTAAAGTCCCTTGTACATATCTTAGTATTCTTTTGGCTTGTGTTATTGTATGTTTCTAGTCTTATAAAGTAGTTGTGCTTGTTATCATTGATTAGAAGGTGGCATGGTGCACTAAACATCATAGGCATGTTGCCTAGGGTTGTTTGATATGTGGTCTAAATTGGGTTTACTTATTGAAGAAAAAGGATTAAGTGTTTAATAAATTTTAACTATTTTAAGCTCTTGTGGACCATGAAATTCAAAATAAGATCAAGCAAATAAGAACTGATAGTTGTAGAGAATATGTAAGTTAAATAATTTCAAATCATTTTGTGAGTATCATAGGATTAAGAAAGAGATGATTATTAGATATACTCTTAAAAAATGACATTTCCAAAAGTAATAATATGACTTTAGTTGAATTGGCACATTGTATGCTACAATAAAAAAATATTCCTTTATTTGTATGGATTAACAATGTTAATACTACATCTTATGTTTTGAATAGATCCCCCGCAAGTTTTTTGCAAAATAATAATCAAAAGGATGTTTGTCTAAAATTGGTTTTGACAAGTGAGTAGCAACACACTTAAACTATTTACTTAGTTCATATAAAACTAGTAATACATGCCAAGCACGACATATAAATATTAGACCATGCCAAGTTACAATGAGTACCGAGTCACTCATGTGCCAAACATATAGACCATGTCGAGTGATTCAAGAGCTGAGTAAACAATAGATTGCAAGTAGTGTAGGTGCCAAGTCATTGTAGAAATATAATTCATGTCGAGCATTAGGGACTTCATATGCCGAGTGATATAGTTTTGACATATTTTCTTTTAATGACATAAATAACTACATAAACCATTTTTTAGATGACTTAAAGATTGATTTCGATATTTTGAAGATAAGGATGAATCTCTATTTGAATTTACTATGTAATTACATGTAACCAGTCAAAAAATGAGAAGGATTAATTGGAAAAATGGATGAATCTCAGCCATAGTTTCATACCTAACCCTAAGCCACCAAAGTCATCTTAAGGAGGATGAAGGCCTAAACTCTTTATGGATGAGTTATCAAATTGGAAGAGAAGAAAAGATAGTTTGCATAGCATGCAAGGTGATTTCGACGTTATGAAGAAAGATTGAATTGCAAAATCAGTTAGAGAAGAATAGAGGATAGAAGAAAGGATACAACATTGAGACATATAACCTTGAAGGATCAATTAGACATTACTTAGAGGTAATCCATTATCAAGCAAATAAGTGCCAATCATAGGATCTGTGCTAAGACATTCTAACAAGTGATTTTAGTTAAATCTCTTAACAAAGTAGTCCTAACACATTGTATGAAATCCTTTAATAAGGTACTTAACTAGTTGTAAGTTCAAGTCCTCTAACAAGCCACATTTCTAATAGGGTGTTGAAATCCTCTAACAAGGTGAGACATAATAGTCTTTGTAAGCCTTTAACAGAGTAGACCTTTTACAGGGTACATCATAATTCTTTGTCAAAACATTGTAACCTGAATTGGATACACTTTAGAACTATAGTAGTGAAGATTTTTTGGTGTCATCCCCATCCTAGTTTTACCTTCTCACTTGAAGGGTTTCTGGGTAATCATATCTAGTGTTATTTGTGTGATTGCTTACATGTTTACATGATTTAGATGTATGTGCTTTACATGTCATTTCAATTTATCTATTGAATGCATGAGATGAATGTATGGTAAAAAAATTTATGGGTTCAACTTTTAACTATAAAACACCCCCCCCCTACTTCAAAATTTTACCTTTCCTATTGTAACTCCAACAATTGGTATCAGAGCCTTGTTCTTTGAAAGAGAAGCTTTGTAGCTTTGAGGAAAGATCTTGAAATTGAATTCTAAAAGTTGGTAAAAACTATTGAGAACTAGGAGATTGAAGTACATCTTATACTACATAAACTAAATGAAGAAAGAGAAGCTTTAAATAGTTCCTTGAAGACAAGGAAAGAAATTTCTATTGCGAAGAATGACACTCGATACAAAGAGATAAAAACTACTAAGCATTTTGCAGACAGAGACTCAAATGAATTTGATGTAGCAGTTGCAGATCCAATGGAAAAGAATAGAATCCAAGATGAGGATATCAAAAATCTCAAGTTAGAATAGGAACCACAAGCCATAATGGTATGTGAGGTGAATAGACAAAAGAAGAAAGCCATGGAAGACAAATCCATTATTGAGGAAGACAAAAGAGTTTTGGCCAATAGACTGGAAGACAAGTCAATAGAACTAACCAAGATCTCCAACATGTAGTTGGATACTCTAAGTCAAATAATGAATGCCCACTATGAACTGACTATGAAATATATTGAGATAACTACATTGAAGTAGCATAATGAACAATTGCAAAATGACCTAAAGATAGAAAAGGAATTTGTTGACAATTTCAACAAACCAAATGAAACCATCAAATACTTTGAAAAATTATTGAGATCCCCTAGATACAACAATGATGCATCTAGACTAGGATACACAAGCACTGAAGAAGGAGAATCATTCAAAAGTGCACAAGTAAGGAACAACAAAAGTAAGAACCCCAAACCTACTTTCCATAATTGTGGTAAGAAAGGACATATTGCTAATGTGTGTAGGAGAAAAACTATACATTAGAATGCTAAACCTAAGAGCATGGTTCACTACTATAAGTGCAATAAGCAAGGTCATCAAGAACATGAATGAAGAACCATGACCATGAACACACAAATATTTGAAGATTATTAGTACAACTATCAGAAGTATGGACATAGAGCTTTCAAATGCAGATCCAAATCCATGTGGTCATCAAATAAGAAAATGAAGGTAAGGAACAATGGGAACTCTTACAATTGGGATTATAATAAAAGATATAGCTATAATTATTATCAAGAATATGGACATGTTTCTCAGAATTGTATTAGCACACACTTTAGTGGCAATTATAAAAGATGGTCAATCAAACTACATGTTTTAGCTATTTGAAGACTGGTCACATTAGTAAATATTGTCCAACTAGGTCAAAGGCACCAAGTTGTGAATTTGATAAAGGAAAATGTAAGGTAGATGTTGAACACACCAAAGATGAGAGGAACAAGACATGGAAAAAGAAAGATGATTTCAACACATCAAATGGAGAAGGGATCACTTCACTGAATGGGTCAAGTTGTCACACCACATCAAAATAGGAAATCAAGAGGTATGTGGGCTTGATATTTAAAGGTTATATCATACATTAGTTCCAAAGGGTATAACACTGAAATGAATAAATTAGCATGAATAAAGATGTAAGATGTTAGACATCCAAGACAAATCTTTAAGTTTTCCATGTTGTTGTTGAGCATGAAAAGTTTCCTATATGTCCCAAGAGGAATGTTAGATGAAGCTAAGCTATCAAACTAGTTAGTTGACACTGAGCTTGTAGTAGCTACCGAGTGATGGAAATATCAATGAATTCCAAGTGAACACAAAATTAGCTAATGTCGAGCTTACAACTATATAAGCACTCATCATTAAATGCAAGGTTTTCGAAGGGTATATGATTAATTTTTTCTGATTCTTCATCATTTAAAATTTGACAAAGAGTAAGTAGAGTAGAAGGCAATTTAAAAACCCATTCAAAGAATTTCTAGAGATTTTATCAGTGATTTCATGTCAGCTCATCAAATTTTACAAGGAATTTATCAAGAGTTGAGCTATGCAATTTCAATTTTCATAAACCCTAGTTTGACAAGATGACATCTAGTTCAAAAAATGTTGAAGGGAAGGAAGTTTTAAATGTTTGAATTTTTAGTAATGAAGTTAAACAACTCATGTTTAATGTCATTCCTAACATTTCTTATAAACAAGACCCATATGGCACATTATCTATGATCCTGCCAAATGTAATAATGTTGCAAGATGTGTAGAGATGTTATAAGTGCAAAATTGGTAGCATTAGAGACATGGAAATTAGGGATGCATACAATAATTTGTGTGAAAATAGTGTTCTAAAGGTAGAATAAAAAATTATAGAGAGAAAGGGTTTAACACGAGCCCTAGACTTTCCTAATGCATTCAAAATAGAGTGGATTTAAATTATGCTGAGTTGAATTCATGATGGTTCTTATGGCTAGAGGGAGGACCTATCAAAATATCCAAGAGAATAATCCATAGGGTTATTGGTAACCCAACCCTAGATCAGCCCAAGACACTCAGAAGTGATTCCAAGGAAGTAATTGAGAAGAATATTGGAGTAGTCTAGAGTAAGAGAGGTATGACTATAGATACCATCACTGATCCATTGCTAAAATTTATTGTAAGGGTAATCTCACATATATTCTATCAATCTATTAGATCAAATAGTGTAGCCTACATAGCTATTGATGTTGCTTATAAATTTTTTAAGAAAGATCATACATATGATCTAGTAGAACTTTAGTTACAATAACTTATGGAGAACCTTGGAGCAATAAGGAAAACCAAGAGTACACAATGCAAGTTTAATTTTATACTACTTTGCATATTCTTTTATGTACAAAACACATTTCCCTCATTTGGAACAATAGGATGGAAGACTAGAAAATTAGTTGCAACATAGATTGGAGAGTACATTGAGAAGCTAGGAGAAAAATTTGAAACTATAATTACCAGTTACTTTGAAGACTTTAAGAAATCAATGAAATAGAGACTCAAAATACTAGTTTCCTTAGTTGAGAAACACTATAATGATGTATGTTTTCTTGTTGATGATAATTACACATTTGTACAAGCTACTACACCAAGGGCAAGATGGTTAAGACTGTAGACACCTAAAAATCCTTTAGAAAATAAAGTATTTTTATTTTCTGAAAAAGTCCTGATGACATCATCATTTATTAATTAATTATTAATTAATTAATTAATTAATTTTTATGCCATTAAATCCCTTTTATCTTAATTAAAAATATCTAATTAAGGAATCCCTCCCAAAAATGTTTAAATCTTATTTAAACATTATTTCCTTATTTATTAATTATTTAATTAATAAATTGACCAAAAATCCTTTAGAAAATAAAGTATTTTTATTTTCTGAAAAAGTCCTGATGACATCATCATTTATTAATTAATTATTTATTTAATTAATTTATTTATTTTTATGCCATTAAATCCCTTTATCTTAATTTAAAATATTTAATTAAGGAATCCCTCCCAAAAATGTTTAAATCGTATTTAAACATTATTTCCTTATTTATTAATTATTTAATTAATAAATTGACCAAAAATCCCAAAATAAATAATTTATTTATTTTTTTCCCAAAAGTTGGCCAATTTCCTTAAGACCAATAACCTCTTACAAAATCTTCTAATCCTTCTTTAATTTCAATTAAAGGCTAATCTCATCATTTCCTACCCCTAATCCCAACTCAAAATATTTAATTAAGATTAAATATTAATCCTCGTGTTTATTAAAAAAGTTTTAATAAATATCTCCTCAACCCAAACCCTTGAAATAAATAAAACTTTATTTATTTCATAAAATCTTATCCTAGGAAGTTCTAGACTCTTCTAGAAAGTCTTCATCCTCATCCAAAGCCTAGACTCTTCTAGAAGATGTCTTTAACCCTAATCCTAATCCCCTCCTAACCTTGTCACATTCCCTAAACATGGGTTAATACTTGCTAACTCAAGCCAAAGTTAACAAATATCTCCTCCTTCACCCACCCTCATTAATTGCAATCCACTTGCCATCCACTTGCCTAGTCCTAAGCCATCTCTAACCCTTCCTCTAATCATTTTTACAACCCTAAGCAAGCTTAAAACCTCCCTAAACCCTCAAATTCGAATTTCATGGTATCTCTCACAAATATCTTCAACCACAAAACTTTATAAAGCCCACAAAGTCATAAATGTTCTTACAAAGCACTTATGAAGGGTCTTTATGAAGATTTTATCCCTTGAGCCTCCTTTGTTGACTCATCCTTCCCCTTTCCTCCATCCTCTCACCATGTGACATGTGTCACTCCTTGATTGGTTGTAAGGAAGCACAATCCATGTGCTCTCCTCTCATGCAATCTAAGCCCTCCATGAGCTTTTTCCCATCCTTGCATCTTAGCCCTCAATCCCTCAAGCCTCTTGCCTATAAATTGGATCCTTCCCCTTTGCAAAATAACACAATCCATGAAGTAAAGTTATAATGCTATTTTGACAGCCAAATCCATACTAAAGCCATCTATCCACACTAAAAATCCACAATCATCCATTGAAGCCTTTGGAAGCATATTGAGCATACATCCTATCCATTTAGATAAAGCTACTCAACAAGAGAGCTTCTTATTGAGAGAGTCCATTAATGGCTCATATTCTCAATTGAGAGTTCATCTTAGTCTATCTTGAAGTTTATGAATTTTGTTTAGTTTGTAGAAGCTTTATTTAAATTTGGTTTTTATTAGCATACTAACATTGCTCATATACAAAGACCCTTAGGTTATGAGGTCAATGCAAATCAAGCCTAAGTAGCCATCACAACTCTATTGATAGAGGAAGTAGATAAGATTTAAAAAGCTTTGGAAACTATGAGATGGTGAAATAAAAGATTTCCATGGAACTAAAAACTACCTCCACAATCAAGAAGAAGAACAAGCTAGTAAAGAAGTTAAAAGAAAAATTTGGAGAGGGTGTTGAGGAGGGAGAGGAAGAAGAAGAAGATGAAGAGGAAGAACAAACACAAGCTCAAGAACCTCTATCTTTAACTCAAGGCATGGGAGAAGACAAAGAAGAGGGGGAGACTATAGGTGCCAAGGGAGAAGAAGCCAAGGAAGCACCTACTCCTATGGAGTCAAATAAGAGGAAGGCAAAGGCACAACCAATGGCAAAGGGAAATAAAATTGCAAAACTAAGTTAGCCAAAGCCTACTATACCTACTACAAGGGCCACCACACATGCAACTGCCCAAAAGGCCAAGGAAACAACCAACTAGATAGAGCAAGGGGGCCAAGGGTAGTAAAGATAGAGAAGGAAGTATGTGGCTCAACCAGATTCTGATGAAGAGAAGATAGAATTAGATGATAATAGCTTATTCAAGGTGGTAAATCACAATCCTCTCTCAGATCTTGAGAACTTATGTGAAAATGTCAAGAGCAATGCAAATTTATTAGGTTTTAGTCATATTGATTTTGATAAATGGGGAAAAGAAGAGAAGAGTCAAGTGGAAAAGGCATTATATGCCATGAAGTCAAAGTTTAAGACCACACCACTAGAATTTGCCAACTCAATACCAAAAAGCCTATATGACATAGTTGAGCAAAAATGGTATTATTCTCTAAATTTGGAAAGAAAAATTAGGGAGACAACATTAGCCGAGGTAATGCAAGAGTTGACAAAGGGAAAAATTGCTAAGGCAATCAAGAAATATGTAGTTAGGTTCACACCTAAATATAGAGCCTTTAGCATTATCCAAAATAATATTAAGGATGTCATAAAGAAATCAACTCAAATATGGAAACTCATTTATGGGTTAACCACTATGAAGAAAGGAGAAGTTGACCCTTCAGAGGGTAAATATGATGAAAAAGATGATGATAAGGATGATGAAAAAGAAGATGATGATAAGAAAGATGATGAAAAAGACAATACAGTTGGAGGAGAGACAAAAAAAGTAGGAAGATGACTAGGCAACAACTGAGTAGCAACAAGATGAACAGAGTGTGCAACACACACAAGTGATGAGTGTCAGTCCTCCCCATGACACAATCAAAAATAGTGAAACTATAATTGTAAAGGATGTTTCCAATACATAAGCTCAAAACATAAATCCTCTTATTTTAGAAGATTTAAAGAAGATATTATATCAATCTACATTACAAGCCAAACTATGTGGCAATCTAGTTTTGGTTAGTGTAGAAGACCTACAAAAGGTAGTAATTGATTTCACAAGGGAAAAGGTGAATCCAAAAGAACCACCTTCCATCATCCCTTCAATTACTAATGTACAACCTTTGATCCAAATAATAGTAGTTACATTTACCAAAACTGGTACAATTGAGAAGAAAGCAGAAGAGAAAGACACCACTATAGGACAACAGGAAATAGGACAAATAGATTCATCTGTACCTACAACATAGGAACAATGTACAAGCCAAGTCATAGTGATAGAAAAGTTAAATCATGAAGGAAGTGAGCTAACACCAAAGGTGAAGTAACAAGTGGTCATCCAACCATGGGTAGCCTTACCAACATCTGGCACTCCTTCCACACAAGCTCTTTAGAAGTTGGCACATAAGCCACTTCATTGAAAATCTCAATGCCAAGCCCATGCTCACTAAAAGTTGAAAATGTAATACATTATGGAGACATAACTCTTGATGAAGAAATTGTAATTCCAAAGTATGACTATGATACTATGACATTGGAACAAATAGGCATATTATTGCATGCTTTAAAAAGGAAAAAGCATCAAGAAATGCTTAGGAAAGAACATAGGCAGAAGCAAGAACTTCAGGATATTAAGGACATCTTTGTGGATGCATTTAGTTTTCCAACTCTTGAAGAGATCAAGCTACTGCTAGAACAACTAACACATATAGTGGAGAAGGTCAAAAATGAGGACCTTGATACAAATGCAAAACTTTTAGAATGGTCAGAAAAGAAGTTTCAAAATAAGGTGAATGAGAAAATATCTAGTGAGATAGCACTAACTCAAGTTGCATTGGCAACTAAGGTTGAAGAGGTGAAGAAGGTACTTGAGAATATATTCTCTTTGTACACAAAACTATGTGATCCTACACTCTTCACTCAAGAGACCAGAAGTCACATTCTAAGTTTGGAACACATGATTACTACATTAGGTGCTAGCCTATCTAAAAGTCCAGCTTAGAGTGAGAAGCACTTTAGGACATTTCCTTAGACACAAAGTTAATTAACTATATTGATAGCAGATGAGGCTAGCATAAGAGCCAAATTGACATGCATATAGGAATCTCTCACCCCACACATGGAGATACTGTACAAGAAGCTAGGCTATGTCGAGACTTTACTAAAGAAAGACCCCAATCTTTCTACTTTAGATAGTCTAGTGCACCTAGCTACTGAGGTTGCAATCCAAATTAAATCATTCGATGTTTCTTTTGATAACATGGATGCAGTCCTCAAGATCATAATGGATGTCCATAAATCCTTTTTGGACAAACACACTATAAGGGTATAGCCCATTTGACTTAAGTGTCAAAAAGGGGGAGATAGAGAATATAAAAATATGGGGAAGATCATAGAGAATATGAGGGAGATAAAGAAAAGAGGAGATATATGAAAGGGGGAGAAATACTATGAAAATATATCAGCTAAGGGAGAGCATGAAAGAGTATCAATGCATTGAATTCAAGGTGTGTTAGTAGAGCCAAATTTACTTAGAGAGGAGCATAGATTTTGGATACAGGATAAATCTATGAACTCAAGGGGAGTTATCAAATTTTGAGGTATCTAAGTTATTGTAAAATTTTGAATTTTTTTAGTTTTGTATATATATGTCGAGTCATGGATATGGTATGCTCGAGAAATCAAGAATAATATTGTATATTTAAGTTTTTTTGACACTTTTGTCAAAGGGGGAGATTGCTACTCTCAGATTGGTTTTGACAAGTGAGTGTCAACACACTTAAACCATTTACTTAGCTCACACTGAACTAGTAATACATGTCGAGCACAACATGTAAAAAATAGACCATGCCAAGTTATAATGAATGCCAAGTCACTCAAATGCCAAATAGATAGACCATGCTGAGTGATTTAGGAGCTAAGTAAATAGTGGATGTCAAGTAGTGTAGGTGCTAAGTCACAATAGAAATATAATGCATGACGAGCATCAAGGACTTCATATACTAAGTGACATAGTTTTGACATATTTGTTTCTAATGGCACAAACAACTATGTAAACCATTTTTGAGCCAACTTAAAGATAGATTTTGATATTTTGAAGATAAGGACAAATATCTATTTGAAATCCCTATTCAATTACATGCAACCAATTCAAAAATGGGAAGGATTAAGTGGAAAAATGGATAAATCTCAGCTATAGACTCATACCTAGCCCTAAGCCACCAAAGTCTTCTTAAGGATGACAAATTCCTAAACTCTTTATGGATGAGTGATCAAATTGGAGGAGCAAACAAGATAGTTTGCATAGCATTCAAGGTGACCTAGAAGTTACGAAGAAAGAGTGAATTGCATAATTACTTAGAGAAGAATAGAGGATAGAAGAAATGATACAACATTAAGACATCTAATCATGAAGGATCAATTAGACATTATTTAGAGGTGATCTGTTATCAGGTAAGCAAGTGCCAATTGCAAGGTCTATGCTAAGACATTCTAACAAGTGATTTCAGTTAAATATCTTAACAAAGTAGTCCTAATAGGCTATATGAAATCCTTTAACAAGGTTCTTACTTAGTTGTAAGTTGGAGTCCTCTAGCAAGGTGCACTTCTAACAAGGTGTTGAAATCATCTAACAAGGTGAGACCTAACAGCCTTTGTATGCCTTTAACAAAGTAGACCTTTCACATGGTAGATCATGATTCAGGGTCAAAGCATTGTAACCTTAATTTGATGCACTTTACAATTGTAGTAGTGAAGATTTGTGAGTGTCATAGCCACCCCAGTTTTACCTTCTCACTTGGAGGTTTATATGTAATCATATCTAGTGTTATGTGTGTGATTTCTTACATGTTTACATGATATAGATATATGTGCTTTACATGTCATTTTAGTTTATCTATTGAATGCATGAGATGTATGTGTGGTGAAATTTTTATGGATTCAAGTTTTAACTATTGATTCATGTCACCCGCCCCCTCGGTGCCCCCCCCCCCCCCCCATAAGTTTACCTTTCCTATTGTAAGTCAACCAGAGTAATCTTAGAGTGGGAGGAAACCTAATGTTAAGTATTTTAGAGTGTTTGGATGTGAATCATGTGCTCATGTACCTAATGAGATTAAAGAAAATAAACATGATAAGAAAAGTATCAAGTGCATTATTGTAGGGTATGATGACCAAATGAAAGGATATAGGCTGTATAATCCTAGTGTCGAAGATGTCTTTACAAGTAGGGATATCAAGTTTGATGAGGTCTTTCATGATGTAACAAAAAACAGACCTAGTAAAAAAGTGTCCATAGATAATCATGAATCTAGCACTAAGTTTTAAATTTGTGAATGTTCTAAGTAAACCTCTTGTATAGTTTAAGAATATATTCCTCCTCCAAAGACCACAAGTACTCAAAATTAAATTATATTAAAGGAATCATCAAAATAATTTTGACTTGGTGAAGACTAGTGATCCTCAAACATATGAAGAGGCTATGGAAAATATGAATGATAACAAGCTATGTAACTATGTTTAAATGAAGAAAATTAAAGGATTAAGAGGTTTAAAAATGAGTCTAGCCAAAGTCAAAAAATTATAGCTAGAGGGAAATAAAAGAATTCTAATCAAGGTAAAACATATCAAAACCATAGAACTAATCAAGGGAAGTGGACTCAAAGATACAATCAAAGTATGAAAAGTTATCAAAGGAAACAAAATGAATGGAGAAATTAAAATAATAAGATATAAATTTCTATCAAATGTTATTGTATATGAGAAATATGTTAGCAAGTAATAATAATCTATTCAAAAATAAAAGCATTAACTAACATAAAAACCATTACATATATGAGAGACAAAGTGAAAACCTCAAATGAGAATATGAGCCATAGAATGGTTCTCTCAATGAGGATGGTCACTTGATTTAGGGATGAGTCTATTTGCTTAGATTTGGTATGTATGCTCAAGGCTTCTCAAACTAGCTTCAATGGTGTTCTTGATGGATTTTGGCTTGGGTGAATGGCTTTGATATAAAACTTGCTTTCAAAATGTCATTATAACTTTAGCTCAAATGTTGTGATGAAATGGCTTGGGAGGGGATTCAATTTATAGGCTAAGGGATTGAGGAATGGAGGGTTAAGATGGAAGGAAAGGGAAAAGCTTAAGAAGTGCTAGGATGCACTCAAAGGGGAGCACATGGATTGTTCTTGTTTAGCACCAACCAGGGAGTGACACATGTCACAAGGTGAGTGGATGGAGGAAAGGGGAAGGATGAGTCAAAAAAGGAGGCTCAAGGGATAATATCTTCATAAAGACTCTTGATTATGGCTTGTAAGAGCTTGTAAGAGTCTTTATTACCTTTGTAAGAGCATTCATTGTTGGGTGGTTGGGATATTTTGGAGGGAGTTGAGATTGTTGACTTTCCTTGGCTTAGGAAAGTCTTAAGCTTGCTTAGGGAATGTGACAACATTAGGGGGTGGATTAGGCTTGGGTTTAGGATTAGATTAGGCTTGTTAGAGATATGCAAGTGGATGGCATTCATGAGGGTGGGTCAGTTAGTGACTAAGCTTAGTTAGTATGGGTGGATGGGGTGGATTAGGCTAAAAAGAGGGTTTAGGGATAAGTTAGGGGCTTATTAGATTTGAGGGTTTTATTTATCAAATAGATTTATTTGATAAATGGGGATTTTGGAATTAGATAGAAGAAAAGGATTTAATTGATAAATAATAGGTTATTTGATTTATCCATTAGGACTATAGATGATTAATTAAATTAATCAGCTAGGGGATGGCAAATTATTAATTAAATAGGAATTTAATTAATGATGCCTTTAGAGATAACTAAATAGGATTACCAAAGTGGTGTAATCAAATTTAGGTGTCTACAGTTATAAGTGTGGATAAGAAGGGCATAATAGTGCTCAATAATTTAATAGATTATACAAGAGATTCAATAAAATAAGACAATCAAATTTTATCCAAGAAGAAGATGACCATCATATATTGTCATCTTATTTAGCTACTCAAGGTGATTCAAGTAATGTGCATGGTATATTGGTGTAGAAGGTAGTCATCATATGATTCAAAATAAAAACATCTTTAGCTATTTAGAAGAAACAAAAGGTGCAAAAATATTTCTTTGTGTTGATATCTCACATGGCATTGAAGGGACAGGTGCAATTTCAATGAAAGTAAATGATGGTATAAATTTGGAAATAATTAATGTGAATCTTGTACCTAGATTGATAAAAAATATTATTTTGGTGACTCAGATAACTCAACATGGTTATAAGGTGGAGTTTTATTTAGATAAGTGTTCACACAATAATATTAATAATGGATACCAAAGTTTCTAGAGGAGTTCACAATGATATTATATACAAATATCTACCAGATGTTGATAAGAAGGCTTATATGATGACAAGTTCAGTTTTAAGTGTGTTATGGCATCAAAGTTTATCTATGCTTTCAAAGAAGAACATGTTTTATGGATTTTTTTTTTTATCGGTAAAAGGTCAAAGCCAAGATTTATTATTATTATTAAGTATTAATCTTGAGTAGATTTGAACCCAAGACCTCCCACATAGGAGGCTCATAATTCACCATTGTGTTGTATGCTCTTGCCTACAACATGTTTGATGGATTACCTTGGATAAAAATATATATAAAAATGTGTGCAAAGGATTCATGGTTGGTGAAGAATATAAAGATACTTTTGAAAAGTCTACATGCAAAGTAATAAAAATTCTAGATCTTGTCCATAGTGATTTGTGTGGTCCTGTTAATCCTACATCAAATGGAGGAACTTGGTGTAACTTAACTTTTGAATTCATTGAAAGATCAACACTATAGCTCCCAAGAATCATCTACATGCAAACACCTATAATAGAATGAAAGAAATGAAAATGATGGACACTAGAGTTTTGAGATCCATAGATGAGACAATCTTAATGAGTAAAAATAGAAATTTCTATTATCAAAAGTGAAAGAATAATGATTATAAAGAGAGATCATCCTTATAAAGGAGATAAAAAATCCTAAGAGGTAAAACCTAGGTTACATGGTAATAATTAATTATTGTATACCTATGTTTAGCAAAAATAAAATAGAATTAGTTAGAAAATATCTAATTATTGTATCACCTGCTCTTAAGATAAACTTAAGGAGTAGTTGAAATCCTAGAGAATGACAACATAATGACCTGCACATAACACACCTAGATTGACATGAGTCACTACCTAGCTGACATAGGCATTCTTTCATGATGTAGGCATCACATGATTAAAAAAAATAAGAAATAACATTTTAAATAAAATGAAAGCACCTTTTGTCCAAAATTTTTAATCCAACACTCCCTTTTTTTCAAAAAATTATTCATTTTTTTTTTTGATTTGTTTAAAATATAAAATAAATCACTACATTGGGAAGTATGTTGATATTTGGGGGCAAAACAATTTACTATGCAACCAATTGTATCCAAATTGGACAAGTTTTATATGAAAATGGGGTTTTTTGGGCGCTAGAAATCCAACTATGAGGTTTGTTTGGGCACAAAGTGCACTAAAAAATTGTGACTCCTTGGATCCAATACAAAAAATCTCTTTAAAATGAAACTTTGTGAAATAAAAAATACATATCTGAAAACCAAGCTAGACTTCTCATAAACAAAACAGGGGTATGATGATCTAAAGCTCCGATACCATATTGAAGTTGATGAAAGATCAACCCCACACCTCCCAAGAATCACCCGCATTCAACAACTTGACAGAGAAAGAGAAACAAAAGCTATGGATGTTGGAATTCCAAGTTGCATAGATGTGACATTGCTTATGAAAGAAAAGATATTTTCATTATCACAAGTGAATGAATAATGATTACAAAGAGAGCTCATCCTTATAAAGTAGATCAAAAACCATAAAAGGTCAAACCTAGGTTGCATGATAAAAATTAATAAGATAATTTATTATTATGTGGGTAAAGTTTACCTTATGTAAAGTTGAATTAATTATAAAATATCTAATTACTCTAATATTAACATTTATTTCAAAATAAAATTAGGATTTATCTTTTATTTGTTTCTCCTCTGTGTTGTAGTTTTTCAACTTAGTATAAGAGAAACTAGTATTTTTAATTGTTCCTACTAAAAATGTCCATGGTAAACAGTAATGAGACTAAATTAACTCTTGAATCCTATAGTGGAACACAGTAGTGAATATTTTACATTATTTGGTTAACCACTATTAAAATGAAGTTCTCTCCCATTGCTAACCATATATAGTAAATTCTCAAAGGTGAACACTTATAAAATATTGAATCAACTTAGTACCAAGTCAAGTTAACTTCTAATGGTTCCAAAGAATGAAATTACATTTGATATTTAAAGATAAAAATTGGATCAATTGTGATGAATTATGCATGATAAGAATTACATATTATAAAAAATTATTAAAAAATTGATAATAATTGAGTAGAATCACTTTGACACATGTGTCCATCATCATGAAATGAATTATATTCATAGGGGGGAGAGATGCCCAAAACTAGATAATCTAGATAATCATAAATTTGTACATCATACTAACTATAAACTTTATAATTAGTTTCATAATTTATTTCTAAAGCTTTATATTTTATCAAAAAATAATTATTTAATAAATTTCTATTTTTATCCAAAAAAATCACTTGCACATGTATTCACTTGTTAAATACTATTGAACATCTCAAAAGACCACAATATTATAATTCAACTCAAAATATAACATTATTGTACAATAATAGTTAAAATGTGAAGCAAATTGTCATTTACTCATATAGGTTTATTACTATTGGGATAATATATGTCAAACAAGGAAATTGCCATGAGGAAATAGGATAATTTATATTTAATAAGGAAATATATGATAATATTGGGGACTCAGTGTCATGAATTATGTTGTTACTAAAAAATAGATGAACCCCGAGCTATGTTATAAAATGTGCAATCAAGGGAATTAAAAATACTAGACTAGTTCTACTCAACCTAATTATAAGTTTGCATGGTTGTGAGATTGTTCTCATTATTTTAAATCTAGTGACAAATAAAGTGTATGCAATGAAATTATGTATGTATCACAATTAAAATCATAGTGAAATGATTGTAATGATGAGATATGAAAAATAAGTACTCAAATTTAATTTTTTAAACTATTTCAACATTTCATTGGTTCTATTTTTTTTTAAAGCTTAACAAAAAGTAGTTTAGAAACTTAAAGCCATGCTACAAAGATTAAAAATGGTATCTTGGAATAGTTTCTTGAACTCTATATTATATCATGGTAGTGTATATTTTGCATTATTTGGTTGGCCTTTATAAAAATGAAGGTTTCTTTGATTACTAACCATATATAGTAGATTCCCCAACGTGGACAGTGTGACCATGGTTTTTGGTCATACCTCCTTTGTGAACATTTTAATTGAAATGGATATTCTTAAATCCATACTAGGAAAAATAATTTTTCATGTTGATGATGTATATTAGTGTTCGACCATGAAGTAATACCCTTTTTCTAGTCTATAATTCCCAATTTATAGTGATAATAAGATGTCCATATTTTGTTCTCTCAAATTGTGTTGTTTCTCTATTTATGTATTGTGTTGTGGCATTAAGGGGAGCAAACTTTATCACTTTTCAAGCATTGTTCTACTACTATAAATTTACCTTTTGAGCATTCTTATAGTAATCATAGGATGTCTTCATGTACCTAGTGTAAAAATATTATTCATTTCCTCCTTGCTATGTTTTCAAAATTTGTTAGTAAGAATGATGGTATTTTTAACTTTAAGTCACACACCCTTACATCCACTCATTGAGTTAAATATCAAATAAGATTAAGGATTTAAGAATGTCTTCAAAAATTTCTTTGAATACAATTACTTTTTCCCTCTTCACACTCCTAAAGTTTAAGATGGCATGCTTGTTGGTTGTATAGGAGGAAGATGAATAAGTTATAACATGCAAAAATGTGATCATTAAAGAAAGTGATATGGTGGAGGCATTTCCACAATGTGTCAAATTATGATATTTATTTGGAAACTCAAATCCATAGTTTTTCATGTCAAGTTCATTAACCAATATTTTGTGAGTGATAATTAATGAAAAGTTGTACATACCATGATAATAATTTGCCAAACTAATAATATGTTCATCTTAATAATTCTCACAAATGATATTAAACATTAAAAAATAGTACTAAGTAATGTAAATTAAATTTACACAAATGAATATCCTAATCCTTTATTAAAAAATTAAAAGGATTGTAAATATAAAAATAAGATTAAAAAATAATTCCATTATTCTAAAAAAATTACTTTTTAAAAGTAATTTAATGCTCTTTCTCAAGGAGTTTGATTATCTTTCTCGACAATTTCTTTGGAGTGTTAATTTGCATAGCACTAAATGGAGTTTGATTAGCTGGGAGACTGTCTGCAGGCCTAGAAAGGAGGGTGGTCTTGTTATTTGATCAACTCTCTTGAGTAGTCAACCATTGGCTACTAAGCTTTATTGGTGATGGTGCTCTAGATAACATCAACTTTAGGCTTGTATTATTACCCATAAATATCTTCGAGGTGATGATCCTTGGTCTATTTTTGCACTTCCTCTTGAATGTCGTGCCTCTATGGTCTGGCATACTCTGAAGACTAGTGGTTTGTTAGTCAAGAGAGGTTTGTTCTAGATATGTAAGGGAAGCTCTGAGGCTTTTTTTTGGTCTAATCCTTGGGATGAATTCCCATCCATATTATCCATGTACCCTCATCTTTATATTCTCTGTGATTCTTTTCATACTGCTGGATGGGATAAAGTGGCTTATTACAAGACTCCTTATCAATTAGGACTTGTTGTTGGTTACATGTGGAAGCACTCTTCTAATTGGCCTCCTAGAGGCACAGAGGTAGATCATTAGGAGCTTTGTCATATTTTCGCCTCTATGGAGTGTTCCTTTTTGCTAGGATAAGATGTTTTGACTTGGAGAGGTACCTTGTCTAGTAAATATCATGTCTCTGTTGGGTATTAGGAGATAACTAGACAATTATTCAGGCATGTTGAGGTCCCTTGGTGGAAACAAGTTTGGAATAATGTTTCTTGGTCCAAGTGCAATTTTTTCATGTGGCTAGTGGCTCACAACCATTGTCTTACATGGGATAATCTTTGTAAAAGTTGATTTTAGGGCCCCTCTTATTGTGTTTTGTGTGGTAATGGGGAGGAGACTATCTCCCATCTATTCTTCCATTGCTCCTTTTCTACTCAATTATGGAACCTTTGGTGCAATGCTTGGGGTTGCTCTTGTAGGCATGCTTCCTCTTTTCTTGAGTTGTAGGCCTACTTGGGTAGTGCTCCATCCAAGTCTTCTCCTCTCCACGCTACTTGGATTGCTAACCCATCATTCATTCTTTGACATTTCTAGCTAGAGAGGAATCATTGAATATTCCAAGATGTTTGGATTGGTGTTATACATCTTTGTTGGAAGATCTCACATTCTCTTTAGGAAGCTATTCAAGTAAAGTGTGTGCTAGATGGGCGTATGAATCTTGCTATATGCAATCACCTCAATTTTCATCTTCGGGATGGGGTTGCAGCTCAATGGTATCAAAGAGTGCCCAATAAGCCTCGACAATAGAGGAAAGGATGGGAAAATTAGGAGGCGCATTAGACTTCTCCTTCTCATGGAGTTCTAAAAATTAACACTAATAGTTCTTCTCAGGGGAATCCAGGCCCTGCTGGTATTGTGGGAGTGGCTCATTGTAGTTCTAGTGAACTTAGATTATTTTTCTCAGTTCATAAGCGTGACTACACTAATAATCTAATGGAGGCTCAGGCCATTTTATATGTTATGGAACAATGTTGTTTGCGGGGATGGTGCAAGATTATCTATGAGTTTGACTCTGAAGTGGTGGTGAACTTGCTTTCCTCGTAGGAGCTTAAGGATGTTAGTTGGTAGCTGGCCACTATTGTTAATCAGACTCTTCTCTGTTGTACCTCTCTTGATTTCATTAGGTTTACTTACATTCCTCGTGAATGGAACAAAGCTACTGATTGTTTGGCCAAATCGGCTTTTGGTCACTCTTTGGGATGGAATATTATGGATAGGGGGAAACTTTCCTTCAAGTTGGTGCAAGAATTTGATGAACTTATTGCTTAGGACAGAGCTCCTTGTTGAGCTCTCCTTGTTGTAATCCTTCCCATCTTAATTAATTTTTAACCCTCTTTTTCCAAAATATTTTGCAAACATAGCTTCTAAATAATTTTCTTATCAAAATATTTATATTAAAAAAGGTATTTACTTCACTAAATTTTTAAATGTACTAAATATATTTTTTAAAAGCATGCAAGCCTATTTTCATTTTTATAATAAAATCCAACATCAAGAATAAAAACAAATTAAATTCACAAACGTACTTTCAACATTTTCAAAGCAAACCTTGACAAGATTAGTATTTTCTTACATGTCAAATTTATCTTACCACAACATTAAATATTAATGGAGTTAGAGAATAAGTGATAATAATTCAACTTAAAAAATCATGCTATTCTCCACCTACTTCCCTCCCATTTGGCATTTTGCATTGTTGTAGACCAAGTCTAATTAAGCCATCAAAATAGTTGGTGAATGAAAAGGAAATTATTATTTCCAATGTTGAATTTTTAATATAAAATTAAAGATATTATAAGTGATATTAATTGAATTTATACAAATGAAATTAAAGATATTAGTAAGTGATATTAATTGAATTTACACAAATGAATATCCTATTTTTAGTTTTACAAAACTAAAGAGATTGTAAATACAAAAATAAGAAATAGAAATATTTTCAATTATTCTAATAGAAATACATTTTTATGAAATTAAATTATATCAATTTAATTCAAAATATTTTGCAAAGATAACTTCTAAAATATTCCTTTATCAAAATATTATTTCTAAAAAAATGTTATTTACTTCACTAAAAAAATTCAAGCACTAAATATCTTTTTAAAAGAGGTGTAAGCCTATTTTCATTTAAATAATAAAATCCAATGTCAAGCATAAAAACAAATGAAATGCCCAAACTTACTTTCAATTTTTTCAAAGCAAAAATTCAAGAGAGTTAGTATTTTCTTACACTTCAAATTTATCTTGTCAAATTTATCTTACCACAACATTAAATCAACATTAGATATTAATGAATTTAGAGACTAATTGATACTTCAGTTAAAATCGTGCTATTCTCCACCTACTTCCCTCCCGTTTGGCATTTTGCAGTTGCTCTAGACCAAGTCAAGTCATCAAAAGAGCTGGTTGATGAAAAGGAAATTATTATTTCCGGTGTTAGAAATTTTCTTATATTGCTGGCTTACCCGGGTACGAAAAGCGGGAGGATGACCCCACACGTATTCTTCTAATGCGTCCCTCGTAACTACAAACGACTATTTTATCAATCTGATGTCCTCGTGACTTTTGTATACTTTGTAGTCTGAATATGAACATCCGTTAGGTCAGTTTAATCAATTCTTATATGAGATATCATGTTTGTGGTGGTGGAGGAAATAAATATGAATATTCGGAAGTCAATTTAAGGAACTCATTATAGAAGGCTTCAACTGCATATCATTGCCCAGTTCAACGAGAGAGTCGGCAATGAGCAGATTACCTGCTGTATCGCTCAATATTAGAGAACTGTTCTAAACAGAAGACGTCAGCTCAATTAAGAATTGCTTTAAATGACGGACTGTTTTGACGCCTTCAACTTGACTGGGTCACTCACGCCAGAGCCTTTCTAATACATCAATGGCATTCTTAATTGTTGTGGTGCTGTCCCTGGTTTCCCTGGCTTCAGCTGAATACGAGCAATACTCATCTCCTCCACCATATTATTACAAATCTTCCCCTCCACCGTCTCCTTCGCCACCTCTTCCATATGATTACAAGTCTCCACCTCCTCCATCTCCCTCGCCTCCACTTCCTTATTATTACAACTCTCCACCACCACCATCCCCATTTCCTCCTCCGTATTACTATAAATCACCTCCACCCCCATCCCCCTCTCCTCCCCCTCCATACTATTACAAGTCCCCACCACCATCTCCTTCACCTCCTCCACCTTATTTCTATAAATCTCCACCACCACCCTCTCCATCTCCTCCTCCATACTACTACAAGTCTCCTCCACCACCATCCCTATCTCCACCACCACCATACTACTATAAGTCTCCACCGCCACCCTCTCCATCTCCTCCACCACCCTACTACTATAAATCACCACCTCCACCATCTCCATCTCCACCACCTCCATACTACTACAAATCTCCACCACCACCATCTCCATCTCCTCCTCCTCCACCATCCCCCTCTCCACTACCACCGTACTACTACAAATCCCCACCTCCACCATCTCCATCACCTCCTCCTCCATATTATTACAACTCCCCTTCACCTCCACCACCTCCATCTCCATCATCTCCACCCCCATACTACAAGTCCCCTCCACCACCGTCCCCTTCACCTCCTCCACCATACTACTATAAATCACCACCACCTCCTTCTCCATCTTCACCACCACCGTATTATTATAAATCTCCCCCTCCACCATCACCACCTCCTCCTCTGCCATATTATTATAAATCTCCACCACCACCATCTCCATCTCCACCTCCTCTATATTACTACTACAAATCTCCTCCACCGCCCACATATTGATTGTGCAAGAAGGTAAAATTATAACATAGATAAATTTTTTATAGTAAATATCATCTACCATTTCTTTTATGAATTTCTAAAATGTGATATGCACTTAATGGGATGTTTATAATCTAATGTTACTAAGAATTTAACAATTTTAATTGATTTTTTTGTCTCCAGGAATAATGAAACATATAGGTCTTAAGCCGCATAGTTGTTGTCTCTTCATTGCTGATTCGGTTAACATCAAATAAAGAATTTTGAAAGCTGTCCAAAATTTCTTTGAGATTAGATATATAGTGTCATAGGCAAAAGGGATTCTGACTTCTCCCTATCTAAGAAAACTCCCTTTGTTCAGCTAATTAATTTGTTAAATTCAAGTGAAAATAAATTTTGCATCTCCTTGATTCATGTTTTATAAATGATTTTATTTTTATTTGTGTAAAGCTACATGATCCCAATATGTATAGACAGTACTTCATTTTTGAGATGTATACAAGCTATTTTTTTCATATTTAGATTCTTTTAACTTCTTTAATTATGTTGAGTGTGTCATATATTCAACACAATTGAGCTTCATTCTCTTAAATGTGTCAAACTATCAAACAAAAAACCATGTTACATATTTCATATTGGTGGCTTGCAATCCATGTTTGCATTATTAATGCCGTAATTTCATTTCTGCATCTTTTGGTGTTGGGTGAAGATTGAGAAACATCTACTAGAAAGCTATTTTGAACCACATTTTTTAGAGTTTGAAGCACTTCTTATAACTTATGATGATCTAATAATCCTACTAGAATTTATTTTTAATAATTTTCTTCTACTTTAGGGCTTTTCTATTTTTGGAAAAATACATAACTAATAAAAAATAAAATAAAATTATAAAAATAATTTAACAATAAGTAACTAAAATATAAATATTTTGTGAAGTCTATTAAATTAATATGCATGTGAAAATGGATAATCTAAACAAATATTTGAGAAAATTAGAAGTATGTTTAATTAAGTTTGTTAAATGCAAATATACAAAATCTATTGCTTTGAATTATCACATAATCAAGAAGTAAGTGTTATTCATTCTTCAAACTTATCTTATAATTTGAACCTAAGATCAATACTATAATTTTTGACTTTAAAATGAAAAATTTATTTAGAATAAAATATCACTAAGAAAAGGGTTCACATTAAAAAAAAAAGGCCACTTAAATAAATGCAAAGTATAATAAAATATCTATTAAAAAAATTAAAGGTAAGGTTATTTATGTAAAAGCCTTTTAAAGGTAAGTTTAGTTGTATTGATTACAAGTCCCCACCACCATCATCTCCATCTCCTCCATCACCATATTATTTCAAATCACCACCACCACCATCTCCATCTCCACCTCCTCTATATTACTACTACAAATCTTCTCCACCACCCATGTATTGATTGTGTGAGAAGGTGAAATTATAACATAGACCATTTTCTTATAGCAAATATCATCTACCATTTCTTTTATGAATTTCTAAAATGTGACATGTGATCTTTCAATTGATTCCCATCGAATGTTTATAATCTAATGTTACTAAGAATGTAACTATTTTGTTTGATTTTTTTGTCTCCAAGAATGATGGAATATCTAGGTCTTAAGCCACATAGTTGTTGTCTCTCCATTACTGATTTGATTATCATCAAATAAAGATTTTTGAAAGCTTTCAATTTTTTTTTTTTGGAATAAGATATACAATGTCAAAGGTAAAGGGATTCTGACTTCTCCCTATCTAAGAAAACTTCCTTTATTCACCTAATTAATTTGTTAAATTCAAGTGTTTTTTTTTTTTTTTGCATTTCCTTGATTCATGTTTCATAAATGAATTTTTTAAAATTTGCGTAAAGCTACATGACCCCAATATGGATGGACGCTTCATCATTATTGAGATGTATGCAAGCTCTTTTTTTTAATTTAGCTACTTCTTTTTTAACTTCTTTAATTATGCTGAGTGTGTCATATATTCAGCATAATTTGGCTTCATTCTCTAAAATGTGTCAAATTATCAAAAGAATAAATCATGTTGCATATTTCATAATGGTTGCTTGCAAAACATGTTTGCATTATTAACACCATAATTTAATTTATGTGTGTTCCAGTGTTGGGTGAAGATTAAGAAACATCTACTACAAAGCTATTTTGAACCACAATTTTAGGAATTTGAACCACTTCTTATAACTTATGATAATCTTATAATTCTAGAAGAATTTATTTTTAGTAATCTTCTTCTCCTTGAGGGCTTTTCTATTATTGGAAAGTACAAAATTAATCAAAAATATATATTAATATGTAAAAAGATTTACTAACAATAAGTAACTGATTTTTTTTCCAGTCAATTTAATTAATTTATGGGTGAAAATGCACAATCTAAACAAACACTTGACAAAATTAAAGATATGTTTAATTAATTTTGTTAAATTTAAATATAAAAAAATTATTGCTTTGAATTATTGTGTAATAAAGAAGTAAGTGTTATTCATTCTTCAAACTTCTTTTATAATTTCAACCTAAGGTCAATACTATAATTTTTGACTTTACAGTAAAGAATTTATTTCGAATAAAATATCAATGAGAAAAGGGTTCACAACAAATAAATGTAAAGTATTAAAAATATCTAAAACAAAAAAATTAAAGGTAAATTTAATTATTTAAAAGCCTTTTAAAGTGAAATTGCAAATGAAATATTACTTTTTTAATTCCATGATTTACCTACCAAACTAAGGCCTTAATTTTGAAGAGCTTTACTAGAAAAAGAAAATCCATATTTACATGTAAATAAGAATTATACTAGGGTGTAAGTTTTAAACAGGGTTAATTTTGTTGAGTATTTAGAAATTGATGAGTGGTGCTAGGGTTTCTGATGATTGCGATGGTAGCCTAGGAAAGGATAATGGTGATGATGACTAGGAAAGCTTACATCTCCTGCTTGTAGTCTTGGACTATGTTGGGAAGATTGGTACTAGACAAATCTTTGATGGGATTTTGGACTTTGACTATGCTGGGAAAATTGTACTAGGTAGATATGTGATGGGGTTTTGGACTTTGGCTTTGTTATGCAGTGATGTGCTATGGATTGGAGCGTTTTGTGGCTTCCTTGTTAGGGAGGTGACTTTTTTCCCTTTTTTAGCTACTAAGGTTACTCAAGACTCATTAATGGATAATATTATTGATTCAGAAGATCTAGTTATTGGGTTTTATCTCTAGGGATTTGAAATGAGTTATTTTGGCCCTTGAGTTGTCCTAAGTTTTGGTTGTAGTAATTGTGAGATCTATGTCTCTCTTGTCTCTAGCTCATGCCCATGTTTCTTTAAGGCCTAGAGTAGTGGTTGTTGTGGGCTTCATTCCACTAGAGTTAGGTGGGTTTTTTCCCTTACTAATGACCTAGAGAGGCACTACTTAGGGAGGCAATCCTTTGATCCATTATCAAGGTGCTTCGATGCCCTTGTCAAGAGATGGCAATGATCTGATAATGTAGTTGTGTTTAGCAGTGAGATAGAGGATGTCTCCACTAATGGTGGGGATTGTTTACTCTTCACCATGATCTTGTTGGGGATTTTGGGACCATTTTTTGTGGGTGGTTTGGGTTTCCTTTTCTCAGGATCAACCTATGAGGTTTTTCCTTTTTGAGAGGGAGCTCATGGTTCTTTTTTATTAGTGCATATTGGGAGTTCTTTTCTATTGCTTCAGAGGGATTATGAAGGCCCATCTTTTTCTTGGCAGTGGTTGATTAAGTAATATGGGAAGGATTTACTCCCTGGTGGTGCAGGAGACACTTTAATTAAGGGTTTTTGAGAGGAGGGGATTTTATCCTCTCTTGATGTAAGGGTTTCTTCTTTTGAGGTTTTTAGAGGTGAATCATTTTTCTCTTGTCTTATTTTCTATTACCTTGATTTTTTGGTGCTACTTTGCTAGAGTTTTTTTGTTTGCAAATTTTTCAATTGTTTCTCTCTACCCCTTTCTCTAATGGACCTATTTGGTTAAAGGTTGTGACCCCTCTTGTCTAGCTTCTATGGAGGTGAAGCCTACCCCTATTGAAGTGGGGTACTTTTTGGGGTTAATTTTGATGAGACTAGATCCAATTGTACTACCACCAATTTTTTGGTGGGTAAGGTCTCATTGTTCTTGGGTGTCTTGATGACTCTCTTTTTTATGTGGTGTTGTGTGGAGGAGTAACCAAGTGATTTTTTGAGATCACTTAGGTGGTGGACTTTGAGTTTTTTGGTTGCTTCTGCAATGATTTTTTTGATAGTGAGATTGTCTCCTATAGAGGTGAAGTTCAGTCTTGTGATCTTGGTGGTGGATGAAATATATATTGAAGGGAAACATAGTTGGCATGTCATTAGTGATAGCACATATATTTAGAATTTTATCTTTCACAACATTAGTTTTGTGATCTTTCCTCCTCCTATTGGCTATGGACCTTTGGCTACGATGGTGAAAGAAGAACAATGTATCTGTTTCTTGGCATTGGTTAGTGGGCACTCTAAGAATGAGTTTCTCTCCAACTCTTTGTTTCATTTCTTTGAGTGGTTTTTGTTAGTTTTTAAGGGCTCACTTGGGTCCTTTTGCTTTTCTTTTGGTTTAAGAATGCATCTATTATGGGGGCTTATCCCATGCTGATCTTTAGCAATGGGGACCATAATTGGTGGGCTTTCAGCATTCAAACTTGGTTTTTTACAAAGGTAGACCTTACTTGTTATTTTATAGGAATCCTAACACTAGATTTTGTTTGTCTCTTTATGGTGTCTAGTGTATGTTGTTTGACACTAGATTTTGTTTGTCATTTTACTAGATCACTCATATAATGAAACAAAAAAAAAAAATCTAATACATCAATGGATATAAAGACATTCAACCACAACCTTGAAAAATAACTTCACTTCATTGCAACAACCAAAAAATAGATACTTGGAGGGCACAAAATTTAGATACAATGACATTCTTAATTGTTGTGGTGTTTTCCTTGGTTTCCCTAGTTTTAGCTAAATACGAGGAATATTTATATCCTCCATGATAATATTAAAAATCTCCCCCTCCACCATCTCCTTTACCCCCTTCTCCTTATTATTAAAAGTCTCCATCTCCTCCATCTCCCTCACCTCCACTTCCTTAATAATACAAGTCTCCACCACCACCACCATCCCCATTTCCTCCCCCTCCATATTACTATAAATCAGATCCACCCCCTCTACCCTATCCTCCTCTTCCATACTATTACACGTCCCCACCTCCACCACCATCCCCATCTCCACCACCACTATACCACTAAAAATCTCCATCATTACCCTCTTTGTCTCCTCCACCATCATCCCCCTCTCCACCACCACTATACTACTACAAGTCTCCTCCTAAACCTTCTCCATCTCCACAACCCCCATACTACTACAAGTTTCTACCACCACCATCTCCATCTCCTCCTCCTCCATATTACTACAAGTCTCCTCCACCACCATGCCCCTCTCCACCACCTACATACTACTACAAATCCTCTCAACCACCATCCCCTTGACCCACACCACCTCCATCCATCACCTCCACTTCCATGCTACTAAAAATCCCCTCCAGCACCTTCCCCTTCACCTCCTCCACCATACTACTATAAATCACCACCACCTCATTCTCAATCTCCACAACCTCATGTTTTATTTTAAATCTCCCCCTCCACCATCATCATCTCCTGGTCTATCAAATTATTAAAAATCTCCACCATCACCATCTCCTTCTCCACATCCTTTATATTACTTCTACAAATAACCTCCATCACCCATGTATTGATTGTCCAAGAAGGTGATATTATACCACAAATCATTATTATTATTTACTAAATATCATCTACCATTTCTTTTATGAATTACTAAAATGGATGTGCACTCTTTGAATTGATTCCCATATGATGTTTATGAGACAATCTTACTAAGAATTTAACTAGTCTAGTTGATTTTTTTAATCTTCGGGAATAATGCAACAAATAGGTCTCAAGCGTCATGATTGTTGTATTCTTATTACAAATTTTTCTATCACCAAACAAATATTTTGAAAGCTATCAAAGTTTTATTTGAAATAGGATATATAATGGTATAGGGAAAAGGGATTTCTAACTTCTCTATATCAAACAAAAGTCATCCACATGCAAATAAATTTGACATTGCTTTGATTTTTGTTTTATTAAAGGTTTCATTTTTATCTATGTAAAACTACATGATCCTAATGTAGTTAGAGACTTTTTCACTATTGAATTGTATGCAAGATATTTTTCATATTTAGTTTATTTTTGAGTTCTTTAATTATGCTGATTGTGTCATATATTTAGCATAATATATCTTCTTTCTCTAAACATGTGTTAATTTATGGAAACAAAAATTTATGTTACATGTCATATTGGTGGTTTGCATACCATGGTTTCATAACACTCTAATTTTGTTTTGATGTCTTGTGCTATTGGGTGAAGATTGAGAAACATCCACTTCAAAGCTATTTTGATACACAATTTCAAGATTTTGAAACACTTCTTATAATTGATTTTTAGAGACCTTCTTTCACTACAAGGTTTTTTCTATAATTGGAAAAATGCATAACTAATCAAAAAAGTAAATTAATTTTAAAAATGATTTATGAACAATAAGAAATTGAAAATAAAGTTAAATTGTGAAGTTTTTAATTTAATTTGTGGGTGAAAATGCACATTCTAAATAAATTTTTGAGAAAATTGGAAATATGCTTAATTAAATTTGTAATATACAAACATTCAAAATTTGTTGCTTTGAATTATCACATCATTGAAAGTAAGTTCTATTTGTTCTTCAATTATTTTTTATAATTTGAATCTAAGAACAATACTATAATTTAAATTAACTTCCACTTTAGAATTTATTTCAACTAAAATACTAATGCAAAAATTGATCACATTAAAAAAACTAAGACCACTTAAGTCAATTTGTAAAATTACTTTAAAGTAAAAGTGCAAATGAAAAACATACTTACCATTTTCTATAATGAAATATTTATTCCTTAATTCTATGAGTCTCCTACTAAACAAAGGACATAGTTTGATAGAGCTTTACTTTAATAAAAAGGTCAAAATTTATAACTAAATGAGATATATAATAGGTTATATGTGTTTGAAATGATTAATTTTATTTAAAATTTCAGCATATAATAATTAAGTGGGAAAAAAAAGACAAGATTACAAAATGCGAAGGTTGACACTAGAAGTATCTACTCTTACAAGACATTTACTCAAGGCTAAGAAGTTTGACACCTTGTTTCACCAAGAATGAGCTCTCCAAAATAGAAAGATTGTTGTAAAGGACCACGAGAATAATGATGGTTTTTGGTAGCATATGATACACATTCTAGAGTTTACAATAAAATAAAGGCTACAAATTGACCTATAATGACCAAGGGGAATGAAAATTATGACAAGTGCCAACAAGAATATGCTTTTGGTGCACAATGTTAATGAGAAAAAAATATCAAACTCTAACTATATACTAATATATAAGTTATCTAGGCCTATAAGCTTGAGTAACTAGAATATAGAAGATAAATCTTGAAAGAAGTTCCACTAGAATGTTAAACTTAATCATAGAAATGGAATATATATTTAAGAAAATGTTAATAAATTTCTCTCATCCACTAAGAAGTTAAATATAAAGAAATTCTCTATAAGAATTCTACAAAAAATTCTAAAATAAATAAACAAATAAAATAGGGTTAGGGAAACAAGATACGTCACTAGATTAGAGCTAGTTCCATCTAAAACTAAGAATCATCTAAAAATCATGATGTGTATTAATAGTATTTAAGGGTGATTTAACTAATATATTATCTTCATAAATATGCATTTGAATTTTCCTAAATATTTATATATTATTATGTATTCCATCTTTAGGATATGTTTTGTTTTACATATGAGATATAAAAGTTGTAGGAGAGTGTTCCACTAGTCCACCCAGATGTAGATTATACAATTATATTTCTCACATTGTTTTGTAATTTTATTTATCATTTAATGCTATGATGGTACAACTATGAAATTTATCATGCATAAGAAAGATATAGGAATCAATAAGAGTAGTATAAAACATAGTTAAATATTTGGTAAAAAATAGTAAAACTTGGATAACTTCCAATAAATTGAACATGATAAGAATCACTTAATATAAAATCAAAGATTAAAAATTATAGTAGTATAGTGGAAACATAGTGATACATATACAAGTAATCATGAAATTAATTTTATTAAAAGGAAACTAAATGCCGAAAAAAAGATACTATAGGTAATCATATATTTTGAAAATGGTAATAACTATAAAATTTATACATGCTTTTATAATACTTCTAAATATTTATTCTTGAACATGCTTGTAGAAATTATTGACAAATTTCATAGAATTACCCCTTGGTCCAAACATAAATCTACTAGACTTGTATTAACATTTTTATACATATCCAACATCTACAAAAATCTACATCTTATTCAATTTTAAATATAACATTATAAAATAATAGTAATAAGAAATGACAAATATAATATCATTTATTCATATGTTTTTAATGTATGAAATTTTAAAAAATTTATGTTGAGTACTTCCTCACAAAAGGCTAAGTTAAGGAAAGAGAAAAGTCAATGCAAAGAAACGAAGAGGAAGGTCAAGAATAAAGTGATTCCCAAAAAATTGATATTTGTATAACCTTTCACACCCAAGGTCCATGCAACTAAGATCCCTTTACTTTTATAGGCCAATATAGAAAGTAAGAAGGGATCTAAAATTTTGAAAACAAGGGAGAAGGGGAAAGCATATCAAGTCAAATTCTCTCAGGATACTCTTCCTTGGAGACTTTCAATAAAAACTCAACTTAGGTCTCATTAATTTTTCAAATGGATAAAATTATAAGTAGAAATTTATTTAAAACAAGTAGAGGGGAGAAAAGGACATAATGCACAAAAAATCTCACCCTCTCAAAATGTACACAAATAATAGACCCAATCCATGCAATGCTAAGAGACCATAAATCACATATACCAAGAGTTTTCATCACTAGAGAAATAGGGCCCATGATGAGGGAATTAGAAGGACCAAATTCATCAAAGCATACTCCTATGAAAATATGAACACCAACTAGATCCATCCATGTAATGAAAAGGACCCAAGTCACATATAAGAAAAAACCCTCCCAAGAGGTCATTGGAGATACAAATAATATTGGAGAATTTTTCATTCAAAGAAAAAAAATCCCAAAGAAAAGAAAGTAGAAAGAGAGGGAAAGAATTATCAAATAGATTCCTTTAAAAAAAAACCCTTACAACCTCTAATAACTCAATGATCAAGATTTTGTACCACTATCAAATCAAATTAAGACTCTAGAAAGGACAAATATTTCCTATCCAAAAGTCACATTTTGAAAAATCCAAGAGATGGACCATATCCTCTAGGACTTTAAAAATGTACTAGTATAAATCAAAACCCATACTCTAAATATTTGAAATAGGGCACCCATAAAGAACAAGGAAAAAGCCTCCCCATAGCTAAAGGGAGACCACCCACAAAGACAACAAAACAAAAGTATTTGTAGCAAAACAAGAAATAATAGGCATGCAATCATAATTGTTCTCTAGACCATTATCTACTAATAAGTTTACACCAAGTCCATAAACCACATACATATGGGACTCAAAACCCAACACAAAATAAGGGTTCCTCAAAATAGAAAAAAACAATATCACTATAAATTTGAAAAGGTTCAAACTAAAATCAAAGGATATTATCTAGAGAAAGAACTCCCCACCAAAAAAAAAAACACAACATCCTCCTTAACACATAACATAACTCTTGTTCTCTAGAAAATAAAACACTATGTTTCTCTACCCGTTAGTGTTTTCCACATGAAAGAAACAACCAAGCTTATCCTAGAAGGAGATTGAGCATAAGCCCACAAAAAAACCAAGAGACACTTAGACACAAAGCACAATTTCAAGAAAACAAAAAAGAAAGGGAAAATAAACCATTTGAAAAAAAGATTAAAGAACCTCTAACATAAGTAATAAAACGTATCATCAATTCAACAAACCTCAAACACAAAGGTAGCACACTAGACATAACATCTACTAGAGAACAAGACACCCAACATAAAAAAGTTAACCATAACCTACGCTAAAGATACAAATATCTATACAATAGATAGGAACTCCATACACATTGTCCATGAATGAATCACTCCAAAAAGAGCCCATCCTATTATGGTAAAGTAGAGCAATAATGTGTCTTCTCTCTCCTTATCATCATTAGCATCAAAGTAGTTTATTCTTATCAGTGTAAGTTTGGTGACTTATAATGTAGATGCATCCAAATTACATATTACAATTAGAATTATAGTGAAATATTTATGTTGAAGAGATATTAAAAAAATGTACTCTTTATACATTTTTTTGTTTCTACATCTTTCTAATACCATAAAAAAAATGGGTAAGAAGTTAAAAACCATGAAGTTAAGATTAAAAATGCTATCCTAGGATCATTTCTTACAATACATAAGTTATAGGGTAATGGCTCATATTAGAATGGTTACACGGTTTCAAATATTTATTGTATCTTAGTAGATCGAATCCTCTACTAGATCATGCTATTGGATATTCTACACTATTTGGTTGAACACTATAAAAATGAAGCTTCCTCCCAGTGCTAACCCTATATAATAAATTCTTGAATGTGGACATTATGACCAACATTTTTTTCATCATACCTATGTTGCCCACATTATAATTGAAATGGATATTTTAAAATCATTACATATTTGATTATTTTTACATCTTCCTGAGTGATATTGGATTTCAAATAATATACCTGTTCTATTGTAAGAATGAATTTAATACTGTACAATTACCTTCAAAATGGTCACAATATGTCTTCCTCCTAGTTCCTAGAGGAAGCCTAAATTTTATTCTATAAAATGACATGAAAGCTTCATAAAGATTGATTTTCACTACTTTGGAAGAACATGTATGAGAGGTAAGAAAAATGATGAAAATCATAATTTTTCAAGCATAGTGTAAAGGTTGATGTGAATTGGCAAAAGTTTGTAAACTTGCAAGGAGAAGGAAGAACATGGTCTAAGTATGCAATTTCGTTATGTTTTGGAAGAAGCTTCATAAGGGTGATGTAAAGTCATGACTTTAGAAGATGATCATTTTAAGACTTGCAAAATAAAGAATTTTGTGGAACTTCATAAGAGGTGTTGTCAGGAGCTTGTGATCTTGAAATTTTTAAGGTTTTGGAGAGTGTGATTAAGGTGTTGAGTGAAATGGAAATTTTTTTCCAGATTACTCAACATTTCTAGGTCATGTCTTGAAATGGAATTTTTTTTCAAATGCATTAATGGTCCTTAAAATTTTGTAGGATGTAGCTAGATAGGCATGCAAAATGGTAAAATGGTTGTATTAAAGATATCTTAGAAAGTACAAAGAACATTTTGAAAATTTTGATTGGAAAATACATAAATGTTGTAAATATGCAAGCCAGACATGTGTGCAATGTTGTCACCAAAAATTTTGAGTTAATGGTTGATTAAATCCTACTATTTTATTAATGTTGGAAACTATAATTGGAACAATTGTTGTATTTTCATTGATATAAAATCTATTGGTGAGAAAGCTTTCTATCTAATCTAAACATCATGTCTACTTGCTTGCTGAAGAGGATTTAAGAATTTGTTCATAACAAAATCATCTAGAGGAAAGGTTGAGTTATGAAGAGAAAAATAAAAATTGATATTTGATTAGTTAGACTTTCATAAGATAAAGTGATTGTTTAAATCATGTTGATAGACAAGAAGAGAGTAATGTTCAAGTCATGAAAGTGTGAGGAAGGATAGATCACTTGTGTAGGCTTGATTGATTAACCAAGTAAAAGAATAAGGAATTTTTTTGAACATGATGAGTGATTCTAGTGTCAACCAAACCACACTAAGTACCAAGAAAATTTAGTGTTGATTGAGCATCAATATCAAATAAGTGATAGTGTTAATGACATCAAGAAAGAAGTTATATAGTGATCAAGAAACTTAGTAATGAACGAGTGTCAAAAATTACTGTTGGCCAAGGAACAACATTTAAATAGTTTGTGAGAAATCATGATTTCTAGCTAACATTGATTTCTTGGGATATGGAAAATGTGTTGAAGATAAGGATTGATTAGTTGTATCATTTAATTTTAGGACAACATTAGGTAACTTATCTAAGAAATGAACTCAAGGACAAGTTTCTCGAAAAGAAGAGATAAGAAAAATGGTGATTAGATACATTTTATCTAATGGATTGAATCTTGAACCCTAAGATCTATAGTGTTGATTAAGAAGAAAAAGATTAGAACTACCTATTTAAAGAGGTATAAAAGAAAAACTTTAGTGTGCCTGAAGTTTTTATTAAAAAAAGGACATAGAAGTTTTTCTTGTGTGAAGCAGTTTCACAAAGTTGGAGTTGTTACTGATGTTGACTAGCAAATCTAAGAAGAAGACTTAATTGAGTTGAGAAGAAGTTAAGGGTGATGTCTTGAAGAGTTTCCAAGAGAATATGACACTGAAATCAGAATGGAGGCTAGATAATGAATCAGTATTAGAAGATGAATAAATATTTAACAAGCAAAGAGAGTTGTACTTAACAGATGAAATGTACTATTACTTTCTAACTATTGTGAATAGTATTTGAAATCCTTTAATCAAGGTTGACCTAACAGTCATAAGGATCTAACAGTTTGTATAAATCCTTTAATCAAATGAAATTCTAATGGGATGTTATAAAGTCTTCTAACAAGGTCACTCCTAATAGGGTGATTAAATCCTTTAACAAGGTCATATTTAACAATGTGTATTATTACCTTTAATTGGGTTGGTTCTTTAAAGGGCTCACTTCAGAATAGTGAAAATTGGCAATATGTTGCTAGTACTTTTTCCCAAATTAGGTTTCCACATAAATCCTAATGTAAAACTTGTGTGCATGTTATTGTGATTCTTTATTGATTTAACTTTATATTCTGCAAGTATGTGATTTATAAAATAGTGGAAAACCAGTTAATGTTAGAAATAGTTTACAATAGAGACCAAGGAATGGAATGATAAGATCTAAAATTATTTAAATGTTTGTTTGATCGATTGGTACATCTTGACCTTGGATAATTGATCCCCCCCCTTAGTTACTCTTAATATTCTAACAATTGGTATTAGAGAATTGGTGCTTGTATAGAGAAGTCTGAAGGTACTCAAAGTTAAAGATCATCATGTACACAAGAGAGGTACCAAAGTTGAATAAAGAAAACTTTCCTACATGGTTGAATTTGATGAGATTACATATAGCTAGTATTAGTGATGTTGCATTGGATTTTCTAGATAATTCATATGTGGATATAACAATAGTCCCTCTGATATTTCAACAACTAAAACAAAAGCAAGAACATAATCAGTCAATGTTGGAGATTGCTTTAGCCCTAAGCTATGTCAAGTTTTATGACCTAAAAGAATGCAATAACTAAAAGGAAATTTGGAGTAAACTAAAGAAACTCTATGGAGTATATGATAATGTCTTGAGAGCCAAATCAGAAAGTCTAAGAGTTAAGTTTGATGAAATGAGAATGATAGAAGGTGAGAACATAGTGCAGTATTGCACAAGAATAAAAGAAGTTGTCAATGCTAATAGAGGAGCTAAAAGGAAAGATTGAAGATGAAAAACTAATTAGTAATGTATCTAGAACTCTACTTCCTATTTATGCTATGAGGGTTTCTGCAATATAAGAACTAAGATGTCCACAAAGTAATAACCTAACTTTGGAAAGTGTAATTGGTAGGCTTACTACTTTTGAGATATCAAATTTTGATAATTACACCCCTTCTACTATTAAATATTCTTTTATATCACAACTTTTTCTTAGTAAGAAAGGAAAGGGGAAACATGTGAAAAATGATAGTGATTCTTTTGATGATGAACTTGAGGTACTAATAGCTAGGAGATTTGGAAGAAACAAAGGAAAATATAAAGGTAAACTTCTCATAATATGTTGTTCATGCAACAAGGTTGGTCATATTTTTGTAAGTTGTCCTAATAGAGAAGAGAAGGATGAAAGAAATGGGAGAAATTAAAAAGGAAGAAGAGATGACCAAGACTTCAAGAAGAACAGGGACTATGAGGAAGAAGGTAAGAAATATGTTATATTGCTAAAGAAGAAAGTTATATAAAATCATAAAGTAATGATGAAAAGATAGTCTATGTTGCTATGACATAAGATTTTTAATGAAGATGAGAAAAATTATTTAATATCTTATGTGAAAAAAAGTGATAAATGGATAACTGATAGTTGTTTCTCAAATCACATGACTGGTGATAGAAGTAATTTTGAGGACATTGGACTATAAAAGGGTGGTTTTGTTAAATTTGGTAATGATGTTCCATGTCTTGTGACAAGTAAAGGGACAATTCAACTAACTAATAAAATTAAATGTGATGTCATGTTTACTGGGTTGAAGGACTTAACTATAATTTGTTGAGTACTTCATAGTTAAACAAATTAGGCTACAAAGTTGAATTCAATCACAGAAAGGCCAAAATATTTGATGTTGATGGTAAACTAACTAGAAGTGGTGATCAAACTAAAGGTAACTTGTTCTACCTAGATTTATTCAATGAGACATGTTGATTTGCATAATATGATGATATTTGGTTATGGCACAAAATGTTATTTCATATAAACTTTAACAATTTGGTTGCCATTTGTAAAATGAAAAAAATAAGGGGTTTGACAAAATTGAAGAAACCTAACAATTTGGTATATGTGCAAACAATATCAATTGGGAGAAATGAAAAAGTCTAGTTTCGAGAGAAAAAACATATTCATCTAATGACATTTTGAAATTGATGTATAGTAACTTATGTGGACCTATTGAAGTTCAAAGCTATTGTGGAGACAAATATTTCATTCTCTTTATTGATGACTTCTTTAGAATCATGATTATGATGTTTCTTAAAGAAAAATATGACTTTTTTCATCTATTTAAGTGGTATTTGGCTAGATTTAAAAAGGAGACAAGTAAGAGTCTGAAATGTTTGAGATCTGGAAAAGGTGGTGAATTTATTTCCAATGAGTTTAGTAGATTTTGCAATGACAAATGAATCAAAAGATAGATGTATGCACCAAGGACCCCTCCTCAGAATGGAATAGATGAAAGGAGAAATAAATCAATTATGGATTGTGCTAAAAAAATGATAATGGGGAAGAATGTATCATAGGAATATTTGAGAGAAGATTTAAGTACAATTTTTTATACTGTAAATAGAGTACAATTAAACAAAGGTACAAATGGCACACCTTTTGAATTATGGTATGGTTATGCACATAATGTGAAATATTTGAAAGTTTTTGGATGAAAATATTACATACTTAAAGACAATAAGAATGGAAAAAATATGCTAAAAGCAACAAATTTTTATTCCTAGGATATTCCACCAAAAGTAAATCTTATAAGTGTTTGAACTCTAACACTAACAAAGTTGTAGAAAGTGTAAATGTAAAAGTTGATGAATACAGAAAAAAAAACATGAAGTTGAATGTAAGACAAAACTTGAAGATTATAGTTAATTCATATATGTGAATGATAGTGCTCCAGGCACTCTACCTGAGCAATAAATCAAAGCTACAAATCCTTAGTAGACTGGGAATATTGAGTTATTCCAACCACTTGCCAAGAAGTAGACTATGGATGCCAAGGATTAGATAAATGATGTCAAGTCATAGATAAAGGAAATCAGAAAAGAGAAGGGGAATGTCAAGTGTATAGAACCTAAACCTGAATAAGACAGAGATAATGATCTTGAAAGGATTATTTAAGATGAAACTACTGGAGAAAAACAAAGGAGTGATCTTGTGTTAGAGAAATATGTGAGAAGACATCATATACATGCACAAATCATTGGAGATAAAGAGTCTTGTTTTATGAAAAAAAAAAGATTCTTAAGTGACATGTGCTTACTTTGTGAGTATGGGCCCAAATATATGAAAGATTCCTTAGAGAATGAAGATTAGATACAAGCTATGAATGAAGAAATTGAATAGATTCAAAAGAACAAAACATAGTCTCTAATACCTAGACCTAAAGAAAAAAAATATACTGGAACAAAATGGGCATTTAGGAATAAGCTGAATGAGAATGGTGAAGTCACAAGACATAAATATAGATTGGTATGAAAATGATATAAACAAGAGGAAGGTGTTGAATATGGGGAAATATTTTCCCCTTTATCAAGATTAGAAGGTGTAAGATCACTACTTGCATATTCTTTGTATGAAGGACTCAAGGTATATGAAATGGATGTCAAATATTCATTTCTAAATGGGATACTAAAAGAAAAAGTATACATAGAATAGCTTGAAGGATTTGTGGATCCTACCAAGAAGAATATGGTATACAAGTTGCACAAAGCTTTATATGGTTTGAAACAAGCCCCTAGAGCATGGTATGAAAGACTGCATAATTATTTAGTGAAGATTGGTTTTGCAAGGAAAAATGATAACAACAATCTATATTTGAAGAATGGAAAGAATAATGAGGTATTTCCATTTGAAATTTTTGTTGATGATATCATATTTGGATGAAAGGAAGTACTATGCAAAGCTTTTGTTGATGAAATGAAGAAGGAATTTGAAATGTCAATGTTTGGTGAGATCAAATTCTTTGTTGGTTTACAAGTATATCAAATGAAGCAAGGTATCTTCATTACTCGATCTAAATATATCAAGGGAGTACTAAAAATTTTTGGGATGGAAGATTCTAAACTAGTGGGTATACCTATAGTCATGCGACACACACTATCTAGGAATGATAATTTTGTTGATGTGAACCAAACACAATACAAATGAATGATAGGTAAGCTATAATATGTTATTCATAGAAGACCAAATATTGCATTAGTGTTTGGGATAGTTTCTATATTTTTAGAAAGTCCTAAGGACAATCATATGATAGTAGTAAAGAGAATGTATAGATATTTGAAAGGAACAAAAGAATGGAGTGTATTACAAGAAGAACAATAAGTTTGAAATAAAGGTATTTATTGATTATGATTAAGTAAGAAATGTTGGTGATAGAAAAAGAACAAGTGGTGCTGCTTTTATTTATAATAGAGAGACTAATTTCACGGATAAGAAAGAAGAAAAATTAAATTTCCCAATAAATAGTTGAAATTGAGTAGCATTTGGTAGCAACAATATATTGTTCAAATATCATTTGGATCAAATAGTTATTGAAAAGTATGAAGGAAGAGATTACAGATCTAGTGTTTGTCTATTGTGATAACACAAGTGTTATTAATATATCAAAGAACCCTATTATGCACACAAAGAAAAATCACATTGCTATCAACTATCATTACTTAAGAGAGCTAGTTGAAGACAAAGAAGTGAAATTGGAATATGTGAACATAAAAGAGAATTTTTCTTGACATATTCACTAAAGCTACTTAATTTACAATGAAGCATCACATCAAATGTCCTAATCAGACTATCTTATGCATTGATGTAGAAAGTTATACTTTATGAGTTGCATAAGATAGGAGTGGAGAAGAAGATCAATATATCAAATATGTCATATGAAGATGGAAGGTGAAGAACTCAAACCTAACATGAAATTATCTACATAATCAAAGATGTATGAAGCAAGAGATGATGTATTATTTTTGTCAAAGAGGGAGAGATTGTATAAGATTGTACAACATAAAATATTAGAGGGAGATATTGCAATATTAAATATATTAAAGAAGGAGAGATTATATTTAAAGAGGGAGATTAAATACACAAGAAATTAGATTCTGGTAGAGGCATGCTATGTAAGAGGGAGTGATTACTTAGAGGGAGTTCATAAATTTTAAGAGGTGTTACCAAATAAAAGATATGCATCAAAATGAAGCTAAGGATATTAATAAAAGATCTGATACACTGAGGATGGTACTGGAAGTCTATAAAAAAATGGATTTTATGGTAACTTGAAGTATTTCTACAAATATTTGGGTTGAGGATTTTCGATCAATGCCAAAGAGGGAGATTGTTCCAAACTATAATTGGAAAATTTTTTGTATTGTCATTGATGTCAAATCTATTTGTGAGATAGTTTTTTATCTGATCTAGATGTCATACCTATTTGATTGATGAAGAGGATTTGAGAAGTTGTTCATAACAAAAGCATCTAGAGAAAAGGTTTAGTTATGAAGAGGAAACTACAAATAGACATTTGATTAGTTAGACTTTGACAAGACAAAATAATTATTTAAATCATGTTGATAGAGGAGAACATGGTAATTTTGAAGTCTTGAAAGTGTGAGCAAAGATAGATTACTTATGTAGGCTTGACCGAGTAAAATAGTAGATGACTAAGGAATTTTATTGAACATGTCAAATCGATGCTAGCGTTAATTGAGCCACAATACGTGACAAGAAAATTTAGTGTTTATTGAGCATCGGTATCAATCAAGTGATAGTGTTGATGCAAAGCAAGAAATTTTATAGTCATTGAGAAACTCAATAATGACCAAGTGTCAGAACTTAGTATTTTCCGAGGAACAACATTTTAACTATTTGTGAGAGATCATAATTTTGAGCTAATGTTGATTTCTTGGGATATGGAAAATGTGTTGAAGATAGGGCCCAATGAGTTGGATATTTCACCTTAGGAGAGGATTGGGTAAATGATCTAATAAATGAATTTAAGAAGAAGTTTATAGAAAATAAGAGATAAACATTAAGGTGATCAGATACATTGTATCTAATGGATCAAATTGTGAACCCTAAGATCTGTGGTGTTGATTAAGCCACAAAATATCAAAACTACTTATTTGAAGATGTATAGAGGAAAACATTTATTGTGCATAAAGAAAAAAAAAGTAAAGAGTAGATGTGTATGTGTACAGAAGTTCCATAATGTTGGAGTTGTTACTAATGTTGTTGATTTGAGAATCTAAGTAAAAGGTGCTATTGTTGTGGAGTCTGATGAGTCTCCAAGTGGGAAATTATTTTGATGTGGAGCCTAATTAGACTCAAAAGTTTATTTGACACAGTTTCCCCCTGGATTATTTCTATGGGGGAAAGATGAGGTTAAGGGGTAGTGCCCTTGCAGGGTCTTAAGGAAAAGCCCTAGGTGTGTTTCCTGTCAAAGTACAATGTAGGGTCAAGGGGCAACGTCCCTACTAGTGTATTTGGGGGCAGTGGCCTTGAAGCCAAAAATGACTTTATATTGTAAAATGTGTCATCTATTAGTTTTCTATTTGATGAATTATTCTAGCCCTAATTCTATAAGTGACAAAAGCTTGCATAAAATATCTTAGGGTTAGGGATTTCATAATGTATGGTGATATTGTATCCTCTTGTGGCAGTATTGAGATGTAAGGGATTGCAGATTATAATCATTAAATAATAATAATATTGGACTTTTTTTTGGTGGATGTAGATAATGGATTGGGTTAAATATATTAAATATTTATGTCTTCTATTATCTATTATTTTATGATATTTGTTATATTTGCATGTAACTATTATTTTTTTCCATAGTTAGTCCTAATAAAAGGATTAACTGAGTTGAGAAGATAGTGAAAGGGCACCTTGAGCCATAGGGCCCTCACAAGTAGCAATTTTGTTGTGCTATGCTCTAAGAGAGCTTTGTAATTAGAATAAAGGTCTGAGAACCTAGTTGTGTGTTTTGGCAACATTGGTTTGGGAATAGGAAGTCATAAATGGCCTTGCAATCAAGGTATTCCTTGTCATGAAGTTGTAAGTGACCTTAGAATTTAAGGTAGTCTTTATCATTGAAGTCCTAGAATAGGTCTCTACCCTACGGAAGGGTCTTTAGCATTGAAAAGCTAAGTTGTTATCCAATTTGGCAAGAAAATGTGTCAAAAGATGTAAACAAGAAAGTTGCAAAAAGTTGTTATGCTAAAAAGATGCAACTTTGCAAAATTGTTGATCAAATTTGCAAAAACCCTTCCAAGCATGGTGGAGACTGATGGAAGCCCTAATTATGAGGGAAATTACCTAAGAAGCAACATATAAGCCATCTAAATTTTAAATTTTCTAGAAGGGTGTGTCAATGTACAGACTATATACTAGAGTATTTATTTTTTAATGTAAAACAAGAGAAATATGTAAGTAGTGAAAGCTTTTGAGTGCTAACTTAATTTTTGTATCAACTTGGCATTGTAAATAGTCTTGTTTAGGGTAGTTTTTTTTTAGTAGATTAGTTGTGTGTGTGTGTGTTGTTTTTATTGTTTTGTAAATCTTTTTGTTCCTGCTAGTTCACTATCCTAAACTAAGCAATTGGCATTACGGGAGATGTAACTCCTGTCCCACTGTAGAAATAGTATGACCTCTTAGGGATATTTAGTGCACTTTATATACCTTGTACTTGTAGAAGGAAGGGTCTTCAAAAGTCATGGAGGCATTTTTAAGCTCTTTCCCTAGGCAAGCCAGAGCATGCCCAATTATGGAAACTTGATGTAATAGAGTTTGAAACTTGTAGGGTTGTAAAGATCATCAAAAAATTGAATATTGAGAATGAAAGGGGAGTGAGTGAGGGATACTCGCAAAGGAGAGAGTTATAGAAATAATATAAAGTAGCTAACTAATCTAAAAAATAGACTAGCCTTGTAAAGGTCAAGAAACCCTTAAAACCGTTAGCTTTTACAGAGGTCCTATATGACATTTTTGAGGCCCAAAATCTTGAAAATTAGTTAGTGATAATGAATTGAATAGGAGTTTTTAAAGGAATTTTAAGTTTCTTAGTGGAAGAAATTTGAACAAATTCCTAATTTCTAGGAATACGAGGGCTAATTGGAGCTCTTTTTTAGTAGCCCTATTTTGGTGAAAAAGGGTGAAATCAGTAAGAAGGGTAGTTGAATTGAGTTACTTTGGACAATAAAAGAAGTGTGTTGAGAGGTCTTACATCATCTCCATGACCCTACAAGTTGAGTGTGAGGATTAATCAAGAATGACCTAGATCATCTTAAAAACCTTCAGTGTTCTCCACCTAGTATGAGAACCTAGCAAGTGGGAAGAAGAGAATTTATTCAAGACAAAAGAGTAGGGCTTAGGATTGGGGGATATCTACATAATAGGGATCCCATAGGTCCATTTGGTGAACTTGGAAGTCACCTTAGGTATCAATGGTAGACTAGGGGCATGAACTAGTGATTAGTTCATCCCCTCTCCCTATCAAGTGGTATCAGAGCCTTACAAAGGTGTGGAAAAAACAAGTTAAAAATAAGGTGAATTTTGTCACCTACTGAATCTAGTGGTTCTAGCAAGATGGTGACCAATACTGAATTGGCCAAGAAGGTAGAAGAACAAGAGGAAGACTGTAAATCTTTCAAGGAAATATTAACACAACTTGAATAGTTGTTAAGTGAAGTCCAAGACACAATAGATAATGTCAAGGGCAAGATGGAGTAGAAAGAAGAATAGGATGCCAAAGAGAAAGAGATTAAGTTGGAGGAAGAAAACCCAACACTATAAATTGTTATACTAGAGGAGCCTTTCTTGAAGGCACTAAAAACAATAAATAGCAAACCCTTGGAAGGCATCCCTGTATTCAGTGGCAAGATGGATCTAGTCCTCATCAAAGAATGGATTGAAAGAATGGAGAATCATTTTGACTATGATGGTGTCTCTAATGCACAAAAGGTCAAGGTAGAAAAGTCAAGCTTAAGAGGTATTGCTCTAACCTGGTGGAAATTTTTCCAAACAAAAAGGGAAAAGGAAGGGAAAAGCCCCATTGTCACTTGGAAAGGAATGGTGGCTAAAATTAGGTAGGCTTATATCCCTAAAGATTATGAGATACAACTCTATAGGAGAAGGAAAAATCTTAGGAAAAAAGAGATGGATGTACACTCTTACATTGAAGAATTCCAAAAATTATGCATAACGTCCAAGGTGGTGGAAAATTATTCAAGCATCAGATTGACAAGGTATTTGAATGGGCTCAAGTGGTCCATCCAAGAAGACATGAGTCTTGTTACCCCTAAAATAGTCCATCAATGCTACCAAATTGCTCTAAAGCTAGAAGAGATGGGAAAGAGGAAGTAAGACCATACCTCAAAGAATAGAGGAAGAGGTGGAGATATTAGAGGACATAAAGGAAGCTATAGAGGTAGAAGCAATGATTATAGGTCCCAAGGTGAGTCCAAGATGATTGAAAAAATTGGATAGACCAATCAAAAAGGTGGTTCAAGTTGAGGTAGAGGATTTGGAGACAAAGGTAAGTCACCGAGAGGAAGGGGACCATCTTATTTTGCTACTATGAAGTGTTACCATTTTCAACAATTGGGGCACCCTGCCTATAGATGTCTTGAAAAGGGATCAGCATCACAAGGTGAAACAAAAGTAGCATACATACATGAAGATGCTTCAAGTGTGAAGTCACTTGATATCCAGTTGCATTCGAAGAGTGGTGAGAATTTAATGATAAAGAGGATTTTGATTAAGGAACTAGTTAAATGAGAGCCCTAGCAAAGGAGATCACTCTTTAGGGTGAGGTGTAAGATTATGGGGAAGGTCTGCAAAGTTATCATAGACTTAGGGTCTACTTATAACATAATTTTAGAGGATGCCATAGCTAAGCACAAGATTCCTAAATTACCTCATAGCACTCCTTACAAAGTCACTTGGGTAAATGAGAAAGCATGGATTGATTTTACCATAGGAGGATACAACTTGACAAGATTTTATATGATGTTTTACCCATGGATGCCTATCACCTATTACTAGGTCGGCCATGGCAGTTTGATAGAAAAGTGATACAATGGTGAGCTCAAATCATACACTTTTAAGAAGTATGGAGTTAGTTATAAAATTTAGTCACTTTATGAATCACACAACCAAGGAAGTGGACCTAATGTATTGATGTTGAAGGGGAAAGATTTCATGAAAACTCTTGACAAGGAAGAAGAAGTGGGTTATGCTATTGTGGTGAAACAATTAGCCATCAAATAGATTTGGTCCTAGAGGAATCTCTACCAAACAAGGCACCTCACAAGATGACCCCTAAATAGAATAGGGAAGTTACAAAGCAAGTACAAGAACTTATGGATCAAGGATTGATAAGAAAAAACATCAACCCATGTGTTGTGCCTACTATTTTGGAACATATAAAAATGAAGGACATGGAGGTTATGCACAGACACTAGAGCCATTAACAAGATCACAATCTAGTATAGGTTTTCCAAACCAAGGATTGAGGACCAAATGGATTTCCTAGGAGGGGTTAAGTATTACACCAAGATAGACCTTAAAAGTGGCTATCATCAGATAAGGATAAAAGAGGGAGATGAGTAGATAATAACTTTTAAAACTATTGAAGGACACTATAAATGGCTAGTCATGCCATTTTTCCTCTCTAATGCTCCAAGTACATTCATAAGGCTCATCAATGACGTGTCAAAAGACTTCACAGGTAAGTTTTTGGTAGTCTACTTAGATGATATATTAATTTTCAGCATGAGTAAAGAGGAACATTTAGAGCATATTAAGATTGTATTATCTAAGTTAAAAGAGGAACACCTAACCATCAATCTAGAAAAGTCTAATTTGAAGAAATAGGAACTACTCTATTTAGGCTTCGTTAGCTCAAGGAGATCTTAAAATGGATGAGGATAAAGTTGTAGAAACACTAAGTTGGCCAACTCCCAAGAGTGCTAGTGAAGTGAGGAGTTTCCATGGCCTAGCTCAATACTATAGAAAGTTCATTAGGAACTTCAGTGGGATATGTGCTCCCATAATGCATACTATCAAGGGTAGAATAAAGACCAAATTTGTGTGGACACTAGTATTAGAAAATGGATTAGAGACAATAAAGAAAGAGGTAGCTAATAATCCTATCCTAAGGTTGCCTACTTTTAATGAACCTTTTGTTGTAGAATGTGATGTAAGTAATATAGCAAAGGGAGGATTTTTTATTCAATGCAATAGAAAAATGGATTTCTTTAGTGAAAAGCTAAATGCAGTAAAGAAAAAATACTCTTCCTATGATTTAAAACTTTATGCATTTGTTCAATCACTTAGAAAATAGAGGAATTGTCCTTTTCTGAAGGAGTCTGTAGTGTTCACTGTTAACCAAGCTTTGAGTTTCCTCAACCCCCAAGACAAATTGAACCATAGACATGTCAAGTGGGTGGAGCATTTGCAATCTTATACCTTCACCATAAAGCATAAGAAGGGGAAATTAAATAAAGTAGTAGATGGCCTAAGTAGAAGGTTATTCAGTATTCAAGAAAAGCAAGTCAGGAGCATAGGATTGGACAACTTCAAGGAACTCTACCAAATTGATGGAGACTTTACAGTAGCATACAAGGTGTGTCAAGAGCATATAAATCAATTTCATGGTGAATTTACAAAAAATACATTACAAAATGGGCTTCTCTTTAAAGGAGGGCAATTACGTTGATCTTAGATTGGTTTCGACAAATGGGTATCTACACACTTTAGTTATTTACTTAGTTCATACTGAACAAGTAGTACATGCTAAGCACAACATGTATATTATAGAGCATGCCAAGTCAACTATGAGTGCTAAGCCACTCATGTGCCGAATAACTCAAGTGCTGAGCAGACAGTGTATGTTGAGGGATTCATGAGCCCAATAAGCAATGCATGCCAAGTGATGTAGATGTTGAGTCACAACATAGAGATCACTATATGCTAAGCATCAAAGACTTCACATGCCGAGTAAGACAGTTTTGACATTTTTTTTGTAAAGACACAAAAAACTATGTAAGCCATTTGTGAGACAACTAAACATTGAATTATGATATTTTGGATATAAGGACAAATCTTAAGTTGGACTCCCAATGCAATTACATACAACCAATCAAAAAAAGGGATGGTTCAAGTAGAAAAATGGATGAATCACGGTTGTTGATTCATATCTAACCCTAAGTAACCAAAATCTTCTAAAGGAGGAAAAACCCTAAACTATCTAGAGTGTTGAAGGAGAGTAGAGAGAAGTTTGCATGTGCAAATAGAGCATTCATTGTGACTAATAAAGTTATGAAGTGAGATTGCATTGTAGAATCAGTTATTTCATAACATGGGAAAGAGAAGAGCATACAACAAAGTGACACCTAATTAAGAAGGATTAAGAATGCAATATTTTAGAGGTGATATGTCATCAACAAACCAAGTGCTACCAATAGGATCATTACTGAATCATTGTAGCAGGTTAATGAGTCAACTCTCTTAATAGAGTAGTCCTAATAGGCTATATTGAAATATTTTAATAGGGTGCTTACTTAATTGTAAGTTAAAGTCCCTTACCAAGGCACACTTCTAACAAGGTGTTGAAATCCTTTAACAAGGTGAGACCTAATAGTATTTGTAAGCCTCTAACAAGGTAGACCTTCATAGGGTAGATCTTGTCTCATGATCAAAATATTGTAACCTTCATTGGTTACACTTTATGACTATAGTAGTGAAGATTTGTGGGAATCATCCCCACCCCAGTTTTACCTTCTCATTGGAGGATTTTTAGGTAATAATATTTAGTGTCATATGTGTGCGAATATTTACTTCATTACATGTTTTAGATGTACATGCTTTACATGATATTTCAATTTAGTTATTAAATGTATGAGATGGATGTGTGGTGAAAGTTTTATGGGTTCAAGTTTAAATTGCTAATTCATCCCTCCCACCCTCTCAAAAGTTTACCTTTCCTATTGTAATTCCAACAATTGGTATTGGAACTATTCGTGTTTGAAAATGTTACCCGTTTCCAACTACCCTGATGAGAACAAGACACATCTAGGGGTAGCTAACTCCCATTATCAACACATCCATTGAGACACCAAGCCAACTATAATGCATGACGCTTCTTCTTCTTTAGGCTCTGCAAAACCTAGACAGGTGGACCTACAGATTCCTTATATGGTACCAGTTGTCAAAGCATACACTGAATCTATTATGAAGCAGATAAAACCCTTATTTCTCTTGATAACTCATGAAATAACATCAATCTACAGTAGCTAAATGCAGATCTAGGAATCTCAAAAGCTGAGTGAGGGCATTCTATTATAGCTCTTCAACATGAAAGGGAAAAGCATTGATTATTGATGTTGATGTTCAACAAATCCTCAAGCATGCAGCAAAACCTAATGATCCTATAACAGATCAGTGCCTAATCCATTCGACAAATTCATGAACCCAAAACATACATCTGTGACATTAGGACATATTCTGTATACCCAGACATCAAATCTATATAATCACCTTGCGATTCAGACATCAATGTTCATTCAGATCTCATTCTCACAAAATATCCTTCTCAACATAACCAGTAACCTTGTGAAAAACATCAAGCATTTACTTGGGACTTTGTTCCAATACCAACATAAATTAGACATATGACCTAAAGGGGAAGCAAATGGATCTCAACTCTTTGTTCCAAGACTACATAAGACTACAAATTACTGAGACAGGAGACGAGAACCAGAATGAAACTAATGAAATGCTGCATATATGTATTCATTTTCTTTGAAAATATACATTTAGATACATGAAAAGGAAACATGAAAATACCAAACATATCAGAACTATCTATACCATACTCCTTAATTTTTGTTCACATGAGAAGAAATTACTGAAGGAAAATGGTGTCACAGTCATGGGAATACAACTAGAACTGGATCCAAGACCTTGGTATCATAGTAATGTGTAGATTTTCTCCAAAGAATCGGAACTTCCCAAAAAATTGGAACCTCTCAAATGACAGAAACAAAGAAAGATATAGCAAGGAGATGAATTCGCAGATTAAAACTAAAGATGACAAGTGTCCATTTAGAATTCCATCTTATGAAACTAAAAACCTCTTTCATCTCTCTACCCATCTAATTTGATTTTTTGTTTCATCATTACACTCTAACTGCTTTGAAATATCTTTGCCTAACGATGAAATCCTTTTGCATCTAAAAAATTTAAAACCTTATGCAATTCTGGTGAAATTGTGGTTCAACTGATTTGAAAATAGTTAAAATCACCTCAAACCTCATTTTCATTGCCTTTTAACTGTATTCAGGTCATTTTCATGCTAGAAATCAAATTTGAACTTTGATACTTGAAAATGGTTACAATCTGAAAACCTGGGACAAAATCCCCTGTAGCAGGAACACATTACTACCTATACAGAAATTGACTTCGAAATCAAAAAATTTAGACTTCCACGATTCTGATGGTATATGATAAGGCATATCTGGCCTTTACGAAACACCCAAAATCTCAATTTGAAACATGCCCCTCTGCTGTCAAAGAAACACAGGTCTACACATTTGAATTTCTTTAAAAATTTAAAATTTCTAAAGTTTAGACTTTAGAAAATAAACTTTTAAAAATAAAAACCTGCACTTCTTTTTTGAAAACAAATTTCAAAATAAAAATTTTAAGTCAATTGAAATTTCCATCCCCTTCAATTTCGTGGTCAACCCCCTTTGACCAAGTGCCACATGGCACTTTTTAATTGGTCCACCACTGACAACAGGTGCCACATGTCATCACTTGATTTTCTTGGCTATTTTACTACCATGTCACCATTAGCATAGACCCAATGACATGTGGCAAAATCTCGCTTTCCCATTTTTTTTATCTTCCGCGCAACTTATTATTGCGAGGAAGCAGGCATCCATCGATCTCCGCCACATGGCAACATCTCCTTGTGTTGCCTTTGAACTTGCCATCTATGCCACACCAATCACGCCAGTGAGACCTGCTGCATTCCCTCTTTATTTATCCTATATGCATCTTGGAAATGCAGGCAAGTGAGCACCGCCGGATTTAACACGTGTGATTATCTCCTTCACTATTGCCACATCAGTTTGATGTCAACTTGCCTCAAAATTTTACATGTCACCACAAGTTGTCTTCACGGGTCGGGACCCACCTTACAACTCATGCCTTCCAAAAGTCATTTCCTTTGAAGAAAAAAAATATGTTATGCATTATCACATTTAAACATTAAAAATCATCGTAATAGGGGAAATGTGGGATAATTATCTTTGCCCCTGCTCATAACTGCAAGCTGTCTTTAGGCAGCTTCCTTTACATGAATTCAATGCGTGTATACATTCATATGTGCTCTCAAACTTGAGGGTCTTCTTAAGAGCCAGACTCATCATCCTCTAAAATCATCTAATAGTGGGTAAAGGTGCCAAGGCTTTACACAGACTTCCTTTTTTAATGGCATGCATTGCTATGTTATATACATCTGGTACTCCTCATGTTGCGTTGGGTATTTCCTCTACATCAGCTCACGGATTTTTCTGTTCTTCCTTGACTACGTGGGGCTTCTTCCTCTTATAATCGGCTGCTTTGCAAGACGTGGGAGTTTTTAGTCTTCTTTTTAATGTGCATGGGGACCCTTGATGTCATTGTTGCTTTATGTGTAGCTATCTCTCTATTCCCACTGGCGGCTTTGAATGTCTTTTCCTTATCATATTGACTACCTCCCTTTAATGGGCATGACTTTCCTCTTTTAAAAATGTGGATGCCTATTAAAAATAGCAGGTTCTGCTCTATTCAAGATTCGAGCTTTCTTTTTAACACTAGTCTGATCTACACCATGTGTTGATGGTGCTTTAACTGTGGCTTGCTCCATTCTGATGGCTTGGGATGGTCTTCATGGTGTGTGATTCCTATTTGGTGTCGTGACTTTGGGTCTACTACATTTTTCTTACATTGCATTGACTACCTTAACTGTTGCGAACTTCACCTGTTCTCTCTTCTTAAAACAATGGCTCTCGACTGCCATTTTCAGCGCTCGATTTCTATTACGTGGGCTGATCCCATTTCCAGCATGGGAATTCCTATTTAAAGTGGGTTCTCATCTCAACTGGGGCCTATGTTCATGCATGGAACTAATTCCACAAGGTGTGGACTTCTTGTTTTATATTTAAAAAAATCATCCAATAGAAAGGGCTTATTATTGTATACATTGAATGTTTATTTATCATAAACATTAGCACATTTGTAAATAAAATCATTTATCCAAATGATTTATTATTCTTGAAACATATAACGTGCTGTTTAAAATGAAAATGCCATTTCCTCAAAGAATTTCATACCAAACCATATGAGAGCTCAATCACCACCTATTTCTCTCTGTTGCAGATGTAGCAAAATAGGAAGAGGATTGTACTTCATTCTCATAATATCTTTTTTTAATCAACAAACTGGAGACTTGTGATTAGCAAGAAAACACTTTTTCTGAATAAGACATTCGCTATGACCAATTTTAGTCAATTTTGGAAATTGCGAATTTGCATCTGGAGACTGACCAGGTGGCCTTAAAACTTGATTCAATCAGTAACTAGGCCATGAAAATTGGCATGAGTGTTCAATCCTGCATACTGTATCACACTGCAAATTTTTGGCCCATGATAAATTCTTAGTCAAGAGATTTTAATTGCCGAACATCCATACTTCAATTACCCTGCAGACAAACAATGTTAAAAAACATAAACTAGGCACGGGTTCGACATTATAAACTGAGTTATTGATCACTTGGGGTTCTGAAAACTAGGATATAAGTTCTTTGCCATAAAGAGAATATAATTCCATGTTTTGGGCTCATGATGAATCATAGGGCACATTTGGACAATTTTTGAAAATAGGCACTCGAAAATTTTGAATGAGAAATGTGTCAAAAAGTAATTTTTGGCAAATGTGCGGACATATGAAACTATGCAAATGGATTTTTCATGACTTGGGAACTGGCAGACTTCAACGATTTTTAGGAGACAACACAATGATATAATCCATTTAGGCTCACCAATCACGGGATGAAAGTTATAACATGCCGAACAGGGGTATGGATCAATCTAAATACCTTAGCCATAACAAAAACAATGTAAACTGGGTTTTTAATCATGTTAGAAAATTGACCAAATGGATTCATCATGATCTCAAAATTGGAACATATGAAGTGTCTGATCTCTAGAACACAATGCAAAAATAAATTCTTCATTTGGATCAATTGGGTCATAGATATCATTGGTTGAACAGGGCTTCCCAGAATTGTGAACAACTACACAAATGCACAAAATAGTAAATGACCAACTTTGAGGGGTTTGAAACCTAGTCAAAAATATTCAAAATGACTTGAAAATTGAAACGTAGCTTCTCTATTATGGACACTAGACACTTCCAAAGTGTCAAGTCATGACGCAAATCTAGGTGCAAGATATTAAGACGTAAACAGGGCTTCTTATCACTATTTGACACTTGGTGTAAAATGTAGATTTGAAACTAGCTCGAAATAGGACTTTCCCAAGCAGCTCAAAATGATGATTTATCTTCATAGAACAGGCAGACACACTAAAAAGAGGGTGTTAGAAACATTAAACACCTAAGGGGCCTCATACTGACAACCAGTTACAATCTCATCAAAAGGGCATTTATAAGGCTTGGCTTTTGCAAAAGTGCTAAAATTTGACCACGCAATTTTTAGTGCCAACAGTGGCTCTATCTGGGGATGCATGCCCCTTGCGGGCATGGAAAGATTCTAGATCTCTGGGAGAAGTAGACCACATACCTGAAACAACAAAAGTTCTCTCGAACAGATTATTGAAAGCAAGGAAACAACTACTACTATTTACAAACGATGACCCTGGGCCACCAAACTTCAACAAAATTGTTTACCTCTACCATAAACATGATTCTCATCTAAACTTTCATGAGGTAAACTGAAATTTCTTCTACCCATTTCACCAATCAAATCAGCATCATGCAACAAATCACTTGGTAAAATGAGATTAACACCTTCACTTTCATAGTGCATATAAAAACCAGGCACAAATTTAACCTCCTGCTCACTATGAAAGAGAACATCAACATGCTCTTGAATACCAACATCAAACTAAAACTCATCCCTATTGCTTGATTTATGCATGTTGTCTGTCAGAAATTCAAAGAGCTCATTCTCAACTTCGTAGAAAAAGTTATATATATCATGCATTTTTAACTCACCTCAACTTTACATTTCTTCAAGTATCTTCGGTTGAATGTCAAAAGAGAAATCAGATTTATATTCACACATGACATCATCATCAAAATCTGACATCACTTCACAACCACCTGATATATCTTCATAATCAAAGTGTTGATTGGTTTTTACCTCATTTGAATGATCATAGAACTTACCATGAAGTGTTAGTTTCTCTTCAAAGACAATTCCATCGCACACTTCATCTTCACACTTACCAAATACAACATCATTAGAAGATTCAATATTAGAAATAGAAGAACAATAATCTGATTTACTACAGTAGTATGACAGTGTATCATCATTTGCATCTAACCCCACTAAACTTGAAACCTCCATGCCGTCTTCAAACAATGGGTTAATGAATCCATGTAGTGATCCTTTCTAAACATTAGGACAAAATATGGGATGCTCATCCTCACAAGCATCATCATATAAAAAATTATTATAGACTTGAAATTCATTACCCACCCTATCCTCATGGAAACTTTTATTGTATGAAGAAAAGTCTGAATTGTATGAAGACTCATTTTCTATTTCTTCTACCAAACATATAGTGTCTATATTTACATCCTCTTTATCAACTTGTTTAGGATAACCATTACGAACTAACTGTGATTCATTCCTAAACACCTCACTACATGTTGGATTTTTATTGTTTGATGTAAAAGCATTGGACAACCTTCTACTGAAGTCTTCAGAATTATTAACCTGAACTAGACTCAACATTCTTTTATCTTCAGCTTCAAATGAATGTTCACTACCATCATTGCTTTCTTCCTCCCAGTCAAAATTAGATTCATATGAAGGTGAATATATAGTGTCTTTTTCCTCACTATGATTCAAGCAACCACTCTCATCATCTCCTTCATATGATGCTTCTTCATTGTACATCGGATAAACAACTTCATTGTCATCATTTGGAAGATGACTTACAGCTTCTTCATACCCACATTGAGATTCATATCTTTCTAATTCATTATTAACATAATGCAACCTCTCAATAAAATAATTCAATTCTTGGCCATCTGATTGATTAAAAGAATACATCTTACCATTTACTGCTGAAACATTATCAACATGTGCATTATGTTCTTCTGATTGTGGCCGAGATGATTGTGATTCATGATCTTCACTTTGTGTTAACTCTCCATGGCATCTTGGATCAACAACATCAAACTCATGATCCGAGAGATAACTTTCAGCCTTCTCACTTGCACAAGACTAAGATCTAGGTTCAGCAACTTCAAAATTGGAAACATTAGTAATATCATCATACACATAAGTGTCGTGAGAAGAACTTTCTATTGTAACCAATGTCTGATCTGCAAAATCAACATATCACTGAAACCTATTAGAGTTTGAAATATTATTCACTATTGTAGCATCATGAACATGTGTGTTTCTATTTGCAACTGGACTAGCCTTTCTCATACACACATTTTGATTTAAATTTTCAATCTGATTAAAACTTGCACCAGGGGTGTTGACATTCTGAACTATATTGGAACACTCAACATAATATTGCTCTTGATTTTTATCTTCATCATGCAAGCAGGAAACCCTAGAGAAATGACTCCTAGTAATTCCATACTTAAAATTATTCTCAATGTCCATGGTAGTCATAAAGGCCTGATATAATGTCTGAGGTTCCTTATTCCTCAACCAGCAACTCGTTTTCTTATCAAATGCACCAAGGTAAACTATTAGGCACACTTTATCCTCTGATCTACATTTCTCAAGGATCTCATTTAGGGTTCTTATGAATCTGATATTAAACTGAGGAACAAGCTCATCTTCCTCAGTATGAATCCTTAAAAATTTATCAAATAAATCAGATAAGCTCACCCTCTCTCCAAATTGCTCCATGAAAGCTGCATGCAACTCACTCCAGGATGAAAAAGAACATGCTGGTAAAAATGAAAACCAATCTCTAGCATCACCTTCTAGATTCTGAACAAATAATTTCATGTGTACATCTTCATGGGGAATCTCATAGTCACCCATCAAGTCACTGAAAACTTGAACATGCTGACTAGCTAAAACATTATGGTTTCCATTGAATTTAGAAAAATGCTTTCTAATACCATCAGGGATGACATTAGGGAAACCATAGATACCATCAAAACATAATAGCATGTATCTCTTGGTAGAAAAGGATCTACAATTTTGGTCAATGGACTGCATACTAGGTGAACAGAAATTTGCCATCTCTTGCAAACTAACAAGTTCACCAAATATCTTTCTATATTTAAGACTTGTAGTAGATCTGAAAACTTTATTTACCAACTCAAATATCCAAACATATTCCAAGATGTAAATAAACTTTCTGAAATAATCCTTCACAGAATACGTTGAGATACATAAAACATTTCTCCTACGTAGTGCTTAAAATCACTTGATGGAGAAAACTTTCATATAACTTACTTTCTTGAAAAAGAAATTCAAGAAAGAGGAAAATACCTTAACCGTAATGCTTGCAACTTCTTCAATGCTATAAAGAACAATAGATTCAAATCATGCTTGATTTAGTAAACCTTGCACAACATCACGCTTTTCTTTCAACCACTGCCAAAGGCCTGAGATAACTTCTTCAAATCTGCATTCCAACTATTGCAATTTTCACAATACCTTTCACTTCACAAATTACACTGGTGCAGAGATATACTTTAGAGTCGCCACTTATTAAATGAGAAAAGATTTTCCTACCTTGCATAAGATGATAAGCTAGTCCAGAATTTATAATAGGTATTTGAAAACTCACACACAACCTTGGAACATTACGCCCTTAACAAAGTGAAAGAACACATTCTTGACTGGGAAACATGAAACATTGCATACAAAACTAAGTATGCAAATTTTGGACTAAAATATATTACACCAGAGATCCTTTTCCTTTTATCAATGAATTTCTTCATGAATCCCCAGCAGAGTCACCATTTTATTAGTGTTTGAAAACATTACCCGTTTCCAATTACCCTGATGAGAACAAGACACATCTAGGGGCAGCTAACTCCCATTATCAACACATCCATTCAGACACTAGGCCAACTATAAGGCATGACCCTTCTTCTTCTTTAGGCTCTGCAAAACCTAGGCAGGTGGACCTACAAATTCCTTATATGGTACCAGTTTTCAAAGAATACACTGAATCTATTATGAAGTAGATAAAACCCTTATTTCTCCAAATAACTCATGAAATAACATCAATCTACAGTAGCTAAATGCAGATCTAGGAATCTCAGAAGCTGAGTGAGGGCATTCTATTATAGCTCTTCAACATGAAAGGGAAAAGTGTTGATTATTGATGTTGATGTTCAACAAATCCTCAAGCATGCAACAAAAACTAATGATCCTATAACTGATCAGTGCCTAATCCATTGGGCAATTTCATGAATCCAAAACATACATCTATGACATTAGGACATATTTTGTATACCCAAACATCAGATCTATCTAATCACCTTGTGATTCAGACATGAATGTTCATTCAAATCTCATTCTCACAAAATATCCTTCTCAACATAACCAGTAACCCTATCGAAAACATCAAGCATTTACTTGGGACTTTGTTCCAATACCAAGATAAATCAGACATACAACCTGAAGGGGAAGCAAATGGATCTCAGCTCTTTGTTCCAAGACTACATAAGACTACAAATTACTGAGATAGGGGACGAGAACCAGAATGAAACTAATGAAATGCTGCTCATATGTATTCATTTTCTTTGAAAATATACATTCAGATACATGAAAAGGAAACATGAAAATACCAAACATATCAGAACTATCTTTACCATACTTCTTAATTACTGTTCACATGAGAAGAAATTGTTGAAGGAAAATGGTGTCATAGTCATGGGAATGCAACCAGAACTGGATCCAAGACCTTGGTATCACAGTAATGTGTAGATTTTCTCCGAAGAATCGCAACTTCCCAAAAAATTGGAACCTCTCAAATGACAGAAACAAAGAAAGATATAGCAAGGAGATGAATTCCCAAATTGAAACTGAAGATGACAAGTGTCCATTTAGAATTCCATCTTATGAAACTAAAAACCTCTTTCATCTCTCTACCCATCTAATTTGATTTTCAATTTCATCATTACACTCTAACTGCTTTGAAATATTTCTACCTAATGATGAAATCCTTTTGCATCTAAAAAATCTGAAACCTTATGCAATTCTGGTGAAATTGTGATTCAACTAATTTGAAAATAATTAAAATTGCCTCAAAACTCATTTTCATTGCCTTTTAACTGTATTCAAGTCATTTCCATGTTAGAAATCAATTTTGAACTCTGATACTTGAAAATGGTTACAATCTAGAAACTTGGGACAAAATCCCTTGTAGTATGAACACATTGCTACCTGTGCAAAAAATGACTTCGAAATCAGAAAATTCAAACTTCCACAATTCCTGCGGTATATGATAAGGCATATCTGGCCTTCAGGAAACACCCAGAATCTTGATTTGAAACATGCCCCTCCGCTATCAAAGAAACACAGGTCTGCACATTTGAATTTCTTTAAAAATTTAAAATTTATAAAGTTTAGAGTTTAGAAAATAAACTTTTAAAAATAAAAACTTGGACGTCTTTTTTGAAAACAAATTTCAAAATAAATTTTTTAAGTCAATTGAATTTTCCATCCCCTTCAATTTCATGGTCAACCCCCTTTGACCAAGTGCCACATGGCACTTTTTAATTGGTCCACCACTGCCAATAGGTGCCACATGTCATCACTTGATTTGCTTGCCCATTTTATTGCCATGTCACCATTAGCATACACCCAATGACACGTGGTGAAATCTCACTTTCCCACATTTTTTTATCTTTCATGCAACTTATTATTTTGGGGAAGCGAGCATCCGTCAATCTTTGCCATGTGGCAGCATCTCCTTGTGTTACCTTTGAACTTGCCATCTGCGCCACACCATCACGCCCGTGGAACCCGCTGCCATGTGGCAGTTTCCTGCATTCCCACTTTATTTATCCTATGTGCATCTTGGAAATGCAGGGAAGCAGGCACTGCCAGATTTAACATGTGTCATCATCTCCTTCACTATTGCCACATTAGTTTGAGGTCAACTTGCCTCAAAATTTTACACATCACCGCAAGTTGTCTTCATGGATTGGGACCCACCTTACCACTCATGCCTTCCAAAAGTCGTTGCCTTTGAAGACAACAAATATGTTATGCATTATCACATTTAAACATTAAAAATCATCGTAATAGGGGCAATGTGGGATAATTATCTTTCCTCCTGCTCACAACTGCAAGCTGTCTTCAGGCAGCTTCCTTTACATGAATTATTTGCGTGTTTACATTCATATGTGCTCTCAAATTTGAGGGTATTCTTAAGAGCCGACCTCGTCATCCTCTAAAATCATCTAACAGTGGGTAAAGGTGCCAAGGCTTTACACAGACTTCCTTTTCTAATGGCGTGCATTGCTCTGTTAAATACATCTAGTACTCCTCATGTTGCATTGGGTATTTCCTCTGCATCATCTCATGGCTTTTCCTATTTTTCCTTGACTACGTGGGGCTTCTTCCTCTTATAATTGGCTGCTCTGCAAGACGTGGGAGTTTTTAGTCTTCTTTTTAATGAGCATGGGGACCCTTGATGTCATTGTTGCTTTGTGCGTAGCTGTCTCTCTATTCCCACTGGTAGCTTTGAATGTCTTTTCCTTATCATATTGACTGCCTCTTTTTAATGGCTGTGACTTTCCTCTTTTAAAAATGTGGATGCCTATTAAAAACAATAGCTTCTGCTCTATTCAAGCATCGAGCTTTCTTTTTAACACTGGTCTGATCTACACCATGTGTTGACGGTGCTTTGAATCTGGCTTGCTCTGTTCTGATGCCTTGGGATGGTCTTCGTGGTGTGTGATTCCTATTTGATGCCATGACTTTGGGTTTGCTACATTTTTCTTACATTGCATTGACTGCCTTAACTGTTGTGAACTTCGCCTATTCTCTCTTCTTAAAACAATGGCTCCCCACTGCCATTTTCAGCGCTGAATTTTCTATTGTGTGGGTTGATCCCATTTCCAGCATGGGAATTCCTATTTAAAGTGGGCGCTCATTTCAACTGGGGCCTCTATTCATGCGTGGAACTGATTCCACAAGGCATGGACTTCTTGTTTTATATTAAAAAAAATTATCCAATAGAAAGGGCTTATTATTGTATACATTGAATGTTTATTTATCATAAAAATTGGCACATTTTTAAATAAAATCATTTATCCAAATGATTTATTATTCTTGAAACATATAACGTTCTATTTAAAATGAAAATGCCATTTCCTCAAAGCATTTCATACCAAACCATATGAGAGCTCAATCACCACCTATTTCTCTCTTCTGTAGATGTAGCAAAATAGGAAGAGGATTGTACTTCATTCTCATAATATCTTTTTTTAATCCACAAACTGGAGACTTATGACTGGCAAGAAAACACTTTTGCTGAATAAGACATTCACCATGACCAATTTTAGTCAATTTTGCAAATTGTGAATTTGCATCTGGAGACTCGCCAGGTGGCCTTAAAACTTGATTCAATCAAGTAACCAGACCATGTAAATTGGCATGAGTTTTCAATCCTACATACTCTATCAAACTACAAATTTTAAGCCCTTGATGAATTCCCAGTCAAGAGATTTTAATTTCCGAACATCCATACTTCAATTATCCTGCAGGCAAACAATGTTAAAAAACATAAATTGGGCTCGGGTTCGGCATTATAAACTGAGTTATTGATCACTTGGGGTTCTGAAAACTAGGATACAAGTTCTTTGCCATGAAGAGAATATAATTCCATGTTTTGAGCTCATGATGAATTACAAGGCACATTTGGAAAATTTCCGAAAATAGGCACTTGGAAATTTTGACTGAGAAATGTGTCAAAAAGTAATTTTTGGCAAATGTGTGGACATATGAAACTATGCAAATGGATTTTTCATGACTTGGGAACTGGTATACTTCAAGGATTTTTACTAGAAAACACAATGATATAATCCATTTAGGCTCACCAATCACGGGATGAAATTTATAACATGCCGAACAGGGGTATGGATCAATCTGAATAACTTGGCCATAACAAAAACAATGTAAACTGGGTTTTTAATCATGTTAGCAAACTGACCAAATTGATTCGTCATGATCTCAAAATTGGAAAATATGAAGTTTTTGATCTCTAGAACATAATGCAAAAAGAAATTCTTCATTTGGATCAACTGGGTCATAGATATCATTGGTTGAACAGGGCTTCCCAGTATTGTGAACAACTACACAAATGCACAAAATAGTAAATGACCAACTTTGAGGGGTTTGAAACCTAGTCAAATGGGTTTGAAATGATTTTAAAACTGAAACATAGGTTCTCTGTTATGGACACTAGACATTTCCAAAGTGGCAAGTCATGACACAAATCTGGGTGGAAGATATTAAGACTTAAACATGACTTCTTATCCCTATTTGACACTTGGTGTAAAATGCAGATTTGAAACTAGCTCGAAACAGGACTTTGCCAAACAGCTTAGAATGATGATTTATATTCATAGAAAAGATAGACACACTAAAAGGAGGGTCTTAGAAACATTAAACACCTAAGGGGCCTCATACTGATAGCCGGGTACAATCTCATCAAAAGGGCATTTATAAGGCTTGGTTTTTGCAAGTGCTAAAATTTGACCATGCAATTTTTAGTGCCAACAAGAACCTTGTTCTCTGAAAGAGAATCTTTGCTACTTTAAGGAAAGATCTTGAAATAGAAGTCTACAAGTTGGGAAAGAATATTTAGAATCAAGAGATTGAAATACATCTCATTCGACATGAACTGAATGAAGCAAGAGAAGAACTAAAGAAATCCTTGAAGAGAAGGAAGGAAATTGCTATTGTGGAGAATGACACACAATACAAAGAGATAGAAAATAATAAGCTATTTTTTGATGGAAACTCTAATGAATTTGATGGAGTAGTTGTAGACCTAATTGAAAAGAACAGAACTGAAGCAGAGGAAATTAGAAATCTCAAGTTAGAGTAAGAATCACAAGCCATACTACTATCTAAGGTGACTGAACAAAAGAAGAAAGCTATGGAAGACAAAGCCATGATTGAAGAAGACAAAATAATTTTGACCAATAGACTTGAAGAGAAATCATCAAAGCTAACCAGGATTTCCAAAATGTAATTGGATACACTAAGTCAAATGATGAAGGCCAACTATGAGCTGAATGTTAAAGACATTGAGATAACATCATTCAAGTTGCTAAATGAGTAATTGCAATGTGACCTAAAAAGGGAAAAGGAGTTTTTTGAAAGTTTTGATAAGCCTAATGAAGCCATCAAATACTTTGAGCAACTATTGAGATCCCCTAGATCTAATAATGACACATCTAGACTGGGATACACAAGCACCGAAGAAAGGAACAAAAAAGGTAAGGATTCCAAACCTACTTGTCATAATTGTGGTAAGAAAGGACATATTACTAATGTGTAGAGCAGAAAAACTACAAAGTAGAATGTTAATCATAAGAGCATGGTTCACTATCATAAGTGCAACAGACAAGGTCATCAGGCACATGAATGCAGAACCAAGACCATGAAAAGATAAAGATTTGAAGGATACTACTATAACTATCAGAAGTATGGACATAGAGCTTTTGAGTGTAGATCCAAACCCATGTGGTCATCAAATAGGTGAACAAAGGTAAGGAGGAATGGCAACTCTTATAAGTGGGATTATAATAATTGGTATAGTTATCATTATTGTCAAGAATATGGACATGTTCCTAAGAATTGTATTAGGACACACTTCAAAGGTGACTACACCTCAAAGGTAACTACCTAAGAATGAAATGAACAAGACATGGAAGAAGAAAGATGATTGTAGTACATCAAATGAAGAAGGGATCACTTCACCCAATGGGTTTGGTGATCACATCTTGTCAAACTAGGCAATCAAGAGGTATGTGGGACTAATAGTTAAAGGTTATATCATTTATCTATTCCAAAGGATTTCATACTAAAATGATTACATTAGCATAAAAAAAGATGCAAGATGTCATTAGGAATTTAATTAAAATCTTTAAAGTTTTTCATGTTTTTTTCAAGCATGAAAAGCTTCCTGTATGTGCCAAGTAAAATGCTAGAGGATGCTGAGCTAATAGACTAGCTAGTTGATGTTGAGCTTGTAATGGATGCTGAGTGAATGGAATGTTAATGGATGCCAAATGAGCCTAAAATTGGTTGGTGTCAAGCTTACAGTTGTGTAAGAACTCAACATTAATTATAGAGTTTCAAAGGGTATTTTATCAATTCTTGGCTCATTTCACATAATTTCAAAATTGAGAAAGAGAAAGGAGAGAAAAGGTGATATGGAAATCCATTCAAAGCAATTGCAGAAGGTTTGAGCAATGATTTATCACTAGTTTGTTAGATCTTATATGGTATTTATCAAGAGCTGAGCTACATTGTTTATATTTTTGTAAACCCTAGTTTCACATAATGGCATCTAGTCCAAAGAATGTAGAGGGTAAGGAGGTTTTAAACATTTAGATAGTTAGGAAGGAAGTTAAGCAAGGCCATACCAGATATTTCTTACAAACAAGACTCATCTGGTGCATTACCCATGATACCACTAAATTTTTTAATGGTAAAAGATGTTAGAAAATGCTATAACTATAAAATTGGTAACATTGGTGATATGAAGATCAGGGAAACATATGACAGATAGTGTGAAAATGGTGTGTTAAGGGAATAATTAAAAAAAATTACAAAGAAAGGGTTAACATGAGCCCTAGATTTCCTAAATGTGTTCAAGAATGAATGGATTAGGATAGTGCTTAGTAGAACTCATGATAGTTCATTATGGTTGGATAATGTACCTATCAAAATAACCAAGTGGATAATCCATAGGGTTACTGGTTATCCAACCCTAGATCGGCCTAAGACATTAAGGAGTGACTCAAAAGAGGTTATTGAGAAGAACACTAGAGTTGTATGGAACAAGAGAGGCATGACTACTAACACAATTACTAATCCATTGGAAGACTTTGTTGTAAGGGTTATTTCACAAAAATTCTACCAATCTAGCAGATTGAATAATGTGCCCTGTATAGCAATGGATGTGGCTTATAAAATTGTTAAGAAAGATCACACATATAATCCAACAGGGCTATAACTACAACAATTGATGGAGAACCTAGGAGCAATAAGAAGTACTAAGAGTGCATAGTGAAAATTTGGTTCTATCCTAATAGATATATTCTTTTATGTTCAAAACAATTTTCCTACTTTTGGCACAATTAGTTGGAAAATAAATAGGTTAGTGGAAATTCATATTAGTGAGTTCATTGAACAATTGGGTGAGAATTTTGAATCTGTGCTGACAAGCTATTTTGAAGACTATAAGTAGTAAATGAAGAAAAGATTGAGAATACCCATATTTATAGTAGAAAAGCATTAGTATGATATTTGTTTTCTAGTGGATGTTGACTATACATTTGTCCAAGCTACTAGACAAAGGGTGAGATTGTTGAGGCCACTTTGATATAAAATAAATTTGGATGAAGCCTCTATAGCTATCACAACTTTACTTGTAGAAGAATTTGACAAAAATGACAAGGCATTTGGAAACTATGAGCTGGCCGAGTCCAAAATCACCATCGAATTGAAGATAGCCTCTATTATAAAGAAGAAAGATAGATTGGTGAAGAAGTTCAAAGCTAAATTTGGAGAGGGTGTTGAGCTAGAAGAAGAAGAAGAGGAGGAGGAAGAGGAAGAATATTCTCAAACACAAGCACCACTTGCACTTTCATAGGGTATGGGTGAAGATCAACCAGAGGAGGAGACAAAAACTGTTGAAGGTGTCGAGGGAGAACAAGCTAAGAAAGCACCTATGTGACAAAGCCAAGAAGGTAGCAAAGATTAGTCAACCCAAACCAATTGTACCTACTATAAGGGCTAGTGCACGTGTGACTAGACAAAAGGTTAAAGAGAAGACAAAACTAGCAAAGCAAGGAGATCAAGTGTAGAAAAGACCTAGAAAGAAATATGTTGCACAAGTCAAATCAGATGGGGAGAAAATAGAGTTAGATGACAACAACCAATTCAAAGTGGTGAGTCACAATTCTTTATTAGATCCAAAGAATCTATTTGAAAATGTTAAGAACAATGAAAATTTATCAAGATTCTCTCATGTAAACTTTGATAATATTGGTAAAGTTGAGAAGAATCAAGTGGAGGAGGCTATTTATGCCACGATGGAAAAATTCAAGATTACCCCACTAGAGATTGCTAACTCAATGCCCAAAATCTTATATGATAGAGTTGAGCAAAAATGGCACTATTGTCTAAACTTGGAGAGACATATTAGAGAGACATCTCTTACACAAGTGATGTGTAAAATTAGTAATGCATAGATTGCTAAGGCTATGAAGTAATATGTAGTTAGGTTTACACCTAAATACAAAGCCTTTCGCATTTTGCAAAACAATATTGAAGATGTTGTTAAGAAGTCCAAAAATATGTGAAAGCTTACATATGGGTTGACTATAGTCAATGAAGGTGAGAAAGAACCCATATAGGTCAAGGATGATGAAGAAGGTGATAATATTGATGACACTATTGAGGGAGGAACTAAAATGCACATAGATGACAAGGCAAGAGCTGAAGTAGAGAAACAAGAAGAACACAGTGTACAACACACACAATTGCATAATGTCAGCCCCCAACATGTAATAGGTAAGAATACTAAAACAATAATAGTGAAGGATTTTTCTAATGCCACAACTTAGAACATCAATCCCCTTACATAGGAAGATCTCAAGAAGATACTTGATTAGTCAACACTATAGGAAAAACATTTTGATAATCCTATATTGATGAGTGTGGATGAATTACAAAAATCAATGACTAAAACAACTAGAGAAGATGTGAATACACAAGAACCACCTACTATCACCCCTCATGTCACTCATGTATGTAACCTTTGGACAATATATAGGAAACTACATCTAAAAAGGTTGATACAATTGCAACGGATACAATGGAAACTTTAGCCACTATAGAAGAACAAAGTGGAACATGTTAGATAATCTTATCTACACCTACAACACAAGAACAAGGTGCATCATAAGTCATTATGGAAGTTAAGGACAAGATTGAAGAGATAGAGATGACACCACAGCTGAATGAGAAAATAAAAAATCAAGCCCTGGTAACCTTACCAGTATCTTGCACTCCTTCAAGTCATACTCTTTAGAAGCCAAGTATAGATGCAACACCATTGTAGATATCAATGTCAAGCCTTATTTCATCAAAGGCTAAAGAAGTTATCCAATATGGAGATGTTAACCTTGATGAATAAATTGTTCTACCAAAGTATGATTATGATACAAAGACTATAGAATAAATTGGCATACTTCATAAAGCTCTAGCACAAAAGAAGCACTAGGAAATGCTTAAAAGGGAGCATAGGTAGAAGCAGGTATTGTAGGATATCAAAGACACATTTTTAGATGCATTCGGTCTACCAACTTCAGATGAGACCAAGCGACTAATTGAACAACTAACAAACATAGTTGAAAAGGTTAGTGATGTAGACCTAGACATAAATGCCAAATTGTTAGAATGGTTAGAAAAAAAAATTAGAGCAAAACGAAAGAAAAGATATCAAGTGACATAGCACTGACACAAGTTGCATTGGCAACTAAAGTAGAAAGTGTGAAGAAGGTACTTGAGAAAAATTTCTCATTATACACAAAATTATGCAATCCAACACTCTCCACACAAGAGACTAGAAGTCATATTTTGAGCTTGGAAAGTCAAATTAGTATATTAGGTGCAAAACTACCAATGACACCAGCTCAAAGTGAAAAGTAGTTTAGAACATTGCTACAAACCCAAAGTCAATTGGATGCATTGTCAGCTTATGAGGCCAATATAAGGGCCAAACTAATTAACATACAAATAGAAATAACCCCTCACATGAATTTTTTTCACAAGGAACTCGGTTATGTTGAAACTTTGATGAAGAAAGAACCAAATCTTTCAACATTAGACAACCTAGTTTACCTTGCTACTAAGCTAGCCATCCAAATAAAGTCTTTGGATGTAGCATGTGAGAAGTGTGATGCAACTCTCAAGATAATCCTAGATGTCCATAAATCCTTTTTGGACAAACACACTATAATTGTATAGCCCATTGACATAAGTGTCAAAAGGGGGGAGAAATATTTCGGGGGAGAGTATGAGAAAGGGGGAGTAATAAAGAGGGAGAGTAAGAAGTAAGAAAAATGATAGAGAAAAGATAGATTAAGCTAAGAGGGAAAAACCATCAATAGAGAAAAAATTTAAAGAGTATCATTTGAGACACATGTACTTAATAGGAGTGCAGGTTTCCATAATAGATCAAGATAATCACACTACTATTCCTCTAACAAGGATAATGTATCCATCTTCAGAACTATCTACTCTACTATGAAAATACATTTAAATTGTCAACCCAAGGACATAGGACTTGAAATGGGTCAACATAGTATGTGCACCAAGTTCCTTTAAGAGTCTTAACACCTATGCTATAGGAAAGTAAAATGCAGGAAAGGAATCTATGCTAATGATACAAAATAGTAAGCATGCTTGGATTATCAACAGAGAACTGTAGAAACTACAAAAAAAGGAATTCTAAACTACTTAATATTTCAAATATCCACCATGACAGTTTTCCACAAGTGTTGTAGGAACTTTCACAGTAACTATGTTGTAGGACTAATATAGTAAATCTATCTTAAATAGGAAATTACAAGAAACAAATCTACTCTACCTAAATCTATTCCACCTCCCAAGTGGGCCCCCTTGGTTGGCTTCAACTAACTAAAAACACAAAAAGTAATCCAAAATCACTTTCTCATTAGAATTCAACTTTTATTACATGACTAAACAATTCATAAGGAATAGAGAAAAAAACTTCAAAATCTCCTCCAAACTAAATCTAACTTCTCATATATAGAGGAGTGGAACTTATTACAAAATCATAACATAAAAACTTGTGAGCAAACATCATCAATAGAAAAAGGTCAAGATGTCAAACATGACTTTTAGAACATTGATTCAGTAATAGAATAATGGCCTATAGATAATGTAACAAGTCAACTTTCTGAAATAAATCCTTTCACAGATGTGGCTTATCACCTGGAATTGATCCGCCCTGCTCATGCTACAACCTATCTTCATTACTCCTTCTTTAATGTAGGGTTTGTCACTCTTCATGTCACTTCCTCATTTCTTACAAATTAGAAACATTTGAACATATAAAATAACATTTCTACTCTCGTTCAAATAGTAAAACATAGCTTAAAAAATTTATATAAAATATTGCACTTTATATACAATATTAAGCAAGGTACGTCATATCCACTATCCATAGGTTTAATAGGTTCTAGCTGCATTTAGCATAAGACATTTAAAACAAGTATTTTGGAAATGTTTTTATCATGGCTCAAAGAGTAAGTTTAGACTATATAAAGACTATATCAAATTTGAGACATTAATTTGTCTCGTCATCTGGCCCCCACTATGCCAATGCTTGTCCTCAAGCATTGTACTTCTTTGCCATTGTTTTGAAACCTCCCACTATTGTCTTCCCATATTTACCACTTCTAAAGGTATAAAAGTATCCTCTTGATCCTCTACAATGCTCACCAAAGTGTTCTTCAACTAATGGATCTAACTAGGTAGCATTGCTTTCATATAGGGGACAACGAAGGGTAGGAGGTTTGAAGGATAGTGGCATCCATAACTCTTTCCTCATTTGTCTTCCCAATTGCATGTATTTAAGCACTCTATTCACTACTACCTCAAAATTAATTGGATTGTGTGGCTCAACCTTCCTGAAAGATTCTAGCAGTTGACTCCACCTATTTCTAGCCAGTGCAATTGCTCTTTGTTGTGTAAAATTAGGAAGTGTCTGATAATCTCTATAAAAATTTTCCCTTTCTTCAAACACTTTCTCTCTGATTTTTGGTTTTGGTCTTCCACAAGTTAATTTGAACTAGTCACTTAGGAGGTCATAAGGCTTATGGGATTTAGCTCAGAGTGGTAGTGGCTCAAATTTTTTGACGTCTCTATAAGTATCCAATTGTCTATTATAATTGGTTTCATTGTGTATCCATGATATTAGAGCTCTTAAATGAACATCCCCTATGTAGAGCAAAGGATTCCACTCTCTTTCTTGTGGAATTATGAAATTATGTAAATAGATCTCACACAACAAGTTCTTTTTCCATTAGGGAAAAGTTTGATACACATTATAAAAATCTCAAGCATTTTTAAAGTCACAATCAATATTTCTTATTGCCATTATCAACTAGAACAATAGAAACTATTCTTTCAAACACATAGCATACACCCTTGGGGGTGGTCTACAGGCTATAGCTTGATCGGCTAGCTTCAAAGCTTTATTCATTTGTTTCTTCTACTTCTCTAGTTGCTCCCTTAATGATTCAATTTCTTCATCTCTATCAAATATTACCATTTTCATCTAGTCTCTCTATTGCTTTCACATGACTTTCTAAAAATTAAAATATTTGTATAGACTAAACAATATTGACTAAATTGTTGATGATAAACATTCTCAGGTTTTAGATTTCATCTTTTGTTCTCTAACAACTCATTAGAAATATTGGGTGTACCAAGAAGATTTATAAGGTATAATGGAGACATTGGAATATTCAAAGACTGATGGCATGATAGGTTGCTCATTGTTGGGTGCTTCTTTTGGAATAGTAGTAGGAATTGGATTGCAACATTTTTGGATTATCTTGCGGTGTCTCCTTGACAGACTCAGCTTCATGTGTTTCTATGTTTTGGTGCTCTACTTGCATAGGAGAATCATCTAGGAAATTTTCAACTACTAACTCTATTTGAGATTTTCAAACTAGGGCATTTGGTTTTTCAATAGAAGTTGGAGATACTCGACTTCTCATGTGAGGGATTCTACATAAAAGACCTTCTTCAGTGTTGTCCACTTTATGGGTCTGTTTAGGTTTAGGCATGACTAGAGTAGATGTTGTAGGATCAATTACTATAGGAATAAACCTCTTTCTTTTTGTTACCTTAACAGAGAGATTTTGCACTTCCTTTTCAAGGTTAGGACCAACCTTACTCTTTCCTTTACCCCTAGAAGAGCTCTACATATCATCCTCTAAATTAGGCTTAGCTACAAACTTATCAAGAGAGGGTTCTTTTTCCTTCTTAGCTGGATTATGAATTGGCTCGATGGTTTCTTCCTCATTTTCTAAGTTTTGAGGAACAGGGTTAACTTACCACTATAAGGTTTTGGATTCAACAAATTCTACCCATGAGATAGGGGAAGAATCCCTAAGAGATCATTCAACTAGAAGCTTAATGAGGGCATAATGGGAAATAGAATTTGGCTTTCCATTTTGGGGTTCCTTAGCACTGATACATAACATATTCTAAAGAAAGTTGGGAATATTAACTTGCATGTTTTTGAAATTAAAAGCGACCAAAAACAAGGGGGTTAGCCCTTAACAGTCAAAAGGCTGGTAACTAGCACATTACCAGCCAGTAACAAAAATAGAAAAATAGAACAGGAGTACTAGCAAGTAGAGACTTAAACCATAAACCAGAAATAAGCTAGAACTAGAAAGGAAACAACCTAGCTACCCAGGCCTAATAAAATCTTAAATACAACTGATTACCAAATAAACCATAACTGTCATAGAAGTATATAAAATCTTTGGATCCTTAAATCTCCATAACTAAACAAAACTAAAAAGACTTAGACTTATTTTTTCCCTTTTCCCCTTTCATGAAGTAGAATCTAGGTCCAGTCATCGGCAAGAAACTTGAAGAGTAATTTGTTGTCCTCCATGTCCAAGCCAGCTTCCTCCTTCTCCTATGCCAGCAATTGGAGGGTAGTAGCAGTAGCATGAGTAACTTTAAGTCCAAAATTGGAGAAGGTGAAAAACCCCTCCTCCAAATCTTTGACCCTTTTCTCTAGGTTCATGTAATGCTCCTCCACTACCTCAGTCTCCTCTTTATGCTCCTTGACCTTCTTTGCAACACCTGTGGGTTAGAGGAAATCTTTGAATTTTCCTTAATAGGGGAAGAAATGGTAATTGGGAAATTATCCTTTTTGCTCATCTCCTCACAAAAAGTAATAGATCTAAGTGAGAAGCTAGTTGAAACACGAGTTGTCTTAATATTCCTTTCTTTGTCGTCTAACACTTGAGTTTGAGTATCATCCATCAAAATGTTCCCAAAATTGAAACTCTTTTCCCCCTCCTTATTACCTTCATACTTTTTGGAGTTGGAAATATTTTCCTCCTCTCTTCTGTCACTATTATTGCCTGAGCTATCTTCTTCAACTTCCTCAATAGGGTATCTGATGGACTTTTGCTTAATCCTAGCCTAGGACTTAGCTAACCTACCAGACCTTCTTCTTTCCTTTTCCCCCAATATCCTCACCAAAATCCTCTCTAGCAACCTCAAACACCTTATCAACTTTAATTTTCTTGTTTCCCTTTTGTTCTAGGGCTATGCCAAGTTTTTTCTTTTTCTTAGTGATGTGGACACAACCCAAGCACAGAATGGACACAACAGGAAAGGGAAAAATTTATTAACTTTGTAAATAAGATAATACATTTAGTACAGAGAAAATAGACTTCAAAACATGCCCTAAGGGCTTACAATAGTGTAAATCTAGAGATAATTTCTCCTTTTAGTACCTCCTCTCAAACTCCACTTCGAACTGTCTTTTACAATGCTAGAAATGTTCTGAAATAGACCCCAGAGGGTTAAGGATTAGGAATAAATTCTAGAAAGTGCTAGCAGGCATCCACCAACCAAATATAAGGCTTTAGAAGTCACATTAGAATTTGACACAAAATTAGAAGAATCAAGAAATGGTAACTAAACTTTTGGGAGGCATAACTTTTGAACCGTAGCTCTGATTGATGAACCGTTTACATTTCTAAAAAGCTCTCAGAGCACACTATAGCCCTATGGAAAGCTTCACTCATCCCCCATTTTTTGGCCCTGTTTGAGGTCATTTAATGCCCCTAACCTGACTTTGAAGCACTCTTAGGATGTCTCCAAAAATCAAAAAACTGTGATAACTTTGAAACCGTGGGGCCTTTTGACCTGATTCTTCTTCTAGAATGCTCTAAATTACAATGAAAATCTTCCAACAAATTTATACCTTCTAGTTCACCAAAATGATGGATCAATTACATACTCCTATTTTTTTGGCATTTACACGTATCCCAAGGTGATTAAAAACTCTATCTTAGAACACTGATAGTGGAACTATGAGAGTTGGAACCTTTATTTGACCCAAATGGGTATCCAAAAATGAGAACATCTAAAACAAAAACTAATTCTAAGTACATTTTTTTGGGTGACACAAAATTGCCCTTATACCTCTGGATGCTCCTACATCAGACACCTAACGTAAATTGAAAAGTGACCCTATCACTTTATGAATGGTAGAGGAAATCCCAAATGGGAAACCTCATCTGCTAATATCCAAGTTAAGTCCTCGATCAGCCATCCTTTCCACTTGACCAAATACTCTTCATACTGCCTATTTCTGGTACTCCTGCCCACACGATGATCTAGAATGTCGTCTATCTCCTCCTTTTTAGAAGTAGGAATTGGACATGGCTCTAACATTACCTCCTCATCTGCACCATCATCATGATACTCTGTTAAGTTTGTAATGTTGAAAATAGGAGAAATTTGAATACCATCTGGAAACTCCACCTCATATGCATTTCCTAAGTCATGTTTCTTTAGAATTTTGCAGGGGCCAAATTTCTTCATTTTTCAGCTTGTTGTAAGTATCGGCTGGAAATCTTTCTTTTGTAAGTGTACCATGACTAGATACCCTACTTGGAATTCCTTATGTCTTCTCCTTTGATCAGCCCTAGCTTTATACTCTTGATTCATCTTGGTAATGTGTGCCTGGACTTCCTCATGCAAACGCTTGATATGTTCATCAAATTCTTCAACTTTAGCACTTGTCCTCTGCCCTTGCTCTATCTTCCTCAATATTGGTGCAGTCCTTGGGCTACTTCCATATACAATTTGGAATGGTGATCTACCAGTATTCCTATTTATAGAGTTATTTTAAGAAAACTCTACTTTTGGTAGAATCAAATCCCATCCCTTGGGCTTATCCCCAACTAAACATCTCAACAAATTGTCTAGACTTCTATTTACCACTTATGTTTGGTTGTCAGTCTACGGGTGATGTGTGGAACTGAATTTCAAGTATGTTCTCAACTTCTTCCATAATGTTCTCTAGAAACACCCTTCAAATTTAGTATCTCTGTCAGAAACTATACTCCTTGGAAGACCATGTAGTCTTACCACCTCTCTAAAAAACAAGTCTGCAATATGGACAACATCATGAGTTTTGTGGCATGGAATGAAATGTGCCATTTTGGAAAACCTATCAACCACCACTAATACTGAGTCATTACCCCTTTGTGTCCTTGGCAATCGAAGAAAAAAATCCATACTTATGTCCTCCCATGGCTTTGATGGAACATGAAATGGCTGATATAGTCCAGTATTGTGACTAAATCCCTCGGCAACTTGACAAATCTGACAACTTTGTACAAACTTCTCCACATCCTATAAAATCTTAGGCTAAAAACAATGTTCTCTAAGAATGGCAATGGTCTTATCTTGACCAAAATGTCCTACCATCCCTCCACTGTGTTTCTCCTTAATTAGATTTTCCCTCATAGAACTCCTTGGAATTCATAATTGACTGCCCTTGAATAACATACCATCCTGAATCAGATAGTCTAACCACTTAGTTCTGTCTACAACAATAGGCTCTTTACAAGCTTTCTATGCTTTAGCAAAATTAGGATCCTTAGGGTACAGATTCTTGAGTTCATCAAACCCAACTACTTCAACCTACATTACCATAAGAAACAACTATCTCCTACTTAATGCATTTGTAACCCTGTTAGATTTTCCACTTCTATGCTTCAACACAAATGTATAGCTCTGCAAGAATTCTACCCACTTCATATGCCTCTAATTAAATTTACCTTGGCTATTTAGGTACTGTAATGCCTGATGATCAGTATACAAAACAAATTCCTTTGGCAATAAATAATGCCTCCATTTCTTTAAGGCCTGAACTATTGCATAGAACTCTTGATCAGAAACAGAATACTTCTTTTTCGCATAATTCAATTTTTCACTAAAATATGCAATAGGCTTATCTTCTTGTCTTAATACAGCCCCAATAGCGCTACCACTAGCATCACAATCCACTTGGAACACCTTTCTAAAATCTAGAAGTGCCAACAAAGGTTGTTCTGTCACCTTCTTCTTCAGCAATTCAAAACTTCTCACAACTGCCGCTGTCCATTTGAACTCTTTTCTATCTCCTCTTATTGTGTCAGTCAGGGGTGCACATATGCCACTAAAATTCTTAATAAACTTCTTGTAAAAGCTAACCAGACCATGAAATGATCTTACCTCAGTAGTGGACCTTGGAGTAGGCCATTCCAAGATGGCTTTTACCTTCTCTAGATCCATTTTAAGACCTTCATGTGATATAACAAACCCCAAGTAGACTAACTCCCTTTTTGCAAAGATACACTTCTTCAAATTAATTAATAGTTTCTCTTCCCTTAACCTTTCAAGAAAACTATGAATATGCAATAAATGTTCTTCCAAAGTCTTGCTGAAAATTAAAATATCATCGAAATAGACAATAACAAATTTTCCCAAGAACTTCTTAAGTACCTCATTCATAAGCTGGATGAAGGTGCTTGGGGCGTTCATCAATCCAAAGGGCATGACTAACCACTCATAAAGACCCTCCTTGGTCTTGAAGGCTTTTTTCAACTCATCTCCTTCTCGAATCCATATCTAATGATAGCCACTCTTGAGATCTATCTTTGTGAAGTACTAAGCTCCACTCAAGCAGTCCATAAGATCATCCATTCTTGGCAAAGGAAACTAATACTTGATGGTTATCCTATTTATAGCTTGAGAGTCTATACTCATCCTCCACTCTCCATCCTTCTTTGGTACTAGTACTACAAGTACTGCACATGGACTCAGGCTCTCTTGAATCAAGCCCTTTCTCAATAGTTCATGCACCTGTCTGTTTAGCTCCTCAGTTTCAGTAGGAGTCATCCTGTGAGTAGCCTTGTTAGGAAAAGTAGCTCCTGGGATTAAATCTATCCGATGAATAATTTGCCTTAAGAGTGGTAATCCTTCTGGAACATTATCAGAGATAATATCTCCAAATTCACCTAGTAAATCTGAAACTTCAAGTGGTATTTCACTACTACCTTCTTTATCTTTCCTAGGAATCAAAGCATAGCACATATGCTAATGTTTCATGCCATCTAAAAACTTCCTTCCATCAACAAGAAAAATCCTAGCACTGCTACATACCTTTCCACCTTCCTTTTTCATGGGCTTCAGTTTGTGGCAAACTCCATCCTTTGTTAGAGAGTATGTGTTTGCATGACCATCATGTACTGAATGTCTATCAAACTACCATGATCTTCCCAAAAAATGATGGAAAATGTCCATTGGAATAACATCACAGAGAACTTCATCATGGTAACTCCCAATTTTGAATTTCACTAAACATTGTTCACTTACCAGGACCTTATGATCATCTTTCACCCAAGCTATCTGATAGGGTTGGGGGTGTTTCTCCCTCTTGAGCTTCAGCTTAGAGACCATCTCCTCTGATACCAAGTTATCAATGCTACCACCATCAATGATCACATCACAACATTTATCCTCACACTTGCACCTGGTACAGAATAAACTTGTCCTTTGTCTGGGTTCAATCTCACCACTTAGTAGGATCCTTTCATTTACCAAATCATCTCTTCTTTCTGCATCTTCTAAATGTGATGATTGTGCATCCTCATCCACATGAGAAACCCTAGCTTGACCCTCAGCTCTCCTATCTATCCTTCCTTGTCATTGACAACATTCAAAGGCACAATGACCTTCTTCATTGCAATGGAAACATGTACCACAAAAACCTCCTCTTCCTTGTCCATGTCCTCTACCTCTTCCTCTCTAATTTCCAAAGGCTTGATCTCAAGAGCAGTTGAAACCCTTGTTCTTCTAGTTCCTGCTAGTACCCACATCTTCATTCTTCTTTTGGGTTTCATTTTGATCTCTAGATGACCTACCACTACCCCTTCCTTCTTGACCGCACCCTCTTTGTCTCCCTTCAAACTTTTTATTTACTTTGTCTTCAACTTGTAGGAAAAATTGGTATGCCTCTTCAATGCTGGTCATTCTTACCAAACTTAATTCCTCCTAGATGCTAGGTCGCAACCCACTAATATAATGAGAAACCTTCTCCTTATTTTCTTTTGCATGCCCCACTCTAATTAGAAGTTGATAAAACTCCTCTGTATATTACTGGACTAATTTTTTTACTTGCTTTAACCTATGCATCTTCTTAAACAAATCAATCTCATAATCAACAAGAATGAACTGCTTCTTCAATTTGTCCACCATATGATCCCACCTTGTGATATTCTCCTTTCCTCTACTATTTCTTTCCAATTGAACCTCTTTCCACTAGATTTTGGCATGGCCTTTCAGTTTGGTCTTTGCAAACTTAACCCTATCTGGATCCCTGATATCCTCATACTCAAAGTACTCTTCCAGTTCATTGATCCAATCTATCAACTCATCTGGTTTCAAATTTCCCAAAAATACACCCACATCAATTGTAGGTCTTTTCCAAAACTTAATAATGGCCCTAAAAATCCTTTCCTCTACCTAATTCAGAACTTCCCCATGAAATTCCCCTTCTAGTCCAATTTCTTCTTCTTCATTATCGTCCTCACTTTCGTCACCTGCAGTAACATTTGTTCTCCTACGAAGCTCCTCCTGCAATGCTTGTACCTGCTTTTGGAGGGCTCTAACCTCCTCAAGATTAATAGCTTTGGCCCTTCCACCATTCTCTCTTCATGGAGGCATCTTCTTAAATCAAACCCATAACCACACAGTCCTGGTGCAAACTGCCTCATAGTTGACACTCTGTCTACACACTCAAGAAAACTAGCTCTAATACCACTTGATGGGGACACAACCCAAGTACAAAATAGACATGACAGGAAAGGGAAAATTTTATTAACTTTTTAAATAAGCTAATACATTTAGTATAGAGAAAATAGACTTCAAAACATGCCCTAAGGGCTTACAATAGTATAAATCTGGAGATAATTTCTCCTTTCAGTACCTCCTCTCAAACTCCACTTCAAACTGCCTTTTACAATGCCAGAAATGTTCTTAAATGGACCTCGAAGGGTTAAGGATTAGGAATACATTCTAGAAAGTGCTAGTAGGCTCTAGAAGTCACATTAGAAGTTGGCACAAAATTAGAAGAATCTAGAAATGGTAACCAAACGTTTGGGAGGCATAACTTTTGAACTATAGCTCCGATTGATGAATCGTTTACATTTCCAGAAAGCTCTTGAAGTGCTCTATAGCCTTATGTATAGCTTCACTCATCCCCCATTTTTTGGCCCTATTTGAGGTTATTTAATGCCCTTAACCTAACTTTGAAGCATTCTTAGGATGTCTCCAAAAACTAAAAAACTGTGATAACTTTCAAACCGTGGGGCCTTTTGACCTAATTCTTTTTCTAGAATTCTTTAAATTATAATGACAATCTTCCAACCAATTTAAACCTTCTAGTTCACCAAAATGATGGCTCAATTAATACTCCTATTTTTCTAGCATTTAAAGGTAACCCAAGTTGATTAAAAACTCTATCTTAGAACACTGATAGTGGAACTATGAGAGTTGGAACCTTTATTTGACCCAGATGGTTATCTAGAAATGAAAACACCTAAAACAAAAACTAAGTCTAAGTACATTTTTTTGGGTGACACAGGATTTCCCTTATACCTCTGGATGCTCTTGCATCACTTAGTATCCTTGCTGGGAGAAGGCCTAGGAGTATAGATTTTCATCCCCATATTGGAGCTCGGGGGGGAATTCAGAGTATGACGGGGGTTCTCCACTACAACCTCTCTAAGGGGACACAAAGAAAAGTGGAACTGATATAGATAGAAAATTAACCCTTGATGAATAATGGTGAAATTTAAGCCTTTACTCTTTTTTTCCCTAATATCATTAATCATATCCTCAAGTGAATGTAGAAGGAAAAATGGAATGGAAATGAAATCCCTATTTCTAAAGTGATTCAACAAAGGAAAATGATAATAATAGCACACTCCAAACCTACCTTCCTATGTGAGATACTTCATCAGGACTAGACACACATTATCCCAAGGCTCAGGTAACTTATCCCTTTTAAACCTCCTTTGTAGTGAATCAATTCCTCATTCTCTACAAAGAAGTTATTCATGCTAGCCTCATCCGAGACTTTAGTAACTTTCTTCAATTTTTTGCCCTTCAGTGTGAGTCCTGTTGCCATGGTAATTACCTCATCTGTGACTTGAAATGTAATATCATTCATTGTAACCTTCCTATCATTCCAATTATTCACAAATTGTAATGCACAATTTTCATCGTACCATGCCATGGACACAATATATAGAAAAAAACCCCCTTCTTTCAGAAGATACCAGGTCACCATCTTGTCCTTGAAGTTCTCTAATGTTGTCTGTTCCAACCGATTTAGATCACCTCCCATTTCAATTTCTCCACTATCTAGCCTCTCTTCCTCAGAAATATGCATCAAAACTTTATCACTTTCAAATTCTCTATGGCTACTCTCTTGCTTAAATCCTTTGAGGAAATACGGATCAAAATTATAGACCCATGTATGATGTGTTCCAGAATCCCACAACATCTTATTATGAGATTCATGGGTATTAAAAAACCTAATTTTCTCTCCCCATCAATTTCTGACATCCCAATCCATAATATCTCACGTACTTCATTTTGGAGAGTGATTCAAAGCTTGCAAAGAGTTTCCATAATTAGGAAAAGATAATTTTCTTAATTTTTAATTACTCCACTTGTCATTTGTATGGCCATGTCTGTCTCTTATTTGCAAAATGCTAAAGTTTAATTTAGTGACAAAGTTCTCCATCTTTCCAAATTTGGCCTTACTTTTAAATTTAGCGATCACCATTTTGAATTTTGCTGCCTTTTTCCTTGGATATTAACTAAATTTTCCCAGCACGTGGTTGCCCTAATGTTAAATCCCATGGTAGCCGCAACGTCTGCCACTTGATTACCCTCCCAGTAGATATGCTATAGGTGGACCATTCTCATTTCCTCCAATATATTTTTAATATCTAGGATGATATTTCTAATCATCCATTCCAATTTTTCCTCCCCCTTTACCCAATTGATCACTACTTTTGAGTCCCCTTCTATAGTTAACTCTAAAATGTTTCTTTCCCTAGAGAGTTGAAGACCCCATAATAACATCATAGCTTCTACCACATTATTGCTACGAATAGCACATCACCATTCCTATCTCTCAACACACCTCTAGATGCTCCCTGTCCTCCTTTCATAGCTCCATCAAAATTCATTTTATACTGTGTGATGGTGGGTGGTCTCCATATTTTCTATTGTCTCCTCCTCCTAGAGAATTTATCAAATAGGAATAAATCCTCTTGACAACCCCAATTCTCAGCCACAATGCCTTCAAGTCTTATAGGTTCCTCCTTTGGCATCTTGTATTTAGCTACCCTTTGATTTTCCTTCAACATTTTGTTCATCACTCAAAAAACCACTTCAACCGTCCTATTTTCCTCCCTAAATATCTTGTTATTCCTTTCTTTCCATATGTCTTAGCATACATATGGTGGGATGAGCTTCCATAAAAGGATTAGTCTTGGATGATAGAATGCGCAATCCCAATTGTCCAAAAAATATCCCAAGTTATCTTTCATGACCCAAGACACCCCCAATATTTCCCAAACCTTAGTCCAGATGTCAACCACAAACTAACATTCAATGAAAAGGTGGTAAATAATTTCTTCCTTTTGTTCACAAAGGCAGTAATAGTTTGTTTTGTAGAATCCCCTTTTTTCAAATTATCAATTGTTAAAAAAATTCCATGTTGAACCATCCACCAAATGAAATTAATCTTAGGTATAAGGTTACTGATCCATACCTTGCTCCACATCGTTGGGCATAGTTCCTTATTGAACATTAACTTGCATGTTATGCCTTATGCAAATAAGCACTTTAAAATGATGAGCATGTAAGTTCAAAAACTCACCTCCACAGTTTAAATATCTATAGTTGCTAGTTATAGATATAAAGGTGGAAGATAAAGTCTCTTACATCCATATTTTTTGATGTCCAGCTGAGGGTCACCTTGCTGAGTGAACTATGCCCTTGCAAATCTAGCATCATGCTCATTTGGATAATGTTCCCCAATTATTGGTAACCTGGTGACCTCTACTATTCTTTCCTCAATAGCAACCACTCTTAATCCCCAAACAGAGGCTTCTCCTTCTTCAAATGTTGTCATGAACTCGATTTCCACTTCCTCATGAATTCTATTAATTGTAAGAAATAACTGAGCCATCCACAAGCATGGAATCGCTGCACTGCTTCAATATATGTGAGTAAAATATTATGAATGACTGGATCATACCTCTTTATCCATCCTCCCATCTTCAAAATGTCTAGCTTCCACTCTTTCTATTACAAAATTTTTTTTTCCCTCTTACCTCTATAAATTTTCTTTTTCTTTGAGCTCAAAAACTAATTTTAAAAATGTCGTATGTTGTAACCACTTCTCATAATCAATACCCCTTTATTTATGAAATGAAGAATAATGATGCACTAGTGATGAAGTATATTAAGGCTTTAACTACAAATGTTCCCATAATAGCTCTTAGTCCTTTCAATCATGCCAACTACAAAAGATCTTTTTCTAAAAATTACAATAAAAGGTATGACAGATACAGAAAGATTTTAAAAATTAATGAAATGAAAACTATTAGACTATTACCAAAGTACATTCTTTGATGTAGAAATGACTAGGATAATGTGTAGGTGACATTTAGAAATTACTACACTTTCTCAGCCCCCCACTAAAATTTGACAGTCATCCTCACTTTAAAAATTTTGGTATGGGAAGGAGAAACTAGCTTAAGTTTTATATGATATATATAATGCAATATTAGATATAAATATCGAAACATATATCTTTAAAATGATTAAAGAGGAAAAGAAATTGTTGTACCTACAAATTTGTGATTGTACATCCACATGTAAGTTGATGAGGTAGCAAAGCTTGATGATTGCAGAAAGTGTTGATGGTTTTGTTTATTGAAAGAAAAAATAAATTGAGTATGGGTGATGTGGAAAGTGGAATGTGGATGGATGTAAGATATAGAAATGAGATGGGTTGCTTATGAAGAAAGGGAAAAGTGAATGGAAGAATGGGGCCTTATATTTAAATGAGGTTTTATTATGAAGCTTCCTAGAATTCTATCATTGCATGGCTGTAGGAAGAAGATTTCCATCTTTTGCTGTAGGAACTATGCTTTAGTCTTTGGCTTATGATAGAGATGCAGCCTATGGCCATTCACAAGTAACTTAAATTGAACAAGATCAATGGTTGAGAGTTGCACTATGCCATTTTCAAATACATGCTGAATTTCATAAACCCCTAACCATCAAGTTTGCAATTTCTCTAGATTCTCTTTGAAACAAGAATTATAGAGGAGGGCCCAATCTCCTACTTGAAATCTTTTATTCTTGATATGTGAGTCATGCCACTACTTTCACTAGTGTTGAATAATTTCTATTCTTTCTAGAGCTCTCTTTCATATTTCATCTAGTGAATTTAAGTGGAGGAGTTTCTCTTGTTGTGTTGTAGGAAGATTGATGTTCAATTCTAAAGTAGTGTGCAGTGTCTTGTGTTCAAATTCAATGGGTAACATTGCTAATTTACTATAGAAAATCTCAAATGGAGTAAATCTAGTTGTTCTCTTCCACATGGTCTTGTATGTCCAAACAACTTTAGTTAATCTACTTGTCCAATCCTTCTTATGTGTGTGTACTATTTTGGTTAGAATGGCTCCAAGTTCTCTATTAGTAACCTATACTTGCCCATTTTCTTGAGGGTGATAAGGACTAGATTTATGGTGTCTTATGTTGTACTCCTTCATAGACTCAGTGATCAAATTTGATGTAAACCGAGGTCCTTGATCTATGCCAATTTCTCTTGCAACTCCATAATAGGTAAATATTTCTTCATACAGGAACTTAGCTACTTTCTCATCTCTAGCATTTTTCATTGCTCTAGCTTCCACCCATTTAGTTACATTATCTATACATACTAAGATGTAGGATTTTCTACTTGATGGTGGGTCAGTTGGACCTATGAAGTCCATGCCCCATTTGTCAAAAGGTGTGACAACAACCTATAGAGTGAGTGGCATCTCATCAGTTTTGGTTGGTTGGCCCATCCCTTGGCATTTGTCACAATTAGTTGTATATGTCATTACATCCTTATGTAGGGTTGGCCAATAGCATCCTATTGTAAGTATATTCAGAGCTATTCTTTTTCCTACAAAATGGCCTCCACAAGGTTCATCATGACAAGCATGCAGTATATCATATCTCTCATCTTCCCTAACACACCTCTTCGTGACTTGATTTGGCTCTACATAGAAGAGATTGCTATCTATCCAAAAATATTGAAAACTTTTATCTACTAACTTTCTCTTTTCTTTATAAGAGAAGTGTGGAGGTAGTCTATTTGCAGCAAGATAATTTGAAATGTCTGCATGCCATGGTGTATGAGTTGCTATATGGAACAAGTGCTCATCTGAAAAAATGTCTTGAATTAGAGTTGGATCTCCATCAATAATGATCAATCTAGACAAATAATCTACATCTATGTTGGATTTTCCTAGCTTATCAATAATGGTAATATCAAATTCTTGTAACAACATGGGTCATCTTGCCAATCTACTAGTGAGAACTGGTTTGTTCATTAAATACCTTATAACTAAGTGATTAGTATAAACCAAAATAGGATATCCAGTGACATAATGTTTGAATTTTTTCAATGCATAGACTACAGCTAAAAGTTCTTTTTATATTATTGTACAATTCAACTCAGGTCCATGAAGGATTTTACTAATATAGTAGATGACATTCTCAAGATTAGCATGCTTTTGTCCTAATACAACTCCTACGGCATAGTCCAATGCATCAGTATGGATATGAAATGGAATTGACCAATCTAGTCCTTGTAAAACTATTGCCATGGTGAGAATTTTCTTAAGATGCAAGAAGGCTTCAGGGCATTCGATTGTCCAAATAAATTCAACTTCCTTAATCAATAATGTATACAAATGACTAGCTATTTTTTTGAAATCTATTATGAAACATCTATAATATCCAACATGACCTAAAAAAGATCTTACATCTTTGGCTTTTTTAGGTATGGGTAGTGTTAGAATTACCTCTATCTTAGCTAAGTCTACTTGTATTCTTGTAGCTAATATGAAATGACCAAGTACCAGTTCTTCTTGCATGAGCATGAAACATTTTTCACTATTAAGTGCCAGATTATGCTCTTTACATGAAATAAGAACATTTTCAAGATTCATCATGGATTCTTCAAAGGTGACTCCAAATGTTGTGAAATCATCCATATATATTTCCATAGAATTACGTGATATATCGACAAAAATCCTGATGACGGCTCATTGGAATGTTGCAGGAGCATTATGTAGGCCAAATGCCAAAATAGAATATGAAAAAGTACCCCATGGGAATGTAAATGTAATTTTGTCTTGGTCTTTAGGAGCAATACTTATTTGATTATAACCACTCATAATAAAACTTGTTGGAATAATATATGGAACTGGTAAAGAATGTCCTCAATCATTGTTTTTTCATTGATGTCAAACTTGTTACTTGCACGGATGAAAATTGCTTTAGTGATCCAAATACTATATATTAGTTGATTTTCAAGGTGGAGGAAATCAATAAGATGTAACTAGAACACCTAGAGAAAGGTTGAAGTTATGATGTTGTAATGAAGTACAAAGATCAGTTAAGCCATTGATGAAATAGTGTATTGGATGACATACTAAAAGATACAAAGAATGAGCACATTGAAACATATCAAAGATCTAAGGTTTTAACTAAGTCTTTTGTAAACCTCAAACTAAGTTCATTAGAGAGAAGGAGCTGAGCAAGCTAGTAAGAGCCGAGCAAATTCTTAGTTAAAGTGTCAAGCAAGTGTCGAGCAGAACCAAGTGCCGAGCAAAACCAAGTGCCGAGCAAAACCAAGTGCTGAGCAGAACCAAGTGTTGAGCAAAACCAAGTGCCAAGCAGAATCAAGTGCTGAGCAGAACCAAGTGCCGAGCAAAATCAAGTGCTGAGCAGAACCAAGTGCCAAGCAGGTATAGGTGCCGAGTAAGACAAAGGTGCCGAGCACCAGTAACTCAATAATGCTGAGTTGCTGCATTATTTTGGAAATTGAAGATTCGTCAGATCTAAGCCAAAAAAGTTGTTATCTAGAAATTTGTGAATTAAAAGGAAGATAAGAATGATGAGTTGGTGGCACAAAACACCATGTAGAACATTTTTAAGATACAACTAGCAAATTTTCTAGAAGAGAACAAGATATGGGTTAGATACATTATATCCTACCTAATCCAATTTGAAACCCTAAGATTGGAAAGGGAGAATTGAGCGGCAAAAGGAAAATTAGACTTCTATAAAAGAAGACATAAGTTAATGAAGAAAAATAGTGAAAAGAGGGGATAGTGAGAGAGAGAGCCGTGGTCAAGCATAAAAGCATGAAATTCTAAAGAATGTGCTAAGGAGAAAATAGCACATGAACTCTGTTTAAATAGATGACCACAAGAATGATTGCATTGGTAGAATGAGTAATAAGACTCAAGGAGATGAAGCTTGAGAGGGAGACAAGCAGTCAGAGCTGAAGTGATTGAAGCCAAGCATAAGGATTGAACTGAAAGAGTGATCTAAAATCTGCAAAGTATGTTGTAAGTTATGTCAGATCAAAAGATCATTATCGTTACTTTGTAGCAATTGTAACAATAAGATAAATCCTATGGACTTAGGTTGGTTTAATAGCCATTAGATAAATCCTTTAACAGGGTGACATTCCAAGTGAATGTTCTAAAGACCTTTAACAAAGCCCATTCCTAACAGTTTAGTGAAATCCTCTAACAAGGTCACACTTAATAGTGTGTTGTAAGCCTTTAACAGGGCAGGCTTTTAATAGGGCATCACTTCAGAAGAGTGAGAATCAAGTAGCATGTTATTGGTGGTTTTTTCCAAATTGGGTTTTCACATAAATCATTGTGTCATGTGTTGATCTTGAATGTTTTATCTTTGCATGTTGATTTACAATAATTTGCTTATATGACTGATTTAAGTTTGAACAGATGAAAAGGGTATGGATTCATTAAAAAGGTATTAATAGGGCATTTGGACCTTGAATAACCAATTCCCCCCCCTCTTAGTTATTGTAAAAGAATTCTAACAATTGGTATCAAACCCTGACTGCTGATTCAGTTTAAAGGGACTACTAGCAGAAAAGATCAAAATGCCAAAGAGAGAAGTTTCCAAGCTCAACAAAGACAACTTTGTTGCATGGAAAAGTTTGATGAAGCTACATATTGGATCAATAGGAGATTATGCCCAAAATTCAATTGTCACTGAACATGTAGATCCAATAGGTGCTCTTACTACAGAAGATATAAAAAACAAGCAAGAACACAACCAGACAATGCTAGAAATTGCCTCTGCACTTAGCTATGCTAAATTTGATGATATCAAAGGATGTGACACTGCATTAAAAATGTGGAAAGCCCTATCAGACATCTATGGAGGAGATCAGAATGTACAGAGAGAAAAAAGAGAAAGTCTTAGAGGAAAATTTGATGACATGAAAATGGAAGAAAATGAGGATGTTGCTCAGTATGGTGCAAGAATAAAGGAAGTGGTAAGTGCAATAAGATGCTTGAATGGTCAATTGGATGAAGATACTATTAATAGTAAGTTCTTAAGAACCTTGCTCCCTATCTATGCTATTAGAGTATCAGCAATACAAGAGCTAAGATGTATACCAGGAAATAATCTAAGCTTTGAAGGTATAATAGGTAGACTCATTGCATTTGAGTTATCTAACTTTGACAACTACAAACCTGAAAATGCTGAATCTACTTTTAAGGCCAAGTTATAACTGAAAGATGCCAAAAAGATGCAATCAAGGAAAGGAAGAAAAATGAAGTATGTATCTAGTGACAGTAGCACTGATGAGGAAGGTGTGGAACAATTGGAAGCTTTTCTCGCTAGAAGATTTCACAAGGGCAAAGGAAAGTTCAAAGGTAAGGTGCCTATCATTTGTTTCAATTGCAATGAAGTAGGTCATATTGCTGCAAGATGTCCACAGAAAAAGGATTCCAAGGAAGGCAACAAATACAAGAACAGAAGAGATGATGACAAGAGAGATTACAAAGAAAAAGGTAAGAAGTGTTATATTGTTGAAGAAAATTTTGATGACAATGATGATGAAGGTGTTTATGCAGCCATGAAGGACCAATCTGATGAAGAAGAAGCCATAGCACTGGTGACATGTGTAAACAAGAATGACAGATGGATCATAGACAGTGGATGCTCACATCACATGACAGGAGACAAAAGTAAGTTTGTTAACTTTACTCAGTATGATGGAAATAGTGTTAGATTTGGTAATGATGCTCCATGTCAAATCAAAGGAAAAGGTTCCATTAAGCTCAAAGAAAAAATTTCATGTGACAATGCATACTATGTTGAAGGATTAAAATACAATTTACTGAGTGTCTCACAATTAGGCAATATAGGTTGCAAAGTGGAATTTGAAAACAAAACTACAAAAATCTATGACAATGATGGTAAACTAATAGGAAAAGGAGAACAAACAAAGAGTAATTTGTTTTACCTTGATATGGATGATGTTTCTTATCTACTTGCAAAATTTGATGATGAATGGTTATGGCATAGAAGATTATGTCATGTCAACTTTGACAATCTAGTCAACATCAGTAGAATGAAGAAAGTCAGAGGTTTACCAAAATTAAAGAAGCTTGATAATATAATCTGCAAACAATGTCAGCTAGGAAAGATGACAAAATCAAGTTTCAAAAGCAAAAACTATACATCTAAAGAGATACTTGAGTTAGTTCACACTGACTTATGTGGTCCAATGGAAATACAAAGCTATAGAGGAGATAAATACATAATGTTATTTGTTGATGACTATTCCAAGATGATGACTGTTATGTTCTTAAAAAAAAAATATGACGCTTTTCAAATGTTTAAGTGGTATGTGGCTAGAGTTGAAAAGGAAACTAGAAAAAGCTTGAAATGCCTAAGATCAAATAGAGGTGGTGAATTTACATCAAATGAATTCAAGATATTCTGTAATGACAATGGAATCAAAAGACAAATGTCAGCTCCTAGAACTCCCCCACAAAATGGAATTGCTAAAAGAAGAAACAGATCTATAATTGACTGTGCCAGAACATTAATAATGGAAAAGAATGTTGCTCTAAAATACTGGAGAGAAGTTGTAAGCATAGTTGTTCATACATTGAACTGAGTAAAAGTCAAGAAAGGTACAAATACATAACCTTTTGAATTATGGTATGGTTACTCACCAAATCTAAAACATTTCAAAGTGTTTGGTTACAAATGTTTTATCCTTAAAGATGTTAGAAATGGAAAATTTGATGCAAAAAGTGATGAAGGTATATTTCTTGGTTACTCCACTAGAAGTAAGGCATATAAGTGTTTGAATATTAACACTAACAAAATTGTGGAAAGTGCAAATGTAAATTTTGATGAGCACACAGAAGTCCAACCTGAAATACCGAAGAAAATGGAAGAATACAGAACCTTTTTATATTCTTATGAAGGAATGACTACTGATGAGGATGATGTCAATCAAATTGAAAATCAACAACAAGTGTCAGTTTCAGCCGGTTCACAACCAGTGGATGTCGAGTTGCATTTAGAAGCCAAGTTATAGAATGAAGAAAATGCACAATCTTATTCTAAAGATAGCATACATGATGAAGAACAACTTAAAAATGAAGTGCATAGTGATCCTGAATCTGAAAGATCAAACATGGAAACAAGGACAGAGCCAAGATTATCCAAATATGTGAAAAGACATCACCCTGCTGAATAAATAATTGGTGACAAAGATGTAAGACCAATGACAAGGAATAGACTAAGACATGAATCATGTCTGATTAGCCAATCTAAACCCAAGACAGTACATGGTGCATTACAAGATGATGAATGGTATAAATCTATAGAAGAAGAAATTGATCAAATAAAAATAAATAAAACCTAGAGTTTGGTTCCCAAACCAAATGACAAGAATGTGATTGGCACCAAATGGGTATTCAGAAACAAACTAGATGAGAATGGTGAGATTACCAGAAACAAAGCCAGATTAGTATGCAAGGGTTACGCTTAAGAAGAAGGAATAGACTATGGAGAAACATTCGCTCCTGTTGCTAGAATGGAACGAGTAAGAACTTTACTTGCATATGCTTCCTACAAAGATTTTAAAGTCTATCAGATGGATGTAAAATCTGCCTTCTTAAATGGTATACTAGAAGAAGAAGTCTAGATTGAACAACCAGAAGGATTTGTTGATGAAAACAATAGGGATATGGTGTGTAAGTTACACAAAGCACTCTATGGTTTGAAACAAGCACCTAGAGCATGGTATGAGAGACTTCACAAGTATCTAATGCAAATTGGATTTGAAAGAACTGATGATAACAACAACATGTACATCAAAGCTAAAGAAGGTAAAGACATTATTGTATCTAAAATTTTTGTGGATGACATAGTATTTGGTGGTAAGGAAGTACTTTGCAAAGGCTTTGCTGACAAAATGAAACATGAATTTGAGATGTCTATGTTTGGAGAAATCAATTTTTTTGTTGGATTGCAAGTACATCAACTCAAACATGGAATATTTATTACACAATCAAAATACATCAAAGAAATTCTTAAAACATTTGGATTGGAGGAATCCAAACCAGTCAGCACACCAATGGCCATAGGAAATAAGCTATCCAAAAATGATGAGTCAGCTGAAGTCAATCAAACAATGTACAGATCCATGATTGAAAAACTACAATATGTTGTACATAGTAGACCAGACATAGCATTAGCAGTTGGAATAGTGGCTAGGTTCTCTACTAATCCTAAAGAAAATCATCTTATAGCAGTAAAAAGAATAATGAGATATCTCAAAGGGACTGATGACTTTGGTCTATACTACAAAAAGAATGGAAAATTTGAACTCAATGCATATACAGATGCAAACTGGGGAGGAAACATTGATGATAGAAAAAGCATAAGTGGAGGTGCATTATTTCTAGACAAAACGCTGGTTACTTGGTCTAGCAAGAAACAAACATGTATATCTTAGTCCACTACAGAATCAAAATATGTGGTAGCTGCAATCAATTGTACAAATATTGTATGGCTCACACATCTATTGAATGGAATGAAAGAAGAAGTAAAAAAACCGATGATATTGTATTGTGATAATACAAGTGCTATAAACATATCCAAAAATCAAGTGATGCATGCAAAAACCAAGCATATTGCAATCGAGTATCATTATGTCAGAGAATTGGTAGAAGACAAACAAGTGAAATTGGAATACATTCACACAAAGGAACAAAACTGCAGATATCTTCACCAAATCGTTGCCCAAGGATGCCTATGAATATCTTAGAGGCAAGTTGGGGGTTATACCCCTAAGTCAAGCAATTTAAGGCAACAAGGAAGCTGCCTTGCATCAAGAAGAATAAATCATTGAAATATTAACAGGTTGATGCAAAGGATGACAGCAGGAACAGAAACTCCAAATCAATCACAAGCATGGTGATAGAGGGAGAAAAACAACAAGAAGCCAAAGCTTATATTTTGCATGATAAAGATGCTACATCTTTGGCATTTATGTCAAAGAGGGAGAAATATGCAAAAAACTGATCAATGCAAAGAAAGAGGGGGATATATTTGAAAGAGGGAGATATATGAGATCAGTAGCAAAAATACAGCAAGCTAACGTATACAATCCTGGTGGTAACTGAATTGATTACTTGATCAGTTTGGTTTGCCATCAATTCCAAAGAGGGAGATTATTCGAAATGATTGAAATGATTATAAGAAAAGTTGTTGAAATAATATATGGAACTGGTAAAGAATGTCCTCAATTATTGTTTTGTCATTGATGTCAAACTTGCTACTTGCAGGGATGAAAATTGCTTTAGTGATCCAAATACTATCAATTAGTTGATTGTCAAGGTGGAGGCAATCAATAAGATGTAACTAGAACACCTAGAGAAAGGTTGAAGTTATGATGTTGTAATGAAGTACAAAGATCAGTTAAGCCATTGATGAAACAATGTATTGGATGACATACTAAAAGATACAAAGAATGAGCACACTGAAACATATCAAATATCTAAGGTTTTAGCTAAGTCTTTTGTAAAGCTCAAACTAAGTTCATTAGAGAGGAGCTGAGCAAGCTAGTAAGAGCTGAGAAAATTCCTAGTTAAAGTGCTGAGCAAGTGCCGAGCAGAATCAAGTGTCGAGTTGAACCAAGTGCCGAGCAGAACCAAGTGCCGAGCAAAACCAAGTGCCGAGCAAAACCAAGTTTCGAGCATAATCAAGTGCTGAGCAGAATCAAGTGTTGAGCAGAATCAAGTGCTGAGCAGAACCAAGTGCCAATTAGGTATAGGTGCCAAGTAACATAGAGGTGCCGAGCACCAGTAACTCAATAATGCCAAGTTGCTACATTATTTTGGAAATCGAAGATTCATCAGATCTAAGTTGAAAAAGTTGTTATCTAGAAATTTTTGAATTAAAAGGAAGATAAGAATGATGAGTTGGTGGCATAGAACACCATGTAGAACATTTTAAAGATACAATTGGCAAAGTTTCTAGAAGAGAACAAGATGTGGGGTAGATAAATTGTATCCTACCTAATCCATTTTGAAACCCTAAGATTGGAAAGGGAGAATTGAGCGGCAAAAGGAAAATTAGACTTCTATATAAGAAGACATAAGTTAATGAAGAAAAATAGTGAAAAGAGGGGATAGTGAGAGAGAGAGCCGTGGTCAAGCATAAAAGCATGAAATGTTGAAGAATGTGCTAAGGAGAAAATAGCATAGGAACTCTGTTTAAATAGACGACCACAAGAATGATTGCATTGGCAGAATGAGTAATAAGACTTAAGGAGATGAAGCTTGAGAGGAAGACAAGTAGTCAGAGCTAAAGTGATTGAAGCCAAGCATAAGGATTGAACTAAAAGAGTGATCTAAAATCTGCAAAGTATATTGTAAGTTACGTCAGATCAAAAGAACATTATCGTTACTTTGTAGAAATTGTAATAGTAAGATATATCCTATGTACTTAGGTTGGTTTAATAGCCATTAGATAAATCCTTTAACAGGGTGACATTCCAAGTGAATGTTCTAAAGACCTTTAACCAGGCCCATTCCTAATAGTTTGGTGAAATCCTCTAACAAGGTCACATTTAACAGTGTGTTGTAAGCCTTTAACAGGGAAGGCTTTTAACAGGGAAGGCTTTTAACAGGGCATCACTTTAGAAGAGTGAGAATCAAGTAGCATGTTACTAGTGGTTTTTCCCAAATTGGGTTTTCGCATAAATCATTGTGCCATGTGTTGATCTTGAATGTTTTATCTTTGCATGTTGATTTACAGTAATTTGCTTATATGACTGATTTAAGTATGAACAGATGAAAAGGGTATGGATTCATTAAAAAGGTATTAATAGGGCATTTGGACCTTGAATAACTGATTCACCCCCCCTCTCAGTTATTCTAAAAGATTCTAACACACTCTACCCATCTACAAAAGAGAAATACTTCTTTCTAGCTCGAGTGTCAATAACTTGATCTATGAATGGTAAAAGAAAGTGATCCTTTTTTGTTGCTTTATTCAATTCTCTATAATCTACAAAAAAATTCCATTTACCTCCTTTTTTAGGAACTATGACTAGAGGTGACACCCATCTACTATCATATATAGGATAAATAAAAATTGTTGGTGTTTTAAAATGCACTAAAACTACTAAGTGACAAAGTGCTTAATACCAGGATGATAGTACACATACAATCTAAAGACTAGCCAATTCTTATTAACAATTGCATATGAAAAGTATTTGGACCCAACTTCAACAAAACCACAAATGGTTTTCTACTCTTTTGGCTCTGCAAAACCAGGGTGGGTTTACCCAAGGATGATTCAAGACTGAGAAAATTGTATGAGGATTATTTTTAGTTTCATTTTGATTCTCATTTCAAATTCCTCAAACATATACATAATTCTTAATAATTTGATAAACACATCCCATATAACAGATATGGCCAAAATTTCTTCCATAGATCTACAGATGTTCTTAACAATAGTGGCTAACTGAAGCTAAAACATTCCATGTAGACAAGTGCTAGCCAGCTTTGAAGATCTATAGGAAACAAAAGTAAAATTGATTTAATTCTACATTTTTGACAACCATTTGTGACATACTTCTCCTTCAGATGAATCAATTTTATTAGTGCCTAATCCATTGGCGTTCAGAGTCTATAGCAAATTCTTAGATCTAACTTGTTTCCTTACAAGAAATTCTATCAGCAATTCTCATCAGAATTTATCATTCAAAACCTTTTCCATTACTAAAGAAAACTTATCACATTCATCAAAGCTTTTATTTAATCCATTGAATTAAAAGCAGTGATAAATAGATATACAACCTAACTAGATTGCATTTAGTTGTGCAAGCCTTTACTTATACAATATCAAGACAACAAAATAATTGGAAGGAGACAAGATTCAGAAAGAACTGATATGGGGACAGTTCACAATTTGTATTCATTTTCTTTGAAAATGGTATATCATTTACAATAGACTCAGAATGACCTTCAAAATGAAACATAGCTCATTCTATATTCATGTATTCTCAGAGAATTGATAGAGAAAATACATCATAAACTTGCTTTCAAAATTTGGACCAAAAATAGACTAAGCATATCACTTAGAATAGAATTTGGGCCTTTTTCTAGCCCTAGAATTTCACTTATATAGTGTGAAATGAAAAAATCTTTAGGCTAAGAGAAACAAGACAGGTGTCCTTTTACAAAATTGGGTATATTACCCCTTTTCAAAAGAAACCAAACACCTTAAGTCAAAAAGGAACAAATAAAATAGTAGCAGATGACAGCTAGAGCATAAAATCTTCAATTTATTTTTTTTCTCTAACTGCTCCCTATTGGTAATGCTTTAATCTCTGTGATTGCTTCCCAAAAAAATACTTCTCTTTTGGTGGGCCATTCACATTCCTTAACTATTGTTAGTTCATCAACAATTTTCTGCCATCTAGCATTAGTAATCACCCTTCCTTCTATGGCAAACCTATTCATTTTAGTTTCAATCTTGAAAAGGGTATCAATTAGTTTATTGAAGAGACATTCATCAATACCATCTTGGAAAATAGATACCACTTGTGGCAGGTCTATAATGTGATCAAAAGAACTAGAGTAATCATTAAAATCTTTTACCTATCATCAGAATTAATAACAGAAAGAATTAAAGAATAGAAACCATTTGTCAGCACTTTCAATTTGCTTTGAATTACTGTCGGCTTCCTTGTGAAGGTTTGTAATAAGTCTTTCACTTTATCCATACCTTCCTTCATAGTAATAACTTTATCTGGGAGATCTGGCTTTTTAGCTAAAAAGGGTATCAACCTATCAAAGAATTGCATATATGGCCCCCATTGTTGAAAAATAGGCTCAAGCCATCTGATTGCATCCTTGCATACCTGTTCTACAGATTGAAGATAGATGAATGTATTATAAGAATCTTGAGATATTGTTTTTAGAATGCTTATTCTATGATTTAATACATTCATTAAGGCATTTTTCTTGGTCTCACTGTCAGATTAGGACACTTTTGTTTCCACACTAATCATAGGCACTAGCACTGTTACTCCTATAGGTATTTTTTCTGTTTGGGCCTCTACTTCTACCATGTGCCTTATTTCTTCCTCTTGCCTTGGTTCATGTTCTACCTCTACTGTTACCTTGAGTTGTTCTTTGAGGGATTTTGTTTCTATTTGAAAAATTTTAATTTTTTCCTCCAACTCTTCTATTCTTTGTTTCTGTACATGGCTCATTTTGAGCTCTTCTTCATATGTTCTTCTAATATCAAGGCATTCATTGCACATTGCAGGTAACTTATCCTCAATTTCATCAACCTTTTCTTCATTTATGAGGGAAAAATGTTTGACCAAGCTAGAGATCTCCTTCCCAGTAGTGCTCTCCAATGTCCACACAATCATATTGCCCTAAGCAATTTCTTCTATATCCATTGTCATGTCCCCTTTTCAAATATTTAAAAATAATAATCTTTGCTAACGTAGGCAGGCCCAAAAAAGGTGAAGTTTTGGAAAAGGGGCTAATATTTGGAAACCAATGGACTAATAAATAAAAATTATTATTAAAATATGTTTTATTAACCCCTCTTGGACGTGAGTTAGGGTTATGCCCTCTTTTAAGGGATTTGGAGGCATTTTGGGCTCATTCCAGAACTTGATTTTCGCTTATTGCTTTGTTGCTCTTCAGAGGCTGCCAAACCTGTGGAGAAAGAGACCCAAGGATGGGAGTTTGAAAGTTTCTAAGAAGGCTAAGGATAGTATTTTGAATCCATTCAATGTGCAAGCTCATGCAGAGTTTGACCTTGTGCTGAACAGTGCAAATTTGTGGGTTTTTGGGTGTGTTTTTTGTAAGAGTTTGGTGTTTTCGGTTGAGTATTTCATATCAGTTTGGGTTGCTGTTGTATTTCAGACTTTAAGATGTTAAAATAGAACTGAATATATGTATTGGTACATGGTTAAACTTTTGAGATAGATTATTAGTTTTTTTGTGGTGTTTCTAGGCATTTTTGTGTTAATTTTGGGAGCCCGATTAGCATAGTTTTTGTCCTACGTTTGTAAGATATTGTGTAAATGCTATATAGATATGAAAATGTCACTTTTTAAGCCATTATTCTGCTGAAATTTTTGTAAAAATTTTCATTTTCAAATTTATTAATAATATGTGAAGTTGTGAAGTTTTTGGCACTATTTCGGACATACCCGATTTTGGGTTTATTGAGAAATTGGTGGATCTTTGTAATATTGGTTGTTTGATTTTGAAAATCTGATTAGAAGCTTGGAATATCATAAAAAATCAGAAAAAGGGACATTTCAGTGGTACTAGAGCTATGATCTTGCTAGCCTAAGGGTTTGTAGAAGTTTGCATGCAACCAAGTGAAAGAAAAAAGAGATATTTTTAGTGAGAAAAAAATAAAGAAATTTTGATCTAACCTCCAGTTAAAAGTAAATGTACAAAATTCAAGGAAGGAAAAAGCATGGTTGATCAAGATGAGATGGCAAAAAAAAATTTTCAAGACATCCAAAATACTCAAAAGAAAACAGTGGATAGTTTGACAAAAATTAGAGAGGCTTTGCGGATATTGACAGAAAAAGTACAAGGAGTTGCATCTATTAATGAGAAAGGGAGTACTTCAGAGGAGCCAGGAAATCTGAAATCCACACCCTCTAAATCAATAAAAACTATTTTTCTACCTACAGATGAGCCATGAGTACCAAATCTAGCCCTTAATCCTGTGGAAGAGGTTACAAGTAACTTGATTTCATTAAGAGCTACTTACAATGGCTTAGATGATGACTTTCGCAGTTTGGTTCCTTTTTAGAGAATATGTGGATATGATGAACACTTTGATGCCCAAGAAAGAGAATAGGAGGGAGCATGACATAATTGGAAGAGAGCTCAAAAATAAAATAAGCAAGTTTACAGCACCTACTTTTGATGGAACAAATAAAATTTCAGCTAGAGCATGGCTACAAAAATTATAGACTTTCTTCACACTTAACCCCATGAAGGAGAGTGATGCTGTTCAATTTGCAAGTCTACATTTGGAAGATGCAGCCTATGATTGGTGGTATCATGGAATGACTACTCAAGGTCATGATTAGGTAACTACATTTGATGATTTCAGTCAAAGAGTGATAGATAGATTTGACCTCAAGGATGATGAAGAGTATTTTAAAGAATTGTCAAAGTTGAAGCAAACCAAATCAGTTAATGAGTATATAGAAGAGTTTCAAAAAGTGGTTGTTATGGTACTTGATATGAGTGAAAAGAGGATTGTTTATCTTTTTCTTGATGGTTTAGAAGATTTTTTTAAGGGTTTGGTTAAGGCTTTCTCACCCTCAACCTTACAGGAAGCTATCAAAAGAAGCTTGCAACTTGAAACTTGCATGCCTATGAAACCAGTCACTAATCAAAAACCTCCAAATCTTTGGCAACATAAGGGGAATTTTCAAAAAAATACTTTCCCAACACTACCACAAAAAGATGTGATAAATGTGGCAAAAAAGAAGGCAAATGAAGAGATTAGGAGTGAATTACGAAGGAAAAAGCTTTGTTTTACTTGTAGAGAACCATGGGTTCCAGGACACAAATGTTTGGGGAAAGGTCAAGTGCACTATATTGAAGTTGCTTCAAAATTTGATTTAGATGAGCATGAAGAATTTCATGACACTAAGGAGGAGGTAGAAGAAGAGAAAGAAAATGAAATCAGCAAGGATGGCACTTTAGCAGCATTATCAGGAATCCCAAGATACCATCCCTTTTGAATTTGAGGGGTACTAGCAGGGCAAAGGTTGACAGTTCTTCTTGATAGTGGGGCTACTCACAATTTTATTAATGAGGGATTTTTCATGAAAAGAGGGCTTAAAGTAGAAGATTTTGAAGGATTCAATGTTACTGTAGCTGATGGATTCACTATGCCTTGCACACGAGTGGTGAAACAACTCAAGATAACCTTAGGAGATTATGAGTTATGTGATGACTTCTATGTTGTTGGCATTGGGGAGTAGATCTTGTATTGGGTGTTCAATGGTTGCACTCTATTGGAGGCTATTACATGAACCATCAAACTATGGAGTTTAAATTTCATTCCAATGGGAAAGAAGTCTTATTGAGAGGCTTATCAAATGGAGCACCTAAGGCAGTCTCTGCAAAGAGGATGGAGAGGGCTTTTCGAAGAGGACAAGTAGCATGGGCAGCAGGAGTCATAATCCATCCAACAAGCTCTCCAAAGAATCAAGGTAATTTCCATTTTGAAATTCAAAATATTCTTGATAAGCATAGTATAGTTTTCAATGATGTAACTCTAGGATTACCACCAGATAGAGGTTTTGAGCATGTTATAGAGTTAGAACAGGGTGCCAAACCAGTTATAACAACCCCATACTGCCATCCAAGAGGTTATATGGAAGAAATTGAAAAACTATTAAGGAACTCCTGGACATGGGTTTCATAAGGCCTAGCTCTAGTCCATTTGCATCATCTGTGGTACTTGTCAAGAAAAAGGATGGTACAATGAGAATGTGTATAGAATACAAGGCTCTAAACAAGAAGATCATAAAAAATAGGTATCCCATACCATGCATAGATGAACTCATTGATGAGTTATATGGTGTTGTATACTTCTCAAAAATTGACTTAAGATCAGGGTACCATCAAATCCAAATGAGGGGTGAAGATGTGGAAAAGACTACTTTCAGATGTCACTATGGGCACTTTGAATTTCTTGTTATGCCATTTGGCCTCACTAATGCACCTGCAACATTCCAATCTTGTATGAATAAGGTATTCGGCCTACATCTTTAAAAAATTATTTTGGTATTTTTTGATGATATCTTGATTTACAGTAAAACATGGGAAGAGCATCTAAAGCACATAGACACTATTTTGGGAATCTTGGAGCAGCAATCTTTCTATGCTAAGCCATCTTAATGTGAGTTTTGTTTGATAGAGATCCTATATTTGGGACATATTATAAGTTCTAAAGGAGTACAAGTTGATCAACAAAAAATTCAGGCAATTTTGGATTGGCCTCCACCCACTAATCTTACATAGTTGAGAGATTTCTTTGGGTTCTGTAGCTACTATAGGAGATTTGCCAAGGGATTTTCTCAGCTTGCTGCCCCCTTGACTGATTTGACAAAGAAAGGAGCTTTTGTTTGGACAGAAGAGGCACAAAAAAAATTTGAAAAGCTTAAGAAGGTAATGAGTTCATGCCCTATGCTTGCAATTCCAGATTTCACTTTACCTTTTGTTGTTGAATGTGATGCTTTTGGAGAAGGTATAGGGGCTTTTCTAACACAAAAGGTAAATCCAATAGAATTTTAGAGTAGAAAACTAAATCAATCAGAGAAAGGTTACTCCATCAATGATAAGGAAATGTTGGCAATCATGCATGCACTTCATAAGTTTAGACAATATTTGGTATGTGGGAGATTCATTGTAAAGACAGACCATAATAGCCTCAGGTTCTTCTTGAACCAAAGGGATTTGAATGATCATAAACAAAAATGGGTAAGAAAATTACAAGTTTATGATTTTGATGTTGAATACATGAAAGGAAAGAATAATGTGGTTGTTGATGCTCTCTCAAGGAATCCCACTCTGTGTTCCTTAACATCTATCTCCACTGATTGGAAAGTATCTATAATTTTAGAGTATGCTAAAGATTCCTTTGCCACCAAGATTTTGGATAGGTTAGTGGGTGATAATAGCTACAAGGTTTTTGATGAATTGATTTATTACAAGAACAAACTCTTCTTAGTGCTAGGATCAAAAACTAAGGAGAGGATATTGAGGGCCTTTCATGAAACACCTTTGTCTAGTCACCAGGGATACTTCAAGATATATAGGCAAATTTGAGAGTGGTTCTCATGGAAGGGTATGAAGGAGGATTTCCTAAACACATTAAGGAATCTATGGTATGCCAACAAAGCAAGAGTGAGCAAAATTTTCCTGCAGGGTTGTTGCAGCCACTTCCTATTCCTGAACAAAAATGGGAAAGTATTTCCATGGACTTCATCACCGGGTTGCCCAAAGTTCAAGGTAAGGATTGCATATGTGTGGTGGTAGATAGACTAACTAAGTATGCACATTTCTTTCCTATCACATCTGATTTCAAGGCATCACAAGTGGTCGAATTGTTCTTCAAGGAGATTTTTAGATTACATGGCTTGCCTAGAAACATTGTCAGTGACTGGGATAGTAGATTCCTCAGCTCTTTTTGGAAGGAGCTCTTTCATTTGGTAGGAACTGAACTCACTCCTAGTACTAGCTATCACCCTCAAATAGATGGACAAACAGAGATAGTTAATAAATGGATAGAGGGATATTTGAGGAACTATGTTTCAAATCAACAACATGCTTGGTTGAAATGGTTGCACCTAGGGGAGTATTGTTACAGTACATCTCATCACATGTCTATTGGTATGCCTTATTTTCATGCTCTTTATGGTTATGATGGCCTTTTCTTTGTTGATTTAGTACTTTTAGATAGTAGAGTACCTACAGCAACTGATTTCATCAAGCAAAGCCAAGACATAATAAGGTCCCTCAAGGATAATCCACAACATGCACAGAACCAACAAAAGTTGTATGCTGATAGGAAAAGGACTAAAAGATATTTTGAGGTGGGAGATTTGGTATTTTTTAGGTTGAAGCCATATAAGAAAAGCACCTTGAAGAGGAGTGGGGCAGAGAAACTCAAGCCAAGGTTCTATGGGCCTTATAAGATCACCAAGAAGGTAGGAGAGGTAGCTTATGAATTGGAGCTCCCATCAAAAAGAGAAATACATAATGTTTTCCATGTACCCTGCCTAAAGAAGGTTCTAGGCTAGAAGACCATAGTATCTATAGAATTACCACCTCTTGATGATGAAGGGAAATTAGTTTTGATACCAGAAGAGATTTTGGATACAAGAGAGAAAAGATTGAGAAATAGGAGCACCATAGAGCATTTGGTCAAATGGAAAGGATTACCACTGGAGGATGAAACTTGGGAAGGAGAAAATATTCTTGAAGATTCCAATCTTCATTTCTTGAGGACAAGCAATATTTGGGAGGGGAGGACTTGTCATGTCCCCTTTTCAAATATTAAAAAATAATAATCTTTGCTAACGCAAGGAGGCCCAAAAAAGGTGAAGTTTCGGAAAAGGGGCTAATATTTGGAAACCAATGGACTAATAAATAAAAATTATTGTTAAAATATATTTTATTAACCCCTCTTGGATGTGAGTTAGGGTTATGCCCTTTTTTAAGGGATTTGGAGGCATTTTGGGCTCATTCTAGAACTTGATTTTTGCTTATTGCTTTGTTGTTCTTCAGAGGCTGCCAAACCTGTAGAGAAGGAGACCCAAGGATGGGAGTTTGAAGCCATTCCATGTGCAAGCTCATGTAGATTTTTTCCTTGTGCTGAACAGTGCAAATTTGTGGGTTTTTGGGTGTGCTTTTTGTAAGAGTTTGGTGTTTTCAGTTGAGTATTTCATATCATTTTGTGTTGCTGCTGTATTTCAGACTTTAAGATGTTAAAATAGAGATGAATATATGTATTGGTACATGGTTAAACTTATAAGATAGATTATTAGTGTTTTTGTGGTGTTTCCAAGCATTTTTGTGTTGGTTTCGGGAGCCCGATGAGCATAGTTTTTGTCCTACGTTTGTGAGATATTGTGTAAATGCTATATAGATCTAGAAATTTCACATTTTAGGCTGTTATTCTGCTGAAATTTTTGTAAAAATTTTCATTTTTAGATTTATTAATAATATGTGAAGTTGTGAAGTTTTTGGCACTATTTCAGACATACCCGATTTGGAGTTTATTGAGAAATTGGTGGATCTTTGTAATATTGGTTGTTTGATTTTAAAAATATGATTAGAGGCTTGAAATATCATAAAAAATCAGAAAAAGGGACATTTCATCCATCATCTTGGGCTTCTTAGTGTCAGGGGCCACACTCCATACTGCTAAGGGTTTTGTGTCCACATTAAAACCTTCACTACTAGTGGCTTCATAACTGATGGTCTTGTCTTGTCTTCTCATTTGATCCAACACAAAGGCATTCTCAATATCCCAATGTGGTATTAGAATCATACCACTCCTATGTACCAATTCTCTAGTTTCTGCAGCAGTCATTGTTTCACTCTCAAGATCATAAGCCAATATTTTTCAACTAACACCTTATTTTTCTCTAGATCTTCTCTTGGCATGAGACTCAATGTTAGTTCATTTTTTTTTATCTTATATAGAAAACTTTAAAATTCTGATGATTTAATGAAATCATCATCTTCCATGAACTTTTCAAATTGAATGAGCCTGTCATCCAATCTTGATGCTACAATTTGTAAATCAGTAGAAGCCTTCCCTGCTTTAGTAGCCCTTTGGTGAAAATAATTTTGCCTAATATCAGAAAAATACTCACTCTTTCCAAACATGAATTGTATAGCTCTGCTTACCACCTTTTCAAGGATGTGCATTGTCTTTTGTCTCTTATTTCCTTGCAGTACCCAGGTTGAAGTTGATGGTTGCTCCTCTTCTAACTCAATTTCCAATTGTGTATCTGGCTCAGGAGATTCTCTATTTGTAGTGGCTTCTTCTCCCTCTGGCTCATGAGGCATTTGTGACATAATATGGGCAAAATTTTCAACCATATTTCTCAGATTATTAGGATATGGAAATTCTATATAGAAACCCTTAAAATCAAGGTTGGTCCTCTTCAAAGCATTCTCCACTCTCCTTATTTCCTCATATTTCCTTAATAACTCATCTACCTCCCTTGTTGCTAATATGTTGGTAATTAGGTCCTCTATAGGGATTGGCTTTCTTAGAGGAAGAATAAAACCCCTAATGGCCTTAACCTCATTTACAATATAACTGTCAGGGTCATAAATCCTATAGGGCCTAGTAGCAAATTTGTATTGACCTAAAAACTCACTTAATTCCTCAAATACATTTTTTCCTATCTCAAAATCTCCTACTTTAAAATTTCTACATACAAAAGTAGGCTTATACAAAGAGGGAGGGATCATTTCTCTATTCATCAATAGGAATTGCCAAAAGAATTCAATAATAGCCAGCCTGGGGGGTAAATATTTAGGTAGTAGATGAGGAGGCTGTGGGCATGCAAATACTCTGATTAACATACATTCTTTAGCCAAAAATATACTCCCCCAGCTATGATCTAATTTTTGTTTTTTCATCTAAGAAAGAGGGCCTAAGCAGAGTCTTCAAAACATTGGGTTCCCTAAAGAAAGTATGATCTAGTTGCCTCATGATAACAGAACTAAACAAATTAAAAAACACTAGGGCATTTGAATAAAAGAAATCCTTATGCCAAATACGAGTCCAGAGTTGCATAGGTAACTCACCAAATTCATTAGAAGTTTGATCAATGAAGTCTCCATTGATGTACCCAATGTTTCTATATAGGATAAGGTGAATCAGTTTTGAATAGTGGTGGAACTTGAAGTCTTTCATCTCTCCTTTCTTAGCATCACAAATCTACATGTGCATACTGTCAATGATAAAGGCCACATAATCATACTCCTTATGATGAAAAGGATCATGTATATCACATGCCATCAGAAAAAGAGAACCATATACACAATCCTCTGCACCATCACTTCCAACCACTTTGTGTAACCCATACACTGTGTTTTTGAAATAATTCTTGAAACTACTCAAAGGTAAAAAGTCTCCCACCTTTCTTGGAATTAACCCTACCTTCTTAACTCTATAAGGAATATGTGGCAACATGACATTGTTTACAAAATAGGTTTTATTCTTGTCAAATTTTCCTTGTAAATCCACAATGTCAATAGGTACATCCATTTGTCCCATCAATTCAAAAGCCTCAACAAAAGAAGTTTTGTCCAATGTACATAATACACTCCCATGATGCCTGTGGAAAGTCCTGGTTACTGGATTGTAGGATTTTATTATGGATTTTATCAAATCAACATCAATGAATACTTCTAGAAAAATCAATTTTGCCATATTTCTATTCCAGGGGTTACACACTGGTACATTTTCTATTCTATTCTGATAGAAGTACATAAAAAGATTGTAACCAGTCATTCTAGGGCATTCAACATCTCGAACAAAAACATAAGGGTCTCTGAATATATGATCGTTTGTAGAAATTGCATTTGACAACCCTGGAAGGAGTTTTAGCCAGTCTTCTGCATGCTTGTTTGATTTTATGACCCTTGTCTTCGTTTCTGTCTTAGCAGCAGATTTCATTCTTTTTCCTTCTAGTGTGACTTATACAACATCATCACCCTCATCTTTGATTTCAACTTCTTCTTCATGTATCTCTTCAACTTCTTTGTTATCCATGTTTACCTTCAAACTATATTTTGGATTCTTTGACAGTAGCACAGAATACTCAGAGCTCTAAAACTTTCAAATTTCAGAATGGGATAGAAAATAATCTTCTTCATAGTAGTAAATATGCTGATAGTTAATCAATCTTCAATGATTTAATCATACATATATCATCCTTTTCAATAAATTTAGCATGCATGAGTTTAAAACTATGAACGTAAGTTGCCATCAGGGTATATCAGCTGCAAAATTTGATTCTGACGTACTTTTCAAAGATTTATTTTACTTGGCTATAGTAATTTTGTCTTTTTTTCTTACCTGTCATGACCATCAGCTATTTTCTTCTTAAATGATTGTCTTTCATTCTTATGTTGAGTCAAAAATTCAATCTTCGTAATATCGAAAGTGCCCTCGATGGACCTCTATGTTCACTCAGAGACGCTTCAGTATGCCCTAATTGTAACAATGTAATAACACCTTGGCACTTTTTTGAAAATCCCTTTTACGTTCTTACAATGCCTTTTACCCCAGAGGATCTCAAACCTTTTCACTACATTCTTCCATTTTTATGACTTAGACCTTCGTCGTATAAGCGTAAAACCATTATCTTAGCCTTCTTCACCTTTTACGCTTATACATAGCCCTTTTATCCCTTTGACTATCACCTTCGATCTCACGATTCAACATTTCTTTGTATAAGCGTAAAGCTCTTACCTCTTCTTTCCTTTTTTCCTTTTACGCTCACACTTCCTCATATCAGCGAAAAACCTAAAAATCTCTTCTATGTTGCTCCGCTTACTTCATTTCTCGGGACACCGTAAGACTTCAAAACTTACCTTCCACTCTTTCAATTTAGCTTTTCCCGTAGCATCAAAATATCTTATGGCTCTCTTTGAACAATCCTTTATGCCTCTACGAAATCTATTTACCTCGTATGCTTGGAGAGCCTTTCAAACTAACATCCTGCTCTTACGTTTACCTTTTATCGTAAAAATGTAAAGCCTTCTCTTTTATCTCCCACATACTTACCATTTTATGCTTACATGTTGAGACTTAACTTGTGAATAAAGAGAGAAGATAAAATAGCCCTTCGTTCATATGCTTACCTAGCAAGCATAAGGGTGTAATGACAAAAACTGCCCTTCTCAAATATCAACAACCTAGATTTGATCTTAGAAATTTTAAAAATAACATCGCCGTTGATTTTGTGACATGCAAAATTCATACTTTAAGTCATATGCCATGCAGACTGGGCCCATCTGACATAAATGTCATGCCTTCATCTGATTCGTTGCAACTAGGCCCTTCTGACACTTCAACAGGTCCCACTCGACATCTTTACTACTAAAACAAGGCTTTACGGTTGTCTGTAAATTCAAGAACATATGCATGTAGTCACATTTGAACCTTCTTTTTTCTCTTATGTTTACCATTTTACTCGTAGAACTGTAAAAAAAATTCATGTACCTTTTAGATCAAGCTTTACACCATGCCAGGGTATTATGCCTTTACACTATTCATTGAAACGTATATGCATAGATCACAACTCAATACCTCTCTACCCCTTCGCTCAAGCTATTTACTCATAGCCCCATAACAAGATTGTTCAAAGCACAATAGACCTTTACGCTTCTTTGCTTACAAAACCATTCATATGATTGGGAAGCCTTTGGCCAAGCAATTTCACTACTATGAAAAAACAAAAGTGTATCGATATAGAACATGAAATCCTTTACACTTCTTTGCTACACTATAAAATGTGACCACAAAGACAAAAGAAAAAGGTGCTCCGCTCTTACATGAAGCCTTAGATCATAAAACTCTAAAGGACAAATTTTAAGCATTTTACAAATCCTTTACAGAAATTTGAATGGGAAACTAGGGTTTTCAGATCTAGGGCATTTTCATGGTTGTGTTAAGAGACCAACCTTCAGAGGTTAATAGAATCTGACAACACCTTGACACATGGCACAAGTGAGGCAACCTAAAAATTTTAAAACTATGAGGAATGAAAACCCTAATCTACTTAAAACAAAAGACCTAAATGATTTTTCACTAGAATTTCTAGAAAAATTTCATAACTTCTGCAAATGTAAAAAATCATACCAACAAAACCAACATCAAGAAATATTTGCAATTTAGTTTTAACTATTTCTCTAAGGGTTGAAATAATCCTTCTCTGGGGTTACAAAGCGGAAGACATCCATCATTAATGTATATTCTATGGGTACATAATGTAGGACTCAATCCTTTCATATCCTCATAGTCCCATGCAAAAACATTTTCATTTTTTTAAAGAAACTCTATTAACTATTTCATCTATGTGGAAGATAATTTGAGATTGACGTGAAAATTATGACCTTTTGACAGTGTAACAATAGTGGTAGAGTCAATTATAGTAGCTTTAGCAATTGGACATGTATCTAATTCACATTGTAAGAGTTGATGAATAATGTCTAGTTCTTTGACCAAAATACAATTCTCATTACATTCCTCATATGTGGTTAACTCTAACATGGAACTGTAAGATACATCTTTTTCTACCATACAAGTGTTGGTAAGGATACTCTAAATTACTGAATCCTCTTCCTATAGCTTTAGGAAAGATTGTTTATGTAACATCATAAGTTATGCTATAGAGTTTCACCCTTCTTCATCCCCTAAATTTGGCCAAACAGATGTGCTTAAATCTAGTTGTGGTTGTTCTAGAGGATATAAATCAAATTTCTTTGTTGCTTGACCATTAGATATGGTCATGTTACCCTACCTACAACTTATATTTTCATAATCTATAGCTAACCATGGTCATCCTAGAATGACATGGTAACTAGATAAATTAACTTTGGGAGATAGAATCATGAAATCTGCAGGGTACTCTAGAGATTCTAGAGTTACAACTATGTTTTCTATCATCCCATTAGGAGTGATAGTAAAACTATTTCCAAGTTACAGAGTTTTTGGAGTATCCCTTAATCCTTATATTTTCAACATCTTCATAGTATCCTTATTCATGACATTTATAGAAGCACCAAGATCAATTAAAGCATATTTAACAGACTGAACATTTATAATCACATTCACAACTAGACTACCTTGATTAGAATATTTGGGAGTGATTAATTTTCCTAACATAATGTCAGCCAGTTGTCCTACAACATGGACTATAGTTGGGTCCATTTTCTTCCTCCCAAGCTTCTTTGGGAAAGCTTCTCTAATGGCTTTTCCATAGATGGAAACATCTTTAATAGCTTGGAATAGGGGTATTTGGACATGCGTGTTTTTTAATTGATCAACAATATCAAAAGATTGTTCCTCTATTTGGATAGGTTTACTTTGTATGAGATTCTTTGAAAAAGGAGGTTCAACTACTAGTTGGGCTTGAGCTGAAATAGTAACATTACTTGGGTCAACCTCTTTAGGAACTAGGGGTTCTAATGCTGTAGGAGTAACTATTATTTTAGTTATAAGAGGCAATTTAGGTGTTGGTATGGTTGTACTAGATTTGAAATGTATATTTACAACATTTAGAGCATAAATAAGATATTTTTGAGCATCAAAAAAGTACATGGGTTGTTGTGAATGTTGGTTATTTAGATTTGGCTGAGATTGTATAGGTAACTAGGTCTACTTTTGAGGTCCAAGACTTGAATGTGGTGGCATTAGTGTAGGTTGTTGGATTGGGGGTGGTAACTGTGGAGTACCAGTATTTTGGTTAGGCCACTATTGAGGTCCTCTCTAATTATTTGTAGACTACCAATTCCCTTGGGGTGGTTGCCATTAGTTCTACTAGTTCTACCATTGATTATTCTATTAGTTTGGCTAGGAAGATTTGGATTTCTAAGGCCATTGGGGATATTGTGGATTATTTTTCCAAGCATTATTCCAATTAGGTTGACTATATTGTGGAGGACCTTGGGTATTATAGTTTTCCCATTGATTACCATATAGATTTGAATTTTGTAAAGGGTCTTGAGGCATACATTGACATTGGGCTCATGGCTAGCATTGAACAACAAAGAATACTTTCTCATCATCTCCATCTATTTTGATATATTTAGTTGGAAGATGTTGGTTTTCCATGCTAGTGACCAATTTGCATTGGCAATCTTTCTTTTTCTTCTAGCAATGGGGGCAATACTTAGCTAGTTGTACTTTAGCTTCTGCATGTTTCTTCTTTGCAATCATTATGTCAAGATGTGTAGTGACATCATTTATAATACCCTACTTGAAATCTGAGAGCAAATTAGATATCTCAAGCTTTGAAATACCCTAATTGATTCCTTTAATAAATATAGTCTGGTGTCCTTTATCTTTCTTCATGGTTGATCTTGAGTAATTAAGACAAATTTTCTTAAGGTCATCCCAATAATATTGATACACATCTCCTCCAAACATCAAGTCTAATGCTTCTAGACAACTATCATTCACACCTCTCAAAAAGACTAGCTTTTGTGAATCCTCAAACAACACATGCTAAGGGTTCTTCTATAGTGTATACAAGAAACGTGAAACATATTCTTCCAATTTTTCTTCCTCCCTTTGTGATATTCTAAAAATATCATCTCCTCTTGAATCATTTTCTTTGCAATACTCTTTGTACTTGTCTAGAAATAGAGTTTGCATTTCATCCCAAGTACTCGCTACATTGGCTCCTAAACCCATGAACCATCATAAAGCTAACTCTTTTAGTGTTGTTGGAAATAATTTGAGCTTATAGGCATCAATGTTATAGTCAAAGCTATGACAGAGTATGTCAAACTCAAACAACAAAGTATCAAGATCTTCAGTTGCGAGGCCATAAATCTTTGGAAGAACATTTGGAGGTATATTTTTGAGATTAGCATTGGTTACAAGGCTTGGAAGAGGAAATGAAAAAGTAGGTTGTGCCATTATTGGAGATATTTGATTATGAGGTTGCTATTGAAAATGGATATTGAGAACTAGAGTGTTAACAACTAGTGGATTTGGAGTAGTACTATCAAGAAAATTGGCCAAAATTTCAGCAAAAGGTTGAAGTCCACTTGTAACCAAATGTTCTGCCCTTGAGGATGATTCTATAGAAAAGATAGGGCTTGCGTCTGGAAAAGGAAACTCAACTTCTTCTTCAATTTCTTCATTCAAATTAATAGGCTCTCATGGAAGAAATCATCCATATTCATCTTATGGTCATCCCCTTTGATGTATGCAATTGAATTGGTGACTTGTGGATCAAGAACTCAATCTTATGGTTTCTAACTAACATACTAATCTAGAAACATATGACTCATGAAGGTTCCTAGTTTGACACCATCCCCAGAAACAGTGACTAAAATGCAAGTTTCCATAATAGATCATGATAATCACACTAATAGTTCTCTAACAAGTATACTCTATCCATCTTGAGAACTATCTATTATAATATGAAAATACATTTGAATTGTCAACCCAAGGATGTAGGACTTGAAATGGGTTAGCACAGTATGTGCACCAAGTTCCTTTAAGAGTCTTAACACCTATGTTGTAGGTAAGTAAAATGCATGAAATAAATCTATACTACTGATACAGAATAGTAAGCATACTTGGATTATCAACAAAGAATTGTAGAAACTACAAAAAATGGAATTCTAAACTAGTTAATGGTTCAAATATCCACCATGTTAGTTTTTCACTGGTGTTGCAGAAACTTTCACAGTAACTATGTTGCAAGACTAATACAATAAATCTATCTTAAATAGGAAATTACAAGAAACAAATCTACTCTACCTAAATCTATTCCACCTCCCAAGTGGGCCCCCTTGGTTGGCTTCAACTAACTAAGAACACAATAGGTAATCCAAAATCACCTTCTCATTAGAATTCTACTTTTGTTACATGATTGAAAAAATTCTAAGGAAAAAAGAAAAGAACTTCAAAATCTCCTCCAAACTAACTCTAACTTCCCATATATATAGGATTGGAACTTATTACAAAATCATAACATAAAACTGGCGAGCAAACATCATTGGTAGAAAAAGGGTAGGATGTCAACCATGACTTTTAGAACATTGATTGAATAACAAAATAAAAGTTTGCAGATAATGTAACAAGTTAGCTTTCTAAAATAACTCCTTTCATAGATGCTGCTTATCACCCAGAACTAATTAATGCTTCTCATGCTATGATTGGTCTTCATTACTCCTTTAACATAGTGTTTTCCACTCTTCACACCACTTCCTCATTCCTTGCAAATTAAAAACATTCAAACATATACAACAACATTTCTACTCTCATTCAAATATTAAAACATAGCTTAAAACATTTATATGGAATACTGCACTTTATATATAATATTAAGCAAGGTACATCATATCCACTATTCATAGGTTTAATAGGTTCTAGCTGTATTCATCACAAGACATTTAAAACAAGTATTTTGGAAATGTTTTTCTCATGGCTCAAAGAGTAACTTCAAACTATATAAAAATTATATCAAAGTTGAGACATTAATTTGTCCCATCAAGGAGTACAGAAATTTTTATACATAACAAACATATCAACTTAGGGGGAGTTATCAAATTTTTAGATATATAAGTTGTTACAAAATTTTGAAATTTTGAAGTTTTTTTACATAAGCCAAGATATAAATATGTTATCCTCGTAAGATTAAGGATATTATTGCATACCCAAGTATTTTTGACACTCATGTCAAAGGGGGAGATTGTTGATCTCAGATTGGTTTTGACAAATGAGTGTCTACACACTTAATTTATTTACTTAGTTCATGTCGAACGAGTAGTACATGTTGAGCACAACATGTATATTATAGAGCATGTTGAGTCAACAATGTGTATTGAGCCACTCGTGTGTCGAATCACTCAAGTGCTGAGTAGATAGTGTAAGCCGAGTGATTCGGGAGTCAAGAAAGTAGTTCATGTTGAGTGATATAGATGCTAAGTTACAACATGGAGATTAGTATATGATGAGCATCAAAGACTTTAGATGCTAAGTAAGAAAATTTTGACATAATTTTTTGTAAATGCACAAACAACTATGTAAACCATTTTTTAGCAAAATAAAGATTGAATTACAATATTTTGGATATAAGGACTAATCTTGAGTTGGATTCCCAATGGAATTACATGTAGCCATTTAGAAAAAGGGAAGGTTAAAGTGTAAAAATGGATGATTCACAACCATTGATTCATACCTAACCTTAAGTGATTGAAGTCTTCTTAAGTAGGAGAAACCCTAAACTATCCAGAGTGTTGAATGAGAGTATTGAGAAGTTTTCATGCACAAATAGAGAAGTCATGGTGCCTAAGGAAGTTATGAAGTGAGATTGCATTATAGAATCAATTAGAGTAGAACAAAGGAAAGAGAAGAGTATAAAACAAAGAGAAATATGATAAAAAAAGGATCAAGAATATAACCGTTCAAAGGTGATCTATCATTAGGCAATCAAGTGCTAACTATAGGATCATTGTTGAATCATTCTAGCAGGTGAATTAGTCAAATCACTTAACCGAGTAGTCCTAATAAGCTATATTGAAATATTTTTAATAGGGTGCTTACTTAATTGTGAGTTAAAGTCCTTTAGCAAGGCACACTTCTAATAGGGTGTTGAAGTCCTTTAACATGTGAGACATAATAGTCTTTGTAAGACTTTAATAGGGGAGACCTTTCATAGGGTAGATCATGTCTCATGATCAAAACACAATAACCTTCATTAGATACACTTTATTACTGCAGTAGTGAAGATTTGTGAGTGTCATCCCCACCCCAGTTTTACCTTCTCATTGGAGGGTTTCTAGGTAATCATAACAGGTGTCATATGTGTGTGAATATTTACTTGATTAAATGTTTTAGATGTACATACTTTACATGATATTTTAGTTTACTTAATAAATGTATGAGATGGATGTGTGGTGAAAGTTGTATGGGTCCATGTTTAAACTACTTATTCAACCCCCTAGTAGTTTACTTGTCCTTTTGTAATTCCAACAAATCATGTGTATGAAAAGGATCCATTAGGGAGAACCTCATTCATGAAAAACATAATGAGAGTTTGTGTAGCCATTTTGGCTTAAATAAGACCTTGAAGTTGGTTCAAAGATACTACTATAGGCCTAAAATGCAAAGACATGTTAGAGCTTATGTTGAGCAATGCATCATATGTTAAAGAGCAGAGGCAACTTCTACAAATGCAGGACTTTATTAGCCTCTCCCAATACCAAACAAACCATGGGAATGTGTAAGTATGGATTTTTTAGTTGGTTTACCAAGAACAAAGAGTGGATTTGATAGCATCTATGTGGTAGTGGATAGAGTTAGTAAAATGAGTGATTTCATTCTGTGTAAGGTCACACATGATGCAAGTCATATTGCTTATTTGATTTCCATGGAAGTTGTAGGGATTCATGTCTTTCCAAGAAGCATTATATCTAACAAGCATAGAAAATTTATGGGACACTTTTGGAGGTCCTTATGGCAAAGACTAGGTACTAATCTAGCATTTAGCTCAGCCTACTATCCTCAAACTAATGGTCAGACTCAGGTGGTCAATAGGAAACTTGCAAATTTGTTGAGATGCTTAACCAAAGAATATGGTTTGAGATGGGATTTAGTCCTTCAGCAAGTAGAGTTTTCCTATAATGAGAGAATTAGTATAACTATAGGCAAGAGTCCCTTTGTAATTGTCTATGGGTTACATCCTAGGGTTGTATGTGAATTAAGAAGCCTAGATGGTCAAGTACTTAATATTGGTTATGCTAAAGATTTTAGTCAATCTATGAAGGAAGTGTATGATCAAGTAAAATAGTCCCTCATTGACAACACCAAGAAGTAAAAATTTGACCTAAAGAAAAGAGAGGTACAATTTGGTGTAGGGGACTTGGTCGTGGTTCACCTAAATAAAGAAAGGATGGAAAAAGGAACATCAACAAAGTTGCAGATGAGAAGACTTGGACCATGTACTATACTGGCCAAGTATGGGTAAAATGCTTAAAAAATTAGGTTTCCAAATGATTTATCCATTTATCCCATCTTCAATGTGAGAGATTTAGTTAGGTATAGAGGACCTCTTACTGAGATAGATCAGAATGTGGAGAAATCTCAGAAGGATGCTCAAACAATAGCTCTACCCCTAAGCCCAAGCTCCAAGAAAACAAGGTATTGGACTCTCAACTTCATAAAAAGACCAAGCATGGAAAATTCAAATAACACCTTGTCAAGAGACAAGGTAAGCCAAACTTAGAGGCTACATGGATCCCTAAGAATTAGGTCAAACTTTAGGACGTAGATCTCCATCTTTTGTCTCTAGAGGGTACATAGCTTCTTTGGTGGGGAGTATGATATAGAGGGGAACCTTGAGACATAGGGCCCTCACAAAAAGAACTTTTTTGTGCTATGATCTAAGAGATCTTTTTAATTAGAATAAATATCTGAGGACCTAGTTTTGTGTTTTGGCAACATTGGCTAGGGAATATGAAGCCAAAAATGGCCTTGGAATAAAGGTATTCCTTGGCATGAAGTCATAAGTGACATTAGAATTTAAGGTATTCTTTGTCATTAAAGTCCTAGAATAGGTCTATACCCTAGGGAGGGCTCTTTAGCATTGAGGAGCTAAGTGTTAGCCAATTTGGCAAGGAAAAGATGTGAAAAGATGTAAACAAGAAAGTTGTCAAAAGTTGCTATGCAAAAAAGTTGCAACTTTGAAAAAACCCTTCAAAGCATGGTAGATACTGATGGAAGCCCTAATTGTGAGTAAAAATAACTAAGAGGCAACATATAATCCTTCTAAACCCTAAAGTTTCTAGAAGGGTGTGTCAATGTATAGACTACATACTAGAGTATTGGTTTCTAAATGTAAAAAAAGAAAAATCTATGACCAATGAAATATTTTTAGTGATAACTTGATTGTTGTATCATCTTGACATTGTAAATAGGCTTGTTTAGGATTTTTTATTTTTGGTAGATTAGGTGTGTGTGTGTGTGTGTGTGTGTGTGTGTCTGTTGTGTAAATCTTTTTGTTCTTGCCAATGCACTATCCTAAACTAGGTAATTGGCATTGGAGGATGTAACTCACTATCCCACTATAGAAATAGTATGGCCTCTTAGGGATAGTGAGTGTACTTTATGTACCTCCTACTTTTAGAGGGAAAGTCCCTCAAATTCCATGGAGACATTTTTAAGTTCTTGCCCTAAGCGAGCGAAAGCATGCCTCACTAGGGAAAATTAATGTAAATAGAGCTTGAACCTTGCAAGGTTGTGAAGATCATCAGAAAAGTGAATATGGAGAATGAGAGGGAGTGATTGAAGGCTCCTTGGGAAGAAGGAGAGAGTGTTAGAAATCTTCTAAAGAACCTAACCAATCCAAACAATAGACTAGCCTTGTAAAGGTCAAGAAACCCTTAAAACCCATAGTTTTTATAGAGCTACTATACGTCATTTTTGAGGCCCAAAACCTTGAAAATTAGTTAGCACTAATGAAGTGAATGGGAGTCTTTGAAGGAAGTTTAAGATTCTTAGTGGAAGAAATTTGAAGATATCCCTAATTTCTAGGAATAAGAGGGCTAGTTTGGGTTCTTTTCTAGTAGCCCTATTTTGGTGAAAAAGAGTGAAATCAGTAAGAAGGGTAATTCCATCGAGTTACCTTGGACAATAAAAGAAATACATTGAGAGGTCTTGCATCACCTTCATGACCCTACAAGTTTATTGTGAGGATTAGTCAAGAAAGACCTAGATCAGCTTTAAAACCTTGAGTGTTCTCTACATAGTATGAGAACTGAGCAAGTGGCAAGAAGAAGATTTGTTCAAGATAGAAGAGTGGGGCTTAGGATTAGGGGATCTCTGCATAATAGGAATGTAAAAATTTGGTATACCTTTGATACCATGTAAGAATTTTCCTAAGGCAATAGTTCAAGGCCAAGATCAAGAAGCTCAGTAGATAGCATAAGAGAGACAAAATGATGATCAAATGAGAATGTATAACAAATGATTGGATATGAGATGGATACACATTAGAAGTGCCTTGTATATAAAGGAAACTAGAATGACCAAGAGTCAAAAAAGAGATAAACATCACAACTATGCACATGTCCACCAAGAGTGGATTATCCTCCATTGAGCACAAGAGTTTGTGTGATGATGAGAGGATAAGTTTACATAGGTGTATCTCATAAAGAGATGTTGTAGATACCATGTGCTCAAATAAGTTGCTAGATCCTGTGTTGTCAAAAATAAAACTCATATGTCTATGCATATTCCTAATTACACTTAAGTAAAGTGTAATAATAATTGATTATTTATGTTTACACCCCACCTTAAGTACAACTTAGGGGAATGAACTTAAGCTAACAAAGCTAAATGCAAGATGAAATGTGGGTCCTAGCTATTAGGCCATGTTAGGTAACCATGTACAAATGCAATTCTCTACATACTGTTGGCACTAAAATTTGCATGGTCAATTTTGAACCCTGTTGAGAAAAATTAGCCCTATAAATGCTTTTAAATGAGATTGTACCCGGTTGTTAGTCTGAGGCCTAAGAGGTGTTTAATGTTTCTAACACCTTTCATTTAGTGCATCTATGTGTTCTATGAAGTTAAACTGACATTTCGAACCATTCTGTGAAGTCCCATTTTGAGCTAGTGTCAAAATTTGCAATTCTGCCCAAGTGTCAAATAGCGATCAGAGGCCCAGTTTGCATCTGAATATCTTTTACCCAGGACTGTGTCATGACTAGTCACTTTGGGGATGTTTAGTGTCCATAATAGAGAACCTATGTTTCAATTTTCAAGTCATTTCAAATCCGTTTGACTAGGTTTTGCACCCCACAAAGTTGGTCATTCATTGCTTTGTGCATTTAACTAGTTGTTCACAATTCTGGGAAGCCCTGTTCAACCAATCATATCTTTGACCCAGTTGACCCAAATGAAAAAATTCTTTTTGCATTGTGTTCTAGGGGTAAGACACTTCATACATTCCAATTTTGAGATCATGTCAAATCCATTTGATCAGTTTGCTAACATGATCAAAAACCCAGTTTGCATTGTTTTGTTACGGCTAAGGTATCCAGATTGATCCGTACCCCTGTTTGGCATGTTATAACTTTGATCCTGTGATTGGCTAGCCTAAATGGATTGTACCATTGTGTTTTGTCCTAGAAATCCTTGAAGTATGCCAATTCTTAAGTCATGATGAATCCATTTGCATACTTTCTTATGTTCGTACATTTGCCAAAAATCACTTTTTGACACATTTGCCAGTTAAAATTTCCAAGTGCCTATTTTCGGAAATTCGCCAAATGTGCCCGGTGATTCGTCAAGAGCCCAAACTATAGAATTCCATTCTCCTCATGGCAAAGAACCTATATCCCAATTTTCAGAAGCCCAAGTGATCAATAACCTAGTTTATGATGCCGAATCCGAGCCCAGTTTATGTTTTTTAACATTGTCTCCCTGCAGGATATTTGAAGTATGGATGTTCGGCAATTAAAATCTTTTGACTGGAAATTCGTCATGGGCTAAAAATTTGCAGTGTGGTAAAGTATACAGGATTGAACACTCATGCCAATTTTTACAACCTGGTTACTTGATTAAGTTAGCTTTTACAGCCACCTGGCAGGCCTCTTGACACAATTTGCACAATGGTGCGGAAATGATTAAAATGGAGTTTTAAAGTAATGTTCCTATGATTGTTTTTAATTGCAGTCATTGCTATGGAGTCATTGGATAAATCTACAATGAGACAAAATGATTTACTTTCTAAAATGAATTGGACCACCACGGTGAAATTGAAAGTAAGTTGCATTGGAGAAGAATGAGGTTAGACATAAAAAATGCAGCCGGCTACAAAAAGTAGAGAGCCTTCCAAGGCTGAGTGAAATGCAGGAGACCCCATGCACACAGGTCAAAGAAGTAGCCTTTCTCAAGGCACACACCATAAAAGCAAAAGGCCACGTGAGCAGAGCAGGGCAGCTTTCAAGCAAAGCAGGCCATTCAATACAAAAGGAGTTACCTGCAGCCACAAAATGACAAAGATAAAGGGCAGTGAGCAGTAGTCAACACCATCATAAGGAAGTTTCAACATCAAAACAAATGAAGAGAGCAGAGCACTAACACAATCAAAGAGCAGGCCATGAAACAAGCTTCCAGTGGTTTAAGACAAAAACATAGCTCATAGCATAAAAAACTAGTCCCAAATGCATTTAAAGGGAAAACATGCAAGAAAAATATCCACGTAGGCAGAGTTTGCAGCAAGAGAGCTTGCACAACCATACAAAAGAAACAAACCACACTTTGTTAAAAGGAATCCTGTTGCAAGTAAAAAGGCAAGCCACAGGAACAGGCCACAGCAAATACCAAAGAACTCAAGCAAATGGCAAAGCAAATAGAGGTCTGTGCATTAAAAGGGATGCCAAATTTGGAAGCTATAGTAAATAAAAAATGTTAATAGCAAGTTGATTGGAGAAGCCAGCAAATAAGGGTAGTCCAAGAATTATATGAAGCCCGTGACAATCAGACCCACGCATATTAAAAACAGAAGCCATGGGCAAATAAAGAGGAGCTCATGTTTTAGTGAGAGATGGATATTCAATGAGAAGGCCGTGCATAGAGAGGAACCAGTCAAAAAGCATTATCCCACATTGGTAAGTAGAGAAGCTATTTCATAGTTTAAATACAATTGCACTCACATAACATTGTGAATTGAAATGTGAGCCTTTTGAAGGCAAAGCTTGACTGTGCGGGTCCTAGTCATCCGACTTGGTGGAAAGAATATATAAATTTTAAATAAAAATGCATGCCCAAATGATGACGTCAGCAGTTTAATCCGACCGGAAAAGTCAAAAATCCGACAGGTCGCTATGTCGCTTGCTGGAAAATCTCAAAAATCCGGCTAGCGATATAGCGAGGTTGCCGGAAAACTCAAGAATCCGGCAAGAGTCAAATCAGCGAATCAGCACGTGACACATGGCGATATGGTCAAACCAAGTTTGACCCGAGTGAAACATATGGTGGAATTTTCAAAGGTAAAAAAAAAAAAAATTTAAATTTTTTTAAAAGATCATGTGGGGTAGTTTTTTTTAAATAAATTTTCACTTATCATATAGTTTGAAACTATATAAAAGTTGAAATTTTTGCAAAACTACATGGAAGTCATGAACAAGACTGAGATTTTCAAAAGGCAATATCTGGGGCAATTTTTAACCAAATTGCGCACTCCAATATACCATCGGAACCGGGAAGATCTGAATTTTCCAAATTTGAGGTTGGTTCTTGCACAGGTGCTCACCAGTTCGAGTTATAGGTCAATTTGTGTTTCTTGGGCCATTAGTGACAGAATGAGCAAACTTGATTCTAGAGCATCAAAATTGGTTAGAGGGCAATTTTAAAAGCTTGTTGGGATCTGAATATGGAGAAAAATCAACTCTCAGCAATTTTCTTGCATTTTGGAGGTCACTGTGAGCTGATTTTCACTTTTTACATTGAGTTCTTTTTTTTATCAAAATCAGTTACATTGTTTCATCATTAGGTTGCTGAGATATTTGAGGCTCTTGAGAGGTAAAATGAAAAGATTTGATTCACCAGTTGGGGGGAAAGATTAAAGAGTTGTTTTAACCTGTTAAGAAGGTTTTCAGATAGACAAGTGTCAATTGCAAATCAAATCCGAGAATTGCCTTCTCCACACATATTCTGTCTTCTTCCCTGAAAAAAGGTTGTTGGTTGGTTTTCTATTTCCAGTTCTTGGAGCTCTGCTCAGGCTGTGAAAGCCACACACCCAGCATTTCTCTTTTGTATTGAGCAACATTCATGTTTTATGCAGATAGTTCTGGTCTGTTAGGTGATTTATGAGTTGTTTCCTGTACATTTCATGTATTTGGTTTCAAGGAAAGCAAATAAAGAGCAGCAAAGGTTTGAAGTTTAGTCTAAATCTTGTCTCCTGATTATGGCTTTGTTAATTCTTCTAATTTGTGATCAAAGAGCATGAATTAGGTTGCATTTCGTTTTGAAATGTACGGGGTTAAAATGTCTTACTTATGGAACAAAGAACCATGTAATTGCTTGATATTTGTCACAGGGTTTGCAGATTTCATGATAGGATGTTCTGAGTATGAGATTCATTCTGTAGCAGATGTCTATTCACAAGGTGAAAGATAGATCAAGGATCTTGATGTAGAGATACATCTGAGGTTTCCAGGAGATGTATGGTTATGATTCATTTAATTGCCCAATAAATAAGGCACTGGTCAGAGATAGGATCATTAAGTTTTGTTGTTCATACTTGGGTCTTGCTGTTATCAACATATTAAATCAATTTTCCCTTTTATGTTGAAAGCTATTCAATGTTAACCCGCACTTAGCTTGCCAGTTTCATGAGTTATGTTCTTAGCTTTTTCATGCTTATGATTCCTGGTTGAGTATAGAAGATTTAGGGGTTTTTATCTGCTTCATATTAGATTCAGTGTATGCTTTGACAACTGGTACCATATAAAGAATCTATAGGTCCACCCGCCTAGGTTTTGCAGAGCCTGAAGTGCAGAAGGAGTATAGCCTTATCGTTGGCCTGGTGTCTGAATGGATGTGTTGATAATGGGAGTTAGCTGCCCCTAGATGCATCTTGTTCTCATCAAGGTAATTGGAAATAGGTAACATTTTCAAACACCAACACATACAATGCTAAGAAATGCAATGTAATCTCTCTAAAAACAAAGAAAGAGGGAAAACCTCATGGGAAAGACCTCCTCCAAAAAAAGAGTTGAAGAAATACAAGATGCATGCAAGGATGGAATAATCAAGACCCCCCTAGTTTGACATACATCATGCATGTGCAAGCCTATATCCCCATAAGAAAAAATATATGATGGTATCCCCCCATATTAAATAATCTCCTACAAGGATGTCATGAAGAAAAAAAAGTATCCAATGCCTACAAATGACATTTCTCCCTTTAGGAAGAAGATACACCAAGTATAGGTACAAGTATGCTTCCCATTATGGATAGGAAGATGGATGAGGAATCCATATGTAGTATGCTATGGATGATGTCTCTAAAGTCTACTCGTATGTTGACTAGTCCTTGATGAATGTAGATGCCAAAAGCCAATCTAGTGGGTGCCCAAAAGAAGGTGGCAAACAAGGTAACATGTCCATGTATGAAAGTGAATGAAACTCTAAAGACAAGGAATCCTCCTTAAAGGTAAGATATGTGAAGTGAAGTAATGTAGCCTCCCCACAATGATGAATGAATAGCCATGAAAGGAGCATTTGTGGCTAAAACTAGATCAGTAGAAGCAACAAGAGAATTGGGAGGTATGATCTCAACTGGAGCTGTAGGTACCCCAGCTAGAGTGACTGGAGGTAGAATGTCCTCTAGTGATGGAGGGACTTGTGGATCTTCATATGCTTCCCAAAGACACGTACTAATTTCATGAGGACTACTTTCCTTACTAATAGGAGCAAAATATTCCTTTCTCATATTGTTATAAATAAAGTGAAGAAGAAGAGAAAGATGTCCACAATTAGTATTAGGTGGAAATATCTTCAAATATAGATAAGGAAGCACTTCCTTATGTTCTCTTAGATGATCAATCATCAAAGCACTCCATTTTTTATAGTTCCTTTTTGTCAATTTGAATCTTAAACCAAAGTGACACTTTTGATATGACTCAATGAGACCAAATAATGTATGAACCCCCAAAATGCAAAATAAATCAAAGAAACCCCCCCTAATGTGTGATTTGGAACTTTATATTTAGTGCGATTACAATGGCCACTTGCCAATTTAGAGCCTAAGTGGACATCTAATTTTGATGGTTAAAACAAAAAATATGAAGCTATATCAGACTTAACAAGATAAGATATTAGACCTCTCAAGGATCTAATTAGTTACAAGTACCAATAGGCCAAAATGATACCAAATTTTGAAAGTACTATGTCTACTCAAACTTACTCCAAACTAATATTAGTTTTAGAAAGTAGACAAAAAATTATGCACTCTAAAAAAAATAGTACTTGAATATGTGTCCAAATGAGCCTAAACTAAGCCTTTGAAGTTGCACAAATTGGGATTTGTGATTTGCAAAAAAAATAGAAACAAGATCTCAAACATTCTACACCAATGTGTAGATCATGACATTCTATCCCAAAACAAAAAAAAAAATTGCTAGAGAAAAGGAGTCTATATCAAGGAGATATCGTTGTTTGAAAATCACATCTGTAATTATTTCTCTTGAATTTCTATCATCACACCTCCAAAAATCAAATGACACCATATTTCACCTTAGATGTCCAATTTTGATGAGAAAAAAGTCAATTTGGGGGTTTCTTACCTTTTGAATGTGATACCAACATCTAATTTGCACTAGCAAGCTCCAATCTTGTCCTGCAAAAAACCTCTCCAATGGCTATGCAATGAAACTCCTATGGCTCTGATAACATGTAAGAATTTTCCTAAGGAAATAATTCAGTGCCAAGATCAAGAATCTCAGTAGATAGCACAAGAGAGAAAAAATCATGATCAAATCAGAATGGATATCGGATGATTGGATATGAGATGAATACAGACTAGAAGTGCCTTGTATATAAAAGAAACTAGAATGACTAGGAGTTAGCAAAGAGATAAACATCACAACTAAGCACATGTCTACCAACAGTGGATTATCCTCCATTGAGCACAGGTGTTTGTGTGATGATGAGAGGATAAGTTTACATAGGTGTATCTCATAAAAAGATGTTGTAGACACCATGTGCTCAAATAAGTTGCTAACTCATGTATTGTCAACAAGACAACTCATATGCCTATGCATATTCCTAAGTAAAATTATGTAAAGTGTAATAATAACTATTTATTTAAACTAAAAAGGGATCCTATAGGTCCATTTGGTGAACTTGGAAGTCACCTTAAGTCTTAGTGGTAGACTAAGAGCATGAACTAGTGATTAGTTCATCCACTCTCCCTATTAGAAGAAGTGAAGGGTGATTTATTGAAGGGTTTGCAAGAAAACCTATGATAGAGATGAAAATGGAGGCCAAAAAGTGAATCAATATTAGGAGTTGAATAGAGATTTGAACATGCAAAGTGAGTTCTACTTAATAGATCAAACCTATTGTTACCTTCTTATGGTTATGAATAGTTTTTGAAATCCTTTAATAAAGGTTGGCCTAATAGTCATAAGGACCTAACAATGTATGTAAATCCTTTAATCGAGTGACATTCTAATGGAATTTTATAAAGTCATGTAGTAAGGCCACTCCTAACAAGGTGATTAAATCCTTTAACAAGGTCACATTTAATAGTTTGTATTGTAACCTTTAACCAGGTTGGCTCTTAATGTGGTTCACTTTAGAAGAGTGAAAATTAGTGACATGTTACTAGTAGTTTTTCCCAAATTGGGTTTCCATGTAAAATCCTAGTATCAAACTTGAGTGGATGTTATTGTGAAGCTTTATTTATTTAAGTTTACATTTTGCAAGTCTATTATTTATTGAATAGTGGACAACTAGTTAATGTTGCATAATAGTTTATAGTAGAGATCAAGAAATGGAATAATAAGACCTTAGATTATTTAAATATTTATTTGTTCAAAAGGTACATCTATACCTTGCGTAACTGATTCATACCCCCACTCCCCCCGCCCCCCCCCACCCAATCCCAAATTATTCTTAATATTTTTCAATTAAGGCATCATCAAATGTTTATTTTTGCAAGAAAATTGTCAAAGAACATTCTCTGGTAAATTCTTTTAGTTGCAAAATTTTGGATTATAGGCATGAGAATGGGATTTCTAATGCAAGTACATACAACTATCAAGGAACTAAAACTAGTCACATGACAAGGTTTTTCTCCTAACCAAGAAATTTGATATTATTAACAACATGTATAGGGTTGTGTGGGATCTCAGAAAGAACTATGACAATTATGTAAGAAACTTCTATGAGCTTAAGTTGGAGGAAGATAAATTCAAGATTAAGATTTTATTAGCTTAAAAATGGGAACAACTAGGTGATTGCACTTACCTTAATGAAAATCTAGACATGGTATGTGTCATTCTTCCATTATTATTATGCAAATCTAATTTTGTTAATATGAAAACATTATTTCTTTGTTGCAATTAGTTTTAGTTAAGAATTTATGAAGGGTTTGAAACTTTTTTTTGCACATATTCATTTCCTATAAGAAGAGTTAGCAAGAACCTAGATAGATATTTACATTTAGGTTCCCCTACTATTTTACATAAAGATCCTTTAGAATAGTGGGGCCCATGCGCTACCATTTATATTGGCAGACCCAAGTCGGGGCCCTAATTAACCCTACAATTTATATAGGGCCTAAAGCATCAACGCTACCATGGAAATAGGAAGATTTTTCTATGGGGAAACAATAACCTACTATGTCCTCTTTTTCATTAGTATTCCTACTTGATATAAGAATATTGAAAAATTTATGAACAAATTAGGGCATAGAACATAAATGTATAATATGTGGAGATTTTTGAGTCAATATTAAAATGAGTCATAACTCATTTGTACTCCTTTTTGAAGTTAATTTATTAATACTCTATAATCCTTTCCAAAAAATATGCACAATAATTTTCACTTACACTTAATAGATTGTCCTCTTGGCCTCACATTTCAATTTATATATTGAAATTTGATAGAGTCTCTTGATTAAAAAATTTGTAAGTATTGTGCTTTTTGTTCAATTGGTCTTCCTAGTTTGAAGTTAAAAGAAATTGAACTAGGGTTTGTGTTAAATTTCTATTGCTAATGGTTTATGGTAAGCAGGCATTGTCTCTGAAGAGTTTCGATGATCTTGAAGTGAATATTGATTTAACTCTATTTTTTTCCATTTAGAATAAGGAACTCATATAAGTTAATTCATTAAGGTGTTTTGTAAATTGAAGTAAGTGGAGTTCTTTGTAATACTCAAGTGCTCTACATTTTCAAATAATAAATACTCATGAAATCATTAGGAATTCAAAAGTTTTATTTCTCTTTGATAACTACTTGCAATTTCAAGAGCATAAATTAAAGAAAACTGCATATGTAAGATTAGACAGTTTGTATAAGGCATACCCACCTAGGTCAATAGAACATGAAGAGAAGAGATTTTGATCATTAAGAGTTAATCCTAGTTGTTGGCCAAATTGTGTTAAATTACCCAAGAAAGAGTAAGAAAGGATCATAGGTATTGTAACCACCAATTTGAGAGGCCAACAGATTTCCAAATCAACTAGTTATAAAATATATCCTCAAGATAGAGGTGGCTACTCTATGTGAAATTTTGTGAATGGTTAGAATTTTCATTTTGATAGGAAGGAAAATTATATGAATTGGTATATAAAGTGTATGCAGGGTAGGATATCTATCTTGAAAGGGACCAAATTTCTTGAGTTGACTTGATGCATCAAGATCTAGGAGTCATAACTTTTGACTTGGACCTTGGTTTTCTCTCAAATTTTTATAGTGTCTTTGTTAGGAGAAGTTTGGTCCTTTGAAATTTAAAAATTTCTCCATTGTGTCTAGATTTATTTTTCTAGGTCCATGAGGGTCCATTTAGACACCCAAAACTTTTTTTTCATAATCTTTGTGCCTTTTTTAGAGATCGTGTTTTGTAATAACTTTGAATGAGTATTTCCGAATGAAAACATTAATTAGTAGGTCTAGTTCGTGTATTTTAAGGAAAATTGATTTTTATTTTCAGCTTTATAGGAGTTAATTTTGAAGGTTATCAAAAATGATAAATTTCAAGATTTGTAAAAATCTACCCAAAAAGTTGATTTTCTATTTTTTCAAATTTAGGGTGTGTTTGGTTATTTAAGAAGTTGTAGAAAAGTGTAGAAGCAAGAATGGTGAATGGAAAATATGTGAGTTTTCAAATATGTGTATTACATCTATATTTTTCTTTATGTTTTGTCTCTCTATCGAATGTAATATTGTGAGAAAATACTTGGGTTCTACATTAGGACTCCAAAGAAGAGAACTAGAAGAAAAAAGAACCAATCATAAAACATGTATGTTGGGTACAAGATATTTTCTAATTGGTAAAATACATCTTTTACTGAAGATGGTCAATAATCTAGTGACAAGATTTTAGAAAGTGAGAAAAATCCTTTTTATCACATAAGGACCCTTGATGATGAGAATCAACTAGAAACCTACCAAAGAAGGAAGCCAACACTTTTAGATGGTTTCCTAACAAGATGCTTGAAAGAATATGCGTAAAACAAGACAAAATTGTCACTCCTAAGAAATGTTATGATAAAAAAAAATAGGAGGCTAATAAGTATATTAAATATAATCCACCTCATAAGGATAAATATTCAAGAAATAAAATAGAGTAAACTATTAGACATTGGAGATGGTATAAAAATAAGGGAAATGAATACCATAATAATATAAAATACAATGGGGTAAATAGAAATGGTGCAAGAGCACCATGACCATCCCATGGTATTTTGAGTCATAATTAGTATGTTTTTGAGTCATTTTATATTAGGGTAATAGTTATTTAAATTTTTCTATTAGGTGTTCAATTAAGGTTATGTTGACAAAGTTCATTTTTTAATCAATGTGGGTCAAAGTGAGTCAGAGTCCTTAAAAGTTGGAAAATGGCATACAAGGCCATAAATGGAGTATAATGTAGTGTTAAAATGTCATAATAATATTTTGGACTTATTTAGGGTACCGAGAAAGCATGTAAGAGAATGAAATGCAAAAATGTAGAAAAAGTTGCTATGTTGTCAAAAAATGTTGTTGACAACATTTCACAACATGACAAATTTTAAAGATGGAAGGTCATCATTCTTGGATGAGCCTTTAGAGGAGGTGAAAGGAGATGTTATTATAAAAACAATACATTCTCTTGTAGAAGAGAGAGGAGGAGATGTGGAGAAGAATGATGAAGAGCATGTGTGTGATTTTGTATAATAAATTAGTATTTTGTGAAATTATGTTAGTGTACAAATATTGACTACAATTCTAATACTTTCTTCCTTATTCCTTGGAGGTGGTGATCCTCAATACTCTTATATATATGTAAATTAATTATAATTTTGTTATTTATGTTTAATGTTGCCTTGAATCATTGGGTTATCATCAAAAACTTATTATTCATTATTAGATAGTAAATTATGCATATTTTCTGAGAGAGGTGCCACAATAACTACATATTCTCATTTCTTTCTGATAGGAAAAATTGTTAAAAGGTTTTGTGTTTCTGAAATTGTCTTCTCATGAGTCTACATCATAACTCTATCCCCCCATATCAACATGGACCAAGAATTAACAAGTAACTATTGTTGCGAGTAATCATAGTGAATTGACATTCTTGAAAATATGACAGAGGCTTGGTTAAGGTTGGCATGTGTGTTTATGGGTTCGAATACATTAATGAGATGTTGAAGATCTTGTTGAGAGAGTAGAATAAACAAGATACTAGTATTTTGGAGACAGATACAATATTTAGCAGTGAAACCCTCATCAAAGCAAAAAAGGATTTGAAGATTTGGTTATCTCCTCAATTGCTTGGAGCCTAAAAGTTACAAATTTGAAAGCTATTAGTAAGGTAATTATGAATTCAAGTTCATTTGGTAGTGTTGTATTAGAGGTTTGAGATTTTATAGTTTGGGTATGTTCATTAGGCCTGTTAGCCTAGATTACAGCCTACGAGTTGTATGCCTTAATGAGTAGTTTTAAACCCAAGATTTTGGAACTTAGTCAAATTCAATATTGGGTGTCTAAATCTACCTTTCATTTTGGTAAATTTTTGAAAGATTTTTATTTATTTCTTTAAACCCCAAGAAAGGGCTATTAGGAAGAGTCCTCATTACAATAGTTTTCTTGTAATGGTATTTGGAGCCCACTAAGGTGTATATAACCTTATAATTGTTTGAAAGCACTCTATCGGTAATGAGTTAAGCCTTTGGAAGCAATTTGAGGTGTGGAGTTGTGAATGATCATGGAGGGTGTAAGGGAGAGGAGGTTTTGTGTGGGCTAAGAGATAGTTGTCGAAGATTGAGGTGGAGATATTTGGAAGAGGTGATTGTCGCATGAAGAAAAGGCCAACCACCTAGTCTCTAGCCTTGGAAGAGTCTTGAAGGATTGGAAGAAGCTTAGTGATAGAGTTTGGTAATAAGAACTAGTATTACACCTACTCCTTGCATCATATTTGGTATTAGAGATGGATTGCATCATATTGGTGAGCATAGTTGTGCTGGTTATAGAGGTTTCATTGCTGTGGGTAAGATTTTGTCTTAGGTAGAAAGAAAATTTGTAATTCTTTTTTGGGGTTAAAAAAGGATAGAGAAGTTGTGGCAATTTGTAGTTGAAGTGGGAATTTTTTGTGCTTGAGAAACACCAAGGATGGCACCATGTAAGGGAGTGGAGGTGTTGTGTGGGCTAAGAGATAGTTGTTGGAGAGAGGTGAGTCTAGCATGAGGAAAAGGCTAATCACTTGGTCTCTAGCCTTGGAAGATTCCTAGAGGATAAATTGTAATATGTTTGGTAAGGCTTGATTAAAGAAGCCTAGTGATAGAGTTTGGTAATAAGAAATAGTAGTACCTCTAATCCTTGCATCAAGAAATGTGAAAAATACTAGGAATCACTTTCAAAATAATTGGCAAAATGTAGAAAATAATTAGATGGGAAAAAATTAATTTCAAATGAATATAGGACAAGGGGCTAGAGCTCCTAGGCTGATTGAAAGATATATAAAGCTTGATTTTACAAAGATTGTTGAATAGCCAAATCCTATAGCAAATGAGTTAAGAACTGTAATCCCACAGTTTTGTGGAGAGGAGATTCAATCTATAGAAGCACATGTCATCAATTTGAAAAATACCATCAAACAATTAGAAGAAAATTATGAGGATGTGTTTATGAAACTACTTGTCTAGACCCTCATTTATGATGTTGCTAAATGGTATAGAGGACTTCCTAATGGTTTTATTTCTTGTTGGCATGAATTTGTGTATGTATTTTCTGGAAAAATTGGAGATCACAGGGATACATCTTTTGCATCTACTGAATTAATGATCATAGAGAAGAATTTAGATGAATCAATGATAGACTTCAATAAAGGTTTTAAGGTTTTGAATAGGATTCTAAGAGATATTAGACAAGTAGACTCTTTCTTGATAATTATGAACTTAAGTACTTTTGATAGAAAAATTCACTATGAGATAAGTTTTCATAGGCCCAATACATTGCCATAAGATTTCAAAGTTGTAGAAACCATTGAGAATGATAGGAAAGTTGTTGGTAAGATTGGAAAAAGAAAGGTTACTAAGTTATTAAAGATACATGCATGCAAACACACATGCACACAATATTGACCTTATGGAAATACATATTTCCAATTAATGCCAAAACACTAAAGTCATTTTGTATGGTTATACTATTACTTTAAGAAGAATGATGTAAACCATGTTAATAATGTTAACTGGGCTAATAGTCAACAATGTCAACTGAGTTTATAGTATCTATATAGTTGTAGTCTCAACCAAGCATTTGGTTCCAACCACTATCTACCAAGCTACTAGTGTTGACTAAGTCATCTTCCCTCACCAAGTGATCAATATGAACTGAGTACATAGTGTTAAGTTGAATGCCATATCTTCCAAGTTCTACTTTGTTGCTCGAGTGTCAACATATCGCTCTAGTGGATAATTGGACTTGAGAGTCGGCATTGAGCTAACTTGGTAAATTATTGTTTGAAACTATAATAATATTTTAGTAGCCAACTTATTAATGTAATTACTTTTGATAACATTATAGAGAAGAGAATATGTTAAAGTATGGTAATTAGAAGGATACAGAGTATAGAGGAAAGGAAAAGACTCTTCTATCATATTCTTGTGATCATTTTATATCAAAGGATCTTATTGAGCAAACCAAGTTCATACAAAATATGAATCCATTGATTCATCCTAATAGGTGCATCAATCAAATCCTCTAACTAGGTGGACCTAATAGTCCTTGCAATATCTCCTTACTGAGTGCATACTTTATTGTATTGTATAAATCATTTCACAAGGTGGAGCTAGTAATCATACCTACTCTTAACTAAGTAGATCACCAAAATTGATCAATTGTAAGCCCTAATAGGCCAAATTTATTACTATGGTAGTGAAGCATTGTGGGCGTCATCCACATGTCAATTTTACCTTCTCCTTGGAGTTTTTATGGGTTACAAAATATTATGTCAAAGTGTTATGATGTTTTTACTTTTATTTCTTTATGTTCCACACATGCATGTAGATTACATAACCTATTAAACTGGGATTAAGTTTTAAGTGGTTCATGATTCAACATTCCCCCCCCCCCCCTTCTTAGTCACTCTGTCATCATTAGCTTTCCAGAAATTGGTACCAAAGGAAGGTTCTCTTATCATAATTTTAATACCTTCAGAGAAAATATCAAAACCAATGGTAGTACACAAGCTAGCTAAAGTCATTGAGAATGACAAACTGGATCTTTGCCTAGCGATGGAACAAATCACGAAATTGAAGAATCAAATCTCTTATTCCCTAAAAAAAAAAAAAAGAGTTAATAGTATAGATGAATGAAAATCTATACACAAATGAAATAATTGAATATATTTGTAGATAAAGAAGTTTAGAAGAAGTTGATGTAACTATAGAAGATCTACTTGGAAGGAACCTCATTCTACAAGAAGTCAAAATTTTGAAAAAAGAATAGGAGATTCATTCAATCAAGATATGTGAAGCTATGGAACAAAAGAATGAAGCTAAAAATGATAAAGATATGGCTAAAGAAGAAAAAAAATTACTCAACACTAGACTAGAAGAACAAGATAATGAAATCTAATAGTTATCACTACAATAGGTAGATACAATAAATTAGTTGAATAGTACAAAACAAGTAGTCATTAATTTAAGGATAGAAAATGAAAGACACATGAATGATCTTAGAGAAGAAAAATAAACCAATGAGAGAATGATAAGATCACAAGAAAGCATGAATCAATTGGCTAAAGTATCTTAGAAGTCACACAAAGGGAAAATAGGATTGGGTTACACTAAACAAGGAGAATCATCATAGAAAAGCACTGAGAAGAAAAAAAATATCCACATGAAATCATTATGGAAAGATAGGACACTCATCAAACAACTATTTGAGTATGTTGATTGATGGAGGTCTCAAAATTGTAGTAAGATATTGGGTGGGTGGCTCCTAATCTTAAGCACTTTTACATTTTATGAATTCATTCACACATTCACCAATTAACTAATGCATGTAAGACTTGTGATAATAAACTTGTTATAAAATGTAAATATGATCTATCACATGCATGAAAATAAACATGTAGCACAATATTTGTTACCTAAAAACCCTCCAAGTTGAAGGTAAAACTATGGTGGGGATGACACCAACAAATATTTACTACTGCAATAATAAAGTTAACTTCTTATGGTTACAATGATTTATCATAATATATATACTACCTTGTGAGAGATCTGCCCTGTTAAAATCTTAAGAGATTGCTAGGTCTCACCTTGCTATAGGGTTTAACACTTTCAAAAAAGTAAGTTTTTATTTATGTGATTTACAAAGATCTATTAAGACCACTCTATTAAGAGATTTACAATAATTAAAGTTGGTTAGAAGTTAATTAGTACCTAACTCTCAGTGTGCTTTGTAAGCTAATTTTGACTCTTCTCCATACTAAATGATCATCTCCTCTGATCTAATAATACTTGTCTTTTCCTTTTCACTTTACTTCTTTGAATACATCACCTACTATGTTGACTAATAATAGAACCTTGACTTCTAATTTATTCTTGATCCTTCACTTCATTGTTCACTCATTACTCCTCATTTGCATGAATAAATTTCTTATCTTTATGTCATATCATATCACACCATCCAATTCCTATGATCTAGGTTAAGATTTTCTCTATTTAAAGAGTTGCATAAAGATTTTTTTCGATGCCTCCCCATCTAAATTATTGATCACAACACATAGAGATATTTGTTCCAAGTTATTAACACATAAATTCTCTATAAAAACCTCTACAAATATTAAATGTTTCTTCCATGTTGGATCCAAATTTTTTACCTCAAAATCTATTCCATTCCTCACTTTTATGAAAACTCTACATTGCTCGGTCTTTAATTATTTATGCCACTCAACATTATTGTTGCTCAGTCTATATAATGCTTGACATGTACTATTGAACTCAATACTTGGATTCTTAAAATTGCTTGGCTGATGTTGAGCTTGACTTGTATAGAAAATACTTGGTGACCATACACTTACTTGGCTCCTATAGAGATCAATACATACTTCCTAATGTTCATGGCTTGACTTACATAGAGTAGATTGATTACAATGATAACTGTCTGACTCTGTCCTGTAAATGACCAAGTGTTTGATAATAATAGACAACAATATTTAGAGATACCAAGAATTTCCCCCTTTGAAATTAGTGGAAAAAACACTTTGTCATATTTACAACATTACAAATACAATCTAATATAGTCTTTCCCCTTAAGTCTTATGACTTATGCTAAAATATGAATAATCAATAATCAATGCAAAATGAATAAGATAAAAAAATTATTTCCCCTTTATTTCTCCCTTAAAAATTCTAATTCCCAAATCCAATTCCCCCTTGTTTTTGGTCAAATTAGTGAAAGCAATCCATATTTTACAATGATTTTCTTATGAGTTTGGGTGATCATGGATAATTCATCATCTCACATGGTTCTTGTGGCTTCAAGAATGTGATTTTGCAGCTAAAGTTGTGCATCTAAATCAATTATACTATCAGCCACTGAAATATTGTGTTCTTCTTTGATAAGATTCTGGGCTGAGTGTGTTTCCCTCTGCATAACCTCTAAATGAGGTATTATCATTTCTTGAATAGAGATTAGTTTAGATCTCATGTTTTTGTTACCTAAATGAAGCTTGACCAATGTTCCTTGAGGATTCAATAGATTATTGCATTGATCTATGCTAGATCCTACTGACTATGAAATAATACTATAGATCTCTTCATCTCATCTTGAGGTCGGTTTATTTGTCCCTTAAAATTACTTGTCAATCTAGTCACATCTGACAAAATTTTGTACAAATGTTGTACCTTATGAAATAGTTCTATAATAACCTATATTCAGTCTTGCAATTAGACTTTCTACTCGATAGTCATTATGAAAACTTTGTCCACAACCTTATTCTTGAATCTTCTTATAGAATAGTTCATCAATTTTTTATTTGATTCCATATTACTAGCATTAATTTGTTTAACAATATTTACAACCTGTGTGATGATTGGTGCTTCATCAAAATTTTGAATATCAAAAGCATCAACAAAATGTTTTTCACATCATATAATACTTATGTTTTCTTAAGTTATCTTCTTAATTCTTCTTGTCATATCTTCTTTGTCAAAACCTCTTGTAGAAAAATAGTTTTCTTTGAGGTGGCATATTCCAAGTCTAATTGTGGCATTTCGATTATTTCAGCTAGACTAACTTCAATATCTGGTGAAGTATCCTTTATTTTTTTCCTTGTCTTGGAAAAGGTGCATTTTTGCTTAGCATTTCTTTGAGAGGAGATGAAGGAGTTTCACCACTTAGTCATGCTTGTACATTGGTGCTCTAGACAAAAATGGTTGCACTTGGTTCAACTCTACTTATTTATTTTCTTTCCTCAATATGAGGTGCTAAAACAATTTTTTTTCATATTTGTGTCTTTTTCCTCAATTCCTACCTCTATATTTGTGAGCCTAGATTACTTGTCTTCTAGAGTGTCAGCAATGTTAGCATCTACTAGTGACATGCTTCCATGTGGACTCGACACACCTAAACTTTCTTCACTGCTATAGTCATCATCAATATTTACAATGTCTTTCTCTACTATCCTAGTTGATAAACTAAAAATGTTTTTTCAAATCAATTCATCTTGCTTTGCTACAACTTCCATTTTATTATTTAAGATTAAAAAATTATACATTTAGGAATAAATCTGCTCTTATACTCTACCAAAAATATTTCATGTTGCTCTTGGGATAGATCAGGCATGACACTAACTAATGTGTTAGTTCTTATCTTTTTCTCTCCTTCCTATACCTACTACCATCTTCTCTTCAATCTATAATTTAAATCTTTTTGGAATTATTTTAGAATAACTAAGAGGGGAGGGGGGGTGAACTATTTATTCAAGGTCCAAATGTATAAATAAAACTTTTCACAATTCAATGAACCAATAAAACATTCTTAGCCATGCATGCGTTCATTGTGTGTTAACTAAAACTGATATGTTACTATCAAATCAACTTTCAATAATGTAAAGCATAAAACACAACATATCCATCAACACATTTGACACAATGATTTAACATGAAAACCCAATTTGGGAAAAACCACTAGTAACATGCTACTCATTTTTCACTCTTCTGAAGTGATTCCCTATTAAAGGCCAACCCTATTAAAGGTTTCAATACACATTATTAAATGTAACTTAGTTAAGGGATTTCAATCACCCTATCAAAAGTGAGCCTCAATGGAGGACTTTAGGCCATTCACTTGGAATATCACCCTGTTAAAAGATTTTCCAATGACTGTTAAGTCAACCTTACTCCCAAGATTTTCCCTAGGTTGATACAATTGTTAGAAAGTAACAGTAGAGCTTTGATTTGATAAAATTTACAACGTTACTTGCAAATTAGAGATCATTATTCAGTCCTCAACTCTACTTGGCTTCCAATCTATGTAGCTCTGAAAGCTTGTTCACCCTTCAAGCATTCATCCTCTTTAAGCCTTCTTGCTTAGTATGCCATTGCAAACTTCTTTACTTGGGTCAATTGATGAAGCAAACCCCTTTCCTTCTCCTTGATAGATTTTTTCATCAAAACTCTGTAACCTATTGCTTCATGACCAAACATTCATAGATATAGGAAATTATAACACTTTTTTTGCTCATTATCCATCACCAAAATTAGGGTTTTTGATGGATTAGGTAGGATACAATTTATCTACCCCATATCTTTTCTTCTCTAGAAACTTCTCATAGAATCCATTTGAATTCAACTTCAAAAAAATTTAAATAAGATTCTATGCCACCAACTCATCAATCTTATCTTCCTCCTAATTCACAAGTTCCAAGAAAACAAACTTTTTGGCTTTTATTTGGTGAATCTTCAATCTTTTTCATAATGCAACAACTCAACATTATCAATCTTTTGTTTCTTAGCACATACTATGTTACTCAACATCTACTATAAAATCACTTGACATCAATTGGATTTTATTGGTGCTCAGCATCAATTGAAAATTGCTCTGCATCTACTATCTTGCTTAGTACCCACTAGAATTTTCTTTCACTTGGCTCCAACTGACTTTTTGCTCAACTTGCACTAACTTTTCTTGACACCTACTATCCACTTGGTCAAGCTTGGCAAATGAACTTCGTTTAACTTTATTCTTTTGAATTTTCTAAGTGTACCCACTCAATTTGTAACCTCAAGTAGATCATTAATACATTATGTTATCATTGTCTTAACTAATTCTTGCACTTCAATACATAATCATAACTTAACCTTTCTTCTAGGTACTTTTGTTACATCTTGTTGATCAAATCCTCCTCATCCATCAACTAAGTGATAGTTCTTGAAACATATATGCAATTTTCTTACCAGCATGTAGTAGGTTTGACATAAATGACAAAACAATGATTGAAACACATAGTCTTCTTCAACAATCTTTCCACTCAAATGACCTTTTTAATCATATATCAACAAACTCGCTCTTTGGCATTGATGGAAAACCAAACTAATCAACCAATCAAATAGATGATGAACATCTTGTTCCATCAAACTAACTAGGTTAAAATAGTAAGGCGATAGAAAAAAGAAAACTTGTGATTAAAACTTCTCCCTCTATCAATAGCTCCTTCTTCTTATTAGGTTACACAATATAACTCCCTCTAAGTTCCTTCTAATTCTCTTCTTTTATAGATCAGTAGAATATCAGAATATCTCCCTCTTTTTTTTCTGATCCTTCCTCTTATTGCTTTTTTTTGGCTATATCCCTCTTTCTTTCTTTTACTCTTCTGATCTTATAATGGTGTGCTCTCCATTGTTCCTCTTGCACTTGATTAGTTTAATGTAGTTGCTCCCTTGAACAGTTTAATGTATTGTGTCCTTATTTGACAACAATTCCAAAGACATATACTCAACACTTAGCATCTATGATATGTGTAGATATAAACTTTTGTAGGTTCTTCAATTTTTCTCCCTCTATCGCCTTGCTTGTGACTAATTTGTAATTCTAGTTCTATGATTACTTTAGGAAATTCCTAAAGTAAGATCCACTACATCAATTTGGATGAAATGAATGTCAACTTGTTTGATGTAGGGTACTCCCTCCATCTTTTACATAGCCTATGATAAGGGTATCACCCCTAGTTTACCTCCTAGATACTCATAAGCATCCTTAGGTAATGCTTTTGTGAAGATATCAACAATTTTCTCCTTTTTGCTAATATATTCCATCTTCACCTCTTTATGTTGAACCAATTCCCTTATATAATGATACTTTATTGCAATGTGCTTTTTCATTGTATACATTACAAGATTATTTGGTGTATTAATAGCACTTGTATTATCACAATAAAATATCATTGGTTCTATGATTTCTTCCTTCATTCCCTTAAGTAGCTATTTCATCCATACAATGTTTGTGCAATTAATAGCAGTAGCAACATACTCTACTTCAACAATAGATTGGGAAGTACAACTCTGCTTTTTGCTATTCTATGTAACAAGTCTTCTGCCTAAGAAAAATGCTCCTCCATTGGTGCTCTTTCTATCATCAATATTTCCAGCCCAATCAACATTAGTGTAGGCTTTTAGTTCAAACTTTTCATTATTCTTATAGTATAAACCATACTCTTCTATTTCTTTCAAGTATCTCATTATCCTTTTCATGGTCATCAAGTAATTCTCTCTAGGATTAGCAAAGAATCTTGCAACTATCCCCACAACTAATGCAATATCAGTTCTGTTGTATACTACATATTACAATTTGTCAATCATGGATCTATATAATGTTTGATTTACCTTAGCTTAATCATCATTCTTTGATAGCTTCAGTGTTCTCACCATATGTGTACTTATTGGTTTTCAATCCTCTAGTCCAAATGTCTTCAATATCTCTTTGACATATTTTGACTGAGTGATATATGCTCCATATTTTATTTGATCAACTTGTAGTCCCAAAAAGAATTCAATCTCACCAAACATTGACATTTCAAACTCTTGTTTCATCTAATTTGCAAAATCTTTACACAATGAATTTTGTCCTTCAAATATGATGTCATCAACAAATATTTCAGATAATTTAGTATACCTTTTTCTTTATATATCGTCATGTACAAATTGTTGTTATCATGTTCCTTTCAAATCCAATCTTAATAAGATACGTATGAAGTCTCCCATACCATGCTCTTGGTACTTGTTTCAATCCATATAGTACTTTTTATAGTCTACATACCATGTTCTTATTATTTTTATCAACGAAACCGTCTTGCTATACTATGTAGACTTCTTCTTCTAATATGTAATTCTAAAATGCAAACTTGACATCCATCTAATAAACTTTGAAACCTTTGCATGTAGCATAAGCAAGAAAAATTCTCACTCCTTCCATTCTTGCAATAGGGGAAAATGTTTCACAATAGTCAATTCCTTTTTCTTGTGCATACCTTTTACAAACTAGTCTTGCTTTGTTTCTTATCACTTCACCATTATCATCTAACTTGTTTTTGAATACCAATTTTGTGTCAATTGCATTCTTGTCTTCTGGTCTAGGAACTAGATTCCAAGTCTTGTTCTTTTCTATTTACTAAATTTCTTCTTCCATAGCCTTGTACTAGTCATCATCTTCCAATGAACCTCTCACTATCTTAGGTTACTTCATGCTTAACAAACATGATTCACTTCTCAATCTATTTCTTGTAATTGGCCTTACATCTTTGTCTCTAATGATTGGATCTGTAGGGTGGTGTCCTTTGACATGTTTGGACAGTCTAGGCTTAGTTCTTGTGATTTCATTTTGTCTCTCAACTTCAATATCACTGTGTACATCTCTGTTAGGTGTTTTAGCATCTCTTTCATGTGTGCTAATCTTAGAGTCAAATTGTGCATTTTCCTCATTCTGCAACTCAACATCTAAATTCAACTTGACATTCATAGGTTGTAATTTAGTAGTTTTTGAGACTTTCTATTGGCTTTCAACATGATTTGTAGCATCTTCTTTAGCAAGCATTCCTTCATAATAGTATACAAATGATTTGTATGCTTCAAGTTCTTTTGTAGGTTCAGCTTCATGTATTTCTATAAACTCATCAAAATTCACATTTGCACTTTTCACAATTTTTTTAGTGTTAGTATTTTAACACTTGTAAGCTTTACTTCTTGTGGAGTAACCAAGGAACATAACTTCTTTACTTTTTGCATCAAACTTTCCACTCCTAACATCTTTAAGAATACATAATTTTCTTCCAAATACCTTAAAGTATTTTACATTAGGTGGATATCCATCCCATAGTTCAAAAGGTGTTGAATGATTACCTTTCTTGACTTGCACATGGTTCAAGGTGTATACAACAATACTTATAGCTTCTCTCCAATATTTCAAAGTAACATTCTTCTCCATCATCAATGTTTTGGCATAGTCCATTATAGACCTATTTCTTCTTTTAGCAACTCCATTTTTTTGAGGGGTCGTAGGTGCAGATGTCTATCTTTTGATTCTTTTGTTATTACAAAACATCTCAAACTCATTTGAAGTGAATTCTCCTCCTTTGTTTGATCTCAAGCATTTAAGACTCTTATCTATTTCTTTTTCAACTCTTGTCAAGTACCATTTAAACATTTGAAAAGCATTTGATTTCTATTTTAAAAACATGATTGTCATCATCCTAGAGTATTCATCAACAAACAACATTATATATTTATCTCCTTTGTAGCTTTACACTTCAATAGGTCCACACAAGTCAATATGAACAATATCAAGTATTTCCTTAGAGGTATAACCTTTACTTTTAAAGCTTGACTTTGTCATCTTGCCTAGTTGACATTGTGTGCACATTATATTTTTTAGTTTCTTCAACTTAGGTAAACCTCTAACTCTTTTCATGTTACCGATACTAATTAGATTATCAAAATTTACATGACATAATCTCTTGTGCCAAAGCCATACATCATCAAATTTTGCAATAAGAAAAGTAGCATCTTCTATATCTAGATAAACTAGATTACTTCTAGTTTGATCACCTTTTCCAGTCAAGTTTCCATTTGTATCATATGTCTTGACTAATTTATTTCCAAACTCAACTTTGTATACCAAATTGTTCAATTCTAACACACTTAACAAGTTAGAATTCAATCCTTCAACATAATAAGCATTGTCCCTTGAAATCTTGTCTATGAGTTTGATAGATCATTTTCCTTTTATTAGACATGGTGCATGATTAACAAATCTTACACTATTTCCATCATAACAAGTTAAGGTAATGAACTTACTTTTGTCTCTAGCTATGTGACGTAAGCATCCACTATCAATTACCCATTTCTCATTCTTGTTCACACAAGTCATAAGTGCAGTTGCCTCATCCTCATTAGATTCATCATTCATTGCAATGTATACCACTTCATCATCATTTTCATCATAGTCATGTTCATCAGCAATGTAGCATGACTTCATGCCTTTGTCTCTGTAGTCTCTTCCATTATGTCCACTTCTATTTTTGTTGTTGTTTCATTCTTTGTAGTTTTTCCTCTATGTACATCATGTTCTAATATGGCCAACTTCATTGCAATTGAAACAAATGATAGCTAGCTTACGTTTGAACTTGTCTTTTCCTTTCTGAAATCTTCTTGCCAAAAATTCTTCTAATTGTTCAATGTCCTCCTGATCTATTTCGTTGTCATTGCATGCATACTTTATCTACCTTTTCTTCTTCTTTTGCTTTACCTCCTCAGAATCCTTTAGTAACAATTTTTCTTTGAAATTTGATTCAATACTCTCTAGTATAATTGTCAAAAGAACTTCAAGGATTAGATCATTTCTTGGTAAACATCTTAACTCTTGGATTGCACATACTCTAATGGCATACATAGGCAAAAATGTTCTCAAGACTTTACTTAGCATAGTATCATCATCTATTTTACTAGTAGCACTTTTTATTGCACTACCTTTTTTTATTCTAGCAATATACCAAGGAATATTCTTGTTATAAATACTTTAGAATAACTAAGAAGGGGGGGTGGGGGAGGGCAAAGGGGGGGGCTATGTGAATCAGTTATTTAAGTTCCTAATGTCCAATTAAAATTTTTTCATCAATAATGTGAGCCCATTAAACTATTCATGCATCCAAGCTTAAACTTTTCTATTTAGCTAGTTAATGTAAAATCAACAAGTAAACATAACACAGTGATTTATGTGAAAACCCAATTTCAAAAAAACCACTAGTAACATGCTACTCAATTCTCACTCTTTTGATGTAATGCCCTGTGAAAGGCTTTCCCTGTTAAAGGCTACAACACACTGTTAAATGTGACCTAGTTAAAATATTTAACCACCTTGTTAGAAGTAGGCCTTGTTAGAGGACTTTATAACATTCACTTAGAATGCCACCTTGTTAAAGGATCTACAAATGGTTGTTAAAGCAAGCTAAGTCCATAGGATTTTACCCTAGCCGATGCAATTGTTAGAGAGTAACATCAAGGGCTTTTGACCTGATACAACTCACAACTTAACTTGGAGATTTTAGATCTCTATTTAGCTCTTCACAATTTTCCAAGCTTTCAATCTGTACAATTTTGATAGCTTGTTCTCCTTTCAAGATTTGTCTCCTTGAGTCTCTACGCTCGATGTACCAATGTAATCTCCTATATGGCCACTTATCAAAGTAGAGTTTTTGTACTTTGTTCTTCCTTCTTCTCCTTGACACCTTTCAACAACTTTGACCCAAGAACTCTAGCTTCTTGGCTTGTGACTCCTTAAATAGAGGTCTAGAATCCTCTTTTCTACTTGATTCTTTCCACTTTCAATTTTAGTTGGAATAGATTAGCTAGGATTCAATGAATCTACCCCATAGCTTGTTCCTTCTAGAAACATCATGAAGAATCCTCCTAAATTCACCCAAAAATAATTTACCTAAAATTCTATGCCACCAGCTCATCATCCTTATCCTCCATTTGGTTCAAAAAATTCAAGGCAACAGACTTGTCAGCTCAGATTTGGTGAATCTTTGACTTTTCACATAATGTAACAGCTTGGCACTATTGAAATTTTGATGCTTGGCACATACTATGGTACTTGGCACCAAGTACATTTTACTAATTCTTGACATCTACCATGGATTCACTCAACATCCAATAATTTTACTTGATGCTCAACACCTATTACTATCTCATCACCTAAACTTTCTTGGCTCCTTCTATATCACTCGGCACACACTATCTTTTCCATTTGCTCAACACTAACTAAAAATTTGCTCAGCGTGAACTAGCTTGCCCAACACTCACTAATGAACTTAGTCAAGCTTTGCAGACAACCTTGTTACAACTTATACTTTTAAAGTTTCTAAGTGTGGCCAACCTTTGTATCTTCAAGTATATTATCAATACATCATTTTACCATTGTCTTAACTAATCCCTGCACTTCTTTATAAAATCATAACTCAACCTTTCCCTTAGTTACTCTTTTTATTACTTGTTGATTCAATCCTCTTCATCAACCAAGTGATAGTACTTGGATCTTATAAACAATTGTCATTCCAGCAAATAGCAGGTTTGAGATCAATGAAAAAAAAATGGTTGAAAGCATTCTTTATCAACAGTCTCCATCTTTGCAAACAATCTTCTTCATTCTTCAACAATGATCTTTTCAATCAGATGTCCAAAAATCTCGCTCCTTGGCATTGATGCAAACCAAACTAATCAACCAATTTATCAAAATGCTAACTAGGTAAAAATAGTAAACCAAATGCCAAAAAGAAATTTTGTAACCATTTCTATTTTCATCAGCTTTCAAATCTTCCTATTTGTTCTGCTTTCCTAATTTCTTTTCTTTTTTTTCTCCCTCTTAACTGTTGTTTCCTTTCTCTTTCCTTTCTACAAACAATCTTGTGAATGTATGATTATTTCCTATATGACTCCCTCCTTTTTGTAGCTTACTACTTTTCTTTTCTTAACTACTATTTCTCCTTCTTACATTATGTTCCTTTAAATGTGTTTGTGGCATTTCTCCCTCTGCATTTCTCAGTTTCTACTATTTCTCCCTTTGTCCATTTGATTTTGTAGATTTGATCATTTTTTTCTATTTCTCCCTCTTTGACAACAATGTGAAAGACATACTATTTTAGCATCTTAAAATGAAAGTGTAGCATTTGGAGGTACTCTAATTTCTTAGTCTATCACCTTACTTGTGACTTGTTTGGAATTCTAGTACTTTGATTACTTCAGGCAAAAGCCTAAAGTATCCTCTACATCAATTTGTAATATTTCAACAATCAACTCATTTGATGCAAGGTAGTCTTTCCTTTTCTCAAACAGCCTTGGCTAGGGGTATCACCCCTAACTTACCTCTAAGATACTCAAATGCAAAGATGTTAGCAATTTGTTCATTTGAGTTGACATATTCCATCTTCACTTGCTTGTTTGCAACCAATTCTCTTACATAGTGGTATTTAATTGCAATGTTCTTTTTTTTGGCATGCATGATAGGATTCTTTGATATGTTGATGGCACTTGTGTTATCACAGTAGAGTATCACAGGTTTAGTTACATCTTCCTTCATATCTTGCAATAGATGTTTAATCCATACAATATTGGTGTAGTTGATAGTAGTAGCAACATACTTAGTTGCTGTTGTGGATTGTGAGGTACAACTTTTGTTTTTGCTAGTTCAAGTAATCAATCTTTTACCTAAGAAAAGTGATCATCCATTGGTTCTCTTTCTATCATAAATAATACCTCCCTCGTATGCATCAGTGTAGGCTTTCAACTCAAACTTTTCACTCCTCTTGTAGTATAATCCAAAGTCATTTGTCCCTTTTAGGTAACTCAATATTCTTTTTACTGCTATCAGATGATTTTCTCTTAGGTTAGTAGAAAATTTTTCCACTATTTCAACAGCTAATGCAATATCTATTCTATTATGCTAAACATACTGTAACTTTCCAATCATTGATCTATACATTGTCTAATTTACTTTAGTTGACTCATCATTCTTGGATAATTTATGTCCTATTACCATTGGTGTACTGACTAGTTTTGAATCTTCTATTCCAAAAGTATTGATTATCTCCTTGATATATTTTTATTGGGTCACAAATATGCCATGCTTTAGTTGATGTACTTACAATCCAACAAAGAATTTGATTTCTCCAAACATTGACATCTCAAACTCATGTTTCATTTGATTAGAAAAATCTTTGCAAAAGACATCTTTTCCTCCAAATATTATATCATCAACAAATATTTCAAATATCAAAATGTCTTTATCTTTTTTTTCCTTGATGTATAAGTTGTTGTTGTCATCTATTCTCTCAAATCCTATCTTCACAAGATATCTGTGCAGTCTCTCATACCATGCTCTAGGTGCTTGCTTCAAACTATAGAGTTGTTTATGCAATTTGCAAACCATATCCTTGTTGTTCTCATCAAAAAATCCCTCTAGTTGTTCTACGTAGACTTCTTCTTCTAGTATACCATTTAGAAAAGTAGACTTTACATCCATTTGGTAGACTTTAAAACCTTTTTAGGTAGCATATACAAGTAGTGCTCTCACTCCTTCCATCCTTGCAATAGGGGAAAAAGTTTTCCCATAATCCAGCCCTTCTTCTTGTGCATAACCTTTGCAAACTAGTCTAGCCTTATTTCTTGTGATCTCACCATTTTCATCTAGCTTGTTCCTAAATACCCATTTGGTACCAATCACATTTTTACCAGCTAGTCTAGGAACTAGAGTCTAGGTTTTGTTCTTCTCAATCTAATCTATCTCCTCTTCCATAGCTTTATGCCAATTATCATCTTGTAGTGCATCTTTTATTATTTTGGGTTCAATCTTGCTTAGTAGACATGATTCATTTCTTCGTTTGTTCCTTGTCATTGGTCTAGCTTCCTTGTCTCTAATGACTTGTTCTATATGGTGATATCTTCTCACATACATGGACAGTCTTGGTTCTATCCTTCTTTCCATGTTTGATCTTTCAGCTTCAGAGTCACTATGCACATCTCTATCTGGTATTTTATCATCTCTCTCTTGTGTACTAATTTTAGATTCAAAATGTGCATTGTCTTCATTCTAAAACTTGACTTCTAAATGTAGCTTGGCATTCATTGGCTATGACTGGGCTAATACTAAAATTTGTTGCTAATTCCCAACTTGATTGGTAGCTTCATCTTTAGTAGACAATCCTTTCTTAACTTGTACTCAATTTAGGGTGTAGATAGTTTTACTTATAGCTTCTCTCCAATACTTTAGAGAAACATTTTTCTCCATTATTAATGTTCTGGCATAGTCTATCACTGATCTATTCCTTCTTTCTACAATGCCATTATGAGGTGGAGTTCTTGATGCTAACATTTGTCTTTTAATTCTTTTATCATTGAAAAATGTCTCAAATTCTTTTGATTTAAACTCTCCTCCTCTTTTTGATCTTAGACACTTTAGATTATTTCTTGTTTCCTTCTCAACCTTGGCAAAATACCACTTAAACATTTGAAATGCATCAAATTTTTCCTTTAAGAACATGACAGTCATCATCCTAGAGTAGTCATCCACAAACAACATTATGTGTCTATCTCCTTGGTAGCTTTGAACTTCTATTGGGCTACATAAGTTTGTATGGACTAGTTCTAATACTTCTTAAGAAGTGTAGACTTTTCTTTTGAAACTTGACTTGGTCATCTTTCCTAGTTGACATTGTTTGCACATTGTACTTTTAGACTTCTTTAGCTTAGGAAAACCTCTGACTTTCTTCATTTTACTGATCCTAATCAGATTATCAAAGTTGACATGACATAGCCTCTTATGCCATAACCAAACATCATCAAATTTAACAATAAGAAAGGTTGCATCTTCCATATCTAGGTAAAAAAAAAATTACTCCTAGTTTGTTCACCTTTACCTATTAGATTTCTATCAATGTTATAGATTTTGGCAATTTTCTTCCCAAATTCTACTTTGCAACCTACATTGCCTAATTTTGATATGCTCAGCAAATTGTAGTCCAATCCTTCAACATAGTATGCATTATCACATGAAATTGTCTCTATTAGTTTAATAGAACATTTTCCTTTAATTTGACATGGAGCATCATTTCCAAATCTAACACTATTTCCATCATACTAAGTAAAGGTAATAAACTTACATTTGTCTCCTATCATATGATGTGAGAATCCACTATCTATGATCCATTTGTCATTCTTGTTCCCACAAGTTACTAGTGTTGTTGCCTCATCTTAATCTGACTCATCTTTCATGGATACATAGACCACCTCATCATCATTTTCATCAAAATCTTCTTCAACAATGTAGCACTTTTTACCTTTGTCTTTGTAATCTCTTTCATCATCTTCTCTTTTGTTCTTGTTCTTGTTGCCTTCTCTATAGTTCTTCTTCTGTGTGCATCTTCCAACAATATGTCCTTCTTCATTGCAATTAAACCAAATGATAGAAAGCTTACCTTTGAATTTACCTTTTCCTTTGTGAAATCTTCTAGCCAACGATGTTTCCAATTGTTCCACATCTTCTTCATATGTGTTGCTATCACTGGATGCATATTTTACCTTTTTCTTCGTCTTCTTCTTTGGTTTCACCTCCTTAGTATCTTTCAGTGATAACTTGTCCTTGAAAGAAGATTCAAGATTCTAAGGTCTATAGTTATCAAAATTGGACAACTTAAATGTAGTGAGTCTTCCTACTATACCTTCAAAAGTTAGCTGGTTGCCTACTATATACCTTAACTCGTGGATGGCTGAAACTCTAATAGCATATATGGGGAGAAAGGTTTTTAAGTATTTTCTATTAATAGTATCATCTTCTAAATGACCACCCAAACTTCTTATTGCACTTACTACTTCTTTCATTTTGGAGGCATATTGAGCAACATTCTCACCTTCCTTAATTTTCATGTTATCAAACTTTCCTCTAAGGCTTTCTCCTTTTTCTCTTTGAACATTCTAATCTCCTCCATAGATATCAGTCAGGGCTTTCCACATCTTGAATGTAGAGTCACATCCCTTGATGTCATCAAATTCAGCATAATTGAGGGCAAAGGCAATCTCTAGCATTGCTTCATTGTGCTTCTTTTTCTTCATATCTCTTGTAGTGGGTATAGCTAGATCAACATGTTCTACTTCAATCAATGTTTGTGCATGGTCACTTATTAATCCAAGATACAGCTTCATTAACTTTTTCAATGCAGTGAAGTTATCTTTATTTAGCTTGGGAACTTCTCTCTTGGACATCTTTGATCCTCTTACTTCTAGTACCTTTAAATCAAATCAACAGATGGCTTTGATACCAATTGTTAGAAATGCTTTAGAATAATTGAGAGGGTTGGGGGGCTGGAATGGGGTGAATTAGTTATTCAATGTCCAAATGTCCAATTAAGACTTTTTTATCGAGTAAAGTGAGCCTGTTAAACTATTCATGCATCTGAGCTTAAACTTTTCTATTTAGCCAGTTACTGTAAAATCGGCATGCAAACATAACACATGAAAGATCAACACATAACACAGTGATTTACATTGAAACCCAATTTGGGAAAAACCACTAGTAACATGCTACTCAATTCTCACTCTTTTGAAGTGATACCCTATGAAAGGCTTGCCATGTTAAAGGCTACAACACACTATTAAACATGACTTGGTAAAAGGATTTAACCACCCTATTAGAAGTGGGCCTGGTTACAGGACTTTAGAATATTCACTTGGAAAGCCACCCTATTAAAGGATTTACAAATGGTTGTTAAACTAACCTAAGTCCATAAGATTTTACCCTAGCGGACACAATTGTTAGAGAGTAACAACAAGGGCTCTTGACCTGATACAACTCACAACTTAACTTGTAGATTTTAGATATATGTTTAGCTCTTCACAATTTTCTTGGCTTTTAGTCTCTGTAGCATAGATAGCTTGTTCTCCTTTCAAGTTTTGTCTCCTTGAGTCTCCATGCTTGATGTACTAGTGCAATCTCCTATATGGCAATTTATTGAAGCAAAGTCTTTATACTATGTTCTTCCTTCTTCTCCTTGAAACCTTTCAACAACTTTGACCCAACAACTCTAGCTTCTTGGCCTATGAATCCTTAAATAGAAGTTTGAAATCCTCTTTTTTGCTCAATTCTTCCCACTTTTAATTTTAGTTTGAATAGATTAGATAGGATTCAATGAATCTACCCCATATCTTATCCCTTCTAGAAACATCATGAAGAATCCTCCTAAATTTGTATTTAAATGGTTTATCTAAAATTTTGTGCCACTAGGTCATCATCTTTATCCTCCATCTAGTTCACAAAATTCAAGTTAACAAACTTGTTGGCTCAGATTTGGAAAATCTTTGACTTTTCACATAATGCAGAAACTCGACACTATTGAAATTCTAGTGCTTGGAAAATACTATATTACTTGGCACCAACTATGTTTTACTGATGCTCGACACCTACTATAGATTCACTCATCATCCACTAAGTTGTTGTGATGCTTGGCATTTATTACTTGCTCGGTACCTAAGCTTGATCGACTCCTTCTATATCACTTGGCACACACTAGATTTTGCATTTTCTTAGCACTAACTAAAAAATTTCTCGACATGAACTAGCTTGCTCAGCACTCACTAATGAACTTAGTCAAGCTTTACAGACAACCTTGTTACAACTTATACTTCTAAAGTTTCTAAGTGTGGCCAACCTCTATATCTTTAAGTATATTATCAATACATCATTTTATCATTGTATTAACTGATCCTTGCACTTCTTTATAAAATCATAACTCGACCTTTCCCTTAGGTACTTTTGTTACATCTTGTTGATTAAATTCCCTTCATCAATCAACTAAGTGATAGTACTTGGATCTTATAAGAAATTGTCATTCCAAGAAATATTAGGTTTGACATCAATGAAAAAACAATGATTAAAAACATTCTTTATCAACAATCTCCCTCTTTGCAAACAATCTTCTTCATTCTTCAACAATGATTGTTTCAATTAGATTTCTAACAATTCTCACCTTCTTCCATTCTCATGTCATCAAACTTACCTCTGTAGCTCTCTAACTTGGCTCTTTGAACATTTTTGTCTCCTCCATAGATGGAGTCTAGGGCATCCAACATTTGCTTTACATTTTTAAGACCTTTGTTATAATCAAATTCAACATAGCTTAGGGTAGAGGCAATCTCCAACATTTCCTAATTGTGTTCTTTCTTTTTCTTCAAATCTTTAGTAGTTAGGGCTCTTACTAGATCAACACGTTCTACTACAATGCAAGATTGTGCATAATCTCCAAGTCCTCCAAGGTGTAGCTTCATCAAACTCTGCCATGTAGGAAAGTTATCTCTGTTGAGCTTGGATACTTCTCTTTTTGACATCTTGATCTTTGTGCTTCTAGTACCTTAAAAAAAATTCTCGTAAGTAGGTGGCTCTAATACCAATTGTTAGAATTCGTTTGGAATGACTGAGAGGTGGGGGGGTGAACTAGTTATTCAAGTTCCAGATGTACAAATAAAACTTTTCACAATTCAATAAGCCCATAAAAAATTCTTAACCATGCATGCATTCATTGTGTGTTAACTAAAATTGATATGTTACTATGAAATCAACTTATAGAAATGTAAGGCATAAAACACAAAATATCCATCAACACATTTGCCACAATGATTTAACATGCAAATCAAATTTTGGAAAAACCACCAGTATCATGCTACTCTTTTTTCACTCTTCTGAAGTGATGCCCTATTAAAGGCCAACCTTGTTAAAGGTTACAATACACACTATTAAATGTGACTAGGTTAAGGGATTTCAATCACCCTATCAAAAGTGAGCCTTGTTAGAGGACCTTAGGGCATTCACTTGGAATGCCACCTTGCAAAAGGATTTTCAAATGACTTCTAAGTCAACCTTACTCCCAAGGATTTACCCTAGGGTAATACAATTTTTAGAAAGTAACAATAGAGCTTTGATCTGATACAATTTACAACCGTACTTGCAAATTATAGATCACTATTCAATTCTCAACTCTCCTTGGCTTCCAATCTTTATAGCTCGGATAGCTCATTCACCTTTCAAGATTTCATCCTCTTTAAGCCTTCTTGCTTAGTATGCCATTACAGACTTCTTTACTTGGGTCACTTGATGAAGAAAACCTCTTTCCTTATCCTTGTCATATTTTCACATCAAAACTCTCTAACCTATTGCTTCATGACCAAAAGTTCCTAGATATAGGAAATTAGAACACTTTTCTAACTCATTATCCATCACCAAAATTAGGGTTTTTAATGGATTAGGTAGGATACAATGTTTCTACCCCATATCTTGTCTTCTCTAGAAAAATCTACTAGAATCCATTTGAATTTACCTCCGAAATGGTTTACATAAGATTATGTGCCACCATCTCATCAATCTTATCTTCCTCCTGATTCACAACTTCCAAGAAAACAAACTTGTTAGCTTTTATTTCATTAATCTTCAAACTTTCTCATAATGTAGTAGCTCGACATTGTCAATATTCTAATGCTTGGCACATACTATGTTACTCAAAATCTACTATAAAATTTCTTAGCATCAACTAGATTTTATTGGTGCTCGGCACCAACTAAAAAATACTCAACATCTACTATCTTTCTCAACATCGAGCAGAATTTTCTTTTGCTCAGCTTCAACTAAGTTTTTGCTCAACTTGTACTAACTTTACTTGACACCTACTATCCACTTGGTCAAGCTTGGCAGATGAACTATGTTTAACTTTATTCTTCTAAATGTCTAACTGTAGCCAGTCTTTTGTAACCTCAAATAAATCATCAATACATTATGTTATCACTCTCTTAACTGATTCTTGCACTTCAATAAATAATAATAACTCAACCTTTTCTCTAAGTACTTTTGTTACATCTTGTTGATCAAATCCTCCTCATCAATCAACTAAGTGATAGTGCTTGAAACATATAAGCAATCGTCTTACCAACAAGCAGTAGGTTTGACATTAGTGACAAAAAAATGATTGAAACACATAGTCTTCTTCAACAATATTTCCACTCAAATAACCTTTTCAATCATATATCAACAATTCTTGGGGTATCTTTTTCTCAATTTCACTAGGAGCTAGCTTGTAATTTTCAATCATGTCTATTATAGCCTCCTCAATTTTAGTTTGGTCAACATTATCTAGTGTCTTATACATTGCAAATCTAAATCTAGGTAATCCTAAAAATCTTCTTAGATCTTCACATATCTCTTCAATAAACTTATATATCCCTTTAGGTGGTCCTCTGACCAATCTCCTTCTCTTTGTTTTGGAGGCACTAGGCTTTGTAGTCTATTGTAATTTTTATTTTGTAGTCTACTCAGCACTAGTAACTACCCTAGTGGTTGGCTTGTTTTCTTGTAGAGGAGAGAAGGGTGTCAGTACTAGCTTCTTCCTTGCTCCTTGAGCCTTCTTTCTTGGTAGAGTGACAATAGCTAGTGATTTACCCTTGTCTCCTTCTTCTTCTTCCACTTCTTGATCACCACTATCTTTTTCTTCATCCTCTCCTAGACCTTGTATTAACTATAGTAGTTCCTTTCCCTTTTCTAAGGTGCTCAATTTTGCTTCTAGGTCTTCAATAATTATTTTCCTTTTCTTCTCCTTATAACAAATCTTTATATTTACAATTATTCTTGCTTTATCTTGCTCATATTTCCTAAAAGGTTTAGCCTCAACATCTATCTTTTCATTCTATTGCTATCTATAACCATTATTTTCTATTAGTGTAAACTATTTAATCATTCACAAGGCAAAGTTAGAAAAAAATCACTATGATGGATCTACTCTACATAGGTTGAGTCATGTACATAAAATAGTATGTACCAAACTATTCTATAGAAGCTAAGTTAAGTATGGTCATACAACAATTTTCTATATGTGCTAAGCACATTAGTGATCAAGCAAAACATTAATGACTAGGTGATGTAGTATCTGTTGAGCATTAGAAAGATAACAAAGGTTGAGAAACAAAAATGTCAACCATTAGAAATAGTAAAGGTTGAGAAATGAAGAATTTACATAAAAGTAAGGAATGGAACAAATTTTTAGGGAAAATGACTATCGGGCCAGCCTGGAAGATTTGTTTAAGTTTTGAAGAGGTTGTTATACAACATTTAATACATGAAAAGGTTGTTACAAAAATTTACATGGCATGGATCACATAACCCCATATGTATTTTCAACAATTAGCATGAAGAGGCAAAACATAGAACCATCTAAAAGACCCTTCATGAAATCTTTAAATAGTGATGATCTTAATGAAATCATGTGCATGAGTAGTGCAAGTGACATAGTGAGAATATGAGAGAATAAGTAAAGAGAAGATAAAAATTCATTCAAGAGTTTTTTTAATCATCTAACAAAGCTAATGGCCTATTCATAAGTAGTGAATGTGAAAGGGAATGACAAGTGTTATCAGATCAGTGGTGAGGATCAATTAGTAAGGAGAAGACTTAAAATCAGCTTGCAGGGAAAACTGAGAGTCAGGCACTGAATCAGTTTTAACAAACTTGAATTATAGTAAACCTCTTAATAGAGTGGTCTTAACAGATTTGTAAATCTCCTAAAAGAGTCCTTAGTTAGTTATAAGTGTCAAATCCTTTAACAAGGTAAAACCTAGTAGTTTCTTAAAGTCTTTAATAGGACACACTCCTCATAGAGTAGATCATATTTTATGGTCAACCATTGTAACCTTAATTTGTTAACTTTATTGATGTAGTAGTGAATTTTTGTTGGTTTCATCCCCACCCCAACTTTACCTTCACCTTGGAGGATTTATAGGTAACAAATATTGTGTTATGTGCTATTGATTTCTTTCATATAATTGAATTGATATATATCCAACATAAATTTTACATTTATAGTTTTGCATTCACAAGTTAATTGATAGATGTAGATGAATCTATAAAAGTGTATAAATAGAAATGGATTCTAATTCACCCCCACCCCCCACCCTCTGAGTATCTAGTTTAATCCTCCATAAATCAATAATTGGTCTCATAGCATTGGTTTTCTGAAAGAATCTTAAAGGCTTGTAGATTAGATCTTGGATGATGGAAGCTTTTAAATTGGACAAGAATATTTACAATCAGGTGCTTGACATCCAACTCACACTGTAGAAACCTGAGAAGGCAAGATAAGATCTAAAGGATTCCCTACAAAGGAGGAAGGAAATTGCCATCACGATAAAGAAATACTATTTGGAAGAAGTTGAAATGGAAGGACTAGTTGAACTAATAAATCCTAATGATAAAGCAAATGTTGAACTACTTGAAAAAAACAAAAATCTTCAATGAAGAGATAAGGATACTAAAAATAGAACATGAAATCCAATCAGTGAGACTATGTAAAGTGACTTAACAAAGAAAGAAAGTTGAAGAATATAAGACTATGGAAAAGGAAGACAAAGTCATAATGGATACTAGACTTCAAGGAAGAATATAAGATGTGTAAAAGCTCACAAATACACAAATGGATCTAATGAATCAACTAATGACTATGAATCAAATATTTAATCATAAGGATGTGGATATTGTGAATCTAAAATCTCACAATGAGATACTAAAGAATGAGAAGGAATCTATGGAGAAATTCAACAAACTAAAGGAAGGAATGAAATACTTTGAAGAACTTATGAAGTTGTCAAGTTGTTCTAATGGATCAAAGCATTCATGCAATAAGAAAGGAGAATCATCCAGGAATAGAGAAATGAGAAATGCAAAGTCAAAAGACAAACCAACATGCTATCACTGTGGAAAAATTGGTCATACTACAAATATCTATTAAAAAAAACATCATATGAAAAATTATTAACCTAAGTTAATTGGTTACTATTTTTACTACAAGAAACAAGGACATCAAATACATGAGTGTAGGTCAAGACTAAGGAATACACCTACTACAATACGTTTTGAAGGATACTAACACAACTATCAGAAATATGGGCGTAGAGAATTTGAATGTAGATTAGAGACAAAATCCTATTAGCCAAATTAAAAGAAGAAGAATTATGCATAAAGCAATACATGTTCCAAATGTCACAAGTTTGGACATCAAAGAAAAAATTAAAATACTTAAGCTCATTTAGACAAGTAGACAAAGGACAAAGGAAAATGAAAAGTGGGCATTGAGCAAGTAATGAATGAAATGAACTTGAAATAGAAAAAGAAACAAAAAGATGAAAATAATGGAGCTAAGGTAACCCAATCCAAAGGAGAATGTGATCATATCATATCTAACTAAGAAAAAGAGGTATGTATGGAACTGTATATTTAAATGATATATAATACATTAGTTCCTTACATAAATGTGTGCCAAAATTTCATATGTGCACATATAAGATGCATGAGAACAAATTTTTTAAAAGATTGAGTATGAGAAAAAAAATTTGTGTTGACAAAACATTGCAACATAGACCAAGCACTCTAATAGAGACCAAAGGTTATGGAAGAGATCAAGTTGTTGTGCGAGTTGGATTCCACTCAAAAAAGTACACAACATTAATGGTGAACCTAATTGATCAAACAATGAGGTATATTACAAATTTTGAATGCATTACTTCATACCTTGCATGTAAATTTTTGAAGATTTTAGAGAGATTACGAGAGTTCAAGCAACCAAAGGAGATTTCAAGGAGTGATTTGATCAAAGGATATTGAATTAGCAAAGAGCATGAATGAGTGCCAAGTTTCTAGAAAAGGAAGAACATTGAACCCTAGTTATGATCATGGAAGCTTCATTCATTGTTGGAATGAGTCAAAAGGTTGGTAAAGTTCAACCAGTGAGAATTAACACCTATCCTTCATCTAAATTTGGTACTATTCCAAAACTTAATGTAAAGGGAGACTTAATGGGTGTGTTATCCTCAATACCACCTAAATTCATTATGATACATGATGTAAGAAGTTATTACATGTGAAAAATTGAAGTAGGAGCTTGTGAAATTAGGGAAGATTAGGAGAAGTTGTGTAATGAAGGAAATTTGAAGGATGAGTTTTAGATTGTTTAAAGGAAAGGATTAACTTGAGCCCTATAATTTTTGAGAAATTTCAAAATAAAATTAATCAAAGCTATTTTGAGAAGAGTTCATGATATGAAGTGGTTAGAGAATGGACCAATGGACATCACAAAGAAAATGATACATAGAGTTACATTTTATCTAACCCTATATAAGATGAAAGCCATGTGATGTTTGAGCCTAGGAGAAGTTAAAGGGAATATAGGAGCCAAGTGAAATGGATGTCACCTATCCATTACAAATATTTCTGATCCACTCATCGAATTTTTAGTGAGAATCATTGCTCGCAATTTCTATTGATCTAGTAGATAGAATCATGAGTATCATCTTGTCGAACTACAAATGATACAATTAGTAGAAAATCCATCATCAATAAGAAAGGAAAATAATTCAATGTGTAAGTTTGGTTCCATAATTTTGTATCCAAAAGTATTTTCCTAGTATAGGTAATGTTGTATGGGAACTAGATAAACCAATTTCAAGGCAAATCAATGAGTTTATTACTCAATTGAGAGACAATTTTGATGAATTCAAGTTGAGGATGAAAAGAAGAACGAGAATTTTAGAATAATTGATCACAAAATATTAAAGTGATATATGTAAAACTTCCTTGTTGATATGTACAATGCATTTCTACAAGTTTTGAAGCCAAGGAAGGCATGGTTATAAGGCTTTGACTATGAGATAGATAGTGATGATGTAAGTGCAAATATTGGTGCACTATTTAAAGAAGAAATAGATGTTGAGGTCAAACTAGTTGGGAAATATGAGGAAGCAAAGCAAAGGAGAATAGTGGAAATCAAGATAGCTTCCATAGAGAAGAAAAGAAAGAAGATGATTAAAGACCTATAAGATAAATTAGGCATCCTAGGCAATGGTAAAGAACCAATACAACTTACACAAGGTCTTGGTGAAGATAAACAATAAGACAGTGGCTATGAGGAAGATGAAAGGGATAAAGCCCTAGTTTTTGTCATGCCACCAATCAAGAAGGCTCCAAGAAAAGAAAAGAACAAGGAAATGACATGTCCACCACCAAACAAGCCAAGGTAGTTGCTATTGCCAACCAGTCTACAAAGTAGAAAGTAGTAGAGAAACCCGAGCCAAGTGAGCCTCCAACCAGGAGAAGGGGATTTGTCAAAGGACCACCTTAGAAGAAACAAAATTCAATTGATGAGATATGCTTGTATCTAAAAAGAACAACAAGATTATCTAGATTTAGATTTTTGAAGTATGATACATTAGATGATTTTGATATAAATAAGGTAGAAGAGGTTAGGGTGAAAAATATTGAAAATAATAAACTAGCACCTAGAGAAATAGAGGATATGATACATCAAGACCTTTATGAAAGATTAAAGAAAAGGTGGCAATAGGTAGAGGAATTAGAAACATAGATAAAAACTAACACATTAGTCACAGTTATGCTTGATCTTTCATAAGATCAAATAAATACATTTTTGGAGAAATATAGAAGAAGATTTTTTCATAAGTAAAAAATGTTTTTATTGTTGTAAAATAAAGAGGAAACTGTAAAAAAGCAAGATGAGCTACTTTGGAAAAAAAAATTGGACTAACTACAAAGAAAGAAGAGATTATAAATATTGTGGACATGTATAGTAGTAGAGAAACCTCAGGTGTGTCAATTCTATGACACATGTATCACATACATGTTGACACCCTTGACACTCTCAAAGCTAAGCAGTCAAGGCTTACTTATGAAAAAGAAGATGGTGAACATGGAGAAACCAATGAAAATGAAAAGATATTTTAAGCACCTCAAATTGAGGAAAATAAAGATTCTAATAGTTTTGAACAAAGTACAATTGTTGCTATCTTGAGCATAGATGCACAAGAAGGACCAAGTTGTGTCACCACTTATCCTACTCCTAAGGAAGTGCCATGAAAGATCACCCCTTTACTAAATAGGAAGAGAGAAGAAAGAAACAATATTTCACTAGATATTAAGGTTAGTCTAGATGAAAATATTGAGATGCCATAATTTGATCTAGGAAATATCACCTTGTAGAAGAAATTTTTTCTACAATAAATTTTGAAGAAGAAAAAGAGAGAATAAGATCTTAGGAGAGAGCTAAAGTAGAAACATACACTACAAGATATAAAACATGTTTTTATTGATGCTTTTGGGATATAGAATATAGATGAAGAGACACCAATCATAGACCAACTTATAAATATAATTGATTAAGCTAGTGCTGAAAATTTTGAATCCAATGAAAAGCTAATGAATTGGTTAGCAAGAAGAATTGAGTCAAAGGTTGTGGATAAAGTGTTAATAACTATAGCTTAGTAGAAACTACTATTGTAGGAAAAAGAATAGGTAATGATGAAACTTATGTTAGAAATACAATAGGGAAAGTAAACTCTAAAGGGAGGTGGGGGTGAATTAGTCCTTCAAAAATTTATTCACTAAAACATTCACCACACATCCATCACATAATTTGGAAATAAATTGAAATACTAAACTAAGCATATTCATTCATAGCATGAAAAAATAAACATTCATCACATATAACACAAGATATTTTGTCACCTAGAAACCCTCCAATGAGAAGGTAAAATTGGGGTGGGGATGACACCCACAAATCTTCACTACTACAGTTATAAAGTGTATCCAATGAAGGTTACAATGTTTGATCATAAACTATGATCTATACTGTGAAAGGTTTGTCCTATTAAAGGCTTACAAAGATTGTTAGATATTACCTTATTAAATAATTTCAATACCTTGTTAGAAGTGTGCCTAGTTAAGGACTTCAAGTTATAATGAAGTAAGAACTCACTTAATAGATTTACACATAAGGCTAGTAGAACTTGAAACCTATTAAGGCTACTTTGTTAAGAGATTTTATTGATTCACTTGTTACAATGTCTCATACTTGATCCTTTGGTTAGCACTCCTTTTATAGATAACATATCACCTCTATCCTAATTTTTACTTGATCCTCTATAATCAAATGTATCACTTATCTTCTCACTACTTTCCTCTATTCTCTCTAGCTGATTCTGTAATATATATCTCAATTCACAAATTCTTAGTCACCATGAAAAATACTTCGTCTACATATGAAAACTTCTCTCTTCACTCCTTAACATCCTTAGAGTTTTCCTTCCTTAAGAAGACCTAGGTGACTTAGGGTTAGGTAAGAATAAATTATTGTGATTCACCCATTTTGCCACTTAGAACATCCCTTAATCCAATTGGTTGTATGCACTGTATAGAGATTCTCAATATAGATTCATTCTTATCTTCTAGAATCATAAAACAATCCTTATGTCAATCCAAAAATGGTTTATATAGAATTTTTTTCCATTACAAGCAACTATGTCCAAAATTTCTTTACTCGATACTTAAAGCTTCTAATGCTCAACATCCACTCTATCTTCAATATTGTAACTCATCTCTTAAATGACTTGGCATCCACTATTCACTCAAAATCTAAATCACTTAGTATAAACTAACTTACTTGGAAATAGAGTGAATCAACACTAACTCTTTGCTTATGACATACTAGTGCTTTACATATACTATATATACTATTTGGCTTGCATTATTTGACACTTTATGCTTGACATACACTACTAGAATATGACTAAGTGTGTGGTCACTCATATGTCAAAACCAATCTAAGATTAATAATCTCCCCCTTTGGCATGAGTGGGAAAAACACTTTATCATGTATATATATACTTAACTTAAGCATAACTTAGATAATTTGATCTTTACACAACTCACATGTAAAATTTTAAATTTTCAAAATTTTGTAAAACTAATGACTTATCAGTTATACCTCAAATCTTCGTAACTCTGCCTAAGTTGATTATTATTTTTTTTGTATATGAATTTGATACTCCTGCTGAGTAAATTTGCTTTACTAGTTTTATTTGTTCTTGTTGTACTCCCTATTTGGGTATGTTCATCATTTCTATCTCAATTCCCCTTTTTCTTCACTATCCTTCTTGTTTTCATTTTCCCCTTTTTTGACACTTATGTCCTGGGTGGTACATGAATGGTGTGTTTGTCAAAAAAAAATTAATGGACCTCCAGTATAATCTTTAGTGCTACATCCCAATTGTTGCATGCCAGCTCTAGTGATTGAATTTGTACATCTATCTCAACAAAAATTTCCACTAAGCCTTAATGATTAGAAAGATGAGCATATTTTTTCATCACATCTTCTACAATGGATAGTTCCTTGTGAAACACCTCCATGTGTGGGGTCAACATGCTTGAATATTAATCAAGGTAGCCCTGGTATTTGTATCTTGTGCATGTAATGCAACTTGTTGACCTTGAGTAGACAATAACTTCTCAAAATGAGTTTGACTATAACCAGAAGACAATAGAAGAATATTACCTATTGCCTTTAAGTCTGCTTATAGCTAGTCAATAGCCTTTTGTATTTCTTGCATGAACATGTTCACATCACAAATTTATTTATAGAGAAAATATGTTCTCTAACACCTTTTTCACATCTTCCATTTTGGTTGCTAAATCCTATAAATCTTTTCATTCACCTTTGTTAAAAATAACATCTAATAACATTCAAAAAGTTCGGTGTTTGTGTCTAGGAATGCATCACTGATCTTGTCAACCAAATTCATCAATTGATCAAGAATAAGTTTATCTGTATTAGGCTCTTGGAGGCTGAATGCATCAAGAAATATGTCTTTGATGTCATACAACACTTGTATTTTCTTGTTCTCCCTCCTTAGTAACTCTTGATTTTTCTTCCTTGTTAGAGCTTCTTGCAATACACTCATTTATTTGACAGTGATTGTTTCTAAATAAAACTTTGGAATTTCAATCACCTCATCTAGTTTGACATCTCCATAAGATGTACCTTCTCCAACCTTAGATGCATCAGGACTAGGCCGTGATGACTACAATGGTGTAGTATCTACATTTTGTCTTTGAAGAGTTTGTGATATAGAGGTTCCTACAAAGAAACCAATAAATTGGATACATGCTAAGCCCATAGAAATCCATTGAGTAATTTATATTATTAGATATATCTCATGAGGCAAAACAAAACACTTTCCAACACAAGATTGCCAATACTTCACCATTTTACATAGTCCTATTTCTATTTGAGATTTTATCATTCACAACTTTTATTTATGATAATTTCATACCAAACCATTTGGAAATTTTTTTAAAAATTATTTCTTTTAACACATATCCAAAAGTAAGAGAAATACAATAAAAATATTACACTTTATAGTATTTGTACCCATTTTTCCTGTCATAAACTAGTAACAAAACCTATAAAGCTACCTAGGGCATCAAATATATTTCACAATAAAAGACCAAATGATCCCAAACCAATTTCATATTATTAATTATTAATCCTAGTTTGCAAATAGATAAGTTGTTGAATCTTTCAATCCATATATGTTATTTGGCACATACTATTTCTAATGCTCAATCAAAACTATTTTTCATTCTATTGCTCAACTTGGATTGTACTTGGACCCTTTTGTATAACTCCTAATCAATGTGCTCTATGTGCTCACATTCACTAGGCTTGACATGTACTAAAAATAATTAGTGATTAAATACTTTTTGGGCTCCTATAGAGCTTAGCATATAAATGATTATTTACAAGTCTTTATATGACTTGGCCTATATAGAGCAGCTCAATCGTAGTGATGACCGACTGAATCTTCCTTATATATACCTAAGTGTTTAACACTAATCAACAAAAAGACTTAAAGATACCAACAATTATATACACATGCATTATCTACAAAGTGTATTGCACCTTCTTCAATTCATACTAGATTTAGCCTCATCAAACCTTTCCATGCAAGTAAGTTTTCTTTCTTTAATCTTGGAAGCTCCTTTTTGTACATTATGATCTTTATCATTAATTACTTTTAAAGGTTTCCCTACAAGTACCAATGCTCTGATACCAATTTTAAAAATGTTTATAATAAATGAGAGGGGGTGAATCAGTTATCTAAGGTCTAGATGTGCCAATTGAACAAACAAACACTTAAACAACTTCAGATTTTAACATTCAATAGCTCTATCTCTATCGTAAACTTTTTGTTAACATAAAATAGTATTCCACAATCCTAAATATAATAGACTTGCAAAATGTAATCATTAAATGTCAATAACCACATATACTATCCACACAAGTTTGAAACTAGGATTTAGCATGGAAACCCAATTTGAGAAAGACCACTAGTAACATGTCACCAATCTTTTCACTCTTTTGAAGTATGCTTTGTTAAGAGCCAACCCTATTAAATGTTAAAACATACACTATTAAATGTGAGCTTTTTATAGGATCTAATCACCCTGTTAGGAGTGCCTTGTTAAAGAAATTTAGAACATTCCATTAGAATGCCACCTAGATTAAAAGATTTACATATGACTATTAGCTCAACCTTGATTAAATGATTCCAAATAATGATACATTGGCTAGAAAGTAACAACAGGTTTTGATCTATCATGTACAATTCACTTTGCAAATTTAGATCTTAGTTTGGCTCATAGGTTGATCCACTTTTAGGCCTTCATTTTAATCTTAGTCTCTGATTCTCTTGGCTACCCTTCAAGCAATCGCACACTTCCTCTGCTCAACTATTCCCAGCATTCTTCTTAAGTTCATGAGTTAATAGCATCAACTGCTTCTCCAACCATCAAAAACTCTCCAACATTAACCCTTGTACCTCATTAAATAGGTAATGCTAGCCTTTTTCCATTTATACACCACTATAGATATTAGGGTTACAATCATATTCAACACATAGAATGAATATGTTCACCTTCTTGTTCATCCTCTTCCTTTCTATAAACTTCTTCATGAATCCTTAAATAGAAACGCGCTAACATGGTTTCCCTTAATTTAAATGTTCCATGTCATCCATCCTTATCTTCAACATACTTTCCATATTCCAAGAAATCAACTCTATTCACTAGGAATTATGATTTCTCATAAACTATCAAAATATTGTTCCTCAACCAACACTATGATATGATAATCAATCATCAATTGGTTATTCAGTGGGTAAAAGCACAAACCTATGTCACCCTTTTACAAAGAAAAAAACTAATAAAAGTATAAGTGTTCACCTTCGATGACAGAAAACTGGTATTATTATTTAGAATTTGAAAATAAAGTAAACTAATGAAATGTGTAGAAATTGATGAAGTTTGGGATCATAATTATATTATAGATAACATATGTAGCTGGAACAATCAAAAATAAAAATTGGCTTTAGACCTATATTTCCTCTTTTATAGCAATTCAAATTTCAACATATTTAAATCAATAGTTTTCATCTCCCACCACATTTTTCAAAATAAATGTATTCCAACCAAAAGAAAAGTTATAGATTCTGGAAGAGGACTCTCTCTTCTAGAATGGCATATAATTTTAAAATTATTTTGATATAATTTAATATTTTTTTCTTTCTCAAAATCAACATCTTCTCGAGTGTTAAAACATGTACTTTTAGAATTTTTGAATTACAATATACTATATCTAATTAAAACACTACAAACTCTATATGATAATATTCATGACTTCGAGCTCTATAAAATCATCTTTATATGTTATTAAAAAACATAATTAAAAAAAATAAGAGTTATTAAAACATTAGTTTTATGAAATAATTTTATTTCTTTAGTAATTGGATAGTAACTAGAATAAAACATGCATTTAGTAGATATTTCCAATTGGAAAATTGTGAGACCATATATAACTTAGCTAGAATAAAATTATCAAGATCACGTGTTTGAACAAAATTGGTTTTTAGATAGAAATACTTAAATTCAATTGTTCTAATAAGTCAACCTAAATGGTGACACAACTTTTTACTTTTACCCCAGTCCCTACTATATTTTTCTCTTCGTACATATAATATCACTTGGTCAATACTACTAGGGTATGTGCAGGATCATGGTCAACCAAACTATGGCCTTAAGTGGCAGTGAAAAACTAGCAAATCAGGGTTATGTCAACTTGACACATAATTTTAAAGTGGTTCTAGACTTTATATCAAAAAGTTGTAAGAAAATAATCTGTAGGAAATTCAATATAGTTTCTAAACTACTAGGCCTTATCTGGAGAAAAAAATATTTGATTGGTCAAAAGTTTGGATTTTAATGTAGTAATACAACAATTTAATGGTGAAAATAAAAAGTAGATGTATGTCTAACCACCTTAATCAAAATCAAACGATAATATTTTTTTAATATAATTATAGATATAAAAAGTAGACTCATGCCCAAATGTGACACATATTATTGGGTATTTTTATTCCAAATAAATAGTTAAATATGAATTTTCTACTAAAAAATTTTTGAAAAAAAATCCTGTGTCTAAGCACCTTAACTAGTTGAAAATTTTACCAAATTTATTTCTTTTTTTTCCTTATACTAGGTGAAGCATAGAATGTGACATAACTTTTAGATTTAAAAAATGTTATACCATTTGAAAGTTATAGCTATTTTTGAATCAGTATGCCAATCAACACTTTACAATAATCTTCATTGAAAATTAACTAATAAATACTTATTGAACTTAGAATTTGATAGCAATTATATTAATGGAATATCGAAAGTGTTAAAAAACACCCTTTTTGTTTCATTCAATTTCAATGAAAATAACATTGTCAGATGGTTACTTGAAGTCTAAGTGTCAGTGAAATCCTTCTCAAACACATTCTTTGGGTTGACCAAATAGGCTTGGTAAAAAATGAGCCTAATCAAATACCCGAAATAAAATCAGGTATCTGTTCTATAATAAGATAACCAATATGAAATTAGGTATCTAATCAGTGAGAGATTTTTCAATTGCAATTTTGGAGGGAAAATTAAGAGGAAATATTTTCCAATTGCAATTTTGGAGGGAGGGAAATTTGAGAGAAAAGAAATTTTCCAATTGCAATTTTGGAGAGAAATTTGAGAGGGAGACTTTAGAGTGTTTTAAAGTGAAATTTATTTGGGGGAAGTGTGGAGATTAATATTATTATTACATATGATTATGATTATAATTATTAACTATTATTATTATATATAATTATAATTATAATTATATATAGTAATATGTATAATTATTATTATTAAATATAATAATAATTATTATAACTAAATATAATATAGTAATATATATGATAAATATTATTATTAAATATATATAGTAATATTATATGACTAATATTATATATAATAATATATATGGTTATTATTATTATTAAATCAATAATCTAGTAACATATATAATTATTATTGTTATATAATCTAGTAATATATTAATATTATATTAAAATATATAATATTATATTATTATTATTAAATATAATATTGTCATGAAATGCATTGAAAGGGGTCATAGGTTAATGACCCCTTTGGATGCATTTCATGACAACATATGTCCCTAGGGCCCCTAGTGACCCCTCTCGATCCATTAGAACCAACCACATGCATGCATAAGTTGTCATGAAATGCATTGAGAGGGGTCATAGGTTAACCTATGACCCCTCTTGATGCATTAGAACCACCCAAATGCATCCCTAGGGAGCCTAGGGACCCTAGGGACATATGTCATTGTTGAAATGCATCAAGACGGGTTGTAGGTTAACCTATGATCAATCTCAATGCATTAATACCAACCACATGTGTCCCTAGGGGTCTTGTGGCCCCTAGGGACATATGTTGTTAGGAAATACATTGAGACAGGTCATAGGTTAACCTATGACCACTCTTGATGCATAAGAACCAACAAAATGTGTCCCTAGCAGTCCAAGGGCCCCTAGGGATATGTACATTGTCACGAAATACATCAAGAGGGGTCATAGGTTAACCTATAACCCCTTCCAATGCAATAGAACCAGCCACATGCATCCTTAGGGGTCCTAGGGCCCCTAAGGACATACAATGTCATGAAATGCATCGAGAGGTGTCATAGGTTAACCTATGACCCCTCTCAATACAATAGAGCCAACGATATGCATCTCTAGGGGTTGTAGGGCCCCTAGGGACATATGTTGTCATGAAATGCATCGAGAGAACTTATGAGCTCTCTAAATGCATTAAAACCAACCACATGCATCCCTAGGGGTTCTAGGGTCCCTAGCGACATACGTTGTCATGAAATGTGTCAAGAGGGGTCATAGGTTAACCTATTACCCCTCTCAACACATTGGAACCAACCACATGCATCCCTAGGGGTCATAGGGCCCCTAGGGAGATACATTGTCATAAAATGTGTTGAGAAGGGTCAGAGGTTAACATATGACCCCTCTCGATGCATTGGAACCAACCAAATGTGTCCTTAGGGGTCCTAGAGCCTGTAGGGACATACATTATCGTGAAATATGTTGAGAGGGGTCATAAGTTAACCTAGGACCCCTCTCGATGGATTAGAACCAACCACATGGATCCCTAGGGGTCTAAGGCCCCTAGGGACATAGGTTTTAATGAAGTGTGTCGAGACCTATGACCCCTATTGACACATTGGAGCCAACCAAATGTGTCCCTAGGGTTCCTAGGGCCCCTGGGGATATATAAAGTCATGAAATGCATCGAGAGGGGTTATAGGCTAACCTATGACCCCTCTCGGCATAATAGCCTATGACCCCTCTCAGCATATTAGAACCAACCACATGTGTCCCTAGGGGTCCTAGGGCCCATAGGGAGATATGTTGTCGTGGAATATGTCAAGAGGGTCTATCAATGCATTACAACCAAGAAAATGCATCCCTAGGGTTCCTAGGGCCCCTAAGGACATGCATTGTCATGAGATGCATCAAGAGGGGTCATAGGTTAACCTATAACCCCTCTCAATGCATCAGAACCAACCACATGCATCCTGAGGAGTCTTAGGGACCCTAGGGACATAGATTGTCATCAAACACATCAAGAGGGGCCATAGGTTAACATATGACCCCTCTTGATACATTGGAACCAACCAGATGAGTCGCTTGGGGTCCAAGGGCCCCTAGGGACATACGCTATTATGAAATACATTGAGACGGATCATACGTCAACCTTTGACCCCTCTCGATGCATTAGAACCAACCACATGCATCCTTAGGGGTCTTAGGGCCCCTAGGGACATATGTTGTCATCAAATAAATTGAGAGGGGTCATAGGTTGACCTATCACCCCTCTCGATGCATTAGAACCAATCACATGCATGCCTAGGGGTCATAGGGCCTCTAAGGACATATGTTGTCATGAATTGCATCAATAGGGGTCATAGGTTAACCTATGACCCTTCTCGACACATTGGAACCAACCAAATGCATCCTTAGGGGCATTAGGACCCCTAGGGACATAAGTTGTCATGAAATACGTCGAGAGAGGACATATGTAACCTATGACCCCTCTCGATGTATTAAAACCAATCGTATGTGTCTGTAGGAGTCCTAGGGCCCCTAGGGATATAGGTTGTCATGAAATGCATTAGGAGGGGTCATGGGTTAACCTATGACCCCTCTCGATGCATTGGAACCAACGACATGTGTCCTTAGGGGTCCTAGGGGCCCTAGGGACATACCTTTTCATGAAATGCATTGAGAGGGGTCATAGATTAACCTATAACACCTCTCGATGCATTAGAGCCAACCACATTCATCCTTAGTGGTCCTAGAGCCCTTAGGGACATATGTTGTCATGAAATGCATCAAGAGGTGTCATAGGTTAACCTATGACCCCTCTCAACACATTGGAACCAACCGCATGTGTCCCTAGGGGGTTGTAGGGACCCTAGGGACATATGTTGTCATGAAATGCATCAAGAATGGTCATAGGTTAACCGATAACCACTCTCATTGCATTGGAACCAATTGAATGCATCCCTAGGGGTCCTATGGCCCCTAGGGACATATGTTCTGATTAAATGTGTTGAGAGGGGTCATAGGTTAACCTATGTCCCCTCTCGATGCATTAGAACCAACCACATGCATCCCTAGGGGGTTCTAGGGCCCCTAGGAACATAGGTTGTGAAAAAATATGTTTAGAGGGGTTAGAGGTCAACCTATGACCCCTGTCAACACATTGGAAGCAACCAACTATGTCCTTATTGGTCCTAGGGCCCCTGTGGACATACATTGTCCTCTAATACATCGAAAGTGGTCATAAGTTAACTTATGACCCCTCTCAATGCATTGGAATCAATTAAATGTGTCCCTAGGGCTCCTAGGGCTAGTGGGGATATATATTGTAATGAAATAAATCGAGAGGGGTCATAAGCTAACTTATGACCCCTCTCCACACATTGGAACCAACCAAATGCAACTCTATGGGCCCTAGGACCCCTAGGGATATAGGTTGTCTTGAAATGCGTTGAGAGGGGTCATAGGTTAACCTATGACCCCTCTCAATGCATTATAACCAACCACATGCATCCCTAGGGGTCCTAGGACCCCTAGGGAGATAATTTATCGTGAAATGTATCAAGAGAACCAACCACATGTGTCCCTAGGGGTCCTAGGGCCCCTAGGGACATGCGTTTTCATGAAATGCTTCTTTGGATGCATTAGAACCAACCAGATGCATACCTAGGGGCCCTAGGACCCCTAGGAACATAGGTTGTCATAAAATGTGTCAAGAGCATCTTGACACATTAAAAATAACCACATGCTTCCCTAGGGGTCCTAGGGCCCCTATGGACATACACTATCTTGAAATGCATCGAGATGTGTCATAGGTTCTCGATGCATTGGAACCAACTAGATGTGTCCTTAGGGGTCCTAGGGCCCCTATGGTCATATGCTTTCATGAAATGCATCAATAGGGGTCATAGGTTAACCTATGACCCCTCCCGATGCATTTTAGAACCAACCAAATGAATCATAGGTCATAATAATAATAATAATAACATATATTAATAACATATATAATATATTACATTATTGTATTTAATATTAATATAGTAAAAATAATATAAATATAATATTAATCTATATATTATAATTATAATATATATACTATTATTGTAATATATATATTTTTATTATTATATATATCATTAATATATGTATATTATAATATAATTATAATATATATATTATTATTATATTTATAGATTATAATAATAATAACATATAATATTATAATTAACAATGATAGGTCATAATAATCTACAATACATAAAAATAATCCTAAGTAATATTACTCATCATACATTCCCCTTAATTCCCTCCAAAATTTTGGCATCAATATCAAATATTCGATCAAAAATCATATATTATCGAATATCCAATTTTATATCAAATATCCGATAATATTGGGTGTCTGATATCAAATCGGATACCTGATAAGGGTTGGGGGCCTACTTTCTAGGTTTGGTACCAAGATGCGTGAAGAATAGTCAGAGCAGATTTTGAAACACTTTTAGACATTTTCAAACTCTATTTTTTTCACATCACCACTTTTTGGCACACCATGATCCTACACATACCCACCACTTTGTCGACACTATTTTTTCTCGATACATACTAAGGCCTGGTAGACACTAGAATCACTTGACATATACTTTACATTTCTTAATCGTCTACTTTATTTCTCAATTAAGCCTACACATTTGGTCTATCTTTGATCTCTTCTTCAAGGATTCAATGCAATTATCTTTTCCACTTGCAACATGATTTTAAACAATCACTTTATCTTGTCAATATCTCATTAATCAAGTGTCCATTTGTAATTTTTCTCTTCATAACTCTACCTTTCCTCAAGGTCCTTTTTCCATGACCAATTTCTCAAATCATCTTCATTAGTCAAATAGATACGACACTGATGGAGACACAACCCAACAACCAGAATAGACACAATAGAAAGGGGAAATTATATTAACTGAGAAAATAAGCTGGTACAAACAGTGCAGAGAAAATAAACTCAAACATGCCCTGTGGGCTTACAATAGCATAAATCTGGAGAATATTTCTCCTTTTAGCACCTCCTCTCAAGCTCCAATCCGGACTGCCTTTGACAATGCCAGAAATCTCCTTAAATAGACCCCGAAGGGTTAAGGACTAGGAGTACATTCTAGAAAGTGCTAGTAGGCATCCACCAACAAAGTAGAAAGTTTTGGAAGCTGCGTTAGAAGTCGGTGCAATTCTAGAAGAATCCAAAAACGGTAGCCGAACTTTCAGGAGGCATAACTTTTGAACCGTAACTCCGATTGACGAACTGTTTACATTTTCGGAAAGATCTCGAAGCACTCTATAGCCCTATGGACCAGCTTTGCTCGTCCCCCATTTTTCGACCCTTTTCGAGGTCATTTAATGCCCCAAACCTGACTTTGAAGCATTCTTAAGGGGTCTCCAAAACCCGAAAAACTGCAATAACTTTCAAACCGTGGGGCCTTTTGACCTGATTCTTTTTCTGGAATGCTCTAAATCTCAATTACATTCATCTAGCCAAGTTGCACCTTCTAGGTCACCAAAATGATGGTCAAATTGCATGCTCCTATTTTTTTGGGATTTTTAAATGCACTGATAGTTGAACTATGAGAGTTGGAACCTTTATTTGAGCCAAATGGGTATCCAAAAATGTAAAGACATAAAATAGAAACTAAGTCTAAGTACATTTTTTTGGGTGACACAGGATTGCCCTTATACCTCTGGATGCTCCTGCATCAGACACCCAGGGTAGATTGAAAAGTGACCCTGTCACTTTATGGATGGTAGAGGAAATCCCAAATGGGAAACCTCAGATGCTGAAATCCAAGTTGAGTCCTCGATTGGCCGTCCTTTCCATTTGACCAAATACTCTTCATACTGTCTGTTTCTGGTACTCCTACCCACACGATGATCTAGAATGTCTTCTATCTCCTCCTTCTTAGAAGCAGGAATTGGACACGGCTCTAAAACCAGCTCCTCATCTGCACCATCATCATGATACTCTGTCAAATCTGCAATGTTGAAAATGGGAGAAATGTGAATACCATCTGGCAGCTCCACCTCATATGCATTTCCTGAGTTATGTTTCTTCAAAATTTTGCAGGGGCCAAATTTCTTCATTTTCAGCTTGTTGTAGGTACCAACTGGAAATATTTCTTTTCGTAAGTGCACCATGACAAGATCCCCTACTTGGAATTCCTTATGTCTTCTCCTTGCATCAGCCCTAGCTTTATACTCTTGATTCATCTTGATAATGTGTGCTTGAACCTCCTCATGTAGACGCTTGATGTGTTCAGCAAATTCCTCAGCTTCAGCACTTGTTCTCTCCCCTTGTTCTATCTTCCTCAATTCTGGTGCAGTCCTTGGGCTATTTCCATATACAATTTGAAATGGTGATTTTCCAGTACTCCTATTTACAGAGTTATTATAAGCAAACTCTGCCTGTGGTAGAATCAAATCCCATCCCTTGGGCTTATCTCCAACTAAACATCTCAGCAAATTGCCCAGACTTCTATTTACCACTTCTGTTTGGCCATCAGTCTTTGGGTGATGCGTGGAACTGAATTTCAAGTCTGTTCTCAACTTCTTCCACAATGTCCTCCAGAAATACCCCACAAATTTAGTATCTCGGTCAGAAACTATACTCCTTGGAAGACCATGTAGTCTTACCACCTCTTTGAAAAACAAGTCTGCAATATGGACAACATCATGAGTTTTGTGGCATGGAATGAAATGTGCCATTTTGGAGAACCTATCAACCACCACGAATAATGAGTCATTACCCCTTTGGGTCCTTGGAAATCCAAGAACAAAATCCATACTTATGTCCTCCCATGGCCTTGATGGAACAGGCAATGGCTGATATAGGCCAGTATTTTGACTAAACCCCTTGGCCACTTGACAAACCTGGCAACTCTGTACAAACTTCTTCACATCCTGTGTAATTTGAGGCCAAAAATAATGTTCTCTAAGAATGGCAATGGTCTTATCCCGACCAAAATGTCCTGCCATCCCTCCACTGTTTTTCTCCTTAATCAGATTTTCCCTCATGGAACTCCTTGGAATGCACAATTGACTACCTTTGAACAACATGCCATCCTGAATCAAATAGTCTAACCACTTGGTTCTATCTACAGCAACAGGTTCTTTACAAGCTTTCCATGCTTCAGCAAAATCAGGATCCTCAGGGTACAAATTCTTGAGTTCATCAAACCCAACTACTTCAACCTGCATTGTTGTAAGCAACAGTTGTCTCCTACTTAATGCATCTGCAACCCTGTTAGATTTTCCACTTCTATGCTTCAACACAAATGTATAACTCTGCAAGAATTCTACCCACTTCATATGTCTCTGATTCAACTTACCTTGTCTATTTAGGTACTGTAATGCCTGATGATCAGTATACAAAACAAATTCCTTTGGCAACAAATAATGCCTCCATTTCTTTAAGGCCTGAACTATCGCATAGAACTCTTGATCATAAACAGAATACTTCTTCTTTGCATCATTCAATTTTTCACTAAAATATGCAATAGGCTTACCTTCTTGGCTTAATACAGCCCCAATAGCGCTACCACTAGCATCACAGTCCACCTGGAATACTTTTCTGAAATTTGGAAGTGCCAACACAGGCTGTTCAGTCACCTTCTTCTTCAGCAATTCAAAACTTCTCGCGGCTGCTGCAGTCCATTTGAACTCTTTTCTATCCCCTCTTATTGTATCAGTTAGAGGTGCACATATGCCACTAAAATTCTTAATAAACTTTCTGTAAAAACTAACCAGACCATGAAATGATCTTACCTCAGTAGCAGACCTTGGAGTAGGCCATTCCAAGATGGCTTTTACCTTCTCTGGATCCATTTTGAGACCTTCAGGTGATATAACAAATCCCAAATAGACTAACTCCCTTTTGCAAAGACACGCTTCTTTAGATTAATTAACAGTTTCTCTTCCCTTAGCCGTTCAAGGACACTACGAATATGCAGTAAATGTTCTTCCAAAGTCTTGCTGAAAATTAAAATATCATCCAAATAGACAATAACAAATTTTCCCAAGAACTTCTTAAGTACCTCATTCATGAGCCGCATGAAGGTGCTTGGGGCGTTTGTCAATCCAAAGGGCATGACTAACCACTCATAAAGACCCTCCTTGGTCTTGAAGGCTGTTTTCCACTCATCTCCTTCTCGAATCCGTATCTAATGATAGCCACTCTTCAGATCTATCTTTGTGAAGTACTCAGCTCCACTCAAGCAGTCCATAAGATCATCCATCCTTGGCAAAGGAAATTGGTACTTGATGGTTATCCTATTTATAGCTCGGGAATCTATACACATCCTCCACTCTCCATCCTTTTTTGGTGCGAGTACTGCAGGTACTGCACATGGACTCAGGCTCTCTCAAATCAAGCCCTTCCTCAACAGCTCCTGAACCTGTCTATTTAGCTCCTCTGTTTTAGTAGGAGTCATCCTGTGAGCAGCCTTGTTAGGCAAACTAGCTCCTGGAATCAGATCTATTTGATGACTGATTTGCCTTACTGGTGGCAATCCATCTGGAACATTATCAGAGATAATATCTCCAAATTCTCCTAGTAAATCTGAAACTTCAAATGGTATTTCACTACTACCTTCTTTATCTTTCCTAGGAATCAAAGCATAGCACATGCGCTGATGTTTCATGCCATCTAAAAACTTCCTTCCATCAACAAGACAAATCCTAGCACTGCTACATACCTTTTCACCTTCCTTTTTCATGGGCTTTAATTTGTGGTGAACTCCATCCTTTGTCAGAGAGTATGTGTTTGCATGTCCATCATGTATTGCATGTCTATCAAACTGCCATGGTCTACCCAACAATAGATGGCAAACATCCATCGAAATAACATCACAAAGAACTTCATCATGGTAACTCCCAATTTTGAATTTTACTAAACATTGTTCACTTACCAGGACCTTATGATCATCTTTTACCCAAGAAATCCGATAGGGCTGGGGATGTTTCTCCCTCTTGAGCTTCAGCTTAGAGACCATCTCTTTGGATACCAAGTTATCAGTGCTACCACCATCAATGATCACATCACAACATTTATCCTCACACTTGCATCTGGTACAGAACAAACTCCTCCGTTGTCCTGGTTCATTTTCACCACTTAGTAGGACTCTTTCATTTACCAAGGTCTCTCCTCTTTCTGCATCCTCTGAATGTGATGATTGTGCATCCTCATCCACATGAGCAACCCTAGCTTGGCCCTCAGCTCTCATATCTGTCCTTCCTTGTCATTGAGGGCATTCAAAGGCACGATGAGCTTCTTCATTGCAATGGAAATAGGTACCACGGAAGCCTCCTCTTCCTTGTCCACGTCCTCTACCTCTTCCTCTTTGATTTCCAAAGTCTTGATCACGGGAGCGGTTGAAACCCTCATTCCTCTGGTTCCTGCTAGTACCCTCATCTTCATTTTTCTTTTAAGTTTCATTGTGGCCTCCAGATGATCTACCGCTTCCCCTTCCTCCTTGACCGCGCCCTCTTTGTCTTCCTTCAAACCTTTTACTCAGCTTCTCTTCAACTCGTAGGGCAAACTGGTATGCTTCTTCAACGCTGGTCATTCTTACCAGACTTAATTTCTCCTGGATGCTAGGTCGTAACCCACTGATATAACGAGCAACCTTCTCCTTATTTGCTTCTGCATGCCCCGCTCTAATCAGGAGTCGGTAAAACTCCTCTGTATATTCTTGGACTGATCTTCCTGCTTGCTTTAACCCATGCATCTTCTTAAACAGATCAAGCTCGTAGTCCACAGGAATGAACTGCTTCTTCAATTTGTCCACCATGCGATCCCATCTTGTGATCTTCTCCTTTCCTCTTCTAAGTCTTTCCAGTTGAACCTCTTGCCACCAGATTTTGGCATGGCCTTTTAGTTTGGCCTTTGCAAACTTAACCCTATCTGGGTCCCTTATATCCTCATACTCAAAGTATTCATCTAGTTCATTGATCCAGTCGATCAACTCATCTGGTTTCAAATTTCCTGAAAATATACCCACTTCAATTGTAGGTCTTTTCCCAAACCTAGTAATGGCCCTAAAAAGCATTTCCTCTACAGGATTCAAAACTTCCCCTTCAACTTCCATTACTTCTTCTTCATTGTCATCCTCACTATTGTCATCTGCGGCAATATTTGCTCCTCTACGAAGCTCCTCTTGCAATGCTTGTACCTATCTCTGGAGGGCTCTAACCTCCTCAGGATCAATAGCTCTGGCCCTTCCACCATGCTCTCTTCGTGGAGGCATCTTCTAACTCGAACCCACAACCACACAGTCCTGGTGCAAACTGCCTCACAGTCGGCGCTCTGTCTACACACTCAGGAAAACCCGCTCTGATACCACTTGATGGAGACACAACCCAACAACCAGAATAAACACAATAGAAAGGGGAAATTATATTAACTGAGAAAATAAGCTGGTACAAACAGTGCAGAGAAAATAAACTCAAACATGCCCTGTGGGCTTACAATAGCATAAATCTAGAGAATATTTCTCCTTTTAGCACCTCCTCTCAAGCTCCAATCCGAACTGCCTTTGACAATGCCAGAAATCTCCTTAAATAGACCCCGGAGGGTTAAGGACTAGGAGTACATTCTAGAAAGTGCTAGTAGGCATCCACCGACAAAATAGAAGGTTCTGGAAGCTGCGTTAGAAGTCGGTGCAATTCTAGAAGAATCCAAAAACGGTAGCCGAACTTCCAGGAGGCATAACTTTTGAACCGTAACTCCGATTGACGAACCGTTTACATTTTTGGAAAGCTCTCGAAGTGCTCTATAGCCCTATGGACAAGCTTCACTCATCCCCCATTTTTCGACCCTTTTCGAGGTCATTTAATGCCCCAAACCTGACTTTGAAGCATTCTTAAGGGGTCTCCAAAACCCGAAAAACTGCAATAACTTTCAAACCGTGGGGCCTTTTGACCTGATTCTTTTTCTGGAATGCTCTAAATCTCAATTACATTCATCTAGCCAAGTTGCACCTTCTAGGTCACCAAAATGATGGTCAAATTGCATGCTCCTATTTTTTCGGGATTTTTAAATGCACTGATAGTTGAACTATGAGAGTTGGAACCTTTATTTGAGCCAAATGGGTATCCAAAAATGTAAAGACATAAAATAGAAACTAAGTCTAAGTACATTTTTTTGGGTGACACAGGATTGCCCTTATACCTCTGGATGCTCCTGCATCAGACACTCAGATCAGATAGTAAACTATCTCATTAATAATTTTTGACATCATCGACAATATAATAATTGTTCCAATTGTAGTTTCCAATAGATCTAATGTCTTTATCTTTAGTATTTCATATTTTACTAATATTTAAAGTTGACCAAATTCTAATTTGAAAATACATATCTTTTGATGCATGTACCTTACTATATATTTGGCCCATTTAATAATTTTTTTTATGATTGAATGTGGACTCAAATATGGGGATCATAGTTATTTTTCAACAAAAAAATTCTCTTGCTATTTTTCCATGAATATCCAACATAGAGGTTTATTTTGGATAATGAACCTCTTTTAAATTCAAGTCAAAAGATGTATACCTAAAAAATTCAAAATACATCAAATCATAGGCATTAGAAAGCTCATTCCAAGTACTTGTGTCATGGAAATGATACATCTCAATATTCCATCTGAACTTATTAATTTAGTCGACAAGCCATGAAATCACCTAAGAAATCTTATGGCCTTTGTAAAAAAAATCTTTTTTGGTGGTTTCAATAGAAACTAACATTCTATTGAAACTCTTTTCAAAGCCTGAATCAAAATCCCTTTTAGGTAGTTTTGATCAAAACTATCTAGCCCAGTTAACCATGGGTTAAATGATAAATAGATAGTTTGAATCAAAACTACCTATGTAGTTTCAGTCGAAACCAAAGTTGGCCTTTTTGGAATTAAAATAAATAAATTTGCTTCCCAATTAAATAAACAATGAATTATTTCACTTTAAAATCAAAATTAATCACATAATTAACACTTCAATTGTAAGGAAATAAATTCAGCTTGTCTTTCTCTAAATTTTGCAATAAACATTTTGAAGGGAAAATAAAATAAATAGCAAGTTAGCCTACATGAAATAGAATAGAGGAAAAACAAGAAGAAAATTATCAACAAGGTTGTGTCAGATGCCATGGAAGGAGGAAAGGCACACATGTATAATATTTTTTCCAATACATTTCTTTTATAGTGTACAATCTATTTCTAGTGTTTTATATATTAAGATTAGGGCTTATTATATTAGGAGTATGGTTTAGCAATTAGGTTTATTATTATTTTAGGTACCACCATGTTTGGAGTTAGTGTTTATCATTTTAAATATATATGTTTAATTTTATGGGAAGTAAATAACCTAATTTAGATTTATGGTTAGGGTCCATTTAATTTATGTGAGGGTCAATAATTTAGTTAAAAGTTTTAGGTTAGGGTTGAATTTAGTGTATAAAGTTAAGATTCAAAGTGGTTTAATGATTAAAATACTTACATTTAAACATGTACATGTGTTGAATGTACTAAAAAAGGACAACTTACCAAGGTTGGAGAATGGTCATCCCAACCTCAAATAGTTACAAACATCTCCTAAAAGTACAATCTCTCTCTAGATTTCTAGGCAAGCTTTATAACTTTAATTTCTAATTTTAGAGGCCTTTCCCCTTACAAGTATTATTTTAATTTGTTATTGTGTGTGCAATAGTCAGTGATCAAAATGGTGGGTAGGAAGAAATTGAAGTTGAAGAAATGGATATTGAAGAAGGTTCATTACAAGGTCAAACAAGTATGTTCATCGAGCTCCTTAGTTCATTGTGTTAGAATATTCAAAATAATTGAGAGGGGAGGGGGGTGAATAAATTCTCCAATGTCCAAATATACCAATTGAACAAACAAACATTTAACTAATTTTAGATCTTATCATTTCATTTCTTAGCCTCTACTATAAAGTATTTGCAACATTAACTAGCTGTCCACTATTCTTAAAATAACAAACTTGCACAATGCAAACTTAAATCAATAGAGCATCACAATAACATCCACACAAGTTTGACGCTGGGATTTTATATGGAAACCCAATTTGGGAAAAACCACCAATAACATGTCACCAATTTTCTCACTTCTAAAGTGATCTCTGTTAGGAGCCAACCCAGTTAAAACTTACAATACAAATTGTTAAAGATGTCCTTGTTAAAGGATGTAATCACCCTATTAGAAGTGGCCTTGTTAGAGGACTTTAAAACATTCCATTAGAATGTCACATGGTTAAATTATTTACACACACACTGTTAGGTCCTTATGACTATTAGCTCAACCTTTATTAAAGGATTTCAAATATTGTTTACATTGGTTAGAAAGTAACAATAGGTTTGATCTATTTAGTAAAACTTACTTTGCATATTTAGATCTTTGGTCAACTCCAAATAATCATTCATTGTCTAGCCTCCATTATCATCTTAATCTCAGATCCACTTGGTAACCCTTCAAGAAATATCCCTTCACTTCATCTCAACTTAATTAAGCCTTATGCTTAGATTTAGAAGTGAAAAACATTAGTAACATCTCCAACTTTGTGGAACTCCTTGAAATGCATACAACTTCTCTACACTATACTTTCTTCCACGCATGCTCAAAGTTCACCTCTATACTTCTTTAAATAGGTAGTTCTAATATTTTTCCCCTTAATCAACATCATACTTCATAGGGTTCACAATTTTATGCATTAGATATAATGTATCTAATCCCCATTATGTTTATCTCTTCTTTTCTAGAAGCTTATCCTTGAATTGATCTCTTGGATCATTTACCTAATCCTCTCCTAAAATTGAATGATCCAACCCATCGATCCTTATCTTTAATGCATTTTTTTTTGGAATTACAATAGGAAAGGTAAACTATGAGAGGTGGGGAGGGGGGCTGGCGGGGGGGAGGGGTGGGGTGGGGGGGGGGGGGAAGGTGTGGGGTGGTGAATCAGTGCTTTAAACTTTAACCTATAAAACATTCACCACACATTCATCTCACATATTCAATAGGTAAATTGAAATACCATGTAAAGGATATACATCTAAAGCATGCAAACAAGTAAGAATTCACACATACACAACACAAGATATGATTACCCAGAAACCCTCCAATGAGAGGGTAAAATTGGGGTGGGGATGACAACCACAAATCTTCACTACTACAATAACAAAGTGTATCTGATGACGGTTACAATATTTGATCATGAAACATGATCTACCCTATGAAAGGTCCATCATGTTAAAAACTTATAAGGATTGTTAGGTCTTACCCTATTAAAGTAATTCAACACCCTATTAGAAGTGTGCCTGGTTAAAGTACTTCAACTCACAATTAAGTAATCATCTTGTTAGAGGATTTTAGCACAACCTGTTAGGGCTACTCTATTAAGATATTTAACTAATTCACCTATAAGAATCTCTCAGCAATGATCTTGTGATTAGCACTCTGTTGCTTAATGATAGATCACCTCCATAATATTGTGTACTTGATCCTTCTTGATTAGATGTCTCTCTTCTATTCACTATTTCCTTCTTCTATTCTCCTTTAACTGATTCTGCAATGTAATTCAAAACATAATTCATTGGTCACCATGAATGTGCTGGTTTGCACATGTAAAAATCTCCTTGATCATTCATTCATTCCCTTTCCATTCATATAAAGTGTAGGGTTTTCCCTCCTTCAAAAGACCTAGGTGACTTAGAGTTAGGTATGAATCAACGATGGAGATTCATCTATATTACTACTTAAATCTTCCCTTTACTTGATTGGATGCATATAATACATAGGGATTCCCACTTAAGATTCATCGTTATCACCAAAATATTGTAATTCAATCCTTAAGTCAGCCCAAAAATGGTTTACATAGTAGTTTGTGCCACTACCAAAAACTATGACAAAATTGTGTTACTCGATATCTGAAGTTCCTAGTGCTCGGAACTAACTATGACTTCAATGATGTAACTTGACATCTGAATGACTTGATATGCACTAGTTTCTTGGCTCCTAAATCATGTGGCACATACTATCTTCTCAGCACATAAATGACTCAGCATGTGGGTGACTCATCAATCATTGTTTACTCGACATGCTCTAACTTATATGTTGTGCTCGGCATATATTACTTGTTCAACATGAACTAAGTAAATGACTTAAGTGTATAGATACTCGTCAAAACCAATCTAAGATTAACAATCTCCCTCTTTGATGTGAGTGTCAAAAACACTTGGTCATACATTAATACTCTTATTCTTATGAACATAACATAAATGAATGTTTTTCTTCTATACAAAATTTCCAAATATCAAAATTTTGCAACATGACTTATACCTCAAAATCTTATAACTCCACTTGAGTTTTTTGATCTATTCTATATTGTATTGTACTTTGTATCAAAATCTTTCTCCTACTTGCTTGCTCTCTCACTTGCTCTTACTCCTGCATTCTTGTACTCTCTTTTCTCTTACTCCCCCTTTTTGACATTGATGTCAATGGGTTATTCACTAATAGTGTATTTGTCCAAAAAGGATTTATGGACCTCAAGTATAATTTTAAGAGCTACATCCCAATTATTACATGCTACCTCCAAAGACTTAATTTGGATTTCCAGCTCAGTAGCAAGGTGTACTAAGCCATCTAATGTAGAAAGACTTGGGTCTTTCTTCATAAGTGTTTCTACAAAGCCTAGCTCCTTGTGTAAAATCTCCATGTGAGGAGTCACTATAGACTAGATGCTAACTAGTTTAGCCCTAATATTGGCTTCATCTTCTTGTAATGTTGCCAACTAAATTTTGCATTGGAAGAGGGTCCTAAAGTGTTTTTCACTTTAAGCTAGAGTCATGGGAAATTTTTCACTGGATGACTGCATTTGACTCTCCAAGCTCAGGATGTGAATCCCTTATCTCCTATGTGAAGAGTGTAGTATTACACAATTTGGTGTACAGAGAGGAAATGTTATCTAGTACATTCTTCACACTATCTATCTTAGTTCCCAATGCAACCTGGTTTAGTTCAATATCACTAGATATCTTCTCATTCATTTTGTTTTGAAACTTCTTCTCAAACCATTCTAATAATTTGACATTATTATCTAGGTCTTGGTCACTTACTCTTTTCACTATGTTGGTCAATTATTCAATGATAGGCTTTGTTTCACCTAGAGTAGGCAGACTGAATGCATCTAGGAAAATTTCTTTGATCTCAATCAAAGCTTTCTTCTACCTATGTTCCCTTCTGAGCAGTTCTTGATCTTTCTTCCTTACTAGGGCCTCTTTTAGTATACCCATCTGCTCAATTGTTATTAGTACATAATCAAACTTGTCCAATACAATTTCTTCTTCTAGGCTAATATCTCCATAAGTGATCACCTCTTTCACCTTAGATGAGCTAGGACTTGGCACTGAAAATTGCAATGGTCTAGCATCTATGCCAGGCCTTTGAAGAGTTTGACTAGAAGGAGTTCTAGATTTTGGTAATGTTACTAGTGCTTGAATTGCTACTTTGGCTTGGGTGTCAAATTGTTCTCTTTGGATTGTCCTTTTTTGCCCTTTTGATTTTAGTTTTACCTTAATCTTGTGCTAGAGGTGCAGGTGCATCTACCTAACATGTTTGGCTTTGTGTCCCATCATTTATTGGTGTTTCCAAGTTGTCTTCTCCAACTATCTCAACCTTTTTCTTTTTTAGATTCTCGTACATTTTCTAACGCTGGAGTGTCTTCCAGAAGTGTACTGAAAATGCAATTTTTTGTCTCCTTCCTTTGATATACAACTAAGGGTTGTGAAGGTTTTATACTTGTAACTTGAGGAGTGATTGTCACCGTGTCTTGTGTTTTCACTTCCTCCCCTACAATCATAGTCTCTGACCTCTGAATTTCATCTACACGTACCAATACAATGTTGTCACATAATTTGGCTTATAGTGTAGATTGGATAAGTATTGTTTTCAAATCTTCCTCTAGTAGGGGATTGATGTTTTGATCAGTTTGATCAGAAACATCCTTTACTTTGATAGTTTCAGTACTTGCACTTATCACCTATGGATAGCTAGTACTTGACATTTGTGTATCTTGTACACTCTAATTTGGTTGCTTCTCTTCCTTAGTTGTTACCTGATCATCAATATTTTTATCAGTGCCTCCCTCAATTGTGACTTGTTCATTGTTATCTTCTTCAACACCTCCTACCTCAATAGGTTCTTGGTCATCTTCTTTCATTGTGGCTAGTACATATGTAATCTTCCATAGTTTTTTGGACCTTAGTACAACATCCTCTATGTTGTTCTATGATATGCTAAATGCCCTGTACTGAGGTACAAATCTCACATCATATTTCCTTATGGCTTTAGACATTTGTGCCTTGCTAAATTATGGCATAACTTGAGTGAGGGTTGTCTCCCTAATTTGTTTCTCTATGTCTAAACAATAGTGCTATTTTTGGTCAACTCTATCATACAAAATCTTAGGTATGGAGTTGACAATTTCTAGAGGAGCTTTCTCAAAAGTAGCCATCATGGAATATACTACCTCATCTACTTGATTCTTCTCAAGCTTTCAAAGATTATCAAATTCAGTGTGAGAGAAACCTAATAAATCAACATTGTTTCTAATGTTCTCACATAAATTATCTAGGTCTAAGGAGGGATTGTGACTCACCACTTGGAATTGGTTTTTGTCATCATACTCAGTCTTCTCCTCATCAGATTCAGCCTAAGCAACATACTTGGTCTTTTCTATGCTCTACCTTCCAATCCTTTAGGTTTGGCTACCTCTTTAGCCTTTTGTACAGTGACTCTCTTACTAGCTCTTATGGTAGGTGATATTGTTTTAGGCTGGCTCAGTTTTGCAACCTTCTTTGTTTTTTTCACTGCTTGTGTCTTTTCCTTTCTTTTATTCTTTTCAGTAGGAATAGATTCTTCCTTGGCTTCTTCTCCCTTGGTACCTTTTACAGTTTCTGTTTTCTCTTCTTTTTTATCATCTCCTTGACCTTTTGTCAGTGCCAGTGATGCTTGAGCCTATGTATCTTATTCTTCTTCTTCTTCCACTTCCTTGACTCCTTCACCAAATCTTTCTTTTAGTTTCTTCACCAATTTGTTCTTATTCTTTGTCCAGTTCTTCTATAAGTAATGTTGTGATTATTTTAGAGGCCTCATCAACATTGATCTCATATTCTAATGGCCTTAGCCATCTCACCCTAGGAGTTGATGGTTGTACATATGTGTGATTAGTATCAACTAGAAAGAAAACATCATCATAATGTTTCTCCACTAGGGAGATTGGTATCCTTAATCTCTTCTTCATAGATTGTTTAAAATCTTTGAAGTAACTAGTCATCATTGACTCAAAGTTATTACCTAATTGTTCAATGAATTATCCTATATGTGTTGCAATTGATCTATTTGTCTTCCATGAAACCTTGCCAAATGTATGAATGTTGATATATGATTGAAAAGATATTTTGAGTTAGAACATTATTGTAAGAAGTTTTTTCAATCATTGTTTTGTCACTGATGTCAAACCTACTATATGTTGGTAAGACAATTGCTTATATGTTTCAAGCACTATCACTTAGTTGATTGATGAAGAGGATTTGATCAACAAAATGTAACAAAAGTAACTAGAGGAAAGGTTGAGTTATGATTATGTATTGAAGTGCAAGAATTAGTTAAGACAATGATAAAATAATGTATTGATGATCTACATGGGGTTACAAAATGTTTGGCTACACTTAGAAAGTTCACATGAAAAAGGTTAAACAAAGTTCATTTTCTAAGCTTGACCAAGTTGATAGAAGGTGCTGAGTAAAGCTAGTGCAAGTTGAGAAAAAGGTCAATTGGAGTTGAGTGAAAGCATTTTCTAGTGGATGCCAAGCAAATTAATAGGTGCCAAGAAAGTTAGTAGATGTTGAGTGATTTTTAGTATTTTCCAAGCACTAGTAAAATCTAGTTCATGTTGAGTAACACAGTATGTGCTAAGCATCAATAAATTGATAGTGTCGAGCTACTTCATTATGAAAAAGATCGAAGATTTTCCAAATAAAAGATGATAAGTTTCTTTTCTTGGAACTTGTGAATCAGGAGGAAGATAATATTAATGAGTTGGAGGTACATAATCTTACGTAAACCATTTTAGAGGTGAATTCAAATGGATTCTAGGAGAAGTTTCTAGAAAAGACAAGATATGGGGTAGATACATTATATCCTACCTAATCCATCAAAAATGCTAATTTTTGAGATGGATATTGAGTGGGAAAAAGAATTCTAATTCCCTATATCTAGCGATGCCTAGTCATGAAGAAAAGGTAGAGAGGTCAAAAATATTTCGGATGCAAAAATTAGACAAAGTGAAGGAAGAAGGTATGCTTCATCAGTTGACCCAAGAAGAGAAGTCTACAATGGTGAACTAAGAAAGAAGGCTAAATGAGATTGAATGCTTGAAGGGTGAACAAGCTGTCAAAACTACAAAGATTGGAAGCCAAGTAGAGTTAAGGGCTAAATAGTGATTTGTAATCTACAAGGTTGTATGTTGTATTAGATCAAACTCTATGGTTACTCTCTAATAATTGTATCAAATTAGGGTAAATCCTTTGGAGAAAGGTTGACTTAATAGTCATTGGAAAATCCTTTAACAAGGTGGCATTCCAAGTGAATGGCCTAAAGTCCTCTAGCAAGGCTCACTTTAATAAGGTGATTGAAATCCCTTAACCAAGTTACATTTAACAATGTGTTTTGTAACCTTTAATAGGGTTGGCCTTTGATAGGACATTACTTTAGAAGAGTGAGAAAGGAGTAGCATGTTACTAGTGGTTTTTCCAAAATTGGGTTTCCATGTTAAATCATTGTGTCATGTATACTAATGGATGTGTTGTGTTTTATGCTTTACATTTCTACATGTTAGTTTAACAAAAACATATTAGTTTTGGTTTACACACAATGAATGCATGTATGGTTAAGAAAGTTTTATGGGTTCACTGAATTGTAAAAGTTTTATTTGGACATCTAGACCTTGAATAACTAATTCACCACCCACCTCCCCGCCTGCCCTTAGTTATTCTAAAGAGTTTCAACAATTGGTATTAGAGCGTAGTTGCTTAAGAGGAATAGTTTCAAGGTACTAAAAGCATAAAGATCAAGATGTCAAAGAGAGAGGTACTCAAGCTAAGTAAATATAATTTTCCTACATGGAAAAGTTTGATGAAGCTACACCTTGGAGGACTTAGAGACTATGCACGAACTTGCATTACAATAGAACATGTTGATCCAATAGGAGCCCTAACTACTAGAGATTTGATGAAAAAGAAAGAGCACAATCAGTCAATGTTGGAGATTTCCTTTGCCCTGAGCTATGCTGAGTTTGATGATATCAAAGACCTTAAAAGTACAAAGTAGATGTGGGACTCCCTGAACACCATCTATGGAGGAGACAAAACTGTTCAAAGAGCCAAGTTAGAGAGCTTCAGAGGTAAGTTTGATGACATAAGAATGGAAGAAGGTGAAAAAATTGCTCAATATGTTGCTAGAATAAAAGAGGTCATTAGTGCTATAAAAGGTGCAACTAGTAAAATATATGATGAAACTGTGATAGGTAAAGTCTTGAGAACATTGTTGCCTGTATATGCCATTAGAGTATCTACAATTAAAGAGTTAATATTTATACCAAGAAATAATCTAACCCTTGCAGGTATAGTGGGTAGACTCACTATATTTGAGTTAACTAATTTTGACAACTAGAGACCAGAGAGTATTGAATTAGCTTTCAAAGCCAAATTGTTACTGAAGGATTTTGAGGAGGTAAATCCAAAGAAGAAGAAAAGAAAGATAAAGTATGCATCTAGTGAAAACAATACAAATGAGGAAGACATTGAACAATTGGAAGCATAGCTGGCTAGAAGATTTCACAAAGCAAAAGGTAAATTCAAAGGTAAGTTTCCTATCATTTGTTTTAATTGCAATGATGTTGGTCATATTGCAGCAAGATGTACATAGAAGAAGAACACTAGAGAAGGGAACAAGTACAAAGATTGAAGAGAAGATGATGGAAGAGACTACCCAGACAAAGACAAGAAGTCATGCTATATTGCTGATGAAAAAAAGTCTGATGAAAATGAGGATGAAGTGGTATATGTTGCAATGAAGGATGAGTCAGATGAGGATGAAGTTGTTGCACTTATTAATTGTGTGAACAAGAATGACAAATGGATAATTGATAGTGAGTGTTGACATCACGTGACTAGAGAAAAAAGTAAGTTAATTACATTAACTTGTTATGATGGAAATATTGTAAGATTTGGTAATGATGCACCATGTTCAATAAAAGGAAAAGGCTCTATTAAGCTTACATACAAGATCTCATGTGACAATTCTTATTATGTTGAAGGATTGAATTATAATTTGGTAAGTGTGTCACAATTGAACAATTTGGAGAGCAAAGTTGAGTTTGAAAACAAATTAGCCAAGATATATGGGTATGTGCAAGATCATGGTCAACCAAACTATGGCCTTAAGTGGCAGTGAAAAACCAACAAATCAGGGTTATGTCAACTTGACACATAATTTTAAAGTGGTTATGGACTTTATATCAAAATGTTGTAAGAAAATAATCTGTAGGATATTGAATTTAGTTTCTAAACTACTAGGTCTTATTAGGAGAAAAAAATAATTGATTGGTCAAAAGTTTGAATTTTGATCCAGTACTACAAAAATTTCAAGGCAAAAATAAAAAAGTAGGTGTATGTCTGACCACCTTAATCAAAATCAAATGATAATATTTTTTTAGTATAATTATAGATATGAAAAGTAGACTCATGTTCAGATGTGACGCATATTTTTTGGTATTTTTATTCCGAATAAATAATTAAATATGAATTTTCTACAAAAAAAATTTCGAAAAAAAAAGTCCCATGTCTGACCACCTTAACTAATAGACAATTTTACCAAATTTAATTTTTTCATTTTTTTTCTTATACTAAGTGAGGCATAGAATGTGAGACAACTTTTAGATTTAAAAAATGTTATACCGTTTGAAAGTTATAGCTATTTTTCAATCAGTATGTCAATCAGCACTTTACAATAAATGTTCATTGATAATTAACTAATAAATACTTATCGAACTCAGAATTTGACACAAATTATATCGATAGAATCTTGAGAGAGATATTAAAAAACCCTTTTTGTTTCATTCAATTTCAATCAAAATAACATTGTCAGATGGCTGCCCGAAGTTTGAGTATCACTAAAACCCTCTTCAAACACGTCTTTTTGGTTGATTGGGTAGGCTTGGTAAATACCAAGCCTAATCGGATATTTTTTTTTCAAATTAGATATCTAATTTCAAATCGGATATCTGATATGGCTCGGTAAATTTTGGTAGAAAATTTGAAATCACAACCCATTTTGGAGTGAAAATCGGATTTAAGAGTTATAGCTAATGATTTATAAATTACTTATATATATATATATATATATATATATATATATATATATATATATATATATATATATATATATATATATATATATATATATATATATATATATATATATATATATATATATATATATATATATATATATATATAATAACATAATGTAAAGATATAAAATATAATATATTAATATATAATAATATATTATGTTATTCTTATTATAATCTATAAATATAATTTATATTATTATTATTTTTACAAAATATAATAACATTATATATATATATATATATATATATATACACACATGTATATATATATATATATATGTTATTAATATATATAAAATAACGTAATATTTTTATATAATATAATAACGTTATATATATATATATATAGATATATATGTTAATATATATAATATTGTAATGTATATTTTATTAACATATAATCAAGTAATATTTTTATTATATATATATGTTATTAATATATATTATTATATTAATGTATATGTTATTAATATATATGTATATTATTAATATATAAGAGTCAAAAGGGGTCATAGGTTGACCTATGATCCCCTTTGACCCATTACATAACAACGTATGTACATAGGCGTCCTAGGACCCCTAGTGACATAGTAGAATCATTATTATGGGTCGAAGGGGATCATAGATTGACCTATGACCCCCTTCGATATATTACATGATGACATATGTCCCTAGGGGTCCTACGAGCCCTAGGGACATTAAAATCATTCTTATGGGTCAAAGGGGGTCATAGGTTGACCTATGGCCCCCTTCGACCCATTCAATGATGAAATATGTCCCTAGGGGTCTAGGATCCCTAGGGACATATTAGAATCATTCTTATGGGTAAAGGGGGTCATAGGTTGACCTATGACCCACTTCGACCCATTAAATGATGACATATGTCCCTAGGGGTCCTACGACCCCTAGGGACATATTCGAATCGTTCATATGGGTCAAAGGGTGGCATAGGTTGACCTATGACCCCCTTTGACCCATTACATGATGACATATGTCCCTAGGGGTCCTAGTACCCCTAGGGACATATTAAAATCATTCATATGGGTCGAAGGGGGTCACAGGTTGACTTATGATCCCCTTCGACCCATTACATAACAACATATGTCCCTAGGGGTCCTAGAACTCTTAGGGACATATTAGAATCATTCTTATGGGTCAAAGGGGGTCATAGGTTAACTTATGACCTCCTTCGACATATTACATGATGACATATGTAAGTAGGGGTCCTAGAACCCCTAGGGACATGCTAGAATCATTCATATGGTTCAAAGAGGGTCATATGTTGACCTATGACCCCCTTCGACCCATTACATGAAGACATATGTCCATAGGGGTCCTAGGACCCCTAGGAAAATATTAGAATCATTCATATGGGTCAAAGGCCTTTGGCCCATTAAATGATGACATATGTCCCTAGGGGTCCTAGGACCTATAGGGACATATTAGAATTGTTCATATGGGTCAAACCTATGACCCCCTTCGACCCATTAAATGATGACATATGTCCCTAGGGGTCCTAAGATCCCTAGGCATATATTAAAATTGTTCATTTGGGTCAAAGGGGGTCATATGTTGATCTATGACCCCCTTCAACCCATTAAATGATGACATATGTCCCTAGGGGTCCTAAGACACCTAGGGACATATTAGAATTATTCATATGGGTCAAAGGGGGTCATAGGTTGACCTATGACCCCTTTTGACCCATTACATGATGACATATGTCCCTAGGACCCTTAGGGACACATAAGAATTGTTCTTATAGGTCAAAGAGGGTCATAGGTTGACCTATAATCCCTTTCGAAACATTACATGATGATATATATCCCTAGAGATCTCAAGACCCCTCGGGACGTATTAGAATCATTCATATGGGTTGAAGGGGGTCATAGGTTGACCTATGATCCCTTTCAACCCATTAAATGAGGACATATGTCCCTAGGGATTTTAGGACCCCCAGGGACATATTAGAATTGTTCATATGGGTCAAAGGGGGTAATAGGTTGACCTATGACCCCCTTTGACCCATTACATAATGACATATGTCCCTAAGACCCCTAGATACATATGAGAATCATTCTTATGGGTCAAAGGGGTTCATAGGTTGACCTATGACCCCCTTCAATGTATTATAGGATGACATATGTTTCTATGGGTCCTAAGACCCCTAAGAAAATATTAGAATCATTCTTATGGGTCAAAGATAGTCATAGGTTAACCTATGACCCGCTTCGACCCATTACATGATGACATATGTCGCTAATGCTCTTTTGAACACTAGGGACATATCATAATCATTGGGGTCATAAGTTGACGTATGACCTCTTTTGATCCATTACATGATGACATATGTCCCTAGGGATCCTAGAACACCTAGGGACATATTCGAATGGTTCTTATGGGTCAAAGGGTGTCATAGGTTGACCTATAACCCTCTTCAACCCATTACATGATGACATATGTCCAAAGGAGTTCTAGGACACCTAGGGACATATTAAAATCATTCTTATGGGTCAAAGGGACATATCACCCCCTTTGACCTTTTACATGATGACATATGTCCCTAGGGGTCCTAGGACCCTTAGGGACATATTAGAATCCTTCTTATGGATCAAAGGGGGTCATTGGGTGACCTATGATAACCTTGGACCCATTACATGATGACATATCTCCCTAGGGGTCCTAAGACCCATAGGGACATATTAGAATCATTATTATGGGTCAAAGTGAGTCATAGGTCAACCTATGACCACCTTCGACCCATTACATGATGACATATGTCCCTAGGGGTCATAGAACACCTAGTGACATATTAGAATTGTTCATATGGGTCAAATGGGGTCATAGGTTGACCTATGACCCCCTTGACCCATTAAATAATGACATATGTCCCTAAGGGTCCTAGGACCACTAGAGACATATTAAAATTATTCATCTGGGTCAAAGGGGGTCATAGGTTGACCTATGACCCCCTTCGTACCTATTAAATGATGACATATGTCCCTAGGGGTCCTAGGACCCCTAGGGATATATTAGAATCTTTCAAGTGGGTCAAAGGGGGTCGTAGGTTGACTTGTGACCCTCTTTGACTCATTACATGATGACATATGTCCCTAAGACCCTTAAGAACATATGAGAATCATTTGTATGGGTCAAATGGGGTCATAGATTGACATATGACCCCCTTCGACACATTAAATTATGACATATATCCCTAGGGGTCCTAGGACCCCTAAGAACATATTAGAATTGTTTATATGGGTCAAAAGGGGTTATCGGTTGACCTATGATCCCATTTGATCCATTAAATAATGACACATCTTCCTAGGGGTCCTAGGACCCCTAGGGACATATTAGAATTGTTCATATAGGTCAAAGGGGGTCATAGGTCAACCTATGACCCCCTTTGATCCATTGCATAATGACATATGTTATTAGGACCCCAACAGACATATGAGAATCATTCCTATGGGTCAAAGGCAGTCATAGGTTGACCTATGACCCCATTCGACACATTACATGATGACATATGTCATTAAGGATCCTAGGACCCCTAGGGAAATATTAGAATAGTTCTTATGGGTCAAAGGTGGTCATAGGTTAACCTATGACCCACTTCGACCCATGACATGATGACATATGTCCCTAGGGATCCTTGGAACCCTAGGGACATATTAGAATCATTGTTATGGGTTAAAGGGGGCCATGACCTATGACCCTCTTTGACCCATTACATGATGACATATGTCAAAAGGGGTCCTAAGACCCGTAGGGACATATTAGAATTGTTCTTATAGGTCAAAGGGGGTTATAGGTCAACCTATGACCCCCTTTGACCCTTTACATGATAACAGATGTCCCTAGGGGTCCTAGAATTCTTAGGGACATATTAGACTCATTCTTATAGGTAAAAGCGGGTCATAGGGTGACCTATGACACTTTTTGACCCATTACATGATGACATATGTCCCTAGGGGTCCTAGGACACCTACAGACATATTAGAATCATTCTTATGGGTCAAAGGGCCCCATTCAACCAATTACATCACGACATATGTCCCTAGGAGTCATAGGACACCTACAGACATATTAAAATTTCTCTTATGGGTCGAAGGGGGTCATAGGTCAATCTATGACCTCCTTTGATGATTAAAAATGATTCTAATATGTTCTTAGGGGTCATAGGACCTCTAGGGACATATGTCAGCATTTAATAGGTGGAAGGGGGTCGTAGGTCAACCTATGACTCCCTTTGACCCATAAGAATGATTCTAATATGTCCTAAGGGGTCTTAGGACCCTTAGGGACATATGTCATCATTCGATGGGTCAAACAGGGTCATAGTTTACCCTATGACCCCCTTTGACCCCATAAAAATGATTCTAATATCTCCTTAGGGGTCCTAGGACCCCTAGGGACATATGTCATCATGTAACTAGTCGAAGGGGGTCATAGGTCAACCTAGAACTCCCTTTGATCTATATGAACGATTCTAATATGTCCCTACGTGTCTTAGGACCCCTAGGGACATATTTCATAATTTAATGGGTTTAAAGGGGTCATAGGTCAACCTATGACACCCTTTGACCCATATTAACAATTCTAATATGTCCTTATGGGTCCTAGGGACATATGTCATCATTTAATTGGTGAAAGAGTATCACATATCACTCTATGACTCCCTTTGACCCATAAGAATGATTTTAATATGTTTTTAGGGGTCTTAGGACACTTAGGAACATATGTCATCATTTAATGGATCAAAAGGGATCATAGGTCACCCTATGACCCCCTTTGACCCATAAGAATGCTTTTAATATCTCCTTAGGGGTCCTAGAACCCCTAGGGACATATGTCATCATGTAATTGGTCGAAGGGGGTCATAAGTCAACCTATTACCCCTTTTGGCCCATAAGAATGATTCTAATATGTCCATAGGGGTCCTAAGACCCTTAGGGACATATGTCATCATTTAATGGGTCAAAGGGGGTCATAGATAAACCTATGAAACCCTTTGACCCATATGAAACATTCTAATATGTCCCTAGGTGTCTTTGGACCCCTATGGACATATGTCATCATGTAATGTGTCGAAGTGGGTCATAAGTCAACCTATGACCCCCTTTGACCCATAAGAATGATTCTAATATGACACTATTTGTCTTAGGACCCCTAGGAATAGATATCATCATGTAATGGTTTGAACGGGGTAATAGGTCACGCTATGAGCGCGTTTGATCCATAAGAACAATTCTAATAGGTCCCTAGAGGTTCTAGGATCCCTAGGGACATGTGTTGTTATGTAATGGGTCCAAGGGGGTCATAGTTCAACCTATGACACCCTTTGACCCATAAGAACAATTCTAATATGTCCTTAGTGGTCTTAGGACCCCTAGGGACATATGTCATCATGTAATGGGTCAAACGGTGTCATAGGTCAACCTATGATCCTCTTTGACCCATATGGGTGATTCTAATATGTCCCTAGGACCCTTGGAAACATATGTCATCATGTAATGGGTCAAACGATATTATATGTCAACCTATGACCTGCATAGACCTATATACATAATTCTAATATGTCCCTACGGATCCTAAGACCTCTAGAGACATATGTCATCATGTAATGTGTCAAAGAGGGTCATAGGACCCCCTTTGACCCATAAGAATGATTCTAATATGTCACTAGGGGTCCTAGAACCCTTAGGGATTTATGTCATCATTTAATGGGTTGAAAGGGTCATAGGTCAACCTATTGTCCCCTTTGACCCATATGAATGATTCTAATATGTCCCTAGGGGTCCTAGGATCCCTAGAGATATATGTCATCATTTAATGGGTCGAAGGGGGCCATAGGTCACCGTATGACACTCTTTGATCGATAAGAACGATTCTAATAATTCCCTAGGGGCCCTAGGACCCCTAGGAACATATGTTGTCATGTAATTGGTTGAAGGGGGTCATAGGTCAACTTATGAGCCCCTTTGAACAATAATAAAGATTCTAATATGTCCCTAGGGGTCCTAGGACCCCTAGGGACATATGTCATCATTTAATGGGTCGAAGGGGGTCATAGGTCAACCTATGACCTCTTTTGACCCATATGAAGCATTCTAATATTTTTGTAGGGGTGATAGGAACTCTAGGGACATGTCATCATGTAATGGTTCGAAAGGGGTCATAGGTCACCCTTTGACCCACTTTGACTCATAAGAATGATTCTAATATGTCCCTAGGGGTCCTAGGACACCTAGGGACATATGTTGTCATTTAATGGGTCAAAGGGGGTCATATTTCAACCTATGACCCCGTTTGACCCATATGAAGCATTCTAATATGTCCCTTGGGGTCCTAGGCCGCCTAGGTACATATGTCATCATGTAATGGGTTGAAGCGCATCATAGGTCAACCTATGACCCCCTTTGTCGCATATGAATGATTTTAAAATGTCCCTAGGAGTCTTAGGACCCCTAGGGACATATGTCGTCATGTAATAGGTCAAAAATTGATCCTCTATGATGCATTAGAATGATTCTAAGATGTCCTTGGGGTACCCAAGACCTCTAGGGACATATGTCATCATTTAATGGGTGAAACTAGGTCATCGATCAAACTATGACCCCCTTTGACCCATATTAACAAAAATAATATGTTACTAATAGTTTTAGGACCCTTAAGGACATATGTCATCATGTAATATGTCAAAGAGAGTCATAAGTCAACCTATGACCCCCTTTGAGCTATAAGAACAATTCTAATGTGTCCCTAGGGGCCCTAGGACACCTTAGAAGATATGTCGTCATTTAGTGGGTCGAAGGAGGTCATAGGTAAACCTGTAACCCCCTTTGACCCATATGAAGCATTCTTATATTTCTCTAGGGGTCCTAGGACCCCTATGAGCATATGTCATCAAGTAATGGTTCAAAAGGGGTCATAGGGTGACCCATTAGAAGGATTCTAATATATTCCTAGGAGTCTTAGGACCCCAAGGAATATATTAGAATCTTTCTTATGGGTAAAAGGGGGTCATAGGTTGACCTATGACCCCCTTTGACCCATTACATGACGATATATGTCCCTAGGGTTCCTAGGACCCCTAGTGACATATATCATCATGTAATGGGTCGAAGGGGGTCATAGGTAAACCTATGACACCCTTTAATTCATATGAATGATTCTAATATGTCTCTAAGTTTCTTAAGACCCTTAGAGACATACATCATCATGTAATGGGTCGAATGGGGTCATAGGAAAACCCATGACCCCATTTGACCCATAAGAATTATTCTAATATGTCTCTAGGGATCTTAGGACACCTAAGGACATATGTCATCATATAATGGGTCGAAGAGGATCATTGGTCAACCTATGACCCCCTTTTACCCATATGAATGATTCTAATATCTCCCTAGGAATCCTAGGACCCCTAGGGATATATTTCATCATTTAATAGATCGAAGGGGGTCATAGATCAACCTATGACCCCCTTTGACCCATAAAAATTACTCTAATATGTCCCTAGGGGTCCTAAGACCCCTACGGACATATGTCATCATTTAATGGGTCAAAAGGGGTCATAGGTCACCCTATAACCCCATTTGACCCATAAGAATGATTTTAATATGTCCTTAGGGTTCCTAGAACCCCTAGGGACATATGTTATTATGTAATTCATTGAAGAGACCCATAAGAATGATTCTAATATGTCCCTAGGGGTCATAGGTCCCCTAGGGATATATGTTGTCATTTAATGGATCAAAGGGGGTCATAGGCCAACCTATGACCTCGTTTGACCTATATAAATGATTCTAATATGTCCCTAGGAGTCCTAGGACCCCTAAGGAAATATGTTATCACTTAATGGGTTGAAGGGGTTCATAGGTCACCCTATGACCCCCTTGGACCCATAAGAATGATTCTTATATCTCTTTAGGTTTCCTAGGACCACTAGGGACAGATGTCGTCATGTAATTGATCGAAAGAGGTCATAGGTTAACCTATGACCCCCTTTAACCCATAAGAACGATTGTAATATGTCCCTATGGGTCTTGGGACCCCTAGGGATATATGTCATGATTTAATGGGTTGAAGGGGGTCATAGGTCGACCTATGACCCCCTTTGAGCGATATGAAACATTCTAATATGTCTGTAAGGGTCCTAAGACCCCTAGGGACATATGTCATCATGTAATGGTTCAAAATGGGTCATATGTCACCTTATGACCCCGTTTGACCCATAAGAACGATTTTAATATGTCCCTAGGGTTTCTAAGACCCCTAGGGACATATTTTTTCATTTAATGGGTCAAAGTGGGTCATATGTTAACCAATGACCCCGTTTGACCCATATGAAGCATCATGTAATGTGTCAAAGATGGTCATAGGTCAACCTATGACTCTCTTTGACCCATACGAATGATTCTAATATCTCCCTAGGGGTCCTAGGACCCCTAAGAACATATGTTATCATTTAATGGGTCAAATGGGGTCATTGGTCTACCAATGACCCCCTTTGACCCATATGAACAATTCTCATATGTGCTTAGGGGTCCTAGGGCCCCTAGGAACATATGTCATCATGTAATGGGTCGAAGGGGGTCATAGGTCAACATATGACCCCCTTTGACCCATATGAATGATTCTAATATGTCCCTAGGGGTTCTAGGACCCCTAGGCACATATATCATCATGTAATGTGTCATGAATGATTCTAAGATGTCCATAGGGATCCTAGGACCCCTAGGGACATATGTTGTCATGTAATGGGTCGAAGGGGGTCATAGGTCAACCTATGACCCCCTTTGACCCATACAAATGATTTTAATATGTCCCTAAGGGTCCTAGGACCCGTAGGGACATATATCATCATTTAATGGGTCGAACTGGGTCATAGGTGAACCTATGACCCCCTTTGACCTTATATGAATCAATCTAATATCTTCCTCTAGAGACATATGTCATTATGTAATATGTCGAAGGGGGTCATAGGTCAACCTATGACTCCCTTTGAGCCCTAAGAATGATTTTAATATGTTCTTAGGGGTTCTAGGACCTGTAGGGAGATATTTCATTATTTAATGTGTCGAAGGGGGTCATAGGTCAACCTATGGCCCCCTTTGACCCATATGAAGCATTCTAATATGTCCTTGAGGGTTTTATGACCCCTATGGACATATGTCATCAGGTAATAGGTCAAAGAACCTATGACCCCCTTTGACCTATTAGAAAGATTCTAATATGTCCCTAGGGGTCTAAGGACCCCTAGGGACATATGTCATCATGTAATAGGTCAAAGGGGGTCATAAGTCATCCTATGACCCCCTTTGACCCATCAAAATGATTTTAATATGTCCTTAGGGTTGCTAGGACCCCTAGGGACATATGTCATCATTTAATGGCTTGAAATGGCTCATTAGTCAACTTATGACCCCCTTTGTCTCATAAAAATGATTTTAATATGTTCCTAAGTGTCCTAGGACCTGTACGGACATATGTTGTCATTTAATGGGTCAAAAAGAGTCATTGGTCAACCTATGACCCCCTTTGACCCATATGAATGATTCTTATATGTCCCTAGGGATACTAGGACCCTTGGAGACATATGTCATCATGTAATGGGTCGAAGGGGGTTGTAGGTCAACCTAGAACCCTCTTTGACCCATATGAATGATTCTAATATGTCCCTAGTGGTCTTAGGACCCCTAGTGATATATGTCATCATTTAATGGATCGAAGGGGGTCATAGGTCAACCTATGACCCCCTTCAACCCATATGAAGCATTCTAATATGTCCCTAGGTGTCCTAGGACCCCTAGGGATATATGCCATCATGTAATGTGTCAAAGAGGGAGATAGGTCAACCTATGACTCCATTTGACCCATAAGAATGATTCTAATATGTCTGTAGGGTTTCTAGGACCCGTAGGTACATATGTCATCATTTAATGGGTCGAAGGGGGTCATAGGTCAACCTATGACACCCTTTGACCCATATCAAGCATTTTAATATGTCCCTAGGGGTCTTAGTACCCCTATGGACATATGTCGTCATCTAATGTGTCGAAGTGGGTCATAAGTTAACCTATTACCCTCTTTGACCCATAAGAACAATTCTAATATGTCCTTAGGGGTTGTAGGACCCCTAGAGAGATATATCGTCTTTTAATGGGTCGAAGGGGGTCATAGGTCACCCTATGAGATCTTTTGACTCGTAAGAATAATTCTAATATGTACTTAAGGACATATGTCATCATTTAATGGGTCAAAGGGGGTTATAGGTCAACCTATGACCCACTTTGACCCATATGAACCATTCTAATATGTCCTTAGGGGTCCTAGGACCCCTAGGGACATATGCCATCATGTAATGTGTTGAAGAGGGTCATAGTTCACCCTATAACCCCCTTCAAACTATATGAAAGATTCTAATATGTCTTTAGGGGTCTTAGAATGATTAAGGACATATGTCATCATGGAATGTGTTGAAGGGGGTCATATGTCACCCTATGATCTAGTTCGACCCATATGAATGATTCTAATATGTCCCGATGGGTCTTAGGACCCCTAAGGACATGTGTCATCATGGAATGTGTTGAAGGTGGTCGTAGGTCACCCTGTGACCCCCTTCAACCCATATGAATGATTCTAATATGTCCCTAGGGGTTCTATGACCTTTAGGGACATATGTCACCTTTTAATATGTCGAAAGTGTTCATAGGTCATCCTGTGACCCCCTTTCGACCCATATAAACAACTGCAATAGAAATAATATAGTAAAAATAATAATTATATATATATATAAAAGATATTTATAGATTATAATTTACATATGATAATAATAATAATAATAATAATATATTCTAGATTATAATTTATATATGATAATAATAATAATATGTATTAATAACATATATATAATATATTTCATTATTATATTTAATAAAAATATAGTAAAAATAATAATAATATGTATTATATTTATAGATAATAATAATAATAATAACATAATATATTATTATATATTAATAGATTATATATTATATCTTTACGTTACGTTATATATATATATATATATATATATATATATATATATATATATATATTAATATTATTTTATATATAATAGTTATGTTATTATATTATATATTTATAGATTATATATTATATCTTTACATATTTCATAACTCAAATTAGTTATATCACTTACAAATTCATTTTTTCCTCTAATTTTTGTGCCTTTTCCCTCCATTTTTTATGTCGCTGATATTGGATATCGGATCTCATATCGAATATCTAATATGAGATCAGATATTTGATCTCATATCAAATATTCAATCTCAAATTAGATATCTAATAAGGCTTGGGCCTTACTTTCTAGGATTGGTATCTGGATAGGTGAAAAAAAAGTCAGAGCGGATTTTGAAGCACTTTTAAACGTGTTCAAACTCTATTTTTTTCACATCGCCACTTTTTGGCACACCATGATCCTGCATATACCCATATGATACAAATGGAAATCTTATTGGAAAAGGTGATCAAACTAGGAGTAATCTATTCTATTTGCAAAATTTGATGATGTATGACTTTGGAACAAGAGGTTATGTCATTTTAACTTTGATAATTTGATTAGTATAAGTAACATGAAAAGAGTTAGAGGTTTTCCTAAGTTGAAGAAACTAGAAAACATAGTGTGTAAGCAATGTCAACTAGGCAAGTTGATAATGTCAAGCTTTAAAAGTAAAGCTTATACCTCTAAATAAATACTTGAAATTGTTCATACTAACTTGTGTGAACCTATTGAAGTGCAAAGCTAGAAAGGAGATAGGTATATAATGTTGCTTATTGATGATTTCTCTAGAATGATGACTATCATGTTTTTAAAATAGAAATCAGATGCTTTTCAAATGTTTAAATTGTACTTGGCAAGAGTTGAGAATGAAATAGGTAAGAGCTTGAAATTCTTGAGATCAGATAGAGGAGGTGAATCCACTTGACATGAATTTAAAGTGTTCTGCAATGATAGAGGAATTAAAAGATAGATATCAGCACCAAGGAATCCCCCACAAAATGGAATTTCTTAAAGAAGAAATAGGTATGTAATGGACTGTGCCAAAACACTACTGATGGATAAAAATGTTGCCATTAAATACTAGAGAGAAGCTGTAAGTACTGCAATATACACTCTAAACCATATACAAGTGAAGAATGGTACTCACTCAACACCTTTTGAACTATGGTATGGTCATCCTCCTAATGTGAAATATTTTAAGATATTTGGAAGCAAATGCTATATTCTCAAAGATGTTAGAAGTGGAAAGTTTGATAGAAAGAGTGAAGAAGGTATTTTCCTTGGTTACTCCACATCAAGTAAATTTTACAAGTGTTTAATTACTAACACTAACAAAATTGTGGAAAGTACAAATGTGAATTTTGATGAGTTTACAGAAGCACATGAAGCTGAACCTACAAAAGAACCAAATATTACAAGACATTTGCATACTACTATGAAGGAATGCCTACTAAGGGAGATATCACAAATCATGTAGCAAATCAATAGCAAGTTTTCACAATTGTCAAATCACATCCTATGAATGGTGAGTTAAATTCAGATGCTAAGTTGTAGAATGAGGAAAATGTACAATCTAACTCTGAGATTAGCACACATGAAAGAGATGTTGAAATACCTAATAGAGATGCACATAGAAATACTGTAGCTAAGAGGCAAAATGTAGCCACAAAAACTGAGCCTAGATTGTCCAAATATGTTAAATGACACCATCCTATAGATCAAATCATTGGAGACAAATATGAAAGGCCATTGACAAGAAATAGATTGGTATGTGAATCATGTTTGCAAAGCATGAACCTAAGACAGTTAAAGATGCATCGGAAGATGATGATTGGTGCAAGGCTATGGAAGAAGAAATTTAGCAAATTGAAAAGAACAAGACTTGTAACCTAGTTCCTAGACCAGAGGATATGAATGTGATTGGTATGAAATGGGTATTTAGGAACAAGCTAGATGAGAATTGTAAAGTAAGAAGAAATAAAGCAAGACTAGTTTGCAAAGGGTATGCACAAGAAGAAGGAATTGACTATGGTGAAACATTTTCCCCTATTGCAAGAATGGAAGAAGTAAGAATTTTTCTTGCTTATGCTGCTTACAAAGGTTTCAAAGTTTACTAGATGGATATCAAGTCTGCATTTCTAAATGGAATATTAGAAGAAGAGGTCTACATAGAACAACTAGAAGGATTTGTGGATAAAAACAATAAAAAAATGGTATGCAAACTACACAAAGCCCTGTATGGATTGAAACAAGGACCAAGAGCATGGTATGAGAGACTTCATACTTTCTTGTTAATATTGGATTTGAAAGGATAGATGATAACAACAATTTTTACATGAAGATAGATAAAGAAAAAAGTATATTGTTATCTGAAATATTTGTTGATGACATTATATTTGGAGGACAAGATGCTTTGTGTAAAGATTTTGCAAATCAAATAAAGCTAGGGTTTGAGATGTCAATATTTGGCGAGATCAAATTCTTTATGGTACTACAAGTATATCAAATGAACTATGGTGTATACATTACTCAATCAAAATATGTCAAGGAGATTTTGAAGACATTTGGACTTGAGGACTAAAAACTAGTAAGTACACCTATGGTAGCAACACTCAAGCTATTAAAGAATGATGAATTAGCTGAGGTCAATCAAAAATTGTATAGATCCATGATTGGAAAATTGCAATATGTAGTACACAATAGACCTAATATTACATTAGCTATGGAAATAGTTGCTAGATTCTTTGCTAACCCAAGAGAAAATCACTTGATGGCAGTGAAAAGGATAATGAGATACTTGAAGGGAACAAAAAAATATGGTTTATACTATAAGAAGAATGAAAAGTTTGAGCTAAAAGACTACACTAATGCTAATTGGGCTAGAAATATTGATGATAGAAAAAGCACCAGTGGAAAAGCATTTTTCTTAGGCTAAAGACTTGTTGCATGGACAAGCAAGAAGTAGAGTTGCACTTCCCAATCTACTGCTGAAGTAGAGTATGTTGCTACTACTATCAATTGCACAAACATTGTATGGATCAAGCAGCTACTAAAGAGAATGAAGGAAGAAATCACTAAACTAGTGACACTTTATTGTGATAATACAAGTGCTATAAATATATCAAAGACTCCTATTATGCATACAAAGACAAAGCACATTGCTATAAAGTATCATTATGTAAGGGAGTTGCTTCAAGACAAAGAGGTGAAATGAAATATATCAACACAAAAGAGAAAATTGATGATATCTTCACCAAAGAATTACCTAAGGATGTTTATGAGTATCTAGGCTATATAAAAGATAGAGGGAGTACCCTACATCAAACAAGTTGACATTCATTTAATACAAATTGATGTAGTGGACTTTACTTTAGGAAATTTCCTAAAGTAATCACAAAACTAAAACTTCAAATTAGTCACAAGCAAGGTGATAGAGGGAGAAAATTGTAGAGCTTGCAAAAGTTTATGTCTACACATACAAAGATGCCAAGTGTTGAGTACATGTCTTTGGCATTGTTGGCAAATAGGGAGAAAGTACAAGAAAATGATCAAGTGCATAGTGATCAAGAGGAAGATGGTCAAAAAAGAAAAATTCAAAGGGAGAAAGTACATTGATAGAAAGCACAGTGAACTAATCAATGTAAAAGAGGAACAATGAACTGAGAGTACATGATCAAAAGGTTGAAAGAAATAAAGAGGGAGAAAGCATAAATTAGATAAGAAGGATATTTTGTAACCTAAGGAGTTGCTGATAGAAGGAGAAGTCTTATTCACAAGATTTATTTTTGGTATTTCCTTATTTTTTAAATTAGTTAGTTTAATAGAACAAGATGTTCACTATTTGTTTGACTGGTTGATCAATTTGGTTTGCCATCAATGCTAAAGAGGGAGATTGTTGATATACGATTGAAAAGATATTTTGAGTTAGAACATTATTGTAAGAAGTGTTTTCAATCATTTTATTGTCACTAATGTCAAACTTGCTATATGTTGGTAAGACAATTGCTTATATGTTTCATGCAAGAGGATTTGATCAACAATATGTAACAAAAGTAGCTAGAGGAAAGGTTGAGTTATGATTATGTATTGAAGTGCAAGAATCAATTAAGAAAGTGATAAAATAATACATTGATGATCTACTTGGGGTTAAAAAATGTTTGGCTATACTTAGAAAGTTCAGATGAAAAAGGTTGAACAAAGTTCATTTGCTAACCTTGACCAAGTTGATAGAAGGTGTAGAGTAAAGTTAGTGCAAGATGAGAAAAAAGTTAGTTGGAGCTGAGTGAAAGAATTTTCTAGTGGATGTCAAGAAAAGTAATAGGTTCTAAGCAAGTTAGTAGATGTTGAGTGATTTTCAGTATGTTTCAAGCACCAGTAAAATCTAGTTGATGTTGAGTGATTTTATAATAGATGTCAAGTAACACATTATGTATTGAACATCAGTAAATTGATAGTGCCAAAATATTGCATTATAAAAAAGATCAAAGATTTGCCAAATAAAAGTCAACAAGTTTTTTTTCTTGGAACTTGTGAATCAGGAGGAAGATAAGATTGATGAGCTAGAGGTACATAATCTTATGTAAATCATTTTAGAGGTGAATTCAAATTGATTCTTAAAGAAGTTTCTAGAAAAGACAAGATATGATGTAGATATATTGTATCATACCTAATCCATCAAAAACCCTAATTTTTGAGATGGATATTGAGCAAGAAATAGAATTCTAATTCCCTATATCTAGGTATGTAGAGAGGTCAGAAAGATTTTGGATGCAAAAATTAGACAAGGTGAAGGAAGAGGGTTTGCTTCATCAAGTGACCTAAGAAGAGAAGTATGCAATGGAAAACTAAGAAAGAAGGCTAAACAAGGTTCAATGCTTGGGTGAACAAGTTATTAGAACTGCAAAGATTGGAAGCCAACCAAAGTTGAGGACTAAATAGTGATTTGTAATTTGCAAGTAAGGTTGTAAGTTGTATCAGATCAATCTCTACTATTACTCTCTAACAATTGTGTCAGATTAGCGTAAATCCTTAGGAGAAAGGTTGACTTAGTAGTCATTGCAAAATCTTTTAATAGGCTAGCATTCCAAGTGAATGGCCTAAAGTCCTCTAACAAGGTTCACCTTTAATAGGGTGATTGAAGTCCCTTAACTAGGTCATGTTTAATAGTGTGTGTTGTAGCCTTTAACAGGGTTGGCCTTTAATAGGGCATAACTTTAGAAGAGTGAGAAAGGAGTAGCATGTTACTAATGGTTTTTCCCAAATTGGGTTTCGACATTAAATCATTGTGTCATGTGTACTAATGGATGTGTTGTGTTTTATGCTTTACATTTCTACTTGTTAGTTTAATAGTAACATATTAGTTTTGGTTTACACACAATGAATGCATGCATGGTTAAGAAAGTTTTATGGGTTCATTGAATTGTAAAAAACTTATTTGGACATCTGGACCTTGGATAAGTAATTCACACCCCCCCTCCCCACCCCTCACCCACCCTCTTAGTTATTTTAAATAATTCCAATAGGAAATGTATTCTACACATACAGGAAAATACATACCAAATTAGATCCAAATTTACACTAAGCATTCTTTGTTTTTCTTAAAGCTCCCAAATTTTCAATCAATTACTACAATTGCAATTCAACAAGATCATAAGTATGATCTTTGTTCACAATTTTATAGCCCATATCCACTCCAATGCAAGGTACATTCTTTAATTTTCTTGACTGATAAAGCTTCTATGCTATTACCCTTACTACAAAAGATATCATGGGATCTATGATTGTGTCAATCCTCATTCCCCTCTTGTTCCATATGGCCCTTGTGTTCTTTTCAATGACTTTCTCTGACTCACTTCTCATAGTTTTTGGCCGATCTAGGGTTGGATACCCTACTACCCTATGAACAATTTTTTTTGCGATTTTAACTAGCTCATTCTCTAACCATATTGAGCTATCATGAATTCTACTTAGGGCACTCCTAATCCACTAAGTTTTGAAGATATTTGGAAAATATAGGGCATGAGTTAATCCTTTCTTTTATAAAATATTGCATTTTCCTTTGATGCTCCATTTTCACATAGTCTTGCATATTTTTCTTTGATTTCCATATCACCTATGCTTCCATTCTTGCAAATATAACAACTCTTGACATCTTGAATCATTAAGAGTGATGGTGGTCTCATAGACAATTCATCAGAGTGATCCTTCTTATATGTTATATAGAATAGCCTTGAAAATAGGTTGTTTAATCTCATTACTAATTTTATGGACATTTGAAACCTCTTTTCCCTCACCTTTTGCTTTAGAAGAACTAGATTCCATTAAATATATCTAGGGTTTGCAAAATTTGAATCTGTGAAACTTGACACAAGGTAAGTACCTTACAAATCTTGATGAAATGGTGTCAAACAACCATTCAAATCTCTTGCAAATGCTCAGATGAAATTCTCACGATTACCTTTAGCTCTTCGTGTTCTTTCTCAAATTCAAATATGTTAAATGAGTATAAATTGATCAAATAGCCCTTAAAACACTACAATAAATGCTAAGTGCATACACAAATGTAAGCTTGGCATCAATTGATTTCTAGCTCACTCAGCATCCACATGTCTTTTCATTAGCTCGGTGACCATTACGAGCTCAGGCTCAACTAACCAATTCTATTACCTTAGCATCCACTAACATTTTACTTTGGTTTCTTATAGCACTTTACATATTTATTCATGCATATGTAATCTTTTCATAACTAAATCCTTGGAACTAATGTATGGTATATCTTTTAAGTATCAATCCCTCATACCTCTTGATTGATTAGTTTGATGAGGTGTAATCACCCAACCCATTGGGTGAAGTAATTTGAACTTGATGAGCTACAATCCTCCTTTCTCTTCCATGTCTTGTTCATCTCATCTCTAAAATTTTGAATATCTTCCTTGCCTTTTACTTTGTTAAACTCACAACCTAGTGCCTTTGACCTTGTTGGACAATATTGGCTTATTTGACTAGTCTTTAAATAGCTAAAATATGTGGTTTAACTCAACCAACTTTTGTAATCACTTATGAATTGTATTCTAATATAGTTATTAGAAACATGTCCATGCTCTTGAGAATAGTGACAACTATACCCTATATTATAATCCTAATTATAAGAGTTACCATTGTTCTTTACCTTTGTCTACTTGTTTGATGACCACTTGGGTTTGGATCTACTCTCAGAAGCTCTATGTCCATACTTTTAATAGTTATAACAATATCCTTCAAATCTTTGAGTGTGCACGGTCTTGATTTTACATTCATGTGCCTGATGACCTTGGTTGTTGCACTTATGGCAGTGACCGATGCTCTTTTACTTAACATTCTAATTTATAGTCTTGCTCCTACACACATTAGTAGTATGTCCTTTCTTACCACAATTATGACAAGTAGGTTTCTAATTCTTACCCTTGTTACTTCTTTCTTTAGAACTTTTAAATTATTCTCCTTCTTCAATACTTGTTTATCCCAGTCCAAATGTATCATTGTTAGATCTAGGAGATCTCATCAATTGTTTAAAGTACTTGATAGCTTGATTAGGTTTATTGAAACTTTTAGCAAACTCCTTTTCCCTTTTTAGATCGTTGCTCAACTGTTCATTTTGCAACTTTAGTGTTGTTATCTTAATGTCTCTACTATTTATTTCATGATTAGCAATCATGACTTGATTCATTGTTTCCAATTACATGTGAGCAATCCTATTTACTTCTAATGATTTCTCTTCCAATCTACTAGTCAGAACTCATTTATCATCTTCAATTATCACTTTGTCTTCTACACCTTTATTTTCTTGCTTGGTTACCTGACATAGTAATATGGCTTGTGATTCTCGCTCTATCTTAGGATTTCTGATCTCTTTAGCTAGGGTTCTATTCTTTTCTATTAGATCTGAAAGTGGTGCATCAAATTCATTGAAGCTTCCATTTTCAATTAGCTTAGTAGTGTCAATTTCTTGGTACTATGTGTCATTCTCCTCAATAGAAATTTATTTCCTTCTTCACAATGATTTCTTTAGATCTTCTCTTGCTTCATTGAAATGGTGTAGAATGAGTTATATTTGAAACTCCTAGTTCTCAATGATCATTCCTGACTTGTAGACTTCCATTTCTAAGATCTTTCCTCAAAGCTACAAAGCTTCACTTTTAGAGAACTCTGCTCTGATACCAATTCTAGAAATTAAAATAGGAAAGGTAAACTTTGAGGGGGTGGGCCGGGGGGGGTTTAATCAATGCTTTAAACTTTAACCCAAAAAATATTCACCACACATCCATGTCACATATTCAATAGGTAAACTAAAATAGCATGTAAAGCATATAAATCTAAAGCATGTAAATAAGTAACCATTCACCCATACATGACACAAGATAAGATTACCCAAAAAACCTCCAATGAGAAGGTACAATTGGGGCCGGGATGACACCCACAAATATTCACGACTATAGTAATAAAGTATATCAAATTGTGGTTACAATGTTTGATCATGAAACATGATCTACCCTATGAAAGTTCTGCCCTATTAAAAGCTTACAAAGACTATTAGGTCTTACCCTATTAAAGGATTTCAACACCCTATTAGAAGTGTGTCTGGTTAAAGTATGTCAACTCATAATTAAGTAAGCACCTTGTTAGAGGTTTTCAATACAGCCTATTAGTACTACTCTATTAAGATATTTAATAGATTCACCTATTAGAATGTCTCAGCAATGATCCTATGGTTAGCACTCTATTTCTTGATGACATATCACCTCTATATTGTTGTATACTTGATCCTTCTTGGTCAAATGTATCTCTATTGTATATTGTTTCCTTCCTCTATTCTCTTTTAACTGCTTTTGCAATGTAATTCAAATCATAATTCCTTGGTAACCATGAATATCCTAGTTTGCACATGCAAAACTCTCCTTGATCAATCATTCATTCATTTTCCAATCATATAAAGTTTATGTTTTCTCCTCCTTAAAAAGACCTAGGTGACTTAGGGTTAGATATGAATCAACTATGGAGATTCATCCATATTTCTGCTTAAACCTTCCCTTTACCTAATTGGATGCATATAATACATAGGGATTCCTACTTAAGATTCATTGTTATCACCAAAATATCATAATTCAATCCTTGAATTGGCCCAAAAATAGTTTAAATAGTAGTTTGTGCCACTACAAACAACTATGTCAAAACTGTGTTGCTCGGCATTTGAAGTCCCTAGTGCTTAGCACTAACTATGACTTCAATGATGTCACTTAGCATCTGAATGACTCAGCATGCACTGCTTGCTTGGCTCCTAAATCACTTGGCACATACTATCTTCTTGGCATGTGAGTGACTCGGCATATGGGTGACTTCTCACTCACTATTTACTCAACATGCTCTAACTTATATGTTGTGCTAGGAATATATTACTTGTTTGGCATCAACTAAGTAAATGACTTAAGTGTATAGACACTAACTTGTCAAAACCAATCTAAGATAAAAAAATTTCCATATCCCAAGAAATTAAATTATTGAGATGGAAATTTTGATTTCTCACAAATAATTTAAACATTTTTCCTTGGCCAACACTAAGTTTTGAAACTCGACCATCATTTAATTGCTTAGTCACTATAGAACTTCTTGCTCAGCATCAACATTGTCACTTAGTCTATACTAATGATTGGTCAATACTAAATTTTATTGGCACTTATTGTGGCTCAATTGACACTAGCATCACTCAATATGAAGATCAAAATTATTGAATCTTCTACTTTGTTACTCGGTAAAGTTTACATAACTAGTCCATCTTTTCTTACACTGTCAAGACTTGAAGATTGCCATCTTCTTTTTTGTCAACATGATTTAAATAATCACTTTGTCTTGTCAAAGTATAAATACTCAAATCTCCATTTTTAGTTTCCTCTTCATAACTCAACCTTTTCTCTAGATGCTTTTGTGATGAAAATCTTCTCAAATTATATTCATCAATCAAATAAGTATGACATTTAGATAAGATAACAAAATGTCTCACCAATAGATTTGACATCAATGAAAACACACCAATTATTTTAATTATACTTTGGGATAATATCCCTCTTTAACATTGATGACAACACCCCACCAAAAATATTTCCAAAACTACTTGAGGTAACCATAGAATCCAAATTTTGTATAGACGTTGAGTAACATTTTCAATGTATCAGATTTGTTACTAATATCCTTAGTTTCATTTTGATCTCCCTCTAAGTAATCACTCCATTTTAGTTTGCATGTCTCTACCCACATTATTTTATCTCTCTTTGAGGATAATATCTCCCTCTTTAACTTTTTGTGCAATCTCTCCCTCTTTGACAACAATGCCAAAGACACTATGTCTTGCTCATACATCTCTGATTATGTAGATAATTGTAAGTCAAGTCTGAATTCTTCATCTGTCATCTTCATATGACTGATTTGTTAAACTGTTCTTCCTCTTTACTACTACCTTAGGCAACTCCTAAAGTAGAACTATATACATGAATGTGTAATATAGTATGATCACCACATTTGATGAATTTCTTCTCTATAGCTTAATTAGCTTTGTCTAGGATAATCACCTCTAGTTTACATCTAAGATATTCATGAGCATTCTTAGGTAAAGCTATAGTGAATACGTTAGAAATTTTCTCTTTTGTGTTCACATATTCCACTTTCACTTCTTTCTCTTGCACTATCTCTCTCATGTAATGATAGTTGATAGTAATATGTTTTTCCTTTGTGTACATAACAAGGTTCTTTGATATGTTAGTAGCACTTGTGTTATCATAATAGATAACCAATGGATTAGTAATTTAGTCCTTTATACCTTTCAACAATTGTTTGATCCAAATAATATTTAAATAATTTACTACTACTGCCACATACTTGACTTCAACTATTGATTGGGAAATATAGTTCTTCTTCTTTCTTTTCCATGAAATTAGTCTCTTTCCTAGAAATAATGCACCACCACTTGTTCTCTTTTTGTCATCAACATTGTAATACAATCCATATTCTTATGTTCCTTTTAGATATATTAGTATTCTCTTTACTTCCATCATATGATTTTCCTTATGACTTTCTCAAAATATAGAAACTAGCCCAGTAGCTAATGCAATATCTAGTCTTCTATGAACAACATTTTATAGTTTACCAATCATTGATCTATATTGTGACTAGTTCACATTAGTAGAATTGCCATTCTTAGATAGTATGTGCCCAATGATCATAGGTGTACCCACTAGTATAGAATCTTCCATCCCAATAAAATTTAGTATCTCCATCATATATTTGGACTAAGTAATGAAGATATATTACTTCATTTGATATACTTGTAAACCAACAAAGAATTTGATCTCACCAAATATTCACATTTTAAATTACTTCTTCATTTCATCAACAAATAACTTTCATAATGTTTCTTTTTCACCAAATATGATATAGTCAACAAAAAAATTAGATAATAATACCTCATTATTCTTTCTAGTCTTCAAATATAGATTGTTTTTATCATTTTTTCTTGCAAATCCAATATTCATCAAATAATTATGCATTCTTTCATACCATGCTCTAGGGGCTTGTTTCAACCCATATAAAGCTTTGTGCAACTTGCATACCGTGTTCTTCATGTCAGAGTTCACAAATCCTTTAGGCTGATCAATGTATTCTTCTTCCTCAAGTATCCCATTCAAAAATGCAGATTTGACATCCATTTGATATGCCTTGAATTCTTTATTCCTTATGAATTCATCTTTCTCATTCAGCTAGTTCTTGAGTACCCACTTTGTTCCAATAACATTTTTGTGTTTAGGCCTTGGTATTAGAGAACATATTTTATTATTTTTAATCTGTTCAATTTCTTCATTCATAGCATGTATCTAATCTTCATTCTCTAAAGTATCTTTCATAGATTTGGGCTCAAACTTGAAAAGTAAGCATGTATTACTTGTGAGGCCTTTTCTTGTAATAACACTAGAATCTTTGTCTCCAATGATTTATTTACGTGCATGATGTCTTCTCACATATTTTTCTAACATGAGATATTTATTTCTTTGTTCTTCAACAGGTTCATATTGAAAACTAATTTCAAGTTCATCATCTCTTTATTGTTGTAGTTCTTGTTTTGGTTCTTCATGCTTGACATTACCTTCCTATTGTTTGGCTTCCTCTATCTATGGCTTGACATTATTTAACTATTGCTCGACACCCACAATCTATTACTCAACAATTATTTATTACCACTTAGCATTTTAAATTTTTTGAGGGTTTTCAGCTTTCATTTCTTTTTTGGGTGGAGTACCCGAGCACTATCACTCACATAAATGAATGAATTTTAATATTTAGTTTTTGTCTAACATTCAACTTCATTTTTCTCATTGTATTCTATTGAAACCAATTGGTTAATTGTGTATTGTCTTGATGCTACACAAAATTTCATATCTTTACCAATCAGTGTATGTTGAGCTCACTCGGGCATTAAAGCTAGTCTCATGTGTCTACCAAGCATTTCAAACTTTTTCAAGTTCAAAAGACAGTGTCTATTGTGTTCACTTAGGAGACATAGAGAAGTTCAGAGAAGTTGAGTGTTAACTGAGCTCACTCTATTAATGAAGGAAAAGTTGGAAGGAACCAGTGTTAACCAAAATAACTCAACTACCAAAGAAAGTTTGTGAAGATCCAGTGTTAATTGAGTTCACTTGGTTAACATAGGAAAATCATTTCTAAGTTAGCGTCTACTGAGCAGGGTCAACTAATGAAGGATTTTCTTGTTTTGGAATACTAAGTTTAATTGATTTTTTTGTTGGTTCTAGCCAACTGAGGAGATGAATATTAATTATTCTAAGTTATATTCAAGCCAACTTGACAATTCATAAGGTATAAATATAAGGTCAAGTTGAGGATGAAATGTGCAAGTATAAGGAAGTATAGAAGATTCTTAGAGGAAGTGAATTAGAAGGATAAATAGAATATCCTCGTAGAGCTACAAAGATACATTAAATAAGAAATGATTGAGTATAAAAGTGAGAATTGAGATCTATAATCAACAATTCAATTGTATTAGAAATTAGATCATCTCATTGTTACTCTCTAACCATTGTAGCAGTGCTTTAAATCTCTTAACCAAGTTGGTTTAATAACTATTTGTAAATATTATAACAAGGTGGCATTTCTAGATTGAAGTGTCTATAGACCTCTAACAAGGCCACTCCTAACAAGGTGATTAAATCCTGTAACAGGGTCACACCTAACAATGTGTTTTTTAACCTTTAATAGGGATGGCTCCTAACAAGGCTCACTTTAGAAGAGAAAAACTTAGTCACAAGTTGCAATTGGTGGTTTCTCCCAAATTGGGTTTCCACATTATATCTTAGTGTCACTTATGTTCATGCTATTTATTTTATGTACATGGAACTAAGTTAAGTAAGGTTAATCATAGATAATATCTTTTCAGTAGTGTAAACTGAGTGCATGTGTGTTTATCGAACATCATTATTTTTAGTGAAGTTTTTGTTCTGTGTTGACATCTAAGGGATCTAGGATTTATTTTTGTGATAACTAATTCACTCCTCCCCTCTTAGTTACTCCTCTTATATTTTTGACAATTGGTATCAGAGCATCTTGGTACTTGCAAAGAGGTTTCAAGGATCTAAGATAAAGATCAGGATGTCTTACATAAGAGAGATTCCCAAGCTAAATAGAGATACATTTGAGGCATGGAAGGAACTTATGAAGTTGCACCTAAAAACCATCAGTGATTCATATTTGAAATATTTTGAAAATTTTTGCAAGGCTCCTACTAGAACTTTGACTATGGAATAGATTAATGAAAATGAAAATCATAACATCATGATGATTAAAATTACTTCATCTCTTAACTATGTTGAATTTGATGAGTTTAAAGGATGTGCTACTACTCATGACATGTGGACCAAGATGAAGGATATCTATGGAGGTGACAATATTGTGAAAAGAGCCAAAGTAGAAAGTGTGAGAGGTTAGTTTGATAATATGAAGATGAGAGAGGATGAAAACATTGCAAAATATGTTGAGAGAATCAAAGTTAGTGTTATTACTATCAAAGCCTCTAGAGGAACAATTGAAGATGTCACAATGGTAAGTAAGTTACTCAGAAGCCTTCTTCCTATCTATGCAATCAAAGTGTCTTCTATTCAAGAGATGAGATGTGATCCAAACAAGAAGTCAACTTTTAGTTCTCTAATTGGAAGATTGACTACATTTGAACTTGATAACTATGATAATTATAAATTCCTAGTTCTAGCAATCTTGACTCTATATTTCAAGCCAAGGTATCACTAAAGAAGAAGAAATCTACAAATTCTAAAGGAAAGCAATTTGAAAGTGAAGAGAAAGATAGTTTTGACAGTAATCTTGAAGTCATTGATATACTACTTGCAAGAAGGTATCCCAAAGGCAAAGAAAAGTACAAAGGTAAAATTCCTTTGATCTATTTCTCTTGTGAAGAAGTCAAACACATTGTTGCAAGATGTCCAAATAGAGAAGACAAAGATGAAAAGAAGCATAAAAAGTACAAAGGGAAGAAGGATTTCAAGAACTTCAAAGACTACAAGTACACAAGTAAGAAATCTTGTTTTATAGCTAAAGATTTAGATAGTAGTGAAGATGGTTAAATGGTATATATTGTTGGGAAATATGAGTCTAATGATGAAGGAGATAAAATGGTACTTATCTCTCATGTTAGAAAAAATGATACATGGATTACTAATAGTGGTTACTCACATCATATGACTAGTGAAAAAACAAATTTTGAACATATGGAACATTATGATGGTGGAAGTGTGAGATTTGGAAGAAATGAACCATGTTGTATAATGGGAAAAGGTTGTATATCACTAATCAATGAACTTAGATGTGATAATTCTTATTGGATTGAAGGACTAAAGCATAATCTACTAAGTATGGCATAGTTGAATAACATTGGATTCAAGGTAGAATTCATGAATGTGAAGGCCAAGCTACTATATGGAAAAGGAAATCTAGTTAGGTCTAGTAAACAAACTAAAGGTAATCTATTCTACCTAGATCTCAATGAAAGTTCATGTTTCATTGCTCAATTAGAAGAAATATGGTTATGGAATAAAAGGTTATGTCATTTGAACTTTGAAAATTTGATCAAGATAAGAAAGAACAAAAGAGTGAGAGGTATTCCTAGTTTGAGAAAACCTTGTTAGCTTAAAGAATAAATTTGACAACTGAGTGTCAATACACTTAACCAAGATCAAGAGTAAGTGCTGAGTAAGATGAATTTCTGAGCTATATCAAGTGCCAAGTAATAGTAGGTGCCGAGTGTAACAAGTGCCGAGTGCAACAAGTGCCAAGTGTAACAAGTGTCGAGTGCAACAAATGCTGAGTATAACAAGTGCCAAGAGTAACAAGTGCCGAGTGTTAATAAGTGTCGAGTGATACCATTTTGTTTAGGTGCCGAGCTATCCAAGAAATAGCATGTGCCGAGCATCAGCAATGCTTCAGGAGTTGAGTAACACAGAATATCAGCATAAAAGTTTGAAATTGCACAAACTATGATGCAAATAGTTTTTGCAGCTGACATAAGGAAAATCTTGAAGGATTTAATGATGAGATTGAATCTTTTATTTTTCCTATGCAATCTACATGCAGCCAATAAGAAAAATGATAAAGGCATGCAACAAATCAGTGAAAGACAAGTATTGAGCGAGAAATTAAGAATGTGGATCGTAGATCCATATCTAACCCTAAGACTTTGAAGTATTTATAAGGATGAAAAAATTTCATTGTAAATATATGTGAGTAGACATATAGGGGTGTAAAAAGGAAAACTATTTTTAGAAGCGAGGGTTATCAGATCACAAAAGGATCAAGATCAGAGAAAGCGAAAAAGGTGCCTGCATTCAGCAATCAAGGATTATAATCTATCAAGTTCATTATACCTAATAATTTCTAGCAATTGTATTAGAATGAAAATCCTATGATGATAGGTTAGCTTAACAACTATTTTGAAGATCCTTTGATTAGGTGATTAAAATCCTTTAACAGGGTGACACTTCATGTTAAGTGTTTGTAAAGCCTCTAACTAGGTCACTATTGACACAGTGTAAAGCCTTTAACAGGGCAGACCATCAGAAGTGGTTGAACAATTTTGCTGCATGAATTTTTGCGGGTACCATCCCCACCCTACTTTTACCTTCTTTATTCCTGGAGGGTTTATGGGTTACCAAATTCCAGTGTTATGAGTTGTTGATGCATGTGTTAAATTTGATGTTTACTTGATGTATTTACATGCATGCAATTTACTTTCAGTTAAAAGTTTTATTGGCTAATGTGTGATACTTATGATTCACCACCCCCTCCCCCCCGCCCATCATAAGTACTCTTTCCATATTTGAATATTCCAACAATTGGTATCAGAGCTAATCCAGGTTCTCACAAGGAAAAGCCTAACAGCTTGGAGGAAAAGATCTAAAGATGGAAGCTTTCAAACTTGGAAAGATCATTGAAAATCAGGTGAAAGATGTGCAACTTGCTCTACATAGCTTGGAGGAATTTAGAAACAAGTTGATAAATTCATTAAAAAAAAGGAAGGATCTAGCCATAGCTGAAAATGAGACAAACTACAAAGATATTGATACCACCAACATACTTTCCAATGGAGACACTAAAGAGTTTGATGCAGCAATAGAAAAACTAATGGAGAAAAATAAAGCTCAAATAGAGGAGATAAGATCTCTCAAGATGGAACATGAATCATAGGCCATAATGATATGTGAAATTGCTGAACAAAAGAAAAGAGCAGTTGATGATAAGGTTATGATAGAAAATGACAAAAGAAATCTTGCAAACAGACTTGAAGAAAAATCTACTAAACTGACAAGGATCTCAAACATGCAGATGAATACACTTGCTCAAATGATGAACCTTCATCATGAACTCAATGTGAAAGATATTGAGGTCTCTACTTTGAAGATTCAGAATGAACAAATGCAGAATGAATTGAACAGAGAAAGAAAGGTAGCAGAGAATCTCAACAAGTCAAGTGAAGCCATCAAATATTTTGAGCAAATATTGAAATCCCCAAGATCAATCCATGATACATTAGGACTTGGATACAATAGCACCAAAGTTGGAGAATCATCAAAGAGTGTAGAACAAAGAAGTGATAAAGGTAAAGATGTTAAACCTACATGTCATTTCTACAGAAAGAAAGGACATACATCTAATGTATGTAGAAGCAAGAATGCCCATCATCATGATAAACCTAAAAGTATAAACCATTGTCATAGATGCAAGTAGCAAGGTCATCAAGCATATGAATGTAGAACTAAAACTACTAAGACATCAAGATTTGATGGACATTGTTATAATTGCAAAAAGTATGGACATAAAGTTTTTGAATGTAGATCGAAGCCTATGTGGACATTAAATCAACCAGCAAAGACATCAAACCATGAATTTTGGGATTACAACACTAGGTACAGTTGTCACTATTGTCAAGAGTATGGACATATACCACAAAACTGCATAAGAACACACTTTAGAGAGAACTACAAAAGATGGTTGAGTCAAACTACATGTTTCAGTTACTTAAAAACTAGTCATGTCAGCAGGAATTGCTCAACAAGGTCAAAGGAATCAAGTTCTGAGTTTAGCAATGGAAAGGCAAAAATAGATGTTGGACAAATCATAAGTGAAATGAATAAGACATGGAAGAAGAAAGATGAGTATAGCACATCAAGTGCAGAGATCACTTCACCTAATATGTCAAGTGATCATACTTCATCAAATTAAGCAAGAATAAGTGTGTGGGATTGATAAACCAAGTTACATCATAAATCAGTCCCAAGACATAGAAGAACTGCAAAGAAGAATTCAGCATAAACAAGGATGCTAAGTCAAAATTGAAAACTTTACAAGATCTGTCAAAGTTGTCTTCAGGTGTCGAGTTGCTAATAGCAACCAAGTTGATAGATGATGCCGAGCTATGAAATATCAATAGGAGCCAAGAAAAGTGAAACACAATAGGAGCCAAGTCATGTTGAAACCCTTTAGGTGCTGAGTAGACAGTTGGCAATGCACTAAGCATTAATTACTCTATTTTGAAGGGTACATAAATTTGATTTTTGATCATTTTCCCACCATTCAAATGAGAAGAAAAGCCGAGAAGAGCAGAGAAGATTGAGATCAGCTCAGAAGTCATTTGTGAAGATTTCAACAGCGATTCATGACAAGTTTCATCGATTTGAGGTATTTTACTTAAGTGCCGAGCTACGTAGAACTTATAAACTTGTTTAAATTGTAAACCCTAGTTTGGGAAACAATGGCATCTGGGTCAGGAACCACTAAGGGTAGAGAGAGTCATGAGATATAGTTAGTCAGCAATGAAGTTAAACAACCTGAATTTAAGCCCATTCCAGAAGTAGCATACAAGAATGATCCTGTAGGAGCATTATCAGTTATTTTGAATAAAGTTTTTATGGTCCAAGATGTTCGCAGATGTTATAACTACAAAATTGGAGCCATAGGAGATTTAGAAATCTATAATGCATATGACAAACTATGTGAGAACAAAAGACTGAAAGATGAGTTTTCAATAATAGAAAGAAAAGGATTAACCAAAACCCTAGCATTTTTAATTGTCTTCAAAACTCAATGGGTACAGATAGTTTTGAGTAGAATGCATGATGGAGCTTTTTGGTTAGAGTCAGGGCCAGTAAAATTCACCAAGAAAACTATTCATAGGGTTACTGGTATTCCAACCCTAGATCGCCTAAAGACCCTGCGAAGTGACAAAAGAGAAGTAATAGAGAAAAATATAGGTGCTAAATGGAACAATAGAGGAATGACTATTGACACAGTCATAGATCCCCTACTAAATTTTGTTGTGAGAATCATTTCACACAAATTGTATCAATCAAGAAGGTTAAATAGTGTACCTTGTATAGCAGTTGATGTTGCATACAAGATAATAAAAAAGGATCACACTTATGATCTAGCAGAGCTCATGTTTCAACAAATTAATGAAAATCTAGGAGCCATAAGGAAGAACAAGGGAGCTCAGTGCAAATTTGGATCAGTTTTGATGTGCATGTTTTTCTATCTGATGAAAGAATTCCCTTCTATGGGTAAGGTAAGATGGAATCCAGACAAAACAATTGTTGAACAAATCAATGGATACATTGAATAGATGGGTTAAAATTTTGATGCCCAAATGACTAGTTACTTTGAGGACTTCAAAAAGTCCATGAAACAAAGAATGAGGATTCCAGTCTCACTGACTGAGAAATATGAAAAGGACATTTGTTTTTTTGTAGATATAGATTGTACCTATATACAAGCAGTTATACCTAGAGTAAGATGGCTTAGGCCACTAGGTTATGAACTTGACATTGATCAAGCTTTTGCAACAATAACAACCCTAATTGCAGAAGAAGCTGACAAAAGTGCAAAAACTTTTGGAACCTATGATGTTGTTAAATCAAGGGTGATAACAGATTTAAAGACTGCTTCTGCAGTAAAGAAGAAAGAAAAAATGGTGAGACAAATCAAGAAAAAATTTGGTGTGGAAGAAGAAGGAACAACAGAAGAGGAAGGAGAAGACATTGAAGAAGAGGGAGATAAAATTCAAGGTCTGAATCAAGGGTTAGGAAAAGATAAAGAGGAAAGTGCTGAAGAAGAAAAGGAAGAAAAGGCACATACAAAGGAGAAAGAGGAAGAGAAAGATACAGTTGAGCCACAAGATCAAAGTATGCAAGACACACAGGTATCTCCTCTTAGTCCTCCTCATGCCATCATCACACCTATAAATATTATAAAAATAAAAGATGTTACAGACACTTCAAATCCAAACATCAATCCATTAACTGCAGAGGATTTAGAAATCCTTGACCAATCATCACTTGTAGCAAAATTAAGTGCAAATCCTATATTGGTCAGTGTTGATGAATTACAGAATCCAAAAGTTAAAATAGAGATAGTCAAGGTAAAAGCACAAGTGCCACCTTCAACCATACAAACTACTGGTATTCTATTTCTTCCACCACCACCTCCACCAAGTGTAGTCACTTATACACTTCAAATGCCGAGTACAGCGGTAGGGGAAATAAAAGAAACATCTGAACAACCAACAAGTTCAACCCCACCTAGCTGTCATAAAAGGCATACTCAAGCTGAAGAAAAAGATGAGACAAAGAAGAAGGAGGAGACTACAATACAAACACTGGTTGCATTACCAAAATTTGGTACTCCAACATAGACTCTTCAACAGCCGAGCACAGATGGGTTATAGCTACAAATCAGGATACCAGGCTCGAGCTCATCAAAGGCAGTTAGGAAACTTCATTATGGAGCTCTTGAGCTTGATGAAGAAATAAAGATCCCATATTATGAATCTAGCACTCTTACTAAAGAAAAGATCAATGAAATTCAAAGTGCATTGGACAGAAGAAGGAGACAAGAAGCACTAAGAAAAGAACACAAGCATAAGCTTACCTTGAATGAAATCAAAGACATATTCATAGAAGCTTTTTGCTTACAGTCTCCAGATGAGCCAAGACCAATTATAGAGCACATATCTAATATAGTTGAACAGGTGACTAATGAAGACTAGGAAACAAATGCCAGATTGCTTGAATGGTCAGAAAGGAAGTTCCAAGGCAAGGTAAATAGTAAAATATCCGGTGATATAGCACTGTCACAAGAAGAACTGGCAAAGAAAATCAAAATAGTTAAAACTATACTAGGAAACATCTTTTCCCTGTACAACAAGTTGTGTGATTTTTCCACATTCACACAGGACACTAGCCAGAAAATACTGAGCTTAGAAAACAATCTAAAAATTTCCAGCATGTAACTCCCCACAAATATAGCTCAAAGTGAGAAGCATTTTGCCCAATCACTTCACACACATAGAGAGTTAGCTATCTTAGTAGCAGAGGAGGCAATCACAAAAGCTAAATTGATGCAAATTCAATCATCAATAACTCCTCATTTGGAACTACTTCACAAGGAGCAAATAAATGCAGATACAGTCCTTAAGAAAGACCCCAATCTTTCTTCATCTAATGGACTTGTACACCTAGTAGCAAAGATTACCATGCAACATAAGACATTGGATGTTGCACTAGCAAATTGGGATGCAGCTCTGAAGGTACTCCTTGAAGTAAATAGTACATTTTTCGCCAAGTATGGCATTTCATTGTAAGACCCTTGACATAAGTGTCAAAAAGGGGGAGAATAAGTATGGGGGAGTGATAAGAAGAGATTAAGTAAGGGCGAGATAGCAAAAAGTAAGGGGGAGATAGCAAATTTTGGGAGAAAATTTTGAGATAGCAAATTTTGAATAGGACAGAACTCACTGAGTGTACATATAGGATCAATTAATAAGGAGTCACAAGGATCTTAGTTAAGTGTTTTTGCCACTCATGTCAAAGGGGGAGATTATTAGCTTAAAGAATAAATTTGACAACTGAGTGTCAATACACTTAACCAAGATCAAGAGTAAGTGTCGAGTAAGATGAAGTGTCGAGCTATATCAAGTGCCGAGTAACAGTAGGTGCCAAGTGTAACAAGTGCCGAGTGAAACAAGTGCCGAGTGTAACAAGTGCTGAGTGCAACAAGTGCTGAGTATAACAAGTGCCAAGAGTAACAAGTGCTGAGTGTTAACAAGTGCTGAATGATATAGTTTTTTTTAGGTGCCGAGCTATCCAGGAAACAACATGTTCTGAGCATCATCAATGCTTTAGGAGCCGAGTAACACAGAATATCAACATAAAAGTTTGAAATTGCACAAACTATGATGCAAATAGTTTTTGCAGCTGACATAAGGAAAATCTCAAAGGATTTAACGATGAGATTGAATCTTTTATTTTTCCTATGCAATCTACATGCAACCAATAATAAAAATGATAAAGGCATGCAACAAATCTGTAAAAGACAAGTATTGAGTGAGAAATTGAGATTCAATGTGGATCATAGATCCATATCTAACCCTAAGACTTTGAAGTCTTTATAAGGATGATGAAATTTCATTGTAAATATATGTGAGTAGACATAGAGGGGTGTAAAAAGGAAAACTATTTTCAAAAGCAAGGGTTATCAGATCACAAAAGGATCAAGATCAGAGAAAGCGAAAAAGGTGCCTACATTCAGTAATCAAGGATTGTAATCTATCAGGTTCATTATACCTAATACTTTCTAGCAATTGTATTAGAATGAAAATCCTATGATGATAGGTTAGCTTAACAACTATTTTGAAGATCCTTTGATTAGGTGATTAAAATATTTTAACAGGGTGACACTTCATGTTAAGTGTTTGTAAAGCCTCTAACCAGGTCACTATTGACATAGTGTAAAGCCTTTAACAGGGAAGGCCTTTAACAGGGCACACCATCAGAAGTGGTTGAACAATATTGTTGCAATAATTTTTGTGGGTACCATTCCCACCCCAGTTTTACCTTCTTATTGCTAGAGAGTTTCTGGGTTACCAAATTCCAGTGTTATGAGTTGTTGATGCATGTGTCAAATTTCATGTTTACTTGATGTATTTACATGTATGCAATTTACTTTCAGTTAAAAATTTTATTGGCTAATGTGTGATACTTATGATTCACACCCCCCCCCCCTCATAAGTACTCTTTCCATATTTGAATATTCTAACAAACCTAATATGGGCCTATGAAAATATTGTGAAATTGGTGAGATGAGCAAGATAAGTTTCAAAGGAAATAACTATCATTCTAAAGAAGCCTTATAGTTGGTTCATATAAAATTATGTGGACCTATTGGAATTGATAGCTACAATGGAGATAAGTATTTTATTCTTTTTGTTGATGATTATTCTAGAATGATGAATGTGATGTATTTAAAAGAGAAGTTTGAAGCATTTCAAAAAATTTGTAAGAAATGATAATATTGAGCAAGGAACGAGAAGCAATCCAAGTAAGTTAAGTGTGAAACAATATTACCATAAGATAAGAAAACTCCAAGAGCATACACCAAGATGGTTCAACAATGGAGACAAGGATTTATAAGGGGAAAGCAAAGAAAACCCCTTGTGAGTATTATGAATGAAGGCAAATGCCTAGAGAAGAGAGAGAGAGAGTGTTGGAGCAAAAGTAGCTCAATACAATAACATCAAGTGCTAAGAGTGTGTTGAAGAAAGAAGGAGGAGCATCTCTTATATAGATATGAGAGAGGAGTTTCATTTGTAACTCCCATTTCTATGAATTCCACATTCATAATAGGTGTGTGCAAAGTGTCACAATCCTCTTAAGGAGGATAAACTAAATAAAGAAATAAACAAGAGTTGTCCTTACATGTGGAATAAAGGACAAACAATGACATGTCCTCCACATGTGTACAAGAGGACAAACTACATTTAGGGACCCTTGGAATATCCCAATTAATATATCCAAGGAAAGATTAACCTTTCTAACACCCCCCCTTAATCTTTACTTGGGGAGTTTACATCAACAGGTTGTAAACCCAAATTTTTACAATGGAACTGAAATCTCTCTTTAGAAAGTGGTTTGGTTAAAATATCAGCCACTTGATCTTCTCCTTTACAATAAAGAAGAATAATTTGCTTGTCTTCAACTTTTTCTCGAATGAAGTGATGTTGAAGTGAAATATGTTTGGTTCGTGCATGATAAACTGGATTCTTTGCCAAGGCAATAGCACTTTGATTGTCACAATGTATAGGTGTAGGTGATTGTTGAGGTAGACCCAAATCGTCAAGAAGTCTTCTAATCCACAAAGCTTCCTTAGCTGCATTGGTACAACCTTTGTATTCAGCTTCAATTGAGCAGAGGGAAATAGAGTGTTCTTTTTTGCTTTTCCAAGAAATTGGACCTGAACCAACAAAGAAAAAATAACCACAAGTGGATTTCCCATCATTGGGATCTCCACCTAGATCGGAATTAGTATAGCCATGTAAAATAAATTCAGAATTTGCATCATAAAATAATCCCATATTAAGAGTTCCTTTAATGTACCTTAAGATGCGTTTAGCAACTTTAAAATGAGCTTGTTGAGGTTTAGACATAAATCGAGAAACTAAACCAACACTATAAGCAATATCAGGTCTAGTAAGAGTTAAATAATTTAAACTTCCTACCAATTGCCTATACAAAGTTTCATCAACAAAAGGAGTATTCATATCAGTCATTAATTTAGTACCTAATTCACATGTAATTGAAACATGGTTAGAGTTATTCATCTTAAATTTTTCTAAAAGATCATAAGCATACTTGCTTTGAAAAAGAAAGATACCTTTAGGAGTTTGAAAAATTTGCATACCTAAGAAGTAATGTAAGATACCTAAGTCAGTCATCTGAAATTGCTGTTTAAGTTGAAATTTGATATCAAAAATCAAAGCGTCTAAACTAGAAGTGAGTATTAGATCATCTACATAAACAATAACAATGATAATATCATCGTTAGTATGTATAATATACAAATTAGGATCATTCTTACTTCTAGTAAAACCTTGAGAAATAAAGAAAGAATTAATTTTAGAATACCATTCTCTAGATGATTGTTTAAGACCATAAATAGATTTGTTCAATTTGCAAACCAGATTTTCACTACCTTTCTTAACAAATCCAGGAGGTTGAGCCATATAGAATTCTTCATGTGACTCACCATTTAAGAAGGCACTTTTAACATCCATTTGATTAATGGGCCAATTCATTTTAGATGCTAAAGCAAGAACTAATTTGATAGTAGGCATCTTAGCAACAGGAGCAAATGTTTCATTATAGTCTAATCCTTCAATTTGTGAAAAACCTCTAGCTACTAGTCTAGCCTTGAATTTACTAATTTCATTATTAGTATTCAATTTTGTTTTGTATAACCATTTACATGAAACTATATTCTTTCCATGAGGTAACTTGACTAAGTCCCAAGTTTGATTAGCGATTAAAGAATCATATTCCTCTTGCATGGCTTTCTGCCAATGAGGTTGAGAGTTAGCTTGATAAAAAGACTTAGGATCATTAGAATTCATAATAGTAGTCATTAAAGCATAATTACAATAATTAATCCTTCTATGTTTAATTCCACCAAGTCTAGAAATGTAATCATCACCTTCATTGATTAAGTTTTGAGCCCATTTAGGTTTACGTTTAGTTGTAATGGAATTATCACTAGAGGAAGAATCATTAGTAATAAAAGTATCATTAGTATCTACTTGAGTATAATGAGTTGTAGGAGCAGAAATAATCGGTGGTACTTGATTTGAAGGATTAAGAGAAAGAGTAGGGTTAAGAGAAGGAGGTTGGTCCTCCACCTGCACAATTTTAGTGCCACTAAATTCTTCATCATGTGTAGTAGAGCAATCATGAACTCCATTTTCTGCAATACAAACATCTCTAGCAACTTGAACTTTGTTAGTAGTGGAATCATAAACACGATAACCCTTAGTGTTTTCATCATACCCAACAAACATATAAGGATATGACTTAGCATCTAATTTATGCCTTTTCTGTTTAGGCGTATGAACATAAGCAATAGAACCAAATATCTGTAAATGATGTAAATTTGGTTTCCTACCAGACCAAGCCTCTTCTGGAGTGATAGCCTTGAGAGCTTTGGTAGGAGTCCGATTAAGAATATAAGTTGCACAAAACATGGCTTCAGCCCAAAATTTATAATATAGATTCTTAGCATGCAACATGCTTCTAGCCATTTCAACAATGGTCTGATGCTTTCTTTCTGCCACACCATTTTGTTGTGGTGTATAAGGAATAGTAAGCTCGTGTTTAATTCCACATGATTTCAAATAATAATAAAAATAATTATTCACATATTCCTTCCCATTATCAGTTCTAATAATTTTAAGTTTAAACCTAGATTGCCTTTCAACATATAATTGAAATTCAATAAATATATCAAGAACTTGATCCTTGCTATGAAAAAAATAGATCCAAGTTCGTCTAGAAAAATCATCAACAAAGGTAAGTGCATACCGAGAACCTTGGATGGAGGTATTCTCCACGGGGCCCAAAAGATCACTATGGTCAAGATGCAACTTATGAGTTGCCCGCCATGATTTTCCATTTGGAAAGGGCTCCCTATGCATCTTACCACTCATACAACCTATACAAGCAATCTTGGAAGGAATAATGTGAGGCAAGCCATCAACCATATTATACTTTTGCATGAAAGTAATATAATCAGAATTTAAATGGCCAAGTCTTTCATGCCATATATTGAAATCAATAGAAGTATGTAAAGAATATCGTGAACTAGCAAATTCATGGAATTTAAACAAATTGTCATTATCCATTTTAGCATGAGCAATCACTTTGAGAGTTTGAGGATCTATGATATAACATGTATCTTTGTAGAATTCAACTTTATAGTCCTGACATAACCGTGAAACAGAAAGTAGATTAGTTTTCAAGTCAGGTACATATAATACATTATGCAATTTACCATTGGGAATAGTAACATCACCTAATCCTTCAACTTTACAAGTCTGATTATTAGCTAACTGAATAAGAATGTTAGCAATATCAGGTTGTAAAGAATCAAAAATTTCTTTATGAGAAGTGACATGTTGTGATGCACCACTGTCAACAATCCATTCTAAAGGTCTACAAAGATTAAAGCTACAAGTAAAAGCATGACGAGAATTAAAACCAGTAGAGTTACCTTTTTTATGATTTGAGTTTTGATGCTTCTTACTATTATTCATAGGTTTTTTATCATTTTGCTTTTTAAAACAGTTATTGACAATGTGACCATCTTTGCCACATTAAGAACAATGAGGTTTGGAATTGGAATGATTCCTTTGATTATTAGTATTACAAGTATTATTAGGATGATTGGTATTATTATTATATTTGGCATGAAATTTATTGTTGGAATTATTTGAATTAGTATTATATTGTTTGTGATTATGATTATTATTATTGGAACGAAAATTATTTGTTGAATTTCTAGACACAAATGCATGTTCAGTTGATTTAAGGGTACCAAACTGAATTAGCTTAGCTTCTTCCTGTCTTAATAAAGTTTGAAAAATAACATAAGTTAACTGAGAAGTTAAAGTAGGAATAGCAAGCTGTGCATGAACATTAGTTATAAACTGTTGAAACTATCTAGGAAGACATTTTTTAAGAATAAGATGAATTAAATGAATGTCTTCTAATTGAATACCTAAAGCCATAATTTGACTTTTAAGAGAATCAAATTTTAAGAGAAATTCATCCATACTTTTAAAATTTGCTTACCTGAGATCTTCGAGTTGATCCTGCAACTGTATTTTGCAGTATTCATCGCCACTGTCATACTTGGTTTGCAAGATGGACCATGCATCATGAGCTTTAGAATAGTGAGCAATTAACACATATAAATCTGGAATAATGGAAATACCAATTAACCCTAAAGCTTCTTCATTTTTAGCTTTCCAAGTATCTTTTTCATCTTGGGTAGTCGCTGAACTGGGTTCAAGAGAAGGGTCAGTGGCTATTTCGAAGAGGTGTTTAAAACGAAAAATAAATGAGATATGAGTTTTCCAAGAATGATAATTAGAATAATTAAGTTTTATTTCTGGAATTAAGGTTGACATGATTAGAAAAAAAATTTCCTTTTTAAAAAAAAAAAAAAATCCCTTAATTTGAAAATCAATTGAGAAAAAAAATTTTGTTAATGAGAAAAAAAATTGTGTTTTTTTTTTTTTTTTTTTTTTTAGTATATAAAATTAAGAATTTATCTTTTCAATTTTTTTTGAATTATGGATTTAAAAGAAAACAAAAAATTAATAAAATTTTTATTTTTATTTGTTTAAAAAAATAAAGAAAAAAAATGTGATAAAAAAAACGTTATAAAATTTTGTTTTAATAAATAAAACAAGATTTTTATTTATTTATTTTTTTTAAAAAACAAAAGGTTGGGCGGAGATATATTTAAGGAGCAGAGCGTTGGCGGCGGCTGCCGCGTGGCCAGAGGGCAGAGGTGGTTGGTTGGCCGAGGTCGGTGGGAAAAAAAGAGGGATTTCAAATGTTTAAAAACTGGATGAGAGTGGATAATGATGCCGGCGTGGTTGCGCATGCGGCGGTTGCCGCGTGGCCTAGACGCGGGCTGCGGCGTAGGGTTTACACCGGGTGTGAAGGGGCCGGCGGAAGTGGTGGAAAAATGACAGAAATAACCCAAGGTTTAATGGCTTTTGCGTGGGGCGTCGCTGATAGCGCGGGGTTTCAATGTAATCTCAGCAAGAAACTCAAAAAAGAGGGCTTTCTCGCTCAAGCCTGTGATATATGTGTGCGCGGCGGTGGTGAATGCAGGCGGCGACGCGCGGCGGCGCTGACGACTTGCGGCGGCGTGCTAGTGTCGCGCGGCGGTGCACGGGTGGCGCGTCTGCCCAAACAAAATTTGATTGCGGGTTTAAAAAAAATGCAATGTAAAAAATGAATGCGGGTTTTAAAAAAAGTTAATAGATTTATAAGGATTAAAATCCTATAAAAAACATCTATGTTGTATGGTTGAAATTTTCAAGAGCATACAACAAATAAATATAGAAGAATATATTAAAAGTTTTTATAGAGTAGGAAAATTTTTAAAAGGAGTATAAAAATTAGAGAGTTATTGAAAAATTTACTCATGTAATACTTCTTGTTTTGGCGGCATGCCTTCCAAAACAAGAAAAAAATTAAAATTTAACAAGAAAACCCTTTGGCGGCAAGCCTTCCAAAGAGGGTTAGTAAAAAAATATGAAACTTTACAAGAAAACCCTTTGGCGGCAAGCCTTCCAAAGAGGGTTAGTAAAAAAATGAAACCTGTATACACAAGATTTGTTAAAAAGAGCTAAAATCACAACACAAACTTCTTCTCTCAATAACGTCTTCAAATAAGGTGTGCTCCAATGAATGGCAACCTTCAACACAAAATTTTAAAAAATGATTAAATAGCCAAGCTCTGATACCATGTAAGAAATGATAATATTGAGCAAGGAACGAGAAGCAATCCAAGTAAGTTAAGTGTGAAACAATATTACCATAAGATAAGCAAACTCCAAGAGCATACACCAAGATGGTTCAAAAATGGAGACAAGGATTTATAAGAGGAAAGAAAAGAAAACCCCTTGTGAGTATTATAAATGAGGGCAAATGCCTAGAGAAGAGAGAGAGAGAGTGTTGGAGCAAAAGTAGCTCAATACAATAACATCAAGTGCTAAGAGTGTGTTGAAGAAAGAAGGAGGAGCATCTCTTATATAGAGATGAGAGAGGAGTTGCATTTGTAACTCCCATTTCTATGAATGCCACATTCATAATAGGTGTGTGCAAAGTGTCACAATCCTCTTAAGGAGGATAAACTAAATAAAGAAATAAACAAGAGTTTTCCTTACATGTGGAATAAAGGACAAACAATGGCATGTCCTCCACATGTGTACAAGAGGACAAAATACATTTAGGGACCCTTAGAATATCCCAATTAATATATCCAAAGAAAGATTAACCTTTCTAACAACATTAAATAGTATCTAGAAAGAGTAGAGAAAGAAATTGGAAATAAGCTAAAGTGTTTGAGGTTAGATAGAGGTGGTGAGTTAATCTCTGACAAATTTAATGAATTTTGCATTGAAAGAGGAATTTAAAGACAAGTATCATCCGTTAGTACACCACAACAGAACATTATAGCTGAAAGAAGGAATAGATTCATCATGGATTATGCAAGAACTTTGATGATAGAATAGAATGTTGTAATCAAATAATGGAAGGAAGCAATTAGTACTATAGTGCATACCTTGATTAGAGTACAACTAACTAAAGACTCAAATCAGAATCCTTATGAACTATGGTATGGCTACAAACCTGATCTAAGTTACTTGAAAGTATTTGATAAAAAATATTATCTTCAAAAAGAGACTAGGAAAGGTAAACATGATGCCAGAGGTGATGAAGGTATATTCCTAGGATACTCCAATAGAAGTAAAGCATATAAACATTTGAATTTATCCAGTCTTAAGATTATAGAAAATGCACATGTGAGAATTGATGAGTTTGCAGAAAAGACTCAAGAAGAGAGAAACAAAAAACCTAAGGATTACATAAGGTTTATTTACTATGAACTTGATACATTTCCAAATCTAATTAGAATTCAAAAGACTTCACCTCTTCAGTAATAGTCTTAAGGACTCAAGTTGCAATTAGAAAATCAAGTCTGAAGGACCTGAGTCACAGATAGTGGGACCCAAGCTTGATTTAGAATATCATGGCAAGGCTAGTGGAACAAGTTCCAAATTTAAAGTATCTATGCTAGAAAGATATGCCAAATGACACCATGCACCTAATCAATTCATTGGAGACAAGTCAGATGGAACAATGACAAGAAAAAAATTAAAAGGTACATGGTTTCTTACTAAATTTGAACCTAGATCAATTAAAGATGTTTTGGATAACAAAAGTTGGATTAAAGCTATGAATGAAGAGATAGAATAGATAAAGAGGAATAAGACCTAGACTCTTGTTCCTAGACCCAAAGATAAGAATGTAATTGGCACAAAGTGGGTTTTGATAAAGAAGATGAATGGAGATGGATAAATTTTCAGAAAGAAAGCAAGGTTAGTATGCAAAGGTTATTCTCAAAAAGAAGGTATTGATTATGGTAAAACTTTTTCTCCTATTGCAAGATTGGAAGGTGTTAGAACTTCCTTATATTGCACATAAATGATTTAATTCTATCAAATGGATGTGAAATCTACATTCTTGAATGGAATTCTTGAAGAGGAAGTTTTAATAGAATAACTAGACGGTTTTTTAGATCCTAGTAAAAATGATATGATTTGTAAATTGCACAAGGCATTGAATGGACTCAAGAAAGCTCCCAAAGCTCAGTGTGAAAGATGTCATAACTACTTGATAAGGATTGGTTTTCAAAGAAAAAATGATAACAACATCTTGTATACCAAAGAAGGTCTAGACAAGAAAATTGTGCTGACAAAAATCTTTGTATATGACACATTGTTTACTGAAAACAGTAACTTATGCAAAGCATTTTCAAAAGATATGAGTAAAGAATTTGAGATGTCCATATTTGGAGAGATAAAATTATTTGTTGGATTACATATTCAACAGAAGAAAAATGGTATCTACATTACTCAATCCAAATATATCAATGAGATACTAAAGAAAATTGGAATGGAAGATTCAAGACTAGTTGGAACACCTATATCTACTAGACATAAGCTTTCCAAGAATGATGATTCCAAAGAGGATAAATAGAAAGTAGAGTTCTCAACACCTTGTTGATTATTGTTTTATATTCAATATTTCAATTGGATCCTTTTATATCACTGACAATTTTTATTGTTTTGCAATATTTCACTATGTTCTCACCTTCTACCATTCTCATTTCATCAAACTTACCTCTTAAGTTTTCTATTTTTGCTCTCAAGAGATTATCATCTACTCCACAGATGGTCTTTAATGTATCCCACATTTATCTTGAATTCCTACATTCCTTCATGTTATCAAACACAACATAGCTTAGGGTTGAAGAAATCTCCAACATAATTGACTGGTTATGTGCTTTCTTTTCTTTTAGTTGTTGAGTAGTGAAAGGGACTATTGTTATGTCCACATATGCATTCTTTGAAAACTCCAATACAACATCACTAATATTAGCTATGTGTAGCTTCATCAACTTATGCCATGCAGGAAAATTTTCTTTGTTCAACTCTAGTGCCTCTCTCTTCTATGCTTTGATCTTTAGCTTTGAGTACCTTCAAACTTTTCACTACAAACACCAATATTCTGATACAAATTTTTAAAATATTTAGAATACATGAGAGGGGGGTGAATCAATTATCCAAGGTCCAAATGTACCAATTGAAAAAAAAAACATTTAAATAATTTCAAATCTTATCATTTCATTGCTCAGTCTCTACTGTAAACTATTTACAATATTAACTAGTTGTCCACTATTCTTAAAATAACATAGCTATAGAATGTAAACTTTAATCAATAAAGCATCCAAATAACATTGACACAAGTTTGATGCTAGGATTTTATGTAGAAGCCATTATATTGATCTCTTCTTTTCTAGAAACTTCTCCTTGAATTCATCTATTGGATCATGTTTGTAAACAAAAAATTTCTTCAAAAAGAATTACAAAATATGACTCAATATGCCCAAATAGAAGAAAAAAATGTACTAACAACTAGATAAGTTATCATTGATTGATAACTTTACTCTAGATTCAGAGGCACACCTCCCTCATGAAAAGATATTAAATGAATTATATAAATTGATTATGTATTTAAACTAAAGACACATAGGTTTTAACATTCATCCATAGACATAAAATGAATGAGGTTATAATATTTATAGAGATAGAAAGATGCATGATCAGCCACAAGACAACTTTTCTTGTCTTCCGTGTTATAGAATAAATGAGGAAAATTGAATATTCCATTATGCAAAGTATGATATGTGAACCATAAGATTACAACAACACATACATGACACAATAATGGAAGTAATATCCAAAAACATGAGAAAGATAACCCTATGATTAACCTTAATCAAATAAGAAAATAGATAGATCACATGATCTTTTATTTAGAGTTGTCTTTATTCCTGAATATAATAGAATGGTTGTAAGATCCTTTTGTGCCCTTCATTACAAAAGGATAAACATAGAAAGTAAAATAAAACATCCCTCTTTCTCTTTGTTACATTTAGTAATTAAAATATCTCTTCTTCCTATGGCCTTCAGACTCCCAAAAAAGAAGAAGTCTCCATTCACCATCTTTTTACAATAATATATCTTTTTAAGATGGTTATTTAGTTTCTTTTAACCAAATCTTGGAATGAAACATTCAATAGGATTTCCCATGTTTGAAATACTCATTTATGAAATTATGAACATATTTTATAACATTGTGAGTATATTTATATTATGCAATACCCCTCTTTAATAAACAACTGGCATTTGAAAGTGTTAAAATAAAATGAAGATATACTTTATGTTAGGTAGATCAAAACATTTTTTATAGTCAAAATAAGTCTCGGTATGGGAAGCATAACCATTTATACCACTATTGGATCTTCTTCAGTTTTAGATATGTCTTTAAAAACCTAATTCTGCATGATCTAACCAAAGTGATTGTGTGAATAATGTTCGAGTAAAATGTTATTTACTACTATCTAAAGGTCTATCAAACTATCATAAATCAAAATTGTGAAGATTAATTTTACCAGAATCAACCTTATATTTCTCATCTTTTCTTATATCCATTTGATGGATCTATGATTTATTCCAAATGTACTCTAATTCTTGGGCTCTCAAAATATTTTGTTACAACTCTTATTTATTATAACCATGTCATATTTGTCAATTGGTGGATTTGACTAAAAATTTTCAACTAGTTAGAACCTATTGAACCAATTTAAACTATTGAAGCTAATATTTGAGCTCTTGAACTTTGAACTTTGAACCATTGAATTTATACTTGCACTATATGAGCTCTTCAACCATTACCTCTCCATTGAACCTCTGAATTGTATACTTTTGAATTAGTGAATCTGTATCCTTGAATTGTAGATGTTGAGCCTTCAAACTCTAAACCTTTGAACTTGAACTCCAAATAGTAGATATGTTTCTTATTTAAGTGAAAAAAATGAATGGAAGCAAAAGAAGTCTTTTTAATGATTAGGAATTTTATTCCATAGTATAGACATTGAAGAAGTGTAGAAACTATCTTTTTTCTGAGGAGTTTGTTTTGTATAATGATCATCAAGCTTTGCAATATTTGAATAGTCAAGGAAAATTGAATCAAAGACATATGAAGTGGGTTGATTTTTTGGAGAGTTATACATTTTTCTTGAAACATTTGAGTGGGATGTCTAATAGAGTTGTAGATTCTCTTAGTAGAAGAAAAATTTTATTGAAAGAATTATAGATTGAGGTGGTTTGGTTCGGGAAACTTAAAAAATTGTATATGAAGAATACTAATTTTAGTGAAGCTCAGAAAGCTTGTACAAAACCTATTATACTTTACAGGACAAAGTGGTTGGATTTCATAATTTCCAATATTGTATGTTGTTCAAGGGAAATTAGTTGTGTATTCCCATAAGTTTTGTGAGAGAGAATCCTATAAAGGAGAAGCATAGTGGAGGATTGGCTAGACACATTGGTAGAGATAAAACCATTTCTCTGGTTGTTGAGAATTCTTATAGGCAATAGTTGTGACAAGATATGAAGAAGTTTGTATAGAGTTGTAGAGTATGTTAGATAGCAAAAGGAGTAAAGAAGAATGTACATGGTTCTATTAGCCATTAGTTGTACTTGAGAAGCCATGGGAATATGTTAGTGTGGATTTTAGTCTTAGTTTACCGAGGACACGATGAGGGCATGATTCAATATTTGTGGCAATTGATAAATTTTCAAAGATGGCACATTTCATTGCCTGCGAGAAGACTACTTGTGTTGTTTGAATGTGGTGGAGTTATTTTTTAGAGAACTTGTGAGACTACATAGTCTTCGAAAGAGTATATATTTTGATCAAGTTACCAAGTTTGTTGAGTATTTTTGGCATATATTGTAGAAGAAATTGAAGACAGACTTGAATTTTAGTTCATCATATTATCCGTAGACTGATGGAGAAATAAAATTTGTAAATTAGAGTTTGGAGAATTTGATGAGATATTTAGTTGGTGGTAATCCAAAAGATAGGGATCCAATTTTACCACCTAGGAAGAATTTTCATACAATAATTATGTCAACAAGAGTATTGGTAAATCACCATTCTAGATTGTATATGGGAGTAGTCCCAAAAATGCTTTGTAATTGAGGTAGTTTGATAAAGGAGAGATAAGTAGTGCTAAAGTAGAAGATTTTATTGAATATTTGAGGAACATTGATGAGGAGGTAAGGAAGCACATTAAAAGGATGAAGTAGAGTTGCTAGTTGACACGAATATTTCTTTAGTATTTGATATTTTAGATTTGTCAAAATATTATGAAGGAAATTATGATAAAGTTGTGGAAGTGTAGTGGGTTATTCCACCATCTACTTCATCTATAAGGGAGATTAAGGAGATATTGGATAGTCACATGGGAAGAAGAAAAAGGAATATAAGATATGAGGATTATCAAGTCAAATGTAAAGGGAGGCCAGTGGAGGATTCATCATGGCTAGCATAAAAGTTTGTTGATTGTCTTGGTTTTCCTCTAACTACCTAAGATGTGATAGGGTCACTTCTTAAATTACCTTGGGTGTCTGATGCAAGAGCATCCTAGGTGTAAGGAAAATCTTGCATCACCCAAATATATTTGTAGTTTTAGTTTTCTAGTTTTGTGTTTCCAAATAAGGGTTATTCCTATGTAAAGTTTATATTTGTGAGAGCTTGTTAATTTTAGTAAGTTGGTATTATGTGCTCAAATTATTCTAGCTTCATATGTCAAGGTTCATCTTTGATCTATCATCCTATCAAATGTGTTCTATTGTCATACCATATTTATAGGTGTAGTTATTATAGATTTTTGGTATGAATTTTGGTTATCCAAACTTGAGGTCTAGTGATGAAGACCTAAATAGCTTAGAATTGAGACAAAATCTCAACTACTAAATGCATTGACAATTAGTCATTGAAGATTTTTTACCAAGGATTCTAAAATGGGGATATAATATCCCATCTAGTCAACAACTTGCTAGTTATGGTTTCTAGAATTAACCCATCCAAAAAGTAATTTACAAATTGTCTTGAGTCCATCTTATGAAGTAAAGTTTAATAAAATGTTATAATATCATTATGGTTGACTTTAAGGATTAGTGCTTAATGTTTAGAACCTTCTTAGGTGGTTAAAAGTTCCTATATAAAGAAGACTTGTGTTGGAAGTCTTCACTTGAAACACTCTTTACAATCAAAATTTGTAACACTCTTTACCTTCTAAAAATTCATAGTGCATTCACCACATTTACCATCTCATATACATTTGCATGCATAAAATCAAACTTTAATAACATATAGATGCTAGAATTCTTTAGAATAACTGAGAGGGGGGGCATCAATTATACAAGGTCCAAATGTACAAATAGAACTTTTCACGGTTTAGTGAACCCATATTGATATAACATATTCATGCATGCATCCATTAGATCATACAATCACTTAAACTTTGTAAGTTACTATCAAATAAACTTTGCAAAAATGTAAGCACAAAGCATAATAGATTCAATAACACATTTGACATAGTGATTTTACATGGAAACCCGATTTGGGAAAAACCACCAGTAACATGCTACTCATTCTCACTCTTCTGAAGTGATGCCCTATAAAAGGCCAACCCTATTAAATGTTACAATGCACACTATTAAATGTGATCTAATTAGAGGATTTCAATCACCCTATTAGGAGTGAGCCTTGTTAGAGGACTTTAGACCATTCACTTGGAATGTCAGCTTAAATGGCTTATAAATGACTATTAAGTCGGCCTTAATCTAAAAGGTTTACCCTAGACAGGTACAATGATTAGAAAAGTAATAGTATGGCTTGATCTAATAACAAATTACAACTTACTTGTAGATTACAAATCTCTATTTCAGTCCTCAATTTTGCTTGGTTTTTACACACTTCTTCTCTGTCATGCCCAAAATATATGTCCAAAACACACACAATTATTTTTTAAATATATATAACAAATTTGATTCAATGAGATGATACGATCGAAAAATATTTAGATGTTTAACTGTAATGGAACTAATTGTTCAAGTAGTTTAAAATTCAAATAACCATAGGTACTTTGAAGATAGATGCAAGTTCACCATTGATATAGAAAGGTGACAACTCAGTTTGAAACATATCATAAAAGAGATAGTTTGGGTGAACTTAATGTTCTAGAAAGTCAATTAACTAAATTAAACGACTAATTCCATTTAACTAAAGTCCTAATCCTTCAATTGTTTTAATAATTCCTTAAAATATTACCTCCTAAGGATGACAATAGATTAACACAACAACTTATTCGATACGTCAAATGATCTACTAACTAAGATGACATCTATCTCTTAATTACATAACCTTGTTTAACATCAGTTTAATTATGATCAACATACCACTAACCTTATAATGAACTAATTAACTAGTCCCTTCCATTAACTTAATAACTTGAATGACATTATAAATTTAATCATTTAATTTAGGCTTAATGTCATTAATTAACCTCTTTCAACTTCATTCTAAGATAATTACATCCTGATCCATAATCTATCCTAAAAAAAACTTATCAATTACTAGAATACTAACATTAAGAGAATTTAGAACTCTAAAAGATCAATTAAATTTAACTATTCAACTCATGCTAACTACGTTTTAAAAATTTAATCCAAAATCTAAACTAACCTTAGATATACATGTACAATATAGGTAAACTTTATTATCAATTGTACTATCTACATTTAAATTATAATTCTCTCCAACATACTTATAACAATCTAGTTTATTAATCTATCAATTAAAATTAAAATTGAAGGCTAGAATTATTTCAATTAAATCTATAAGTAAATCTAAACTTTATTTAAAACTATTATAAATTTAAGTCCACATTAATAATGCCAATATTAAAATCAATCTAACTAATCTCACAATTATATAAAACTAATTAATAACATAAAATAAAATACAACTATAACAAAAGATAACTAAATTAGAACTAATTAATTTAGAACTAACTTAAGCAATACTAACTTAGCAACACACACTAACTTAGAGCTATACAGAATTAACACTAACTACTTTCTAATGTCATAAAGAAATAGCTACTCATCTAATTATAAATTAATGTTAATCTTATTTAAAATTAACAATAAATCTAAATACTAACCAAACATTCTCTAAACTAACCTAGACTACCTACTAGCCAAGTGGCCTAGGCACCACTTGGCTTCCCCTTCATGATGTCTCACGCTCCCCCATGGGCTACACACTGACCTAGGTCTGTCAGTGCAAGTCTGCCCTCCCCCTTGCATGAGTGATGGGCATGCAGGGAATCCAGTGCATAGGGGGGAAAGATATGGAGGGGGGTGGGTAAATGTTATTAAGAGTTAAGTTTATTAAAATTTCTTTTGCTCCCCTTGATAAGAAAAGGTCATCAGTGACATCAGTATGCATACTAGCAAGTCGTTGGGTGAAGTCTGTGCCTAGCGTGTCAATAGGAAAGTGAAAAAAAGTAAGAGATGGGGGGAGAAGAAAAATTTAACTGGGTGTGATTTCAATTTTTTTTTTTTTTTTTTTTGGTTTATTAAATGACTAGATTTGAAGTCCTAGGCAAGTACCTTGCCCTTTCATGCTACATGGGGTTTAATGTTGATCTATTCAACCAGGTCTGCACCAAATTTGGTAGGAGGTGATTTGAAACTTGATTTAGTGAAGGGCTAGATAGCTATAGGAGTAAATGCTAAAAGTTTTGTTGTTGAGAGAAGACAATAAGACTTACATTAACATATGCATTAATAATTTTTATTTTTGAATTTATTTAATTTATATTGTTTAAAGAATTAGTAAATGAATTTTTTTTGAAATTCAAAGAGGAATATATCAGAGCATATTCTGTATGAGCTTGGGGAGAATTAAAAATATCTTCCATACATTTTCCAGAGAGCTTTTTACTCCTAGAGATGCAAATTTTTTTGAAGCCAATTTTTTCTAAGTATTGATATATTTTTTTTGCTATATTTTTTTTGGTTGTTAAGAAAAGAGTGATTTCTTTCCTAGAGAAAACATTGTTTCTTTTTAACAAGCATACTAATACAAGAAGATGTGAGTAAGGTTATATATTTTTTTTCTCTCTCCTATAATTTATGTTTTCTAATTCATCATATAACAAAAGTATATGTACCTTTTATTTTGAATTCAAGGAGATGCATAATTCCTTAATCAAATTTGATTTTGTCAATGATATAATTTAGCAAGGAGAGAGGTAATTGTTGTCCACAATGTAGGATTGTATGTCTCCTCTTAATACATATAACATTGAATTGAAAATTCAACATATCCAATTTCTTTTCCTTAACATATTGTAAAACTTGAGAGTTCATAATTCGAAAATATTATCCATTGATCTATTTTCTCACATACATATGCATAATTTAAAACCACATAAAAGCAATGCAAGGAGTTTCTCACAATCTTTTTCTTTCTCTATTAATCAACCTAGTTCAAGGATCCATTGGGAAAGAACCAGTAAGAAAACCCTACCTCCTTACCAAATACATCAAAGTTTAAAATACATTTTTACATAATGTCACAATTCAATTGAATTCTCTTCTAGGGCTTTCACAAGATATCTTTTCCAATGTCTCCAATGCATCAAGGGAACCATGGGAAAGACAAGAACTAACCCAGAGGTAAAACAACATCTATGATGAACAATTGAAGCATGCATTCCCAACTTAGTTTTGCACAATAGGTTCAACATTGAACCAAAATAGGGGGGAGGTGGATTTTCTCAATAGGAGATGTCAATCACCATACCATAACATAGCCCTTTCGGGGCTAAAATTCAAGAACTTCTATTCTTCTACAATGCCCTTTCGAGGCCAATATAACAAGGGTATTCATTCCTCCCCTTCTTCAAGAATTCAAATTTTCATACAAGGTATGGGATGAAAAGTAGGGGCCCATACACCCTACCCCCTTTCCCTCTTCTCATCATGAGAGGAGACTCTACACTATTGAGGTCCAACTAAGGCCCTTCCCACATACTTGGCCACTTCTCCCCTATCCAAGGGTGAGTAATGCCAAAACAATCCCCATGAAATCTCCTCAAAATTTCAAAGCAAAGCATAAGAATGACATCCAAGAACAAGTTAAGATCCCTTCCAAAACACCCTCAACACACACATACAAGCAATACAAAGATCATTACAATGCCTTATGCATGAATCAAGTATGAACAATAAGAAGAAATAAGATCAAAAGAGTGAAGAACCCTACCTTCACAAAAAGTTATGGTAAAATGACAAGTTGAGAAGAGCTTATCCTCCCTTTCCTTCAATCTTCCACTCCTCTCTAAAACTAGAGATTGGGTAACAACCCCAAAACTACTCCAAATTGCTTCTAAGTATGATCCTTAACTCAACTAGACTTCAAGTAACCTCAAGATGGAGTTTTGAGTCACCAACTCAAGTAAGAGACAATCAATTTTCGCAATGAACCAAAAATAAGGTTTTTGAGTGACCCTAAATGTCAACCAAAGAGACTAAGGGGTTGGAAAGTGCTCCCCACCAATATCCTTACCCCTAGGGTACTTAAATTTAATGTTTTTAAACCTTAAAGACTTAATAGGAAACAAAAAAAGGCTAGGAGAATAGTAAGACCAATTAACAACCTTCAAAGAAAGACAATGCAAAGATAGCACAAATTAACAAGGGGTTTAGTTCCATCTTTCCATTGGGTTTCCTGGCTAAATTTCTTGCACACTCATTGCACACATCAGTAGTTCAAGAAACTCATATATATATATATATATATATATATATATATATATATATATATATATATATATATATATATATATATATATATATATATATATATATATATATATATATATATATATATATATATATATATATATATATATATATATATATATATATATGTGTGTGTGTGTGTGTGTGTGTGTAAGAATACATATCAAGAAATTTATGTAAATTAAAGAATCCATTTTTCTACAAATCAATTATTTATCTCATTCTATTCATTAAAATTGGAAAAATCAATGTGTTAGTTCTACATTCATTCAATTCATCATCGTGCATGTTCATAAAGCATTAAATGATGAAATCAAATATCTGAAAATAAAGCATCACACATCATAAATAGCATAATAATGTTCAGTGCATCAAATAATGTTCTGACATATCGAGTCATGAGTATCAAAATAATAATGTATCATCGATGCTAGGATGGGTCAGGGCGAGGCCTCACATTCTCAGATAGCTTGTTCATTCTTCAAGCATGCATACTCTCAAGCCTTATTTCTTTGCTTGCCAATAATAGTCTCTTCTACTTGGTCTCTGAATGAAGCAATATCTTAGACCTCTTGTATAACTTAGGTTCTCAAACATTGACCAACCTTTCTTTTGAGCAGTGATCTCTATAAATAGAAAATTTAGATCATTATTTGTTCATCCTCTATCATCCATTTTAGGGTTAGGTAGGATTAGGTAGGATTTAATGAATCTACCCATATTTTCATTTTAGTCCCTTCTAGAAACTTCTCCTTCAATCCTCTTTGAATTCACCTTGAATGGTTTACCATGAATTTTTTGCCATTGACTCATCATAGTTATCTTCCACACAGTTCACAAAATTCAAGAAAATAAAATAGTCAGCTCAAATTCATCAAATATATGATTTAACATGAATACTAGAACTTAGCTTCCATACCATTCTTCAACTTGTCTTCAACTAGATCACTCAAAGAAAACTAAAGTTTACTAGTTCTCATCATCAACTAAACTTTAGTTGACTTATATTGTATCACTTAGCATACACTAAACTTTGACTTTTCTCAAATCCAACTTATTTTCTACTTGACTTGCACTAACTTTGATTGGCACCTACTGTCCACTTGGTCAATCTTGCTAGACTCAATTTTTCTTACTTGTTCCTCTAAACATAGTTAGTGTATCCAACTTTTGCAACCTTAAGTAGATAATCAATGCACTATAATGTCTTAATTGATCTTTGTACTCTTTTTTCATACCATAATTCAACCTTTTATCTAGGTGCTTTTGTTATCTTATTTGATCAAATCATATTTATCAATAAAACAAATGATAGTATTGAAATCAACTAAGAAGTTTTCTTACCAACAAGTAGTAGGTTTGACACTAGTGACAAAATAATGATTGAAACACATTCTCATGTATCAATCTATTTTCAACAATAGATCTTTTCTATGAATCACATGCATGAAAAGTAATCACATGGCACAAATATTTGGTTACCCAGAAATACTTCAATTTGAAGGTAAATATGGGGTGGGGATGACACCCACAAATCTTCACTAATACAATAATAAAGTTAACTTATTAGGGTTATAATATTTGACAATATCCAATGATCTACCCTATGTGGGGTCTTCCCCATTAAAAGTGTTTGAAATTATTAGTTCTTACCCTATTAGTGGATTTTATACTTACAACAAAGTAAGGAAGATGTTAGGAAATTTACAAAGATCTGTTAGGACCACTTTGTTTAGAGATTATCCCTAACTCAATCTATTAAAACTGGTTCAGTACCTAATCCTTGGTCTACTTTGATAAGTTGGTTTTGGATCTCTTCTCTTCATTCTAATCTCTAATCTGATATGGCTTTTTTGCCCTTCACTGATATGACAAGGTCACTTCTCTAAAATCTTTTCCTCTTCTGCAATGCTTGCACTACCATACTTATCTTCTCTATGATCGTACGAATTACTTGTTCACTCCTTATCACTATACTCTTTCACCCATCCTCTATACCAAAATAGGTTAATATATTTTGTATTTAAAGATTTCATGAAGATTTTTTTATATACTTCTTTACTTTGCCTCTTGATCTAATTGGCTCATCATAGAACATAGGGATCCATGATCCATGTCATAAAATGCATAATAATCTCTATAACAACCTTGACAAGTATTAAATACCTTGTCCATGTCAACTTGAAATGGTTGACCTCAAATTTTTCATCATTCCTAACTTGAATATCAATTATGTGTTGCTCAACACTTACTATTTTTGATTCTCAACATTAATTGTATATGATACTGACACACGGTCTCTACTATGCTCTACACCTTTTGTGTAACTTGACATCAATATGCTTGAACTGCTTAGTAAATATTGAACTCAACTTATATTGAAAATACTCAATGACCAAAGACTTTCTCAACTCCTATGGAGCTTAGTGTATACATGTTTATATACAAGTCTATCTCATGACTTCACCTATAGAGGGTACCTCGGTCTCAATGATGACCATCTAACTCTTCCTAGTAAATGATTAAGTTTTTGACACTAATAAACAACAATAATTAGATATACCAATAGGCTTGTAGGTTGTCTAAGAAATTTTTGGGTGATAGTCTTAGCTCTTCCTTGAAGACTATTATAAAGAATAGGCCCATGTGGATTTACATATTGTAATTCTTTAATTGTGTAGTTGTGGAAATAATAAGAAGCTCATCTTTTATTCTCTCAATTTGTGTTTTTTCTCTAATTTGTTGTATGTTGTGATATTAAGGGGAGCACCCTTCATCATCTTCACACTACTTGTGGATTTTCAACATCACCCTTCTCACCTCTGATTTTATAGTTACCTCAACTATGTGGCTCTATATACAATCTAAAATTCATCCTCAAAGCAATATTTTCTTTAATAATCTCTTTAATCTTAACTTTGAAACCCTAAAATTTGAATTTAAAATTTGAAATCTCAAGCCTATTCCTAGCCTATTTCACATTACTATTGTGAATTTTTGTATGAATAGAATTCATGAATGTTCTTTGTTTATAATGGTTTGCATGCCTAGAAAGAATTTGAATTCAAATTATTTTTATTGTTCATGATGTCAGCACCAATACCATTAAATGCAACAATGAATACATTCTACCTACTTCATGATTTGGAAATCTCGACTATGTTTTCCTTAGCTTGATGCTTTTCGTTCAACCTAACCTAGTTGTATGACAATTGATTGCTCCATTCTACCTTCATACTTGAATTAATTTGTCATATGTTTACTCACTTTGCATGAGTCATGTTCTAAGTGGTTGTCCTTTATTATCGACTCTACTAAGCTTTTTCTTCTCATTTCTCTAGTCACCTTTGTGAACATTAGTTTTACATATGTACTCAATTATGCCTAACTAGCCTTGGCTTCATATTAGTCAACATTCCATCTTCACCTTGATGTCAATGATAATATAGCCATCACTAAACATGTTGATAACTCTATTATTTGGTCCTTAGGCTTTGGATAGTTATGCAAACACACACACACACACACACACACACACACACACACACACACACACACACACACACACACACACACACACACAAACACACACACACACACACACATAATGAAGAATTAAATGTTATGTCTTATCATAATAGTAGGATTATATGTCTCTTCTTTCCCCTCCTCATCTCTCATGTAATGTACCTCTCCACAAGATTCTCCAGTCCCCATAGTGACCTCCATTTTGTCATCCATATTAAACACATATTCATATCCATTAGTATCACTCAAGACACCCAATGATGTGGCAACAAGTCTTGATTAAATTTTTAAAGCTCTCTAGGGCCTTCTTAGGTCTTCCACCTAATCAAATAGGGCTTGTTTCACACCCTATGCCTCTGAGGATTCTATCAAAGAGATCCCAACTCTTCAATTGGTGCACAATAATAGGTTAGTCTAAGTTTACTCATAACTTCCAAAAACACACTAACAACCCCAATGTTGGTTCAATCTCCCACATGATGAAATAAATACCTAGGAATACCTTAGGTTATTCACCAACATACCAAACCCAAAACAAGTACAAAACCCTATTTGAGTTACAATCCATAGGTCAATTGATACTTAGATGCTTGGAAAAAAGACTACATGAATGAGCCCTCCAAATGCACTAAAATAGAGGTATTTCAAAAATCCCTTAACAAGGATAAAAAAAATTCAATTTTCTAGATACCCTTCTCAAAATACTTAAATATTTTGGAATTCTTAAGCCCCCAACTTGTTTGTATAACACAAGCACATTTTTAGGCTTAAATTTATAGTTTCAATGATTTTGGTGTTGTTTGGGTTAGAAACCATTTAAAACTCCTTATCAAGACCTCTCCTTTGGATTGGAGTTATTCTATAACTTTCTCAAACTCATCAAATGCTTTGATTGATGTCTGTATCCTCTCAATCCACTCCAAATTCAATTTTCCAAACTATGATCCCTAACCAAACATGGTTAGCTTGCCTAGGGCATCACACTAACTATGCTAGTTAAAATTCACATGGGATCTCCTTCTTTCTACATAATGTACAAGGAGTTTAATTCCAAATCCCAAGAGGTTGTACCATGCATATAGTGAGAGATGACCCTAACACTCCATTTTGCACACACAACCTCATTCAGACTACCAAAATAGTGAACACCAAAACAATTTACTAAGGAACAAAAGACACTATGAATCAAAAAAAAAAAAATCTATAGAAACTAGAAACAATTTCCATTACCACTTCCATCACCAAAACTATTACATCTAATCTGTAGTAAGCATATAACACACAAAACTAGAAAATTATTGTATTAAAATTTTGTACACAGTTTGTACACTACCAATTCCTCTTTTTCCAACCCTTGCAACAAGTTGGATTTGTTCTTAAATATAATTGGTATGTATGGTTCCAACTAAATAAGGTGGCTGAAGAACTCGCATGAAGAATTTTCTCGTCTGTGCAAAAAGTTGCAAAAGTTGTCAATGACAACTCTACAAGAAATGAAAAATTTTGCAAATTGTCTCCTCAAACTTGCTCTACTTGATATTATACTTTCCAAAAGGTATAAGATGGATCCAAAACACCTAATAAGGACCCTAAAATACTGTATTTCCCCATTTGGCACTCAAAACCCAAAAATTTCCTATTGAGCCAAATGAGCACTTTTTGAGCAATTAGGAACAATAGTACATTGTAGGGATCCTCTAACCTATCTAGCCTTACTTTAGGACCAATTTAGTCCCCTTATTGATATAGTTATTTCACTAGAATAACTATAAGCCAAAAACATTAAGAAACCTTAGATTTACAATTAGCCTACCTAGGTGCTCCTGCACCATACTCCCCCCATCAAAAAACTAATTCCCACCTAATGGCATCATGCTAAGGGGTATTCCAACCTTCTTGAAATCAATCTCAGCAACCCAAGTAGCCTTTGAAGTTGTCTTTCCCTTCCATTGGATGAGATTCTTGATATACACCTTGTGCCTTGTAGACTTCATCCCCATTGAGTCTAACACTTTCTTTGGTTCCAACTTGTTGACCTAAGGTGCTATAGTAGGTTCAAGGTCATTTTGAACATTTGATATGACCTAAGGTAATGTTCCTTCAAATGACACCAAATCTTGGACATTGTAAATAGGGGATATTCCTAGATTTGATGGTAAATATACCTTGTAGGCATTTTATCCATACTTAGCAAGAGTTTTGCAACGCCCTACCCTCTTAATATATATCTTGCAAATAGGAACACCTTTTTGAAGCCTTATTTTATTCAAATGGACCATTACATAGTCCCCAACAACAAACTAAACATTTGTCCTCTTTTCATCCACTTTGGCCTTAAGTTTTTGAGTATTATCTTGGATGGTCTTCTTGACTTTCTTTTGAATATTCTTCATAGTTTGAAAAAAGTCTTCATCTTTACCACTTTGCTAATCCATATCACAAGATATCTCAATTCACATACACTCCTAGGATGCATTCCATAAGCTATTTCAAAAGTACTCTTTCTAGTGGTCCTATTCTTGCTATCATTATAGGCATGCTCTGCTTGGGAAATGATAACATCCCAAATTTGATCATATTCCTTAGTTAGTAACCTTAGAAGGTTCTCTAAGGTCCTATTAACCACTTTAGTTTGACCATTAGTTTGGGGATGGTAAGGTGAACATAAGGACATGTTTGTACCAAGCTTTTTCCACATGGTTTTCCAAAAATGACTCATAAATTTAATATCCCTATCTGACACAATTCTTAGTGGAAGTTCATGAATCCTTACAACCTATTTGATAAATAGATGGGCACTATGAATTGCATCATTAGTTTTCCTACATGGAATGAAATACCCCATTTTTTTGAATCTATCAACAACAACATAAATACTATCATATCCTTGCTTGTTTTTAGGTAAACCTACAATAAAATCCATACTTACACAATCCCATGGCCTATTTGAAATTGGTAAAGATTGATATAGACTTGTAGTGCTCATACATCCTTTGGCTTTGATGTACACCATGTGTAATGCCTACCCCTACTTGACTGTTTTGTTGTATTGTTGGATTCTTTTATGCAAGTTTCTTGATTATGTTTTATGATTAGGGGTGCTAGTTTACCAGAATTGATTAATTGTATTTCATATTTAGCTAATATAGGTGTTGAATTACTTTAGTACTACTTGTTTTATGTATACATGATTTTTCAATGATGATATATATGTTCATCTAGTGACTTTTAGTTATTTAATGATGTTAGTTACATGAATGCTTTTTATGTGGTTTCTATGGATATTAACCCCATACTAGTGCATGTGTATGGTGTTCGTGTATGTTTTCTTTATGTTTGACATTTTTGATGTGGCTAAGGAAGGGAGTTGTAGTCACCTACTAGTTAGGATCTACATGATGCACTACTTTTTTCCATTTCCTTTTTAGTTTAGAATATATGTGTTTGTACATAAATGAATTTTATGTAGATTTCAGGTACTAGGTATCAACTTCCCTAAATTTCTAGGATGCGCATAACCTATCACATTATTTAATGGTATAAGTGGGGAGATAATTGTTGAGTCTGAATCCTAAACCCTAAGTCAATTGTCCTAGAAAATAGGACAAATATTTGAGTTAGTTCACCTTTCTAAATTAAACAAGTGACCTAAATTCATGATTATAACCCTTGAATTTGATCTAGTTTTCCATACTTTGTTATGGGTTTGCATTCAATTTTGTGGGTGTCTGATGATTTTTAGCTATAATTAAATCAAATTAGAAGATAATTTAATTATTTAATTTAATGGAAATTTAATAAATAAAAGTCAATATTTAATTATATTTAATTAATGGAGAAATTAATAAAATAAAAGAATTAAATTTTAAAGATTTTATTAAAGTTCTATTTTTAATGTATTTATATTTACTTAATTTAATGATAATTATTTAGGAGTTTTATTCTAATGATAAACTCTAAATAATGTTATTAATTAAGTTCATAATATATTATTAAAAATATCTCATAAATTAATTAAATAAAAGAATTTAATTTAAAGATTTTATTGAAGTTCTATTTAAGCATATTTGTATTTATTTTATTTAATAATAATTATTTAAGAGTGGTGCAGGTGTAGAACAAGGTTTTGAGTTTGGTTCGACTATGCAAGTTGTCATTTATGGGAGTTCATAATCAAGGGATCCTCTGAATAGTACAACCAAGCTTCACAATGATTGGGCAAGTATTTTTGCTTCAATGCCCTATGTACAACCAACTGTAAGGGTTTCAGAAGATTTTTGATTTCAACAATGTTGATTTTTGGATTACAATTGTACAATAAATGAGAGATGTGATGGGAGCTCAGGAAGGTAAAGGTGCATGTGCACAAAAACAACTAGGTCTAGGTGTAGAACAAGGTTTTCAGTTTGGCATGATTGTGCAATGTGTTGTTTATGGGAGTTCAAAATTAAGGGATCCTCTAAATAGTACAACCAAGCTTCATGATGATTGGGAAAGTATTTTTGCTTCAATGTGCTATGCACAACCAGCTACGAGGGTTTCAAAAGATTTTTTATTTCAACGGTACCAATTTTGGGAATCAAATTTTAGTAAGAGGGTAAAATCAATCTTTTAAGGGAAAGCACTAGTTTAGCCTATGAAACCTTTTTTTGTTAATCCTTGCTTTCATGATCACCAGGTAAAAATAAAATCTTTGGGTAGTGGGAAAAATGGGTTCAATGGGAAGGTCCCTTACAGTTCGATAAGGGGGAATCTTCCAAATAGGCCTCAATTCGTAATACCAAAAATTCTTCATTTGGGCAAGAGGTAACTATTTCAAAAATCTTGCCTTCTAAGGTTGACTAAAGGAAAAAGGGACTTTCCTTTTCTCATCTAGGTTCAAAGAAGGGTGTGTTTGGTAATAACCATCATCTTCGCCATGAGAAACAACCCATTTTTTATATTTGCGCCCTCAAAGCTCCACCCATTTCTCCAACCCCCATCACAAAGTCCCCTCTAAGAGAAATGTTCAATAGTTCCAGCTTGGACAAGGTAAGGGATATTTCATCATCAGCTAATTTTCTTGGACCAGACAGATCAAAATCACAACTATTGCCTGATGATTCAAACCTAGGTTTTGTGGCATAGGCTCTATCTAGGGCTCCCCTCAAACCAAATAAATCTCATCAGGTTTGGAAAAAAAAGCAAGTCCCTATAATTGATTCCATTCAGCCTCCTATGTAGCATTTAGATCAAATAGAAATTACACTTTTGAGTCATTTGTTGCAAAACTCTGTTGATTATCTTTGGCAATCTGCTCTGATAGGTAAGTTTTCATCGAACTTGCTAGTTTTTCTAATGTAAAAGTGTGGGCTTTTTCTTCATGGTCAGGCCTTAAAGATATCTTTTATATTGATTTGGAATCTAAATACTGTGTAGCTTTATTTGATTCCAAGATGTCTATGGATTTTTTCCATAAGCAAAAAGGTTGGTTTTGTTGTGGAGCAGGTCTTTTCACTATGGTTTGGATTCCTAATTTCAAAGTTTAGCCTACTAATATTCAATTCTATCCCTACTAGATCTCTTTCCATTCTTTGCCTCTTGAGTATCGGGACCTCCAAATTATTGAAATTTTGGCTAATAAATTGGGAATCTTTATTAAACATGACCTTATTCCTTATGATCATCCACACTTCAATATTCGATTTTGTCTACTTCTAGACATGTGAAAATATTTCCCCACCCATATTTCCATAAAATCTCAATGGGGTATTTGGAATTAGTCCCTTAAGGTTCGGGATGAGGAAATGGTGCACATATTTCAAACTCAATTAGGGTATTTCACTTCTCAATGCCAAAAGTGAAATTGGGAAGTACAACTTGTTTGTTTTGATCATAGTTCAGATCCCAACTTATGTTCAAAAAAATTAGTTCCTAAAAAGAACATGGCTCCTATGGAATCATTACATGATCATAATAGCTTGGTCTTGAGGAAAGCTACAGGTTTTGAGTTTTTTCTTGGTTTGAAAACTCTTTTTTTTCCTTAAAATCTCTTCTGCCTATCCTAAGGAATCCCATTCTAATATTTCATTTAAATTCCCTCTATGCAAAAAGGCTTCATGTCTATTGTAGGATCATTTAGAGTCTTTTAGAGCTTGGGTTTTGATGGCTAAAAATCAATTTGAATATTGGAAAACTCTTCAAATTGGTGGTTAGATTGTTTCCTCAATTGTTTCTAATGTTATTTATGAGATTGCAGAAGAAGAAGGTTGTGATATTGGTGAGCAGATACCTTTTGACCTTAATGACATGCCTAAGGATCTGCAGTTTTGGAATAGCTAGATTTCTCTTGAGAATGCTAACCACTGTAAGATTACAAATCTTGACGAGAATATAGGTCATGTTGATAAAGTGGAGTAGTTATTAGATTCCCTTATCATTAATGACCCTTTAGGAGTGGAGGACTGTTTATTTTAGCAAGTAAATAACAATTCACCCTCTCAATATGAGGACACAACTTTGGGAGAATGTGAGGTTTCTAGGGATTAGTTTGAATTATAGTCCCATAATTGCTTGAGTTCTTTTGATCATTATCAAACCTTTTGAATTTTCTAGTCTCCCTCCCTTCGTCAATATTCTTGCAAGACACCTAAATCAAGAGGTAGACATAAAGATTCTAAATCTAAAGCTGAGATAGCTTTAGGGGTTCAATCTACTTTGGATGATAATTTTTTTATTACCAAAAGAGTGACAAGGAGATCAAAGGGTTCTATTTGTTAGCAATGAAAAAAACTCATGGAATGTTAGATGCATTAATGCCTCTGACAAGGAATTGAATTCACCAGTCAATTGAAAACATGAAAGTTGATATTGTTATGTTACAAGAGACCAAATTATAACAAGTCTCATTTGATAATACTGTAGCAAAATGGTTGAAGTGGTCTTCAATTCATTCTCCTAGCAGTGGAGCTTTTGGTGGTTTTTTTGTTCTTTGGAATACTTTACTAATTCAAGTACAAATTATCTCTCAACATTCCAATTTTCAAGTGCTGAAAATGTTAGATTTTTATGTTTCCTTCACTTTGATAAATGTCTATGGTCTTAATTCTTCACAAGAAAAGCTCATAATTTGGGATAATCTCTCTCAGTTAATTCAAATGCAAAACTCTCATCAAGTTATTTTGGGAGGTGATTTTAATGCAATCCTAAATCAAGAAGAGAAGCTTGGTGGCATCTGCCCTCCTCTAAGAACTACTTAGGATCTCTCACAATTTGTGGCAAACAAATAGGAGGGTGGGTTTTGCACAAATTGCAGTTCAGTTGGATAGATTTTTGCTATTACATGATTGGAAATTAGGTAAATATCATTTTTAGTCAAAAAATTTGTCAACTCTAGAATCTAATGATTTTCCAATCTCCATTAATATCAGTAAGCATGTTAGTGTATATCAGGATCAAAAAAAATCATCTTTTATGTTTGAAAGAATGTGGTTGCATTATTCACATTTCTTACCACTTGTAAAATAATGGTGGGTCAATGCTCCTTTTGTGTCAGGATCGAGGATCCATTAATTTATATGTAAACTAAAACATGTTAAGACGTAGATTGAAAATTGGACTCAACACATTTTTAAGAATGTCTTCAAATCGAAAGAGGTAGTTAAGTCACAATTGGAGGAAATCTTTAACATCACCATTTAGCAGGAGATGAATCATGATACTTATGTAAAGAAAAAAGATATTCAACAAGAGTGGAAAGAATTGTGTAGTAGGGAGGAAGAATATTGGTGTCAAAAGTCTAGAGAAGTATGGTTAAAATAAGGAGACAAAAATAAAAAATTCTTTTAATGCTTCTGCACAACAAAAAAGAGTTGCTCAAACTATCTTTCAAATCAAAGCCTCAGAATTAGGAAATATATTATCTAATTCTTAGCAAATTATAGATGAAGGTGTTAAGTTTTTTTCAAATCTTCTTGCCCTTGCAGATTACCCATCTCATCTTCCTTCAAAATTAGATGATCTCCTTCATTCTATTCCAAAATGGTGTCTCTAGATGAGACTACAAAACTTATGGCTCCTTTTACCTTGCAAGAATTGAGAGAAGTAGTATTTTCATTTCCTCCTGACAAAGCTCTAGGATCATATAGTTTTATTGCACTATTCTTTTAGAGTTGTTGGGAATTTATTGGATAGGATCTACTTATTGCTTTGAAGAATCTAGGAAAACCAACTCTATGCTCAAGTATTTCAACCCTACAAATATTATTTTAATCCCAAAAATTAAGGAGCCCAAAAAAATTTCTTATTTCCACCCAATATCTCTGTGCAATCTGACTTATAAAATTGTCTATTTATTTACGTCTTCAACACCTTCTCTCACACATCATTTCCCTCAAATAAGGTGGGTTTTTTTCTAGGCAAAGAAACTATGGAGGGAGCAATGGTTGCTCATGAAGTTCTCCATACTATCAACATTAACCAATCATCCAATTTTGTCATCAAATTGGACATGTAGAAGGTTTATGATAGAGTTTGTTGGTCCTTTCTTTTTTTAGTGCTTCTGAAGATGGGTTTTTCTAAGCATTGGTGTAAGTGGATTAAAGCCTGCATTTCAAGAGCTTGGTTTTTAGTGATTGTCAATGGATCTTCTTTAGGTTTCTTTGCCTTTCCTCAAGGTGTGAAGTAAGGAGATACACTTTCTCTTACATTATTCATTATCATGGTAGAAGCTTTAAGCAGAATTATTGAGCATTATCACTTGATGTATAAGTGGAAAGGTGTAGAAATTGGGGGAACATCTATCTTGGTCACTCATTCTTTGTTTTCTAATGGAACTCTATTGTTTGGAGCCTCACAAGTCTCAGATGCTAAACAAATTAAGAAGAATCTTCAGTTATACTTAGAGGTATCAAGGCAAAAACTTAATTCTCTAAATTCTAAGATCTTTTTATTTAACACTAATAGAGTTATCTCAGTTAAGATAATATGGATTTTAGGCTTCTCTAAGGATACCTTGCCATCTACTTATCTTGGCATTCCTTTCTTCATGGATTCTAATAAAACAAGTTATTCGAAAGGTGTTTTCCAAAGAATTAAGAGTAAAGTGGTGTCTTGGAAAGTTAGATGGCTTTCACTTTTAGGTAGAATTTTACTTATAAAATCAGTCCTTTCTACAATCCCAAACTATTATTTGGTAGTTCAATAGGCCTCCTCACCAGTCTTAGTTCAAATTCAAAAATTAATCAGAGGTTTCCATTGGGTAGGAAATATGACAAATGAAAATAAAATTCCTTTGATTTCCCTTGAAGATGTGGCCTTTACCCCTATAGCTGGAGGTGCTAGTGTGCATGAATTGGTATTGAGGAACAAAGCTTTAGGGGATAAGTTGGTATGACAGATGTACTCTAAACATCAATCTCCATGGTGTCAAATAATGCAATAGAAATATCTCAATAATTCTAATCCACATAGAATTTTTTCCATTTTAAATCTCCCCAAGGGATCCGTTATATGGAATTTCATGATTACTTCTAGAGACCTTGTCCTCAGGTTTATTTATTTGGAATTAAATTGTGGGGATAAGAAACTTTTGGAGAGACTCTTGGCATGGTCAACCCCTACTAATCACACTTCCAAATGTTCACAAGATATTGACTACCTCAGAATCAGCTTGTGGTACTCATGTTATTCAATTCATAGATGCAGGCTACCTCTATTCAAGGAGAGTTATTTGGAAGGATCTGGATCAAATATTTTTAGATAACTAAAACAAACATCTCTTTTATAAGATTTTTGTGGATAGAACAAAATTCATTTCCAAATTTGAGGATTGATTAATTTGGCTTCTAGCTACAAAAGGGAAATACTCAATTAAAGAGGGTTATAAACTTCTTCAAAATATAGCCTCAGAGAAAAATCCTTTGAGAGCATATATATCCTGTTGGAATAATGTGGTGTTACCAAAGGCAGTGTGTTTTGAGTGGTTAGCTATTAAGAATAGAATCTTAATAAGTAATCAGTTGGAAAGGTTTAAAGTTGCTCCCCCTTTTAAATGGGTTCATTTTCAAGATGAATATGAATCAATGGATCATCTATTTCCAAGTTGTCAGTTTGCATATTAGTGTTGGATGTTTGTTCTCTAAAAATTGAATTACTCTACACCTTTGCATAATAAAATTTGGGATATTTTTCAAACATGTCTTATCCTATTTACTAATACATTCTGTAGGGGAATCTAGAAATGCATTCCTGCATTAGTAATTTGGACAATTTGGTGGGAAAGAAATAAGAGGATCTTTAGAAAAATTTCTTATCTCTAGTAAAGGTCCTAGAGGGCATTGAACAATTGATTTTAGAGACTACTAATGCTAGTGTCAGTAATTCTAAAATCAATCTACCAATTACTACATGGGATGGACAAATCATCTATGGATGGAAATTAATATCTATTCCATTGGGGATTGGAGTCAAAAGAAATCAGAATAAAATTGATAGATCCTCAATCCATTGGCAGCCTCCACAACCAAGATTTGTGAAGTTCAATTTTGATGGGGATTCCAGAGGAAACCTAGGTAAGTCTAATATTGGCACTTGTATTAGGGATTACATAGTGTTTGTCCTCACAATTTCAATGGATCCCCTTCCTTCTTAGACTAACAATTTAGCAGAGGCTGAAGCTTAATTTTAAGGTTTACTTCTTGCCAAGAAAGGGGTTTTTCAATGGGTCCAAATTGAAGGTGATTCTTTAGTTATAATCAATGTGTGTATTAAGAGGAAAACATCATCATGGCACCTTCATTATATCCTGCAAAAAATCTGGAATTTACTTGACCAAATTAATGAAGTGATAATTTCACATACATATAGAGAAGGAAATAAAGTTGTAGATTTCCTATAAGCTAGGTTGTGATGGAATCACAATTTTTACATTACAACCTTCCACATCCATTGATCATTACAAATATTTACAGAAATTGATATATAATGAGATAGTGGATTATCAATAGTAATTGGTTTTTTTTACTCATATATGTATTGATGATATTGTGGTGAATGCTCAATCTTTACCAAGATCCAGTACTCTTGTTGAGAATCAACAATTGCTAAGCTCTAGTTCTTGCCGAGCTCTAGTGCTTTTCATGCAAGGTAGGGTGATGCTCTTGCTGAGTTACTCAGACATAGTGTTTGTCGAGTGAACTTGGGCCTAGTGTTGACTAAGTTTTTTGGCCATAGTGTCTTGCTGAGTGACTCGAACCAGTGATGACCAAGTGTATGTCAGGCACCAAGTGGTGGTGTGCTAACTAAGAAAGGTAGTGATGACCAAGTATACAGTTTTGACTGAGTGACTAGTTATCACCATGTTGTAACTTAGCTTACCAACTTAAGTATGTGCTACAACAAATTTGAGACAATATTGATCAGCTTCATGTGGTCAAATTTTCACACAGATATAGAGAGTGGAACAGAGTTCTAGATTATCTTTCCAACTTAGGATGCAATGGGCTTACAAATTTCACAATGGAACCTTCAATTCTTATTAAGAAATACAAAGATTTACAAATTCTAATTAATAATGAATTAGTGGATCGTCAAAATTAAGTACTAATTATTGCCCCTTTCTCAAATTATTTTGGTATGTACTTGGTGATGTTAAGGTAATTCATGCAAATTTATTTTTCACTACCCAATGTCATGTAAGTTGTTATCACCCAGGTACAATTTGATTTCACATTGGCTGCATGGTTTTATTACGCATGGTGAGATCAATACGGAGATCAACCTTGCAATATATTCACATGGATTTTGATCCTTCATATGCTCAACACATATTCACATCAGGTGAATAATTATTATCCTACATGGATACTATGAAGATATTTGCTATTATTTTTATAAATGGTGATAGTGGCTTATTTAGCTTTATATATCAATAGAGTTGAGCAATCTTTAACATACCTTGCTCGAAAATGTCTTCACCTTTGGAGTTATGTACCAAGTGCGAATCTTGCAATAAATTTTACTGGTCTCTACTGCCCAAAAATTATTGTATATGGATTTAATCCCAATGTCAATGAAGTTGTTCTGCCCCTACATATTGATGATAGAGCCATGGAAGAAATGTTCTTCATCAAGTCTCCTTCAATTCGTTGGGGTCTTCGATAGGTAATTGGCGAAGCAATTCTATGCCCTTCTGTGAAACATTTCTTGTACCCATCAAATGTTGTATCCATATTTCTTTGAAATGCCATGGACTTGTTACAATTGGTTCATTTTCTTGAACTTTTGGTGATCAAAGTTCTTCTTCCTCAATTTTGGAATGAAAATAAACTCACAAATACCATGCAATAGTATGATCTTTGGTCTAGGCATGCATTAGTGGGTGGTCTCTTCCAAAGATCTTAGTTATTAAGGTGACATGAATACATGGTTATGTTCGATGCTCTTTAGAAAACCTTTGAAAAATATAATCCCCGCATTATGAAATATGCTCTCCAAATTACTGCAAGGGTTTTGGGTCACCAATTGGAAGATAGAGTTAGATGCACTAGTTTTTTTATATCAGATTTGCTGAGCCTATCAAACTTTGATTATCAGATTCATGAAGTGCCTCCTTCAGTGCATTCCAAGATTTAGGTCCTATTTTGAAAGATGACATAGTGATTACTAATCAGGTGCATTGGCTTGGTAATCTGACCGAGACTACATCTCATGAACTGGAACATGTTCAAGAGGAGGCATTCATAACTATGGAGGAGCCTCTTGTCATAGATACTATAGATGATGTTATTGCTGGTTTGGGCTCAAGTTCGGAGGTTGCTCCATTGGCAAGTTTGGATTCTCGGTGGGGACACTCTTTGCAAATTAGTTCAGCCTCAACTTTTGCTGATGGTGTTTCGTGCAAGGATACAGAGGAAACAAATTTTAAGGTTTTAAGGTATTCTATTTTGGGAGATTTTTTGGCAAATGGCATGTATTTAATCATTTTCTATTTTTGGTCGAGTTTGGGACCTTCATGCCCATTTAGTTGAAATGTTTTTGAAACTGTAATAACTCAACAAATTTGGGATGCTGATGGGAATGTCCCATCATTTTTTAATTTTGATTATGTTCATCAATATAATATGTTGTAAATATCAATGTTTAATACTTATACATATTGCAATGATGCTGAGATTTCTTTCTGGTTCTTTCCCAGTTGATCACTTGAACTAATTTTATTAAAAATAATATATTCAGTGGTTCGTCCACTTTTACCAAAAGAAAAAATAATTAATTAAGAGTTTTATTTTTTAATAATAAATTCTAAATAATATTATTAGTTGAAGTATTACATATATTATTAAAGCGTCTCATGATTTAATAAGAGAGAGAAAACATAATTTAATAAAGTTTATTTTAATTAAATTACATAAAGCTTATATATGAAATTAAAATATAATAAATTAATCAAAGGGATAAAGAAAATTTATTTAATAAAAATATTTTTAAATTGCTAACTGCATGAAAAGGTAAAAGGTAATAAAGTAATAAATAGTAATTAATCAGCGAGTTCCCTCTCATAATTGCACAATCAAAGCCTAAAATTAGGGGAGAACTATTTATCAGAGATCTAGATCTCATTTTGCAATTACATAGGTTTTGGAAAGCAATTTTTAGAGAAGGAAGCTTTTCAAAAGGAAGGGGTTTTATCGCATGCTTTGTCCATTTGTGTGTTTGCACTTTTGCATGCTAGCATAAGATCCAAGTAGGATCTCATGGTTTAATTGTATTATGGATTTCTATTCTTCAAATTCCTATCTTCTTCATGTCTGGATAAATATACTTTTAGAGTTTTTAAACGTGCAACAAAAACCCTTGTGTTGAAATCTTATCTACCTTTTTCTTAATACATCTTTGAGGGAAGTAATTTGATTGAAACCCTTGTTTTGGAAAATTGAATTTTTGTTATAGAATTGTTTGTGATTTAATCTAAAACCTCATAATGAATTTATTGTTCTTTGTTTCAGAAACATCTGTGAATGATTATAGCTTTGAAATCTTTGTTTGATTGATTAGAAAATCAGATGAGGGTTTGGAAAGTTTTCATTTTTAGTAAGTTTCCATTTTTAGAGTGTTTCCATTTATAGTAAGTTTTAATTTTTGAAAAGTTTTCATTTTTAGTAAGTTTCTATGTTTAGAAAGTTTCCATTTTTACTAAGTTTCCTTTTTTCAAAAGTTTCCATTTTTAGTAAGTTTTCATTTTTGGAAAGTTTTCATTTTTAGTAAGTTTCCATTTTTGGAGAGTTTCCATTTTTAGTAAGTTTCCATTTTTGAAAAGTTTTCATTTTTAGTAAGTTTCTATGTTTAGAAAGTTTCCTTTTTTACTAAGTTTTCTTTTTTTAAAAGTTTCCATTTTTAGTAAGTTTTCATTTTTGGAAAGTTTTCATTTTTGGAAAGTTTTCATTTTTAGTAAGTTTCCATTTTCAAAAGTTTCTACTTTTAGTAGATTCTTCCTTTTTGAAAGTTTATGTTTTTAGTAGGTTTCCATTTTTGGTAATTTTTTAAATTTTTACCAAGTTTCCATTTTTGAAAAGTTTCTTCTTTTAGTAAGTTTCCATATTTGGAAAAAAAATTTCATAGGTTTCTATTTTTGGAAAGTTTTTGTTTTTAGCAAGTTTTCATTTTTGGAGATTTTCTATTGCAAGTTAGTTTCTATATTTGAAAAGTTTCTATTTTAGTAAGTTTTCATTTTTAGAAAGTTTCTATTTTTAGTAGGTTTTTATTTCATGAAATTTTCCATTTTTGGTAAGTTTCCATCTTAGGAAAGTTTCTATTTGTAGCAGGTTTCCATTTCAAGAAAGTTTTTATTTTTAGCAGGTTTCCTTTTTGGGAATGTTTTTTGAAATTTTAATAAATTTAAAATTATTGTGGTAATAATTGATAATATTAATAATAATAATTAATTTCAATAAATATTGTTAAAATTTGATTTATTAATTTATTATTTAAATATGATTCTAAAGTAAATTAAAAAGCAAAAAAATAATTAGAAGACTTATTATTTTCCTTTATAAACTTTGATGTGTTTATATTGTTTAGATATATGAAAATGATTTGTAATAATAGGGAAATAATACTTTGAGAAAATGAAAACTGAAACTTGATTGAGATTGAAAAGATTATCAACTATAATATTTGGAAATGAAAACTTTGAAACCTATAAGTGAAAATTGAATATGTGTGTTTTCCAAAACCTAAAGTATTATGATATAGTACTTTTGTATGTACTCTTTGACATGTGATTTTATTGTTGGGTGGTGGGTTGACCTAGTACTTTGACCAAATCATGATGTTTACCAAAGGCTCGAGAGTTTTGTTTTGTGATGTCGTGATGATGTTTTGATCATGATCTTTCATACTCAACCATGGTGATGTGTCTTCTAAGCTTTATGAGGTGTTTTGATCTATCGATTGTTATTGCTTTCCAGTGTACTTGTGTGAAATTGAGGTGAATAGTGTGACCTATCTAGTATAACCTTTGAGTCTTTGATCACTTGTATTTGATTTTCTTTCCAGTTGCTTGTATAGGACTGAGCTGATTGTATGATTTGTTCGTGGTGATGTCATGTTATGACATGGATTGGTTTATGTGTACTTTCTTGGATCATTATGGTTAGGATGATCATTTTAGTGATGATTGTATTTTGACCAATGATTTTGGTACTTTTTAGTTGCTTTTTTAAGAATTGATATATGTTATGTGGTCTTTTTAGATCTTTTTTCTTTACTAAGCTTAGGGTAGGTTATCTATATGTCATGTTGGGAAGTGGCTTGCAATGGAGGCTGAGGCCCTAAAGTGGTTGATGGGTAACCCATTGTAGGTTATTTTAACAAGATATGGTACCATAGAAAGTCACTAGGGGTTGAAGGATTAATAGACTAGCTGAGTAACCTTACAGTTGACTCATTAGTATGCCTTGTTAGTACAAAAGGATACTAGTGCTGCATAGAGTCACTAGGAAGCTAGAGGATTAAAAGACTAGCTAGGTAACCTTAGAGTTGGCTTGTGTGATGACACTTGCCCACATGCTTAATAGATTTGCTACATATCCTTTTTCCTCTGGGATTAGTTGATACTTGTGTGTTGGTACCCTTTCAAATAGTTTTCTTTCAGGTGATTCCTTGAACCTAGATGTTGGTTTTGACTTTTGAGTTTGTTATCTTGTTTGGGTCTTGAGTTTATCTCCTCAGTGCCATGGGAGTGGGCCTTTCTAGGTCAATGATTTCAGGTGGTAGTGCTTTTTCTTATACCATTGAGATTTGACTGTTGGATTTTGTTCCTGGATATGTTTGTGTAGATGTTCCTTTATATCTAATCTTGTATTTTTGATGGATGGTTATTCTCTTTTGTATTGTACTTTATTATAAGAGATCTTATGAGATGTTGTATAAATATTTTATGATGTATATTATTTCAGTCATTCATGCCTTGTGACCTATACAATGGATAATTGTGCATTTTTTTAATTGCCAAATGGCATCTTATATAATTATAAATTATTTAAATGGATTTGAACTCGTAGTTATTCTCATACATGGATGTGTTATATTTTGATTCTTGTATTAATTAAACTTAAATGTGATTCAAAATCATGGGACCCTTAAGAATTGTAATCTATTTTATGGTATGTGCTTATGTGAATGTTAATTGCTTCCACTATTCTATAACTATTGTTGTTAAGTTATTATCTTTAACTTAAAAAAAAAGTTTGGCAAACTTAGTGAAACTTTAGGTTAATTTCTTTTGGGTCACATGGCAAGACATCACACCATGCAATGCTCCACATACTTGCTCACATCCCTTGTTACCTTTGGCCAATAATAGAACCTTTTCACTAGTTCTATGGTTTTGTTGATACCAAAATAACCACTTAGGCTGCCATTATGCTTCTCTTGTATTATGTTCTCTCTGATGGAACCCCTTGGTACATACGATTGGTTACCCTTGAATAGCAACCCATTTTGTAAGGCATATTCTAAAAAATTTCTATGGAAATAATTCTGAAAATTATTGCATACATTGTAGGCTTTAGAAAAGTCCTCATCTTCTTTGTAGAGATTTTGAAAACTCCCTATTCTAATGCTTTGGAGCTAAATCTCTTGGACTGTCATGATTCATCTACTTAGTGTGTCTTCTACCTTGTTTAATTGTCTCTTCTTATGCTTTCTTATGAAGGTAAAGGCCTACAAATACTCCATCCACTTCAAGTGTTTGTTTCTTAGCTTCTCTTGAGCATTGATGTAGCTAATAGTTTAATTATATGTAAACACAACAAATTCCTTGGGCAACAAATAATGTCTCCATTTCCTAAGACACTTAACTAAGGCATAGAGCTCTAATACATAGGATGAATACTTCTTCTTCGTCTCATTAGGATTCTCACTATAAAAAGGTACTCATCTACCTTCTTGACTCAAAACCCTGCCTACTAATAAGACACTTGCATCACATTCTAAGGTGAACAATTTCTCAAAACTAGGCAACTATAGGATAGGTTGGGTAGCTACTTGTTTCTTCAACATTTCAAATGATTTTCAACTTCTAGAGTCCAGTTAAACATAGACTTAACTCCACCCTTTATAATATCCAAAAGAGGTGCACAAATACCACTGAAATTCCTAATGAATTTCCTATAGAATTGAGACAAACCATGGAAACTTCTTACCTCAATAGATGTTGTAGGTGTTGGCCAATCTAGTATAGCAAAAACCTTCTCCTTGTCCATCTTTAATGTATCTTGAGACACCACAAAGCCTAGGTACACAAGTTTCCCCTTGAAGAAGTCACACTTCTCAAGATTTATGGCTAGCTTCTCCTCATGAAGCCTCTTCAAAATTGTGTTAACATGCTTGGTATGCTTTTGTCTATTATTTATGAAGATAAGTATATCATCTAGATATACAACTAAAAATCTACCTATGAAATCCTTAAGCACTTCATTCATGAGCCTCATGAACGTGCTAGGAGCATTAGAAAAACCAAGTGGCATCACAAGCCATTCATAAAGACCATCAGTAGTCTTAAATTTTTTTTTATATTCATCTCCTCCCTTTATCCTTATTTGGTGATAACATCTCTTCAAGTCCAACTTAATGAAATATTTGGCTCCTCCAAGGAAATCCATGAGATCCTCAATCCTAGGTATGGGAAACCTATACCTGATTGTGATCCTATTTATGGCTTTTGATTATGTGCATAATCTCCATTTTCCCCCTTTCTTAGATGCCAACACAACAGGAACTACACATGGGCTTATGCTCTTTTATATCAAGCCTTGATCCATAAATTTTTGGAATTTTCTTGCCACTTCTAGGTTATGATCTAGAGTGAGCTTTATGCATCTTTGTTAGGTAAGGAAGCACCTATAAAAAAGCCAATTTATAACTAATAGCTCTCCTAGGAGGTAGAGTAGCTAGAGTACCATCACTTACTTGTCCTTGTACATTTCAAGAAAAGCTTGGACTTCAATTGGTAAGGTTTCATTGGTTGCATTGTGTTTTTCTTTAGTCTTCAACACTACTACAAAACTTTGACATTCATCATCCTTGAGGTCTTTAACAAACTCTTTCCTACTACAAAACAATACACTAGGAACTTTGGCTTGTATTTCCTCCCCTTCCTTTAAGAACTAAATTTTGAAGGTCTTTCCTCCCTTCTTAAAAGTTATAGCATTTTCTCTACCATCATATACAAATTCCCTATCAAATTTCCAAGGCCTACCTAGCAAAAGATGACAAGCATCCATAAGAAAAACATCACACAACAATTTGTCCTTATATCCTACTATGGAGAATTCCACCCAAGCTTGCTCATTCACCAAGATGATTTTTCCCTTGTTAAGCCAAGAAACCTATTAAGGATTGTCATGAGGTATCTTCTATAATTTTAGTTTAGTAACAACCTACTATGATAGTACATTATCATTAGAACCTGAATCAACCACCACTTTGCATACTTTCCCTAGGATTTTGCATTTTATCCTAAACAATAGAACCATGTTGCTTTCACCTACTAACTCTCCAGTAGTTGTAGACATGATCCAAAACCTATTCCCAAATACTTAACATGCTCTTATACCACTTTGATATGACAACCATTCTTGCTCACAAACCCTAAGCTCTCTAAGGTCTTCTTAGGTTGTCCACCTAATCAAATAAGGCTTCTTTCAAACTCTATACTTCTAAGGATTCTATCAAAGAGATCCCAACTCTTCAAGTAATTCACAATGATAGGTTAGTAAAAGTTTACTCATCACTTCCACAAGCACACAAACAACCTGAATGCTTATTCAATCTCTCACATTATGAAATAAATACCTAGGCATGTCTAAGGTCATTCACTAACATGTCAAACCTAGAACAAGTACAAAACACTATTCAAGTTACAATCCATGTGTCAATTTGTACTCAAAAGCTTGGAAAATAGGCTATAAGAATTAGCCCTCCAAATGCACTAAAATTAAGATATTTTGAAAATCTCTTAACAAGCACCAAAAAAATTCACCTTTCTAGATACCCTTTTTAGAGTACTTAAAGATTGTGGAATTCTTAAGCCCCCAACTTGTTTGTACAATACAAGCACATTTTTACCCTTAAATTGAGGGTTTCAAGGATTTTGGTGTTGTTTGGATTAAAAGACATTTCAAAATCCTTATCAAGACTTCTACTTCAGATTGGAGTTATTCTATACCTACCTCATACTCACCACATTCTTGGGTTGATGTCTTTGTACTCTCAATCCATTCCAAATTCTCTTATTTGAAATAGTGATACCTAACCAAACATGGTTAGCTTGCCTAGGGCATCACACTAAATATTCTTGATGAGCTTCCCATGGGATCTCCTTCTTTATAAATACTGTACAAGGAGTTTAATTTCGAATCCCAAGAGGCTGTACCATGCATATGGTGGGAGATGGCCCTAACACTCCATTTTGCACACACAACCTTGTTCACATAAGAAAATTAGTGAGCAACAAAACAATTTAGTAAGGCTCAAAAAACACTATTAATCAACTATATATATATATAATGCAAAACTATTACATCTAATCTATGTTGAGCATAGAATAGACAAAATAAAAAAATTGTTGTATTAAACTGCTGTGCACAGTCCGTACACTTTCAGTTCCACTTTTCCCAATCCTTGGAACAAGTTGGATTTGGTATTAAATAGACTTGGTATGTATGGTTCCAACTAACTAAGGTTTTTGAAGAACTCTAGTGAATAAGTTGCTCCTTTTTGCAAAAAATTGCAAAAGTTGTCAATGACAACTTTGCAAGAAATGAGCAAATTTTGCAATTTTGCAAATTGTCTCCTCAAACATTCTCTACTTGCTAGCAAACTTTTCAAATATCCTAAGGTGGATCCAAAATACCTAGTAAGGACCCTAAAACACTTTATTTCTCTATTTGGCCCTCAATACACAAAAAATATCCTATTGATCCAAATGAGCACTTTTTGAGCAATTAGGGGCAATAGTGCATTATGGGGCTCCTTTCACATATCTAACCTCACCTTATGACCAATTTGGTCCCATTATTGATCTAGTGACGTGGCTTGCATCATGACAAGATAAAAACATGAAGAATCCATAGTTCTACCCTTAGCCTACCTAGGTTCTTCTGCACCAACCAATCATAATTTCTTGCACATGATGCAACTATGGGAGACTCAAATATGTGAAATCATTGAATATGTAAAATGGTCAAAATCATCAAGACATGGAGGAAACAATGCTTCACTTTCCTAACCATTAGATTTCTCAAGGTGTGGATGATTCTAATAGTCTATAAGTTGGCATCTCTAATAATATCAAGATTTTTCACTCTAGGAAGGGGTGAAACATTAGTGGGGTTCAGGGGACATATGTGTGGGATTTCACTCACCATGCCCATGGCTTATCATAATGACTACCTAAGCCTATGCCCTAGTTCAGTCTCATGCTCCAATAGTTAACTTTGTGACTAGAAACACAAATTTATGATACAATTATTTAATAAAGTAGAATGGGACCTCCATATTTTTGTGGATTGATCTATCAAAAACTATCAACCAATAATCATGGAAGTGTTCATGAATTTCTGAATTTGTGCACCATGTAATACACAACTTACACTTTATAGGTCATGCTTTTATTCATATTTTGGGATTAAAAAAATGGATACATGTGTCCCATTTAGAAATGTTTAGGGCCATAACCCAATGATAATTGAGGTAATCATCAAACTTGGTGTACATGGACTCATGCCAATACAATACGATATTATATTGCATTTTAAGCTTCTTTGCATGTTTAACAATGGCATTCAATATCGAAAACATGGGGCACAATGTAAGGATATTGGCATATGTTTTATAGAGTCCACCTGGTTAATTTATATTTTCTCTTATAAGCTCCTATAGAGGTCTAGGATTTAGGATTATTTTTTCTTGAGGGAGTGACATACTATTTTCAAACATGCTATATTATTTTGAGGTGGTTGCATGTATTTTTGAAGTGGTCATAGATTGTTTGTGGGTTCCTTATTTGGGATAAAATGGTTTAGTGGCTAGTTTGAGTCCATGCCTAGTTATATTAAACAATATACAATTATAGTCAAACCTTAAAAATTATTACCAAATTAAGGAAAACCCTCTTTTTTTACTAAAAATAAATAATTTCATTAAGAATGATCAAAAATTTATTTATTTTTTCAAAATTTTACATCCCTTGATGATTGGAAACTAACATTTGCAAGAATTTTATTGTATACCCAATATAAGATCATTTATACAATTAGCAGAGTAGTTTTTGGGACTAGAAATGAGAAATATTGGCCTTGTTTTATTTTTTAAGTCGAAAATACTGAGTATATGATAAAAAGTTGTATACCCAATACTATTACATATCTAATATTATTGGGTATCAGATTATGTATTGGATACCCAATTAGGCTTGTGCATTATAATGACCTTTTTCCATGTGTACTTACATTCAAATCTACTAGAAAGTAAACATGCCTTTTAAAGCACTTTTTGGATGAGCAAAAATGGGGTCTTTTATACATCATCACAACTTTTAGACTTCAAAGCATGCACTTCCTTGAATTTAGATAGCTAGTTTGGTCAAAACTACAATGAAAATAAAATTTTCACATAATTAATAAAACTCAAACAAAGCTTTAATCAAAATATTTACTTTCCATTATCAAACATTCATTTCCTCAAATTGGGTTGATCTTCCTACCTAAGCTT